>JAGQAX010000021.1:13629281-14229281 GCA_019142605.1 Cephalopholis sonnerati | reverse complement strand
GAGTAGAGCCAGCCATGCCTTTGCTATCCTCTGTAACACAAATTCGAGATCCACTCCATATGTAGAAATATACTCATTTTAAAGTAACGAATACACCATGATTCTGTGTTGCAGGTGTTCCAAGTTAAAAAATATTTTATTCCATTTCTGCCAACATAAACCCCACACACTGGACAGCTGTTGAGTTCGTCCTCTTCGGTTCGATCAGATTACAGAAAATCCATTAACTCAACTAACTGTCCTTCAGCATCACTGACATCTTACCCATGCACGAAGTTTGTGGTGCCGTCTACAGGGTCTATGATCCATGTCGGTTTATCAGTTAAGATACAAGGCTCCCCCTTTGCCACTGACTCCTCACCAATGAAGCTGCAGCACAGAAGAAGAAAAGAACAATGGCAAATTTAAAGATATGACACGAACAGTACAAAGGTTCATAAAAAGGTGAGTGTGCATAGGGGTACAGTATGTCTCACCAGTGTGCATCTCCAAATTCTTCTTTAAGAGATCCAATGATGATTTTCTCCACCCTCTCGTCAGTCTGAGTGACGAGGTCTACGGTGGTGCTCTTTGTCGAAACCTTTATTTCATCATCCGCGGCTTTTCTGATTACCTAAACAAATGGTATATCATTGGTACATGCTCAGAGATCAAGAGAATACAGGGTGTATTATATATAATATTTTCCAAAATATTCAAGCCAAGGTTGCAACCATTACAGAAGAAATACATTCAGGGATGGCTCTTATACGTACTGCTCCAGCTGCTCTTGCCACTTGAACAGCAAATTCATATGCAGTTTGCCATGGGTCTGCCATTATGTTTGTATGGAGGGCTTACTGAGGGGAGCCTGTAAAATAAAGCAAGCTTGTAAAAGTGCAGCGATGACTCATAAATGCATAAAAGTGTTATTCATGAGAATTTATAAGAAATGTAATAAACCTAAATAAATGCAAAACAATTAGAAGCTTTTATCTAAAAAAAAAAAAAAAAAAAAAAAAAAAAGGTAGTCCTGTTCTTGGTGTAATAGGTGTAAACGGTGACGCCCTGTCTCTGCAGCACCACGAAACAATACTTCTTTAATCCTACATGCTTTGCACACTCCTCCTACAACAGAGTGAGTTACGCAACACTTCCGCAGCTGGCATCTGTCTGTCCTGCGTTGCATTTAATCACCGCCAGATGCCACAGGTTTTAAACTTAGACATCACTGCAGTTAAGAAACAGCAGAGGTGGAAGATGTACGCAGATGTTTAACATGAGTAAAAGTAGCAATACTACAGTGTAAAAAATACTCTGTCAGAAGCATTCAAAATCTTACTGAATTTAAAGTAGTAAAATATACCTCAAGCACCAAAAGTCAAAGTACTCTCTTTGTGGAATGGCCTATTTGAGTGTATTATATTGCCGGATAATAAGTGATACATTGTGTCCATCACTTTAATGTTGCAGCTGGTAAATGTGGACCTAATTTTAATAACTTTATATACTTATAGGTCGAGAATTTTACAGTAATACATTATAATTGGTTACTTGATTTATATTTTGTGTTAAAAAAATCTGCAAAGTAACTTAAATAATCAAATAAACAAGGTTAAAAGTACAAATAATTGCATCTGACATGTATTAAAGTAAAAGTATAAAGTATGGAATGGAAATAATCAAGTACAAGTACATTAAAAGTGTATTCAAGTACAATACTTGAGTAAATATACTTAGTTACTTTCCATTACTGAGTAGCTGGTGCTGGTGAGGGTGTGGGTTTGGTTTCAGAAGTGCCATAGGGTACAGAGAGTCCCAATAAAAAAGATAAAAATAAAAGGCATGAGAATGCTATTTCCTGCCTTTTTTAAAATCAGATTTAGTGTTTGTTGATACTTGATAAACATTGTGTGCGAATCTTTTTACTGTGCTAGAACATACTGTACTTTAGCTCTTCATACTGCACATCGTATGGACTGTTTCTGCTATGCAAATGATGTGTCAGAGCAGTGGCTGCTGCATGACAAATACACCCTCAGGAAGAGTTTTTGGTGCTAAACTACACAGAAGAGTTTGTTAATTACATAATCATCCATCCACTATGATGATAATCACCTGTACACGTTTTATACACACATGTATCCTCTATGCGCAGCTATGAAATGAGAGAAATCTTACCTTGTGAAGTCAGAGGGGCAGGCTGTCAAAGGTGGCTCCTAGATACTAGTGCACCTTCTTTTGCAAAACTTTAAGCTTTAAGTTCCCTCATTGGAGAGATGAAGCAACTACAAAAGCTGGCTTGACAGAGTAGGAAAAGTACTAGCTCCACCCTCGTGAGTTTCCTCATAGCAATCCATAGAAAAAAAAAGAAGCATTCTGTCGATGAGGGCAGGCGTGCGATGACATGATGCCACCTACTCTGAGTACATTGGGGGCATTGATGTAAGCAAGTACATTTACTTTGAAATCCAGGAAGACACACCCTGCTACAGTTCTGTTTCACATACAGCATGTGCAACGGTGACATGACGAGTAATTAAAGGCTAGACAGTGTAATGGAAAATCCCATAAATCAGATGTGCTGAGATAAAAAAAAAAAAAAGGCTTTTTGAGAAATAAGTGTATTCCAGCTCCTGACTTAGTTTTAACATGGGATTTGGCATGACAAACAAAAGCCCCTGTCAGTTTTATACTTCCTGACAGTTTCACAGCTATAGAGATTTCCCTTTATGTCCTTTTATTGTATTCCACTAGTGGAAAATATTTGAAAGGTCCTCTGGTGAGTCAGCGTAGATTATGTGTTTGCATGCCCGTTTCTCACTGTGCAAGTCTTGGCAGCACCCTCATGAAGTCTACGCTGCAGATACACAGATCTAGATCTGTCTGTATCTATGTTAATAAGTCAAAACTAATAAGTCAAACTGTTCACTGTAAGGTGAGGTAATTAATGCTAATCAATTCTCCTCCTCTGTGAGAGTATCAGGAACTACCGCAGGGCACAAATACCAAATGACAATAGTATTAAAGTGGTTAAAAGTAGCCATTGTCACAGAACAATAAAGTCAGCTTGAGTCTAGGATATCACAGCACTACCAGTTTTACAGCATATGTGTAATGCTTTGGCCCCAGAGTGACATACTTCTGCTCTCTTTTTCATTCAAATGCATTCTGCACAAAATTCTACACTCTAAAGAGTTCAAGCTACTTCTCTTAAAACACCAAACATTGCTTTGCAGGAAGTCGTACCTTGCTGCAAGTCTGATTGTTCAATTTGTGGTAAACGCTCAAAAAAATTACATGATGCCTCCTCACCTACTTACAACATGAAATGCAATGCCAATGGTGATACGTGGCTCATTTTAGTGTTTTAAAAAGGCCAGCAACACTTACACAAGGTGAATTATAAGTGGTGATGTGTGCTACTGGAAAGGTTTTAAGACACTGAATCACAGATACACACCAAAATATGCTTTATATTCTTCATTGTCTGATACTCTCGTTTGTGTTTAAAAAAAAGCAGACACAGACTGAGGTTTTTTTTGTGGGGGCTGGTTCAGACATGATGTTCACCACCACCACACCTTACATAACTCAAGTTTATGAGTGCTGAAATACCCTAAACCTGTTTTGACTGTTTGCTGTTGCACCATTGAAGAAGGGTGACAAAGCAAATGTTTAGATACTCAGGCTGACCTCTTTCACTGTTCAAACATATACTTACAAAATTAAAATACACTTAAATTTGTTTACAACCAGCATGATTGTGATCCAGGAGCCAGGAACAGCCCTGAGCTTTAAAGCCAATATCACATAGTGGCCAAACCTTGTAGCTACAACTTCTGAGTCCATCACATAATGACATGGGGCCCAAAAAGACTTTGTCCCATAGACTTACATGGCGAAAGAGAAATCTGTAAATCAGTGGATACATTTGAGACTAGTACCGACGCTTGATCATTGGCCTGTCAGCGTCAGACACCAATGCTCAGAGGCACCTCTTAGCGGCGGCATGTTACACGACGGGCAGCAGCATTTGTTGACACACCGGAAAATATCATAGTATAAAGAGCAGGGGTAAACCTGGAAACGAAGCATTTAACCTACATTCTAAGTTTATTTTGAAGAAGACTGTTTGCATTTATCGGGCAGCAACTGTACATTTCCTGTGACAAATGGAAGTTTATTTTGAAATGAGACAATGCATGTAATAAGCATAAATTGACACACCATCTCTGAGCATCTAAAACTGACATAGAAAGGGTATCTAGACCGTCGTCATTTGATCAATCGTCAGTATTTGACCAGTTGGGGATGAGAATGTGTTACATTTCAACATCAGGGTTTGATCATTTGGTCCGATAACATTTAAAAGTCTACAAGAGCCGCACAAATATATTATTTTATTCTAATTCAATTAAGAGGAGGGCTAAAATGAAAGACAACAGCTTGGCCAGCAAAAGTCTCTGAAACACTTCTTCTCTGGGCTAAACGGTGCAGATGATCTGGTTGCTTTTACACCAAGAAAGTCAAATTTTTTGGCTTCATGTGTTACTGAGTAACTCTTATAGGAATCAACCAGGCCCCGCCTCCAAAGTTGTATCCAGTTCTCTTTATACATCCATGATAAAAAGCGACAAAGTCCGAATTGGGACGAAAGTCAGGGCATTGGATGGGTCAAACAAACACCGGACTTTGACCCAGGAGACCAGAGTTTGTGTTCTGTGTGAAACCAAAATTTATCATTGAGTTATTTAAAGTTTAAGTTTAATGTTGTAATGTAAATATTTGACATTACAACATCACATCGTCATCCCACTGTATGAGGATATGTTGAAAAACTAAATGATCCTCTTCAGACAACTTAGTCATCTGATATCAATCACTCAGTGATGGGCAAGCTACATACATATTGTAGTGAGCTAAGCTACCAGTTACTCAGCAATAAATGAAGCTTTACTACACAAAAGCTACCACCCAGGAAAATGTAGTAAGCTAAGTTACACAGACACAGCAAAAGTAGTTAGCTACATGAGAAGCTACTTACCGGTAGTTAAACCAACTTCACATAGTGATAATGATAATACTTAATTTGAGTTGAACCAGTGTCATGCCAAGTGAATATTCTTGTGGTTACCTGCCAAGTTAGTTCATCAAAAACAAAAGATTGCTGGAATTCCATTTACTTTATTAGGACATTCCTTAACAAGGAGACATTTCCCAAGACTTTAAAACAATGCCTAAACAAAGAATATGGCTAAGTACATGTAAACGAAGACAACTGGAGAGGTCGAGCCATGCAGCATAACAAAAAATTCACTGTAATTTAAAGAAAAAAATCACTACTACTACACAATATATCCTCAAAAAATATTTGGTTTGAACGTTAACCAGTTACTGGTATGACATAAAGCTTCTTTTGACAGGGAAAGGCAACATAAAAGACATTTGGCTGTTTCTGTGTGTGTATGTGTGTGAGAGAGAGAGAGCGAGAGAGAGAGAAAGAGAGAGAAAGACATCACATGACTGTGATACAATAAATATTTGCTGTTACCATTTGTTTGAGTGAATGAACGCCAAGCTGAAGAGTGGTCAGTTCTTCCGAAAACAGTTGAAACACAACCAGCAGCGAGTTTATGAGACAGACATGCTTGCTAGTGTGAAACTGGCAGGTTTTTGAACTGAGTCTGGTTCTTACTGTCACCCGGAGACAAGGATGCAAGCCTGTGACGAATCCAACTGGACTTTCGGGTACGTCGAGGGGCTTTCCCAAACTAGACGCCACATGCCCCCCACTCTATCGATGCATTTAGTGCACGGGCAAATTCCAGTGGACGTAGCTACCAGGTACCAACTTTCAGAAAGGGCCTCGGCTCATGCTTTTATTGTTTTGCAAACTCATCTGTGTGTACATGTTTCACATTCACTCTCCCACACTCAATAGACCACACCTGTGCTGCAGGGATGTTTTAGAACATTCTGCATGGTTTGGCCTCGGAAGAAAGAGCTTGAGCGGTCGCTACCACGCTACTTCATCAGTAAAACAATTAAGATATTGAAAAGCTGTTTGATTCAAGAAATAGTGACGCTACCGCAAAGCTACTGAAAAATGTAGTCACTTATTAACGACGCTATTTGTAGCGACACTACTGCCCAACACTGCAATCACTGTATGATAACAGTAGGACACACTGTCACCCTGCTACAGTCGCTACTGGATTCACTAGAAATCCTGATTCACAATCTGTGCAGCTAAAACAAACCGACCTCTGTTGAACTTAACAGATCAGCATGTAGTAGCATGAAGAGCTGGTTTGTTGAAAGTTTTTGTTTGACCGGGAGCAGTGGGAGAGCAGTTGTCACCCTGATGTCCCTGTTGTGCACTAAATATAAGGCAGTCTATAAAATGTTGGGAGACAGGCAGAGGGAAGTGATAGGACAAGCAAAACAAATACATCAGTCCTGCTGTCTCCCTGGCAGGTCTGTTATGAATAATTTATCCAGGATGACGGATGTTTTGGATGTTTGGTTCCCTGGAATCACAGCTGTAACTGAGGCCTGCCATGATGCTGGAGTTGCTGAAGGTCAATGGTGCACCCTGAAAGATGATCAGGGAGCTTCCGACATGTTGTTTCCTGTCTAGAGTCCTTTAGAAGTCTCACAGAGTCATTTATAAGAGTGGTGCTTTGAGCTCACTGCTAATCTCAGCATGATAATTCCAGCATGGACATGCCATTAGTTTTGGAAGTATTTGGTCATGAAGTATTGGACAAACTGAAATTTTGGCCCGTTAATATCAATAGATGAGAAGTCAGAGGATCACCAAGGTTATTGCTAATTAATCCACTGGGGACAACCAATATCTGAACCAGATTTAATCTGAATCAAAAACAGAGAATTCACTAAACACTAAAAATGTCAACCTGCTGCTGGCAGAAGAGGAAAACTCATGATCACAAATGTCCAAACCAAATTAAATGTCAATCTTTCCAACAGTTGAAACATTTCAGCAAAAAACAAAAATGTCAACCTGCTGCTGGCACAAGAGAATAACCCAGGAGATGTGATTAGCTTTGCAGGTCTTTGTTCATAGAGTATTGGACAAAGTGTAATTTTGGCCTGTTGATGGTGATAGATGAAAAGTCAATAGATCACCAATGTTATTCCAATTTTATCCACTTGCGACCATGATTGTCTGAACCAAATTTAATGTTTATCTATCCAAAAGTTTTTGAGGGAATTTAGAAAAAACAAAAATGTTTAATTGCTGGTGGGGCAATATCATAATTCAGGGGAGAACGACAGACTCATCTTCTGAGGACTATGGATGTCTGTACCAAATTTTATGTGAATCTATACAATAGCTGTTGAAGGAATTTACTAAAAAACAAAACTGTCAACCTGCCTGTGGTGGTAGGGGATAGTTCATGGGATATCTAAAGTCTGTAGGCCTCATCCTCTGTGGAGCATGATTGTCTCTACCAAATTAAATGGCAATCAAGTTCATAGTTTTTTGGGAATTTCACAAAAAAATGTTGACGAAAGTCTGACGATCACCAAAGTTAGTGGGTACTTGGTCAAAGAAGTATTTCGCAAACAGATCAGGGTGCTAGATGAAAAGTCAGGAGATCACCTAAAGTTTTTCCAATTCATCTACTTGGGACCATGAATGTCCAAAATTACTGGACATTAGGCTACGGCTACAGCTGCCAATGAGGCATTAAACCAAAAAATGTCAAATTGCTCGTAGCGACAGATGATAGTTCATGGGATCAACAAAGTCTGTAGGCCTCATTCTCTGGGGACCATGAATGTCTGTACCAAATTTTGTGTGAATATATCCAATAATTGTTGAGAGAATTTACTATCAAACGAAAAAGTCAATCTGCCTGTGGTTGTAGGGAATAGTTCATGGGATCACCAAAGTCTGTAGGCCTCATCCTCTGGGAACCATGAATGTCTGTACAAACTTCTATGGCAGTCAATCCAATAGTTGCTGGGGCATTTCACCAAAAAAAACAAAAATGTCAGCCTCATGGTGGTGCTACTGGAAAAGCCAGTAGGCTTCATCCTCTGAGGAACATGAATAAATGTGAATGCCGCTTTTATGACAAGCCATCTCACAGCTGCAGAGATATTACAGTTTGGACCGAAGAAGTGGGCAGCCCATTTAACTGACACTGATATGACCACACTGTTAGTGTCGCTAAAACAAATAAAGGAAATGCATGATTATATGACTGCAGATGAAGCCAAATCCTGAGCACAAGAAGGATTACATTGTTCAAAAATGTCTACAGAGCCTCACTCTCAAATCTCCAGGGGAACATTTCTGCGATGCAGCAGGAAAACAGTCCTGCCAGCTTTTCAAAGAACAATGGCTGGTACTTCCTGATAGCAGTAAGGAAAATTAAAACTATGAGAACCTGATGAGTAAAACTCAGTAAACAAGTAAGAGACACTGAAAATCAAAAGACGGGGAATCGACAACATGAGCAGGTGTTGGTGAAAAGGTGAAGTTGACAGCGGAGGACTTGGCTTTCAGCTGGCTGACTCTGGAAATCATTCCCTACACTGGTGATTACGTTTGAACCCCCTGCTGCAAACTAACATGGACCATTGATTTCTGAGGAGGAGGCCGCAGCAGTAGAAGACCTGGGTTTGCTCAAGTAAAGTGTTTTAAAACCATTTGTTAGTCATCAGCAAACACAAGCTGGAAAAAACAGAGACAACGGTCCATGGAGAGCAAAACTCGGGGCTATTTCATACAGCACATCCGCCCAGAGGTGGGAGGGGGGTAGTCCGCCGCTCTGCATGTGCAGTATCTGCAGCAGTGACTGAAAGGGCAGGGGAAATGCAGCAGAGAATTTTACATGGTGTAATGGCTGTGAATGCTTTTATCTCTCTACTAAATCACAACGGTAGCAGTCAGTGTGGTTTTTTTCCCCGTGTTTTATGGAGTGTCAGAGGCCTCTTTTCTGTTTATTTGGTTTCCTGCTTGCCACAAGAGACACTTTTCTTTCTTCATATTTCCTACTTTATAGATTTTATAAAGAGAAAAGAGAGTTTATCATTTTTCTAGGTCAGAGCAAGTAAGGACATTTATATTTTCAACACACGGCTGATTCAGGACACTGTCAGGATGTCGGGAAGGTGTTTAGGAGCCTTGCTGGAGATTGAATACAAAGGGGTTTTCCAATCTCCAATGTAGTTCTAGATAATATCAGATTTCTAGAGATAGGGGATGGTGTAGCAGCTTTTGTTTCCTTAAAGTGAAGAGAGCATGGGAGCAGTTTTGGCAGATTTTATTGCTTAATGGTTTTTTCTTGTCTTGGGTATGTGGACAGTTTATTTACAAATTTCGGTGGGAACGAGTCACGACACTGAAACTTCCATATTTAGTCAAAGCAATTCAGCATTTTTCTGCACAGATGTTCACACTCAGGTTTTTACTTCTGTTGCCTTGGACTGTCCTCAGTTAGAGTATAGCCAACATGTGGATGCATGCTGACAGCTGTCTCTGCAGGGCCTTGATGACATGATCTTATCTATCTGTGGTGCGTCAGAAAGACACTGGGCGTGAGCAGTTATTTATAGGGCTCTTTATTCCCTGTGTTTATTACATCCTTACATTTAAACACGTTTTCATGAATTCCATCAGTATATTTCAGACTTGATAAAGACGTAGTTATACAGTACAGTAGGAGTGCGTAAACAGAGTTTGGTGTCCATATTCTTGTATTAACAGGGACCTATTATGCTCGTTTTCAGGTTCATTGTATTTCTACCAGAGTATGTTTACATGCTTTAATGGTCAAAAACACTTTATTTCACATGCTGTCTGTGCTGGAGCACCTGTATTCACTCTCTGTCTAAAACGCTCTGTTTTGGCACCCATCTCTTAAAGACCCCATCCCAAAAAAGCCCAGTCTGCTCTAGTAGGTCGGAGTTTCCGGGTCCTCCCTATATCAGCGTCTCTGCTCCATTACTGCAGTCGGGGAATGATTGCAACAGAGTACAGCGGCACTTTCTACAGTGAAAAATCGCCAATTAAAGCTTGAAAACAAAACTGGACATGTTCCAGCAGGAATAAGGCAGAATTTATACTTCTGCGTTGAATCTACATTGTACCTATGGCGTAGACTCTACGTTGACGCAGTGCCTACGCCGTACCCTACACCATAGCCTAACGTGCACCTCCCCAGAAATGTAACTACACGTTGTGGCGACACAGACCTCCGGTCTGTTTTTTTAAACTGAAACCGTTTTCCTCGGTGGAAACGAAGCTTTTCTTTACTTTCATTTCACAGATAAGAAACAATAAATTGTGAAGACAGTAAAGCCTCCACAAAATAGCATTTTAAGTCTTGTGTGTGATTTATCTTTCAGAGATTTACACTTCAGGATTTGTCCTGGCTTCATATGAGCAGAGGAAATCTCTGCTCATCGCTAGGCTAATTTATACAATGTAAAATGCTATTGGCTTGTGCTAATAGCATTAGCATGTTGTATTTGTTTGGAAAATGCGTTTAGTAGAAGACAGCTGTTTTGTTGGTGAACCTTGTGAGGTGTGATGGAGACAAATTTTGTAACATTACCTTTGTTAAATGTTGCTGTTGTCCCATCTTCATATAAGAAGAGGAAAAGTCCGCTAGCTGCTAGCCTACTTTGTACAATGTAAAATGCCATAGGCTTGTGCTAATAACATTAGCATGTCATATTTGTGGGTAAAATGTGTCCAGCAAAAGACAAGCGCCTTGTCAAGCCGATTTGTGTACTTGTGATTGAAACTGTCTCTACTAAGCCATGTTTATTGTGCGTCTTGGGTGTGTTTTAAATCAACTAAACTTAACAGCCCAAAACCCAACACTGCCTAGTGTTTTGGAGGTGTAACTGCAGAGTAACACAGACACACCATCACACAAGTATAAATGCTCACAACGGCGTAGGCTATGGCGTAGGGTCTGCCACACAAGTATAAATCCCGCTTAAGAACCAAAACTGGGGAAAAAAATAACAACAACATCAACCAAGATTACATGTTTCCCTGACATTAGCATGTAGCTGCATGTAGCTACATGTAGCACCTTACTAGCAGTTGGGGCATTAGTGTGTAAAGCAGCACTTTCTCCCATTAAAAATGACCAATTAAGGCTTTAAAAACAAAATCTTTACAATCTGACATGTCCCAGCAGGAATACAATCTGAAATCGGGAAAAAATGAACAACATCAGCAACCAAAAATATATGTTCCCCTGACGTTAACATGTAGCTACATGTAGCAGTGTCTGTAATGTAAACACTTGCAGTAGCGTGCCTGAAGCAGATGACCATATAAAGTAATCCGTCATGAGCTGCCATTATCTTGTAGCCAAGCTAGAAAAAATGTTGGAAACTGAATATTCAGGACGGTCTGAAGCCTGACGCTTTTGCTCATGGAGATTACTTTTACGTACATTTACCTCATTATTTGAGACTTTGGCCATATATGACAGAAAATTAAGAAAAACATAATAGGTTCCCTTTAACTATCTAGTGATGGCACTGAAACTAACTTTCTTGCAGAGTAAGCAAATGTGTCTTTAACTAAATACAATACCCTAAGATGAAATCCTTTATGGTAAAACAATATTATGAATCAACACCTAAACATATTTGTACTTAAAATACTCAAATGGTGCTGTAAGGAGGTACTTTGTCAGTGACTATGTTCTAACTGCATTGTCCACACAAATAAATATAAACATAAAATAGCGATAAAATCCCAGATAATTGTTAAACAACAATACAGTAGAAACAAGTGTGAATTCAGACACACAGACATAATTCCTTTAACACAATCACATCATTACTTTCAGAGTAAGTTAAAACGGAATAAAAAGTCTGAATCTGTGAATGGCTAAGTGCAGAAATACAACAATGACTTAATAAAGAAAACAGGAAGAAGGCTGAAAGTCTCGAGTGCTGACAAACTTTAGATTGTTCTTTAGAGGTAACTTTATCGTTTGGTTCTTAAGGCAAAGAGGGAAATGTACCTTGTTAAATACAAAACAGTCGGTGATTAAATAACTGTAAAGTTGGTGACGAGATGATAGAAAGTTTACTGGCCATCTGCGTCGTCCCTGCCAACGTGAAACTCTGTTATCTCCTTGGCGATGCGGTCTGCTATGGCTTTGCTGCTGGCGATGATCAGCCTGCGTGACATCAGATCAAACGGTCCACCTGGATGAAAGAGAAGAGTTAGTACTGCTTTAGTAAAGTTTCACATTTTGTTGGTGCAAGACTGTAAACTTAATATTTGTCATGTGTGTTGTGTTAATCTGAATAAACCAGCTGATTGCCTCCAAAGTCACTACTCCTGATGAGGTCATTTATCAGTGTTAGATCCACATTTCTCCAGACTTTGAATCCCTCATTGACTCATATTGCTGACTTGTAGAGATCTGTAACAACTTCTCTTATGTCTTTGGACTGTGGGAGGAAACCTTAGCACCCGGAGGAAACCCACACTGACACGTGGAGAACATGCAAACTCTGCACAGAAGGGCTCCCTCACCCTGGGTTCGAACCAGGAACCTTCTTGCTGTGAGGCGACAGTGCTAAAGAATAAATAAAAATTGACTCTTATTTGTAAATGGTAAATGGACCTGCACTTGTATAGCGCCTTTCTAGTCATCTGACCACTCAAAGGGCTTTATACACTACAAGTCACATTCACGCATTCACACACACATTCATACACTGGTGGCTGAGGCTATCATACGAGGTGCCACCTGCTACTCAGTTTTTAACACACTCACACACCGGTGGAAGCATCATCAGGAGCAATTAGGAGTTCAGTATCTTGCTAAAGGATAATTCCACATGCAGACTGGAGGAGCTGAAGATTAAACTGCCGATCTTCCGATTGGTAGATGGCCCACTCTAACTCTGAGCCAACTACTCGATTTATTGACTTACCGATTAATCGAATCGTTGCACGTCTAATAGGAATCATTCCTTAACAGGCAACATACTGCCAAATCCTACCATGTATTCTGCATGTAAACACAACAGTTTTATCATACGATACATTGAACATGACCTTGATCAATTTTTGCTGACATCAGTAAGTTGATAACGAAATTGCCGTGACAGGCATAATCACAGCAAAGATGATGAAGACGTGGCATTTGGAAAGTCGTTTCACCTCACTGACAATGTCACTGCCTGGCCAGGTAATGTAAGGGCAAATATATAAATTAAGTCAAAGAGTTCCTGCGATTGCATTCATTATATGTCAGAGACAGAATAAAACAATACTAATCATTGTGGCAACAGTTGAGCACATACTATGTGCCAGTAGAAATGTTATCCTCCATAGATCTGGCTTATTGCACCACCCAATCGATAAAACAAGCACAATGCATTCATTTTTAGAAGCTTGTGTTTAGAGGAACAATTGTTAAGTAGTAGGCTAGTCACAAGGGGGAGAGCAGTTATAAATCAGAAGGTGAAGGCGTGGGCGATGAATTTCCAAGATCATGATCCCACTCATTTTAAAATTCACCACTCTGCGGGATCACATTTAAAGCGGAGGAGCTGATCAGAGTTATGACCTAAGTTTTCTCCACCACACAGCCACACTACTCCACTCATTACTTCTTAAATATATAGAAAATGAAGCATGTTAGAAGAATTTAAGAAAGTGAATACTTTTATTAGCACTGCCTTTGTTAATTGTGCAAATTTGACTTGACAAACAACATCCTTAGCATCCAAATTCTCACCTGTTGTGTTAGTGGCAGTGTTGCCCAAATTTAACACCAACTTTCTCAAGCTCTGCTGTTTCCTGTTTCAAAATCAAAACCACTAGCTGCCCTACTCTCCATCTCTGACTGTGTTTTTACAGGCATGTGTGTGCAGAACGAGGATAAAAACTAATAAGCAGAATTAGAACGAAAGAATTCATCTGTTTCTGTTGAAAAAACAGCAGCCTATTCTTGAAATCTCCATCAGCGATCCTGCAGCTTCTCCATGAGTCAATCACCCTGCTGTGTGTTTCCTTCATTTCACCCAGTGACTCAGCAGCCTCTGAAAAGTTTAGAAAAAGAGTTCTTCTCAGTGACTCACCTGAAATGTCCATGATAACTCCTCCAGCTTCAGTAACAATCGCTGCCCCTCCAGCCATGTCCCAGCAGTGGATGCCCATATGGTAGTAAGCATCAGCCGATCCGCACGCTACCAGGCACATGTTGACAGCTGCACTGCCAGGGGAGCGGATACTGTGGATAGAGATGGAATGTCTGCTCTGCATTTGACTGCAAGGGACACACTTTTAACCTCAAGATGCTTTAGTACAAGTTTAGTGTGTGTTTTAGGCTTGGGCGGTATCACAGTATTACATTATGCCAGCGTATTTAGGAATTCCAACAGTATGATTTTCAATACCATCAAAAATACAAACACTCCTCTTTATAAACTGATACAGAGATGCAGCACTGAGACAATGTATTGTAGTGCACAGCACGTGCCACCAGAGGTCAGTCAGTGCTAGTGGAACAGACAGCTAAGCTGAAGAAGATGGTGACTGTGAGTGGTGGGGATAATATTACAGGACTACAAAAAACTCAGCCAGCAAAGGCAGGGAGAGAAAACAGCAGGAAAAAACTGCATATTTTTACATTTAACTTGGTGAAGTAAGGGTTTGTTTCGACCATGCCAGAGTTGTGATTGTTAGAACAGTGGTTTTACGATGAGTTAACAAGATAATTACGCTAGTCTTTGTTCGGTGAAATAGAGAAACTTAAATACAGAAGGTGTACAGTTGTATTTTTCTGTTTAATAATTTAATAATATGTCCAAAAATAGTTCCTTTCTTGACATTTTGTGAGTTTATTATACTTTAAAAAAGCTAGGACAGCTTGTGGAACATAGCAAAGTCGGCACTTGAACACATCTCCCAGGTTCTGTCACCAGCAGCTCAGCCTTTACGTCTTCTACTTAAACAAACACTGTCATATTTTGTGTACTCTACTGAAATGTCAGGAAGGTATGAAAAAATAAACACTGCCCAAGCTTAGTGTGTTTGGGAATACTGAGATTTATAATCCTTAAGATTTACATTGAATCAAACCCCATTAATGACAGTGTTTATGGTGGCATTTTTTAATAGTATATGGTATTTACATTCTGTTAAGGGCTTTAAGAAAAGAGGGTTATTTACATTTTTGCCTTATTAGGTCATGAGGTATGGACCTTGATCATTAGGCTACCAGTGCAGCCCTCTATGTAGTACTTTTTATTACTAGTGGCAGGGTCCGCCATTCCCACACTGGATTAAAGCTGCCTTCACACACACAAGGGAACGACAGGAAACAATTTAACACATGTGATCCGGCGTAATTATTTCTATTTTCACCCCACTGTTTGCTACTCACAACCCTGCAGCTGCATCAGAGCTGTGTAACGTTACTTCAAATGCAAACCAAACTTAAAAAAAAAAATCCTACTGCTGCTTCATTTTAAAAGCTTGTTCAACTGGTGAAACATTTATTGTGAAGCGGCCATAGGAAACACAAAGTATCGGTCAGCGAGGGTATCACCGACCACAGTCACTCATAAAAAGCACTTTTCATTAGTGGATAATTTGTACGTAGGAAAGAGCAGCCACAGAGACAGGCTGCACACCTTTAACTTACAGTGTGCAACATAAAATCAGATTGCAGCTGCGAGTATTTCTTCCAGTTGCACTTCTGTTGTATTTTCGATCAAGTAGCTGCTCAAGGAGTGTTTGCTATGCACTGATCATGGGGTCACCAAATCAAACAGGACTGAGATATTCTAGGATTACTTGTGTACAAGTGTTTATTTACCCGTGCACAGGGATGGTGAGGATGGTCCTGACGTTGGCCAGCATTGTTTTGAAATGCTCAGGGTCCTTCTTGAAGCCCACTTCTGTCAGGACCAGAGACTGACTAATATCTTGGATGAAAACACAAAATCAAAAACATTAAACAGACAAATAACAGCCTGTTACTCCTCTGAAAACAGAATCACAGGTAGTAATCTACAGCTGCTGTGTCTGAGGTTTTGCTGTGTTGAGCTGTTTCAAGCAGAGAATCTGCTGTGATGTTGCTTCCACCTGCTGGATTTGTTGAAAACTGCAACTCTAAAGCCAGATGTGATCATTAATATTTACCTTCTTGTCCAGACACTTTGATGGGCTCTCCGTTGCAGAACGCTCCCTTCCCTTTCCGTGCTGTGTACATTTTGTCCTCGATGCAGCTGTAGACAATCCCAAACTCGATCTGACACCGAGAGGCAGCACAGAAAACAGCAGCGTGAGGAGAACTAAGAATAGACCAGCTGGATAAAAACAGAAATCTACAGCACTACTCATCAGAAATTCACCAGGTTATCGGGGCAATTACTGTCTTAATGTTTCTCATAATTTAGATGTTACAGTATCAGAAAACATGTGATGCTTAAACAATAAAGCCTACCTCTTTCTTCACAGTGAAGCCGATTGATACCGACACGAATGGGAACCTGCACCAAAGACATTTACGATATAAAAACATTCCTTTAATGAACTCCCTTTAGGTTTAAGCCCAGAGGAATCAATTTCTATTATCAGTTCAGTTTCATCTACGTCGTCTAATTATCCCTGACAGAGAGGACAACCCAAGAGAGAAGCTAATTAAAAGATAAAAATAGATAAGGAGCGACAAAGACAAACAAATCCAGTGCTGGATCAGGCTTCTCAATGGTTTCATACAGTATTAAAGTGCACGCAGCACCTGTGAACGAAGTTGGTGGTGCCATCAATCGGGTCGATGATCCAAGTGGGATTGTCGGTTAGAATGCTGGGAGCTCCTGCTGCGACTGACTCCTCACCTATGAAGCTTCAGACAGAAAACAGAAAATAAACATTTCTTTATGTATCATACGACTGTTACCTCAGCTGCAAAATAAATGATGCTATTACACTTGATACAGGCTACCTGCTGTGTTTACTTTCACTTGTCAGCTGGAGTATATGATGTGTGATATGAGGTACAGTTTCCCTTGTAGCCGTAGCTCCCACTGAGGTCATGTCCACAGTGTTTTTATTTCCATTTCAGGCAATTTTACCATCCTGGAGTGCATTCTGCGATTATTCTTGGTGGATATTTGACAGGGTGATTTCAGTATTTTATGGATAACTATATTTAATAGCCCCCTCCAGAAACATTTTAAAGTAAAATACTTGTTATATATTTAGTTTAACATGGTTTAGGGTGAATACACACATAACCACGTTAAATCTAAGACTTTTTAAGACCTTTTTTACCACTTTAAATGAAATTTAAGACCAAACCTACAACAGAAATACAAGTATTCTTTCCAGCAATTTGGTGAGTTTAAATTAAATGTATTAAATGTAAACAGAAAACAAAATCTTATCGCTGTCATAAATGCTATTTATTATTGCAATATTCTGAGAAATATCATGGGTAAAAAAGATATTTTTCTTTGGTCTGTTGGTCTGTCAGGCTGGAGAAATTTTCACGCTACTGTGAACAAAACTATTTAAGACACATCGTATCTGAATTTAAGACACTTTAAGACTTCTGAAGGCCTTATATAAAGAAACCTTAATTTAAGACATTTTAAGACTTTCAAGGATCTGTAAACACCCTGGGTTTTCCTACATAATATTTAAAAAAAAAAAACCCCAAAACCTCTGAAAAGGGCCCGCAAGCAGATCTACTGTTTCTCCCACCCCATGTCCAAAGGCTTTGTCCTTGCTGCAGCGGCCTCGGATTCGATTCCAACCTGCGGCCTTCGGCTGCATGTCTCCTCCCTCTCTTCCCCCCTTTCACGCTAACAGCCGTCCAATCGATGAAAGGAAAAAAAGCCCTAAAAAATATCTTAAGAAAGAAATTCTGGATCTGGCCTTGCACCCCACCCACCACCACTGCTTGGAGTAGGTTTAGCTATCTGCTTTAATCTTTCCCCAGCGCTGCTCGCTCAAGGTTGACTGATGAAAGAGCAGCGAGCATCAACATGACTAGCATTAGAGAGAACATTGGAGCGAATCAGCCATACATGTTTGAGCCTGAGCCAGGCCCACACTCAGATAAGGAGTGTGCTAAGTAGGGCTGCCCATTAAAAGTCGAAGATTCGAATCATCTGTCAGAGATCAGTCGACTTCGATTCTCCAAGTCGGGCAATTTTATTTTTTTTTGGTCAGTCAGTCGGGACGTTCAGTCCCCAGATGTAGCTGCAGAGTGAGCACTCCTTGCTTTCACGCTCTCTCAGATACAGGCAGACCCAGAGTGAGTCTTACACAGATGGAGGCAGCAGCCTGGAGAAAGACAGGCTTTAAGATAACGTTATCCTCTGAGCTTAGCTTAGCTTAGAAGTGGTGAGTTTACAGCTCACAGCAACTTAATACAAAACAGTGTCTGGCTTTTATTTGATATCTAGTGTTGGCAGAAAATGTTGCACATATTTGTCCCATCATTAGCTTAGTTAACATGCAGGCTAACTTGGCCTGATTACTTTATTATGTGTACATTAATGCTGAACATCCCCCCAAACTCTGTTCAATCTCTTAAACCCGATTTGGAAAAACAGCCAAATCTGATTCGACTGTAATACTTCTGAGTTGGGTAGAGCCTTAGTGTTGTGCCCCAAAATTGGCAACTAGCAGACGTATCAGAATGACAAGTGTAGACAGCATCCTTCTTTGTTTATGTTGTTTGCTAGCTTGTTAGCTTGAGGCTAATTGGTTGACGCAGTTGTGAGACATGAGATAACATCTGATACGATGGAGTTTTTGGCAGATAATGACAGGGAGCTATAGTGTCCCGTTTCCATTCAAAACTGCACACTCTACCATAAGTAAATCTGACTACCTTTAGTCCAACAAAAATAAATAAATAAATGAATAAATAAACAAATAAACATTTTCCCCCACCAGAATGTATTTCAGATAGCGAAGACAAAGCTTTCTAAAAGCTTCAAGACCGTCATACTAACAGTTAACTGAATAAACTAATTATTAATAATCGAAATAATATAACATTTAGATTTTGGTGTCTAAACATTTATTTCTGTCTGTTTTTTGTGGCTCCTGACATCAGTATTCTTTGCTACAGCACAGCCAATATCAGTGATTGGAGCATGAATGTGAACACAAAGTATAGAAAAGTACTATCAACAATACAATCAAAATACACAAAGTGAAATGAGTTAAATGCAGCATTAAAGACGATGAAACAGTTATTAAAATAAGGGGCAAAGTTTAAGAGACTGTATAAAAATACACTGTCACATGTCCTTCAGTGCTTCCACGCAGCTCATAAAGCACCTCTCATGTGTCTCCAGTCAAATACCTGTGAGTGGGGTACTTCTCCTTGATGGAGGATATAATGAGCTGTTCCACTTTCTGGTCCGTCTCGGTCACCAGGTCAACTGGCGAGCTCTTCTCCATGACGGCGATGTCCTTCTGGAGCGCCTCGCGGATCATCTGGCAGAGACACAATGACAAACTCAGCGAGGGGATTTTTTGGATGACTGACTACATCTGCTGCTTTAATAAAGCCTAACGTGTTATGTGTTATGGTTACATACTGGTGGCAATGATGGGTCGGGGAGGATAAGTATAGTCTTTACTGTATTTTTTTTTAAATCTTCAATGATTAGTCGAGCGATGAAGGAGTAATTGCCAACTATTATGATAACTGATTAATCATTAAGGTCATTTTTAATGCAGAAATATCACAAAAAGCTGTTTTCAGTGTCAAATATGGAGATTTCCTGATTTTCTCTGTTTTATATTATTTTACACTGAATATCTTTGGGTTTTAGATTTACAAAACATTTACAGACATCACCTCAGACTTTAAGAAACTGTGGAGGACATTTTTCATTATTTTCTGACATTACAGAAATGATTAATCTAGAAAATAATCAGCAAATTAAATCAATAATAGAAACAATTGGTAGTTGCAGCCTAAGTTGTTATTTTTTTTAATTACCCTTTAATTTGATTTAAACTTTCTGAAGTAGCAAGCATACAAACTATTTAAGATTGGTCCATAAAATGAAAAAAAAAAAAAAGCCAGGAGGGAGTTTTTCCTTATCCACTGTGAGGGTCCAAGGGACAGAGGGATGTCTTATGCTGTAAAGCCCTCTGAGGCAATTGTGATTTGTGATATTGGGCTTTATAAATAAAATCGATTGACTGATTGATTGATAGAGACACAATATAGTGATGTTAAATGATAAGTATTGTGTATGTCGATCCGATTCACACCCATGTCCCATATCAAGACACTTATCCACAGTTTTTGATTCATTAAAGTCCAGTTTATATTTAAGTCCCAGAAATTCCAATGATTCCTCCCATTAATATAATGTCCTATTTTTTCCAGAGTCACAACCTCAGAGGTCTGAGATTTCCACATAAATGGAAGGACGTTCATCCATGACCCACTTCACCATGATGGCTCCACTTGTCAACATTATAGGTGAATGAACCACTCTCCCATTTGATTAAAAGAGTCAGGGACATTTTCAAGCAGACATCGAAGTGGATTTGCTGACACCTGTTGACCTATCGCTTTAAATGCTTTTAAACATATTTGTATTACAGGTAAAATAACTTTCTTCTGGAATCATGCCCATTTTGTACAAATGTTAGGTAGATAACATTACAGTTCTATCTGTGTCACCTATTTCACTCCACAAATGTTTTCTGAAACATATTTCAGCTTACTGTACATCTGTTTATCTCAGGTTATGTCATCCATCAGCGGGAGTTTTTATTGGTCTGACGCAGCGCAGTGCATTCTGGTACCTGTAGATTTTCTACCCCTTGAGACAGCGAATACCACAGCCCCTTTTCTGTTATATCTGGTTATGTGGCACCAATTTCACAAGTATTAGCATCTTTCTGCTGCATAGACAGCCAAGTTTTATAAAGACCATCTTTCTAGTTATGAAATACTTCTAGTGCTCACAGTGTACAGCATGTGATGCTTATGTTAGCAGCGAGATGTTATCAAAGTTTGCAAAGAAAAAGAAAATAAGAGAGAACTAGAAAAAAAGAAATGGAGTCCAGAGCTAAACCCGAGTGTTTATAACACAGCTGCTTGACAAACTGAACACCAGGATCAGTGTCTCACACCTTTTGTGGACTGGTTTAAGGCTCTCTTTAGAGGGAAACTGTGTTGTTTCTCCCTCTAAGTCAAAGCCCTTTGCTGTCTTGTTAAATGTTTCCAATTTTTTTAAAGACAACATCTTGACTTTTTTCTGGACCCCTGACCACATGTAAAATTGATATGCAAACCTTTAATATAAAAGTTTAGGCAACCTTGATAAACAAAACAGGAGATTTGACTGGTTGCCAATGGAGATCACACTTCTCCATGCAGATACCATAAACATCATCATGATGTGTGTCTCTTAAGAGTCTTAGAGGGTGGACTAATATGGTGACAGAAATATAATATATATTTTCCAGAAGACAGATGAGTGACATATTTGAACTGCTCTATGAAGGCTTAAAAAAGCTGCTGCTGGACCGCGCCTTACTGTGACAAGACAATCCTGTTATTAAAAGAGCAACCACAGATGGAACTGAATTAGTAAAAGTGTTCATATAATATAGCTGGAGCTTACAGTAAAACTGTACTTCTGTTTTTAGAAATGATTTCTCTTTGCAGCCAGAAAAGGTCTTCTTCAGCCTATTCGATCTGTCTATCGCTCACCTCTAAGTCTTATTTTGAATGTTGCATCACAAACTCATCAGTGTAATTTAGAGATATTAACTAGGTGGACCTATCTGAAAACACAGAAGAAGGTTCATTTGTACCCTCTCATCTTTAAAACCATTTTTGGTAAAGTTCCTGTCAGCCTCTGTGAAATGCTTTCTCCTGAGTCTAACAGCTTTCTGACACAATTAACAAGATGCATGTCTTCAGTGTTGTCTGAGTTTGTTTTGACCTTGACAAAACTGCTTTTTAGTACAAAGACAAACTCAGCTGGAAAGCCTGCCTTCATTTCAGACATTCAAAACTCTAAGGTGGGTTTCATTAAATAAACAACTGTTTCAAAAAGTCAGACACTCCCTTAATGCCCCTCAGGGCCACGCTGTAATTAAGTATCTTAACATGCTTACTGACATCATTCATTATTGTGCATGTACCTGCAAGTTGCTGTGATATAGATATAAGTGGATGCAAAAGTTAACCAATACCGTACCGTACAAAAATCAAATGATGTCCAGGCCATAAGAGCAGCACTGACTCACCTGGCCAGCCTTTTTGGTGACCTCCACACAGTGGTCCATACACTCCTGCCAGGGATCACTCATGTTGATTAAGGATGAGGAGTTATTAACCTTATATTCCCAGATAGTTACAGATTGAGTTCCTGTTGAGAAAAGGCGACACTGAAGGTTCGTTCACAATCAAAGTAGCACTTAACCTACATATAAACCATGAGCTGCTGGCTGGAATAAGTAACTGAGCAGCAGGTAAATCTGTCAATATCGACGAGAGCGTTGTGAAGTTAGCTCAATTAGCTCTGTATGCTAGTTAGCTCTAACACGACTAAACTCGCACTGAGCACAAAGAAAACAAACAGTGACAGCTACAAATACAAAATTAGCAGTTGCGCCGAGCAGCTATGTAATGACTGTTAATTTACGCTGCAATACACTACAGTAAGAGTTTCAATGGACTAGAGCTAAATGACCCACCTCCAGCTCCACACAGGCTGACTTGACAGGGTTGACTTTTAGCTAGCTCGGAGGAGGGCGTGACTTAAGGAACCTCGCACTCTCATTGGTCAAAAATTAGAAGCCGCCGCTCTCATTGGCTGGAAGGCTGTCATTTTTTCTCAATACAGGAAACTGACAACTTTTCCTTGTTGTCAAAAGAAGAGGCAGTAATAATAGATGATTTCTACAAGCGTGAGTTTTTTTATTTATTTATCGTGTGTTCTTTACAGTTTGGATCTGCAGCTACAGACATATTTCCACTTTTTCTGTGTTTGTCCTGCAGCAGCTGCACAACAATTTTCCTTCAGGGTAAATAAAGTAATGCCTTATCTTAAATCTGTGGATGTTAAATTCACTGCACATCTGTCACATTCAGGCGTTATATCTTTGCCTTTTTATAAAGTGGACTGAAATCTAGTGGTGGAAAGTAACTAAGCAGCCTATATTTACTCAAGTAAATGTAGTACTCAATTTTGAGGTACTTGTACTTTACTTAAGTATTCACATTTTATGTTACTTTAAAGGCTACTACTCCTCTACATTTTGGAGACAATTATTGTAGTTTTAACACCACTACATTTATTGTTATTAAAAGTTATTAAAGTTATTAAAAGTTATTAAATTTACCTCCACCTTTACCAGCTGCAGCATTAAAGCAATGCAAACATTAATGCATCAGTAATTAAAATCCAGAAACATGATAATATTGTAAAATGGTATGTTCTGCAAAGTGATTTCTCTTACTTTAGGTACTTTAAAGTATATCTTTATACAGATGCTTTTGTACTTTTACTTAAATATGATTTTGAATGCATAACTTTTATTTAGTACTTCACCTATGTTTTACATTGCATCCAGGTTAAGTTAACGGTTTTTCTTTGACATGAGCACAACAAGACATAAAGTAAACATATACTCACGGGCCACTTCATTAGGTACACCTGTTTAACTGCTCATTAACACAAATAGCTTATCAGCCAATCACATGGCAGAAACTTAATACATTTAGGCATGTAGACATGGTCAAGACGACCTGCTGAAGTTCAAACTGAGCATCAGAATGGGGAAGAATTTAAGTGACTTTGAATGTGGCATGGTTGTTGGTGCGAGACGGGCTGGTTTGAATATTTCAGAAACTGCTGATCCACGAATATGCCTTGTTGATGCCAGAGGTCAGAGGAGAATGGCCAGACTGGTTCAACAGTAACTCAAATAACCACTCGTTACAACCGAGGTATGCAGAGGACCATCTCTGAACCAACAACATCGAACCGACCAGTGACTGTATATTTTGGTGGCAATGCAAGTAAATGTAGATACAGTTAATGTTAACAGTAAGAAATACTAAGAAATGTGATTTATGCATCAATCATATTGAATCAACTGATAAGTACAGTATGGGTAGGTGTCTGTCTTGTGGGTATGGATGTGAATGCAAAGGTGAAGTGATGAAATTATGGTGTTTTTAGAGGAAAACTTTTCCCCTTTTCAGCAAAACTGTCATTTATTCTACTTTTTGTTCCAGACTGGAAAGATTTCACTCTGGATCCAGACACTGCCCATCCTGAGCTCAGCATCTCCAAAGACTGCACTGAGGCCACTTATGTCGAGCATCCCCAGTCATTCCCCGACCACCCAGAGAGATTTGACTACTGGGAGGAGGTGCTGTGCAGCCAGGGCCTGGATGGACGTTGTTACTGGGAGTTGGAGTGGAGAGGGCAGCAGGTCTGCGTAGCAGTGTCATACAAAGGTGTCGGCAGGAAAGGTGGGAGCAATGACAATCGGTTTGGAATGAATCAGCTCTCCTGGAGTTTGGACTGTTCTGACTTTGGTTTTTCTTTCTGGCACAATAATGAACGTACTGACGTAAAAGCACCTCCGTCTTCTAGGATAGGAGTGTTCTTGGACTATGAGGAAGGGACTCTGTCCTTTTACAACATCTCTGACTCAGTAGTTCTCATTCACAGAGTCCAGACCACCTTCACAGAGCCTCTCTACCCAGGCTTTGAGTTTTATTATTATGGAGATCATGTTAAACTTTGTCATTCAAAGAATCAGACATGATCAATGGCTTTAATACAGGTTTCATAGACAGAATTTTTCTTTTTTTTGAAGTACATTTTGGATATTTAATCAAACATCAAGAGGGAATAAGAAAGAAGGAATAGATAGGTGGAATAAACATTGAAAACACTAGATTTTAAACAACCAGTTGCAGATTGTCACAGCAGCATAACAGCCTCTCCAGCAGGTGACTTTTCTAGTGTTTTTCCATCATAAACAGAACTCAAAGACATGATGATACATCTCAAGACTGTTCAAGATGACCAAGGTGAGCAAAACAGAAAACAAAATACAACTATTTAGCATAGTTTTGGTTTACTTTAGGCATAGTATTGATCTGCAAATCCACACAGCAACATCCCCTTCAACTGCTCAAGATTTCGCTTCATGTAAGTACATATATGACACATACTTAACATCAACCCTGTTTTTAAGGCTTTAAAAATGTATTCATGGTGTTGATTTCAGCTTTTAAATTTGCATGTATGCACCTGCTCTGTAAGAGGGGATGATAAAAAATAGGATGCCTTGTTTTTTTAAAGTTTTTCAACTGCCAGCATAGATATAATAAACATGCAACCCCTCTTTACATCAGCAGGTGGCAGCAGATACACTATGTCATGATAAGGCGCAGCTGTATTACTGAATGTCAAACACGATGTGTGGAGACTTTCAGTGCTGCAGGCAACTTCAGGTACTTGAATATTGAGTTGACATTTAAGGATGAACTCCATGTCAGAACTTGTTCCCATTGACCTGAAAATACCTAATATGCAAATTCCTCTATGTGCAAAAGACTTTTCATGCAATTTAAGACCAACAAAGGTACTTTTGAATTTTTTAAAGTAAAATCCAAAACACGTGCTTTTCTGTATTTCAGCTCTGTGGCTTGGGTAACTTGTGATAGGAATTTGTCATTATTACTTGTAGGTTGCAGCCATGAGTTAGAGAAGCTGATGCTGCTACAGAGCAATACTTCAGGTGTCAGTTAATTCAAGAGGACCTATTATGCTCATTTTCAGGTTTATACTTGTTGTTTAGATGCTTTAATCGTCAAAAAAACACTTTGTTTTTCTCAAACTGACCATCCTGGAACACCTGAATTCACCCTCTGTCTAAAACGCTGCGGTTTAGCACCTGTTTCTTTTAGCCCCCCTCCTGAAGCCCAGTCCGCTCTGATTAGTCAGTGTTTTGGCAGTCTCAGAGTCTCTGCACTGTCACTGCAGGCGGGAAAAAAAGCTGTAACAGAGTATGGCAGCACTTACTACGTTGAAAAATCATCAATGAAAGTTTCTAAAACAAAATCATCCCAAGTGGACATGTTCCAGCAGAACAATGATCCAAAATTATGGAGAAATCAGGAACAAGATTACATGTTTTCCCTAAGTAAGCACTGCATGTAGCATTGTGTTTGTAGTCAGGGAATGACTCTAACATAGCAGGACTACTGTGAAAAATCTGTTGCTTTTCTCAACAAAAATCTTCCAACAGAAATATAATACCAAATTGGGTCAAAATCAACAACATTGGCAACCATGTTCCCCTGACGTTAGCATGTAGCTACATGTAGCAGTGTAGTTGCAGCTGGGAAATGACAGCAGCTGAGTATAATGGCACTTTCTACTTTAAAAAATCACCATTAAAATTTTCTAAACCAAAATCTTGTTGCATTTAGCATGGTATTTGCAGTCGGGGGATGACTGTGACATATCAGGTCAAATCAATTGCTTCACAATCTTCACAACCAGATGTGTTCCAGCAGGAATATGATCCGAAATCAAGGAGAAGTTTACAACGTCAGCAACCAACATTACATATTTCCTTGACATAAGCATGAAGCTACATGTATCAGCGTAGGCTACAAAGTATAAAAAAACACAGGGAAAATAGTTTTTAGAGTGGTCTGAAGCCTGAGGGTTTTGCACACAGGGATTACTTTTACAAATATTTAGCTCATAATTTGAAACTTTGGCCATGTTTAACATGAACACCTGACACTGTAACCTTATATATATATATAACAGAAGATAAGGAAAAGTATAAAAGGTCCCCTTTAAGGTCTGAGAACACTGCAGCACACAGCAAATGAGACTTAAGCACCTTGTTTAGTTGCACAGTTTTCAGAGCCAAAGGATCCCCATTTTGATTGTGCTTAATGTCCACTTGTTGGTTTATCTCTCCCTAAAAGCTGATTTGTTTCTCTTGTTTAATACCTCTACACTACATCTACTATGTAGAATGGAAATGAAAGCCCTTTACATCAAGGCAGTATGAAATTGCAAAACAATACCATCCTAAATGACATCGAAGAGCAAAAAGGAGACAACATTAACACATTCTTAAATAAACATCAATTGTTGTCTTTTTCTTTTTTATTGTAGTATTAAAAGCAACTGGTTTTAGTATCTTAACAGAAAACCTAGATAGTGGCAGTATTATGATGCGTGGGAAAATTCGAATTACTTCCTCCACTTCACATGTGTCACTGAAATCATTTGAGGTTATTCTTTGACACTTGTTTTACAGGTGTGACATAGTTAAAGGAAGCACAAAAGGAAGTCGTGTTTTGACGATTCATGTTCAACTTCCTTTTACTTGCGTTATTGATTTTATAAACTTCCCCAAATGGCAAGATGTTAGTTCTGTTTCTGAGACACAAATGTACACATACTGTATTATACAGACCTAATAAGGGCTATTATAGCATATTTTCCCAAAGGCCCAGGCTATATGAGAACAAATCTGTTTTTGTCACTGCAGCAATAAAGAATGTATATAAAGAGTGCTTTACACCCTGAGTTATTATTGGTTTGCTTTTCTTTGAGGCTATATTCTGTTATTAACCTCGTGGAGACGTTCTGTCTTCCTGTGCAGAGCGTTAACAACCCAATTAGCTTCTAAAAACACGAGGGCACTGTAGCATACACAGATTTAACCTCAGACATTCTTTATCTCACTAAGAAGCGGCAGAAATTCATAATCAGATTTAAAGATAAGTCTGTTAGGCATACACTCAGTCTAATTCCTCACACACAGAGCTTTTTTTGTATATTCTTCCATCTCAATTTGAGAGCAATTTTCTGTATATTTGGTGACGAACATAACATTAAACTATCCTAGGTCTTCCTTGAATTCCCCACAATTTTCCATGAATAATACATATTCACAGACTCACAAAAAAGATTAAGAAGTCCATCTTGCTAAACAGTACACAAGGTCACTCAGACCTCCAAAAAGTGTTGGTTTATTTGAAGCTCTTGTCAGTATTATGCAGGGCAGATAACAAATGAAAGTGTGCAGGAAGCAGCCAAATATTTTATGTCGTCTAGTTTTGACCAGAGGTGGAAGAAGTATTCAGATGAATTCAATTTAATTCAATTCAGTTCAACTTTATTCATCCCAAACGTAATCCTTGTGCCACAGAATGTGTCAAATTACAGTAACACTATGTACAGTTACTGCAATTTAATGATTCACAATCAGAACAACCAGTGTGTTCCCTGGGTCAGGGTCCCTCACTGGGCCCAGTTTTAGACACAATACAGTACTAAATATCTGGCAAAATATACAAATATACAAGATAGAAGTGTCTTCAAGAAGCAAAAGCAAAAAACCAGTGCCTAACAGTGTAACCATAGGAGTACAATAAGTACAAGAGTTACTATGTCCAGATCTTTGACTTTAATAAAAGTATCAATATTACAGTGCAAAAATTAAACTCATGCATTCAATATTTTACTTAAGTAGCAGTACATCATCAAGTGTCAGCATCAAAATATATACTTAAAGCCCATTTCAGAAGAATGTCCTATTGGATTATAATTACTAATGCATTAATGTCATGATGGAGCACATTTTAATTACTTTATATATTGTTGGGTAGCTTAATTTATGATATTTTTTTTGTTAATTTATATTTTTGCATTAATAATTTGAATTTGTAAAGTAACTAAATGTAGTGGAGTAGAAGGTACAATATGTCCCTCTGAAATGTCTGAAATACTCAAGTGAAGGACTAGTAGCTCAGAACTGTACTTATGTACAGTAGTTAAGTGAAAGTACTTTGTAGCAGTTCACCACTGATTGTGACAGTTCACTGCAACATGCCTGTTTACCACATCTGTGATATTTCAAAAACACTAGACGTTAGTGATGAAATGCTTCTTTTCCTCATTTCTTTGTAACAACCTGATAAGTAGCTCCACAGTTTATCCTCTCTGTGAGGCTGCACTAATAGGTGCAGTGGGGGTTTGAGCTGAATCTGCACGCTAACATGCTCACAATGACAATGCTAACATGCTAATGTTTAGCATGTATAATGGTTACCATCTTATTTGTGTCAGCAGGCTAACATTTGCCAGCACACTGACACTAATGATGATGATGATGTTTGTTTGTTTGTTTATCTATTAAGATCCCCATTAGCTTTTGCATTGCAGCAGCCATTCTTCCTGGGGTCTTGTCAATCAAAAATATTGGACAAAATGAAATGCTGACTTGGTGATGGCACTACATGGACAGTCAGAGGATCAAATTTATCCTCTGTTGATCGAATTTTACACCAATCTATCCAGTAATTGTTTCAATATTCCAGTCCAGAGCAAAGTGGTGGACAACCCATTGATGCATTACTCCTCCCAAGTCCACCCAGTTGCCAGAGAAAATATTGGCATTGTACGGGTCTGCAAACCAAATATGTTACATTTGCACATTATTATGTGGCGGAAATGCTGTGGTTAATCTGTCCGTAGGTTTAGGCACAAAAAGCACTTGGTTACGGACAGTAACAGATCATGTTTCAGCTTTAAATACCTGTTTTGGGGGCATAAGCAGCAATATTTCTACAAAACAAAGCTGCTTTTTGTGGCACTATCCTGGCAGAAAGCACATAGATGTCTAAGTTAAAAAGAAAAATAGTGTGGCATTTTTGTGGCATTATCCCTGCTGTAAACGGTGATAGGTTGCTAAAAGACATCCACATTGGGGGGGGTGAATAGCTGCTGGAAACACAGCTATGGGTTTCTTAAAAACACCCATGTCTGGGGGCTAAACAGCTGAAAAAAGAGCCACAGGTCTCTAGATAATGCCCATGATTTGGGGCTGAAAACCCATCGGAAAAACAACCATGGGTCCCCTAATAAACGCTCACATTGATAAGAAACAGCCACAGGTCCCTTAAAACAGTGATTCCCATCTGTTGGGTCCTGGTCCAAAAGCAGGTCATGGATCCACTCTGAATGGACGGCAAGTGACTCGCAAACAAGTTTGTAAAAACACATTATTTTTAAGTACACTGAATTTCCAGCACAGAGCTTTTATTTTGTTGTTTCCTGCTGTTGAGTGAGTGACTAACGACATGGCTAAGCACAAGAGTGATGCTGAATCCGTTCAACTGTGTGGACCTTGAACTAATGACAAAAGAGAAATCTGGACTCCTTTGGAACCATTGCCTTCAAAACACCTGCAATAAGGGGCTGAAAAGTTGCTGGAAAAACATTTGGCAGGCATCTCCCCCAGGTGTCAAGCCATCCACTATCCGTTCCAACCTCCCAGTGCAACACAGTCTCACTCCGAACTCGTCACATATTTACGTTTGGTCGTGAACTTTCCATGTACAACTTGCAAGGTACCCTGGGTGCGTTGGTTGTTGACGTTCTGGGACACCGTGTCAAGTTCTTTTCTTTCAAGATACACTTCTGTTTTCACAGGAAATTTAATTTACGCGCTATGTCGCTACAACATCACGAATTGACGTTTTTTCCTTCAACAGCAAACACACATGGTTGGGTTTAGGCAACAAAGGGAAGTGGTTAGGTTTAGGAAAAAAGAACAGGGTTGGCTTTAGAGTCTTACGGAACGCTTACAACACTGCTCTCTTGAGTGAAAGTTGGTGTTTGTTTGTTTGTTGGACCTATCCCACTGCGTTTCCCCCTGATGCTGCTGGGCACTGTTAAACTATAACAGCAACTGGGCGTGTATCATGCCGATGTTAAAGGACACGTTTTTTTCGTTGGTTTCTGACACCACAAGTCACTGCCCATGCCCCGGCTTTCGACGACTTTGGAGTGAGACCGTGTTCCGTGATGACAATGTCAGCTCATATGCTGCATCACTTTTGAAACACCGATATGATGAAATGTACAAATGAAATGTACAGATTTGCAGTTTGCATTAATGTGGGCTGCCCAAGTTATTAGAATGAAGTAATAAAGAAGAAGACATAGTCTGCTTACAGATGTAATCACAGGAACAAAACTCTGGTACAAAACCAAGCCAAGAAGGTAAAGGGAGGGTTAAATTTGTTACTTAACAATTTTCATTGCTTGAAAAGTGAAAAAGTAAAAATATCAGCACCACAGTGGTATAACAGTCAGCACTAAAGCATTGCAAGTACAAGTACAGACTGTGCGGGATGAAGGACTATGACCCAGTGTCACATTATTTTTGCATTATCCAAAATAAACAATCTCATGATCTCTTTAAATGTTTTCCAGTGAAACCGAAACCTAAATACTGCTTCACAAAATATTATCCACTGTCTTTGACATCAGTGGGGGACATACTGTACAAATTGCTGCATTTCACTTCATTTCATGACTCAGTGCGTCTAACGATGCAAACAACAACATATGGGCCCAGGCCACACCATGTCCCAGAGAACAGCGAACACTTTGTGTGGGGAGATTCTATTTGGTACCATAATGGGAGTCATGTGGATTCACTCTTTGCAACAGGAGGCTGGAGAAAAAAAAAGCACGTCTTCTGTCCTTATAGAACGTCTCTGTGGGCTGATGAGGAGTTTGTCAACCAATCGAGACGAGTCTCAAGAGCATGTCAGCAGTTATTCCAGAGAGGAGCGCCGTCACACCACAACGGGATTTAATTTGAACAGAAATCTGAGCGGAGCAAAAACATCACAACCACGAAACCAGTTGTTGCACTTTAACCTTCTGCATGGAAGAAAGGTGAGCATTTACTTCTGTTTTCTCAGTGAATTGCAAAACAGGGCAACTGTTTATTCACATGATATTTTATGATTGCATGCACTAACCACTGTAATTTGAATCAAAAATGCTAATCTCCTTTATATGCTGGGAGGTGCATTGTTATCTAAAGGTCCGCCATCATTATGTGTTCAACTCTCCTGCAGGGTGTTTGAAAAACTGCCAGGTTTGACAGCTCTAGCCTGAAAGCAAAACATAGGAGTAGGTTTTGTACCTGTCATTAGAAAATTTAATGTCAGTCAATCACGCACCTTGTGAGTTCCCAGGAAAGTTCCCAGGAAAATTGTTTTATTGATGTTGATCTACAGTAAGGCGTGTACAAACACGAGGCAGTCCGGGGTCCAACTATCATGAGCTGCCCTAAAACATCTGCGTCCTTTGTGCTGCTCAGCGTGACAGTATGTGAGTATCTTTCCCACATGTCTTTCTTTCTCCTTCTTTCTTTTGATACGTCCCTCCCAAATGTGATAGATAATGTATTCTTTCTTCCGTCTTTGTGTCCATTTTCAAAGGGTTTATTATGTTCCTGCTCTGCCCCAGTCAACTGAGAGCACAGCTGGGAACTACCCCCAACATTAAACACATTGTGGTTGGAAGGTGTTACAGTTACATCACACTGGTTAACCCCAGCTTAAGGTAACACACTACACAGTGACTTATACTCCTGTTATAACATGTCCAATCTTTCGAGGGACTCAAATTTCATGAACGTTAACATCCGTGACTTGAGCAAAAAAAAATTGAAAGACTTGATTCCCTCTTAGAGCGGAAGAATTTTTGCAGATGCCAAGCAAATTATCAGCGCAGCGCTGAAGCCCACATGAAGGACAGTGACTTGTTTTGATGTGTGGTTGAATAAGTTTTTTCTTCTCTGCGCTTCTGTCGAAAAATAGAAACTGAGACAGAGATGGTTAATGTGGAACGGGGACATGTAGTGATACGCTTTTATATAAAAAGAGGTGTCATTTCATGGTAAATTCCGGCTGCATGTTTACATAACTTTATTTATAAATGTTAAGGTCAGTGCTGTTTGCTTGCAGTGGTAATTATATTCATCCATGGATTAATTTCTTGGTCTGAAAAATGTCCATCCCAGAGCCGAAGGGGATGTTTTACAATGTCTTGTTTTGTCCAACAAATAGTCCAAAACAAAAAGTTACATAAGTTTTGAGGAACAAAGGAATTTGGGCATATATTATGATAATTGTTTAGTCTATGAAACGTAAAAAAAAAAGAATCCAAATCCAGGTTGACATCTTCAAGTGTCTTGTTTTATTCCAACATAGTCGCCACAAGAAAATGTTGCCATTGTACGTAACTGCAAACCACAGATAGGATACATTTGCTCGCTTCATAGGTATCATATCAGTGTTTCTGTAGTGACATAGTGTATGAGCTGACTTTGTCATGTGGAGGTGGAGGTGGAGGGGATGGTGGATGGTGTGTCACCTATAGGCAAAATGCCTGAGCTGCAAGATGTCAAGCTGCAGACCACTGTTCAACACCAAAAAAATAACAAAACTGGTTGTTTTTTAGGAAGTCATTGCTGTTTGCAGCAGCTTTTTAGCCACACAATGTCAGTGTTTCATAGCGACTTGTTGCTGTTTGTCCACTGTGGTGGACCCGTAGTGCCACAAAAAGCAGTTATTTTTTAGTTAGACATCGCTTCATCCTCACCTGGGGCGGTGCAACAAAAAGCTGTTGTTTTTTTAGTGAGTCATGTTGTATTTCCAGCAGCTTTGCAACCCCCAAACTTGCTATTTTTAGTAACCCCTTGAGGATAGTGGCATTCAGCAAGAATTGTGCCCCCCCAAACTGGATATTTTAGGCCAAAACATGATGTTTTCCTAACCATAACTAATTCTATCTAAATCTAACCACACATTTTTTTAAAATTCCAATCTGATTTCAGAGCTTTTCACAGTACTGAATCAGCCTTACTAAGAATAACTAATGACCTTCTCCTAGCTGCTGACTCAGGTAACTGCTCCCTGCTCTTGCTCCTAGATCTAACTGCCGCCTTTGAAACAGAAGATCACTCTATTCTCATTCACAGATCAAAGGAATGGGTGGGGGTCTCTGGTTCCGCTTTAAACTAGTTCTCCTAGTTCTCCTCAACAGATCTTTCATTGTCTCAAACAGTAACTCATTTTCTTCCTCAGCTCCTATCTCCTGTGGTGTACCCCAAGGTTCTTTACTTGGTCCAATCCTCTTCTCCGTTGATTTACTTCTGCTAGGCCACATTATTCAGAAACATAATATATCTTTTCACTGTTATGCTGATGACACACAGGTCTACCTCCCATAGAGCCAAACATCACCAGCAAACTAACTGACCTTAATAACTGTCTTGATGACATCAATCCTGGATGGCTGCAAAGTTTCTCCAGCTCAATGAGAGTAAAACTGAATTTATTTTGTTTGGACCACTGCACTTGACCAGAAATGTTTCTCCTCATCTTGGCCCTTTGGTCCCCTCTGTTAAATCTCATGTTAAAAATCTTGGAGTCATACTTGATTCTGAATTGAAGTTTGACAGACAAATCAATCATGTAGTAAAATTAAGTTTCATGCAGTGCTAATGTAAGGTATCTGTGGTTAGTAGAAATGTACAATGCCTTTATTTTCTTTGGCGATTGGCTTGTTGCGATTGTCTACATCCCAGCCCTCACCTATGATCATGAGCTCTGGGTAGTGACAGAAAGAATGAAATCGCGGATACAAGCCTCCTGGGTCCCTCCTGGTGTTACGGGCACGTCCTACTGGTAGGAGGCCCCAGGGCAGACCCAGAGCATGCTGGAGGGATTACAGATCTCATCTGGCCTGGGAATGCCTTGGGGTCCCCCAGGAGGAGCTTGAAAGCATTGATGGGGAGAGGGGCGTCTAGGGTGCTTTGCTTCGCCCTGGCCCTGGATAAGTGGAGGAAAATGGATGGATGGAAGATTGGATTGTTTTTATCCTACCATCACTGAAAAACTCAAAGATAGTCTAGTTACTATGACAGAAACAAAATCAGAGAAGCAGCAAATCTTTACATTTGAAAAGCTGCAGTCACAAAATATTTGCCTCTTATGTGCTCAATGAAGCAAGTGTAACAGTTAATCAGTTGTCAAAATCAAAAATTGTTAATTTTTAATCATTTGACGAATCTTCCTGTGTAGGTACGACTGTGAGGAGATCTGGAGACAGTTTGAGGAAGCGGTTGTCCGTCAGTCCTCTTGTAATGTGACGGTGGAGGATTATTCTCACATGTTTTATGCCATGCCGCAAACCTGGCCCTGTGATAGGGTGAGGAAGAGCTCTGGAATTAGATACACATTCATCATTATTCATTAGAGTGAACATCTTTTGAGGTAAGCTCCTTTATATTTCCCTTTCTGTCTGTTTAGTTTCTCTTTTGGAGTAAAACCAGGACGCTGATGCACAGCTACGCAGCTGTTTTACGTCACTTCTGGACCCTGGAGGACACGCTGGTTGGCTACATGTTCAACGACCTCATCTGGTGTGGACAAGAGAAAGACTCTGGTAGATTTTTTTCTAGTTTTAACAATACAGAGACGACTAAAACATACATGCTTGTACTAGCTGTGGAATACCCCTACTTTGACCTCTCATCACAGGTTAAATTCATTTATAATCTGTGAGCAGCTTCACCAAGGAGAGACTCACTCCTTAAAAACATTCACAGAAAAACAAGCAAAGATTAGAAAAAAAGAACAGTCTCAACAGAAAGTCAGAACAACACTTTTCTCCTTTCCTGTCTAATTAAATGCCACACAGACCATCCCATTTATAATTTGAGCTGTTGACCCTCAGGCTTAAATGCTTTTCTAGCATTTAACGTTATAATTAACCATTTAGTTATTTATCAACACGAGTAAACCCTTTTAAGAGAAACTGAAAGGTCACACTTATATGTATCATATTGTATGTATACCACAAACAGTACAGAGTTAATATGTACAGCTGTTACAATCAGTATGTTCTGTCATTATTTACCTGAACAAACTGCGATAAAATGCAGAAACTGGAAAATACTATGATACAAATAAGTGTCTCAAAGGGATAGTTCAGGTCTTTTGAAGAGGGGCTGCATGAGGCACTTATCTATAGTCAGTATATTACATACAGGTGATATCAAGCCCCCAGTTTGGAGAAGCAGGCAGCAGTACTGACATGGAAACTAAACTATGTGCTGCTGTGGAGCAGGGCAGCAGCAAAATTAATTAGCCTCCTAAAAATAATAATATCCGTTTAAGTGGATGCTATCTTTAGAATATTTTAACCCATTTTCCTTGATGTCAGACAGCCTGTTACAACAGGGAAGCTATTAACAGCTTTAGTTCCCCATCTATGCTCTCTTCAAAGCTGCCTAACTTCATTAACAAAAACAGTTATTTTAGCTTGTGTAACACTGGGGCTGCTGGCCAACCACTGCCTCAATCAGTTAGTTTGCTTGTTTGTGTTGTGTGACTTTAAAATGCCAGAGTCACACACTATTACAAACAAAGTAGCTGATTGAGGTTGCAGTAGATCAGCAGCGTCTGTGTTCAGCTCTGTAAAATTAGTGTTTTTCTCAATGGAGTCTGGCTTTGAAGAGAGCAATATCACAGCTGTCAGGAAATGGCTGTCTGACAGCAAGGCAAAGCCGTAAAAATATCCTAAATATAGCATAGACTTTAACTAACATTGATTTTTATAGGTGACTAAAATATGTTTTGCTGTTGACCCTGTCCACAGTAGTACATTGCCTAGCCTCCATGGTGGTACTCCTGCCTGCTTCTCCAAACTGGGAGTGTGCTGACCACCGTCTACTGTAGATTATACACTGTATATGTAAAAGCACCTTATACAACCCCACTTCAGAACTGCAAACCATCTCTTTAAAGCTACTCTTAGAAATATTTTTATGTTGACAATGGATCAGATGACTGCTCCCCTCAGCTCTTACAGCACGCCACTATACCTATGTTATTTACAGCAGCAGCAGGCAGATATTTTCAGTTAAAAAGCTTAAAACATTGACACTATATGCTACCTGTCCAGCACCTAACAGCAGACAGACAAAGACAGCAACTAGCTGGTGAATATAGTAACAGAATGAGCAGCTAACGAGCCACATATTTCCCTCAGGAGTTGGTAGAGACCAAAAACAGAGCAAAAAAACAAAGGGGAACAAAAACATGACTCCAAATAATTGATGATGTTGCTCCATCTCCGTTCATGGGTTGACACAGATATGCAAAAGGCCCCAAAACCACTTGTTGTTGTTGTTGTTTTGCATCTCTTTGTAGTCTTTATGTGTCTTTCTGTGGTTTTATTTCTCCTTGTGGTAATTTTTTGTTCCTTTTAGTGATTATTTTGTGTCTCTTTGCATTTTTGTTTTTCTCTTTGTGGTCTTTTTGTGTCTCTGTGTGGTTATTTTGATTATCTCCTTGGTTGGTAAGTGTTAATTTGTGTGATATTTCACAGGAGGACAGAGGGGTCCAACACTTTGCACCCTCTTGCCTGTGCCCAGTAGGCTCGTTCAGTAATCTGTAGGATGTGTAAATAAAAAAATTCTTGGTGTTTTTTTTGGCTAAAAGTCCTCTTCATGACATCTTTACAATCTTAACAAAAGGAAGTATATCCCATGACGAACACGTTTTGCTTTCATTCATATTTTTACAATGAAAAAAAGTAGAACAGATCACAATGTCATTGCTCAGGCAGCTGCAGCTGTTTTCCCAAATGCTTCTGTGTGCCTTTGGGTTTTTTTTTCATTTATTACAGTAGTAATCTCGCTGTATGTCAACACAACACCTAACACCTGTCCTCACTATTCATTCATGTCTTATTTGAATAATATCAAGATGGTGACACTTCTTTTAAGTAATTGCTCTGAATTTGACACACAGGTTTTGATTTCAGTTCTTGTCCGAAGTGGTCGGCCTGCAGGAATCATCCGGTGTATTCCTTGTGGAGGCAAGCCTCACAAAATGTGAGTTTCATGTCCAACACATACAGCTGCACTGTTTATCATCCATATGCAACATACTGCTCCAAAACCAGCAGTGGAATAATTACTCTCGTGTGATTTTCCTCACCTCTTTGTTAGTTTGCAGAGATGGCATGTGGCAACATCACTGTGTTACTGAATGGATCTATTGTCAATGCCTTTAATAGGAAAAGGTAAAACCAAATGAATGAAAAATGTTAGCAGTGGTGTTTGTTAGGAATGTATAAAACAACCTTTTTTTTTGTTGATCTCACAGCATGTTTGGAAGTGTTGAACTGGACGGTCTGAACCCACGCAAGGTGAACTATGTCAACATAAAGGTGGTGACCAACCTGGAGGGACCTTCTATGTGAGGATAAAAACAGCTCATTCTTTGATTTAGTAAAATGTTACTTTCACATGAAAACAGTACCACTTCCCAATAAGTAACACTTTGTAAAGTGTTTTTTTAAGTTGTAACTAATGACTTACTTATCATTTCATGCCAGTTCAAAGCAGTGACTAAGCGACACATTGCCAGAATAAATGTTGGCATTGTGTGTTCTGCAAACTATGGAAACATTACAGTTATACGTTGTGTAGCAGATACATTAAACCTGCTTTTGGTGGCACAATTCTGGCAGGAAACGCTGTGATGTTTCGATAAATATCAACCCCTTTAATGGCACTATCCCGGCTGGAAACAAAGCGATTGTTGCCTATTAAACACCCACCTCGGCACACTAACAAAGAACCAGTTTTGTTGTTTGTTGGTCTCGAACAGTGGAATGAAGTGGTCTGCAGCTTCGGAACATTTTACTTAGGGGCCCACCACCCACTATCCCCTCCACCTCTAATAAAAATGTCAGCTTATATACTTAATCATTTAGAAACGCTAAATGATATGTACGAAACATATAAAGGTAACGTATCCATAGTTTGCATATACTTACAATGCCAACATGTTCTTCTGGTGTTGTGGAATAAAGAGACTCAAAACACATAGGAGATATGTGCATATGAGAGTTTACTCCCTAGAAAGCAGCAGAATTGACACATCATGACAATTTATAGTGTCTGACAAACAAGCAATATTAGCTCACAAATATGTGACACTCCTATACTCCTAGAGGGGCTTCCTGTCACTTAAGCTGCTGCTTATTGTTATTTAGATAATCATTTCTGGGAATATTTGCTTCTCCTCACACACCCAAATCTGGTTATGTCATGTCAGGTCATCTGGCTGAGGTCATGTCAACAAGCAATCAGTTAAACAATTTAAACATTAGTCAATGCAAGTGAAGGCCGAGACCCAACAGCCTTTCACCCTCTTCAGTTAGCATTTGTCTTGTTGGGAAATTCTTCCATTTAATCTGGAATAGGGAACAAATCCAACTGCCCAATGACAATGTGAGTGAGTCAGTGAGTTGAAACTCTGCCATATTAGTCCATCTGCGTTGCAAAAGTCTTTTTGAGAACATTCCTCAGAATAGGTATGATGCAAGTAGAACTAGCTAGACCAAGAATTCTGTCACAACTAAAACTATTAGTACAGTTATTCCTATCTTTGCCAAACTTGCTCTCCGCAGTCGAGTTTTAATTTCAACCAGTCCCACAATGATTCATCTTTGCCTGCATTATCTCCTATTTCCCATTTCAGCTCTTTAAGTTTGTACATGGCTATAGAGAGTGTTCCATCAGGTACAGTGTTATGGTGTATATAAGTGCAACATTGCTCTTCAAACATTTGACATAACTCACCTCTATAGGCCAGTATACAATCCTGGGCTTGTCTATTTTGCCAAGTCACCCTACTTGTTTCCTGCAGCTGTTCTCCCAGCGCTCTGAGGACTTTGTTAGTATAGTTACTGAACCACTGTTAATTATAGTGAAGTTAATACAAGCAACATTTTTTGTTTGGTGTTACTCAAAGAAATTTCATTACTAGCTTTAAATTTTGTAGGGTAGCTCTTTTTCTGGATGCTGAAATCTAGAATTCAGCACTTAAGTCATGCAACTTATAAAATGGTTTTAACAAGTTAGTGACAAGTTGTGAGCCACAGAGCAATCTACATTGTATCCCATATAGGGGTACATAAAAAATTCTGGATCCCCCTGATATTGCAGTGACATTACTGTCTTTGCACTCTTTTTGCAGCACTTTGGTACACTCTTCAAAGTTATGTTTTTCCGGGATGACCGTTGGCAGTGTAGCTGAGGCTCCCACACAGACTATGCATTCATTCAGTGTTCCCTCTTTTACAGAATACCACATCCTTTCATACATCCCATTTGATTGGTGCCCTACCCTATCTTGTGTGGTTTTGAAATTCCTCTGGGCTGGTTTATATCTTTCTTGTTGACTGAACTGATCTACATCGGTTTTTTGGTCTGTGGCCAAGTTACTGGTAGTTATCTCTAAATTACTGCCTTAAAATTACTTTTGCTAATTATGCTAGGCATTAGTATGCTATCTGTGGTTATTACAGTTGGACTTTTGATGCCTGTATTTATATTGATTATATTAGTAGCTGCAACACTGGTCCTAGTTATTTCATACATTTCAAATTCAAAGACATCATTGTCATCCACTGCTGTAAGAGCGCTCCAAGGTATACTTGTGCTTCTTCCTGTCCTGGTTGTACTCGTAAACTCAGTGACATTTTCTCTGTGGGATTCTATCAATGGTGTGTTTATTTCTAAGATCCAAAATTACTTTGATGGCAATTCTAGAGTCACTGATTCACTTGATTTTGAGGTCACTGCGTTGTCAGGGATTGGGGTCACTGCATCCTCAAGGTTTGAATGTGAAACATCACTAGCTCTTGGCTTTCACACATCTCTATGTTTTGGGGTACTCTGTGATAATGTGTCTTGCTTTGATCCAGGGTCACTTTGTGTCAGATTGAATGTATCTGGTTTGAGTGCTCTTCCTCCCACCTTGATCTCTACACGGCACTAGTAGTCTAGGCTCCACTGTCCCCCAACCGTCACCTCAATTCTCCACCTATCAATTGTTTAATATACAGTTATTTTTACTGATCTACTCCCCATAATTTGCCCACTGCTGCTCATCTATGGTAATCCTACATAACTTTGTAGATGCTACGTTTACCGCAAATATTAGCTGTTCTTACCCTGAAATGGTAGATTAGCCTTATTATTTTCCTCACTTACGTTTAAGGTTAGTACTTCTTTTATCTCTCCTTTTTTAAGTCATGGGTTGGAATTTGGTTTGAAGTCATGTCTTGTGAATGTGTAGTTGCATCATAGTCACCTGATTCATGTCTCTTAGCTTCACGCTGTTGTGGCTGAGTCAGTGTCAGGGTGTTGCACTTTTCATGTCCAACCAGTTTTTTTCCTGCACTGCACTTTGAATGTTCCACACACGATAATAATCATGGATTCATTAAATGAGGGGAAATTAGCAAACTGTTGGTTATTCGCCATTTTGTCTACAATGCAGTTTTCGCCACTGGTCCCATCATTCGGTTATGTTACCTAGCCAATATACCTTTGCATTTTCTGATTGTATACTCATTCAGAAATATGATTCTTTAGGGAGGGGTAAGGTCCGCCCCTCTGAGGGTCCTCCTCCACACATTTCCTCCAGGCTCAGTTCTACTAAAGATGGCAACAAGCACAAATCACTCCTTAGCTCTACCAATACTCTGTCATTATTCAAAATACGACATACATGGGACAGTCTACTCGGCCAAACCAAGTATTTGCCACCATTTGCCAAATCTGCTGTCAGACCAGTTTTCCTACAAAATGGCAACGCTTGCACAATTTATACGTCACTTTGAACAGTTCAAAACTTCACAAGCACCAATAACCACAGATTAATACACACAATGCGTCGGAACCTAGTGCAGGTCATTTAATGAAGCACATAGTACAGAGTGTGACACATTTAGGATCACGTCAATTTCAATTTGCAACACCACTTGTTAAAACAATGATTGTACCACCAGACGGAACATTCAAACCTCAGAATTTAACTGTAGAATGATCTGTATACTGTAACTGTATATATTGTGTAATTTGTGTAATTTGAAATATAAATTTATGCCAGGAAAATGCATATCACAGATTTTCAAAGACGCTTTTTCCTCTCTCTCCTATTCACCAGAACAAACACACACAGCACCAGCTCAGACACTCTTACAGACAAACTCACTACATATATAGATTGAAGTTTAGAGCTATAATCTACTTAAATTACTTACCACATCAGCTTTAGAAACACAACAAATATAACATTAGGATCAGTCTGTACAACAATTTCATACCTAAGTTAGATTTTAATCTGTTAATTTATTTTTTGTTTTTCCTCTTCTAATGTCTTGAACTATTTTAAATTATTGAAACTACATTCAGGTTTTTTGTAGGCCTTATTAGGAGATATTGTATGTGGCCACGTGCTTGTGGACGATACACAAAGCAGGCATTTTAAATGCACTGGATCGTACCTTATTTACACAGTTACTGTAGGCTTGTCATGTAATATATACAGTTATCATGTAATATGTATATACTTTTATAAATTGCTCATATCCTCAAGAGACTGCAATATAATTTTCAGATTTGCACATTAATAGCACAGGCAGCTGTATTCTTACAGTTTGTGTAATACTTTATTTAATGCACTCGTCCGTGTCTAGTGAACTGCTTCATGTATGTTTTATTAGATAAGTGCTTAGCTTGTCTGTATAGATTTCCTGTGCTTGTGATGGAGCTAACTTTTTAGTGTTCAGACTTATTATGAATAAATGAGTTACATTTGCAAACTCTCGGGTTCAACCTTGAGCGAGGTATCTCATCTTGCAGTCTCATGCGGTCAGGCTGACTGTGGTCTGGTCTCTCTCTCTGCCCCTGGGTCAATGGCCCATGCAGTGCTACTCTTTTCATACTAAAAAGTAGTAACTGTGCTCATGCGGGGACTTCTGCCCCTATCTCCAACACTTATACTCTTTCCGCACTTTAAGAGTACTAACTTAGCTCATGTGGGTTACTTTTAGCTTACTGATCCTATCTCTGAACCCCATCTTCCCAAACTCTAGCAAGGTCACGTGAAGAGTTAAAGACTGAACTATCTCCTACCTTTTTTGTCTTTATGTGGCCACACTGTGCTCCTCGTGCAGAGTGAAAAGATGCTGCAAGCTGGATGTTGTTTCTTTGTAAAATATGTAGTGCAGATGACCTGACATGACGTCAGCCAGATGACCTGACATGATTCTGACAAAATTTAGGTATGTGAGGAGAAGCTGATTATCTAAATAACATGAAGCAGTAGCTTAAGTGACAGGAAGCCCCTCTGAATATGTGTGTATGGGAGGGCTTAGGTGATATTGCTCCATTGTCAGACAATATAAATTGTCGTGATGTTGACCCTCTAATAGATAACTTTTGCATAAACCTGCGGAGGATCAATTTATTACTTTAAGTTTTAAGTCCGCAAGTATCTATTAATAGATGACCAATATTTATGACCTCACAGTTATGGAATGACAACATTATGTTTTGTTATATAACAGCAATAAAGCTGAATTGAATCTGGATTTTTCAGAGCCCAGAAACCAACAAGTTATTCTCATAAAGAGTTTATAAGATCCCTAAAGCATTATTATACCCATTGACATTGCTATTAAGTACAGCTTATTTATCTGATAATGGAAGAATTTCCTCTGTGTTCCTCTTCTGCAGAGAATCATGTAGTGAAGGATCTATTGTGGACTTGATCCAGATCCTCCAGTCTAGAGGTTTCCGCTGGACTTGTACAGACAACGACCAGTAAGTGACTTTCAACAAGTCTTTTTAAGTAAATGACAAAATATGCTCTTTCTGCACACCATCTCGAATAAACCAATCCCAGTTTCCAGAAAAAAAAAAGTTGGCAATATGTTGCTGCAAACCATGACTATGTTATATTTAAACTTTTCACATGAATCATATCAACATTTATAAAGTGATGTAATATATGGCAGATTTTTGACAATGGGGGGCAGAGGGCATGGATGGTGGTATGTAGCCTGAGTAAGATGCCCGCCAAGCTGCAGAACACTATTAAAAGCCAACAACACTGGTTGTAGTGTACAATTGTAACATATAGTATCCGTGGTTTGCAAAAATGTCTGATGAAAACATTTTTTCTGGCAATTTGGTTTCGCAAACCATAGAAGTGTTTTCTGTTCTGAGCTTGACAGACAGAGAAATAGATGAAATGTGTTACAGATACAGATGTTGTTTTTGGCTTAATCATTGAACTTCCTGATGGACGTACCCTGGAGTAACATATCTAATATTTGTCCACAGGACCCTGATGATCCTTCAGTGTATCCAGAACCCCAAACAGTCCTCCTGCCAAACATGTGCAACCAAGAATGTCACACAGAAAGAGACTCACATTTAACTGAATCACCCACAGATTCAACATGTGTTCTGATATTGTTATTTGAAGTTAGATTAAATTAAACTGCTGCTTAAAACATTTCCTGAATTAAAGCAGAGTGTTTTCTTCATACCCTGAACTTTTCATTGATTCCATTTCATTAGCAGATTAGAGCAGGCAGCCTTTCAGAGTGCAAAAATTATCTGCTCCTGAGGCCAAAAGCTTCTGCCTTACTGTCCACTACATTATGCTAATTTATTTGAAATTATGGGGGGTGAAATGTAACCGGACACACCAGATGGGTTGTTACACAGAACCATCTGAGAAGCTGTCATTAGGAACTGTTTGGAAATGGGAAGATGCTTTCATAACATACTTTGCAGGTGATTGGACGAACTAACTGTTTATTATCTTCTGTAACAGGCCAGTTGGGAGAACAGCGGAAACATCTTTTCCATTGAGAAAAGGCAAATGAACAGTCGCTTGCTCCTCCTTGTCATCGCACACACCTACATCACACCCGTAGCTGCCAGTAGCTTTCACAAGACACTGATTGGCTAACACAAACACATTTCTTGAAGCCTGAGAGCATGGTCACACATTGCTAAAATTAACATCTTTAACTGGCATTGTTTACTTTTATTCCATGTGAACGAAGGGCAAATAAAACATTTGCAAATCTTCACATCACCTCGAGTTCAACTTTGTGGAATTTGACTTGTAAAGTCGCAGCCTCAACCAACAGCAAAGGAATATGTGTAGAGGAGACATTGATTGTTGCCATGTTAAGCTAGCTGATATTAAATGATAATGGCCATGAAAAATGCAATCTGTCCCACATGAGAGATGCTGCCTGGCCCACAGTGAGTTGGCAGACAGGCATGAAACGTAAGAAAATGCAAAATGTGCCAATAAAAAGTGGAAAGTCAAAGGTGGAGAGAGCACACCTCCCTGCCCTTCCATGCGCCTACATTAAAAACACAAAGCGGAGAGAGCACTCTTCTCCGCCCTTCTGCAGGCCTACATGGAAAGCCTAAGGTGGAGAGAGAACACATCTTCGCCCATCCACACGCCTGCGTGGAAAGCCTTAAGGCAGATGGAGCCCACCTCTCTGCCCTTCCACGTGCCTACATGGAAAGCCTAAGGCAAGGAGAGCAGCAACCCCCCAAAGCCCCTTTTCCACTGAACAAAAATCTATACTAACACCTGCTAACATCTAGCTTTTTTTATTCATTAGGAAAGGTCACGATCGGCATTCACTGGCCTTCATAAAAATATTTTTAAAATCCAGCTGCCATCACTAAAGCAAAATACAGCTGACATGATAAAGGCCTCAGAGTGGGTCATTGTTACCTAATATTGAAGCTCTGTCTGTGTCAAAGTCAAATTTCAGTCTGGTGCTTTTAATGCATTTTCCTAAATCATGAGCGATAAACAATGATGGGGGGTTAACTGAAGTTCAGCAGCTCATTTTCACCCTGGGCCTCATCATGGTTTAATACAGCCATATCTGTCCTGCGGGCTGTGTTAGTGGGATCAAAGGTCACAAGAGAAATATGCTGACCCTGAATGCCTTGTACAATCTAGAGTTAAGAGTTGCAAGCATTGAGTTTTGTGTGCTCAGTTTTCATCAGTATTAACTCTCAGGAACTGACACACCCATATACAGTGTGCAACCTGACTCTGCTTATTAAAATTTCACAATAGATCCTGGTCGTGTCAAAACCACAGTTTCGTTTGAACTTTGAGTTATGATATTATCACTATGAGAGTTGTGAGAGGTACTCAGATCTTTTGCTCATGTAAAAGTAGCAATACCACAGTGAAAAAATATCTTGTTTCAAGTTATGCATTTAACATTTTATTTAAATAAAAATATAGAAGTATTAGCATCAAAATATACTTAAGGTACCAAAGGTAAAAGTACTCTGGGGGCTTATTTTAGAATAACTGATGCATAAATGTTGTCATGACTTTAATGTTGCAACTGGTAAAGCTGGGGCTTATTGTAATTATTTTACATGTTGCTAAATTGGCACTAAATGTGGTGGACTGAAAAGTACAATCTTTGCCATTGAAATGTATTGGAATATCTCAAAACTGTACTTGAGTGCAACTAATTTAATAAATCTACTAATTCACTTTCCACCACGTATAACTATATATGTATTTTTTATGGTACAGGTTAATTGGAGACATTAACAAAATGATAAGCCCATATTATTGCATCATTAAGACACTACACACCCTGCCAAACAGACATGAAGAACCCGTTTTCTGAAGCGGTTAACCTTTCAGTTGTGTTAAAGGTCTGTTACATCTGTCAACACGTTCACACCTGATAGATACTCCGTAACCTTTGAGCCTGCAGACATCATCCAGCTGCTGATCTTATTTAATTGCATGAACTTCACCCAGCTACAGTAACAGCTCTTTGGTTTCTTAACCTAAAGACATGCCTGATACAAGGAGGTGAAAGAGTGAGAGCAGCCAAGTTTAAAACCACAAGTCAAGGCTGGGACAAACACTTAAATGGTCCAAACTTGTTGTTGCCTGCACTGCAAGTACATGTTTGTGTTTCCTGAATGGAGTGCAGAGAGTAGGAGGCCCCTGTAGCTAAAGCTGTGTCTACTATTGAGAAAAAATACAGTTAAATCACAAGAGACACAAGAATGAAGTAAAGATAATATTGAATACAGAATATTAGTTTACAGATTAACAGATGATTTGTGCTGACTAGATTTAACAGAAGTCTTTGGAGCTTGGATACCAGATATGATTTGTGATTGAGAGACATCTGAGCAGCAGCAAAATAAATCCTTCCATGAAGTCCAGACGCTGGTGGTGGTGGTGGCTGATGACTCTGAGGCAGCTGACTGCTGAGGCAGATGAGGCTGATGAATCTGTAAAGACTGGTGGTGATGGGGAAGTGGAGGGCACACACTGCTGCAGCAAGGAAGAACTACGGCAAAGAAAGAACCATATTTAAAAAGAGGAGCAGTAAGATGATAGACTGACAGAGAAGGTGTGTTGCTGTGCTATTGGTTGATTGTGAATCAGCTGATGACTCAATTGACAGACCCAGACAATGACACCTAAAGACAGAAAGTGAGCAGACATGCAAAGAGTGAATGTCAGGGTGAGAAAGAAACTTAGAACCTAAGCATAAAAAATAATGTCTGCCTGACTGAATTTTCACTAGAGCTTCATTAGTTTGCTAACAAATGGCGTGTTTATTGTAGACTGATTCCACATCTTTATATTTCATACATTTTATATATATCATATTTAAATTTGACTCATTAAGGTCAGTGAAAAATAAACAATTCAGTTTCTATACATGACTTATACTCCTGCATGAGAAGAAGCTGACTGTCATTTGAGGAAAATTACAGAAAATGTAATTAGACAGTTAACTGAATAATATACAGTATTTGCTATATTATATACTGTATCTATATGGTGTATGGATTCTTTCTATAATTTAATTGTGTACAATGAGTCAGGAAGACTCAGTATTTAGTTTATTTGTTAGATTATTTATTTACTAATTTGTTCATGTTTTTTTTGTTTGTTTTTTTACCTATTTATTAAGCTGTCAGTAATTTTACTTGACTTCAGTACCTCTAAAATCATGGTATTAAACAGAGGCTAATTTCAGGGGAGTAAATGAAACAGTCTGTTTTTGTCTGAGATTTCTTAAGGACAGTGGTGAAAAATCTATCTACAAGTAAGTAGATCATTTGCTTGAGAAAAGCAACAATACCACACTAAAAATTCTTAATTACTAGGGTTGAGCTGAATGCTGGATTAAATAAGTATCTTGTACAAACAATGCACTTTATACAAATACAAGTACTATGAGTAAAAGGTGTCAATATCTGTAATCCTGATGGGGGGGAACTCCTAATTTGGGTACCTGTGCTCAATCTCTTACTCCTTTAATCAAAAATGACCTGAGGCTCAATTCTGACATTGTTGTATATAAATAGTCTTCTAATAAATAATAAATATGGCAACTTCTGATCAACATATATTAATTTCAGGCTTAAAATAAAAACCTGCAATTAGGTCCCACCCACTTTCGATTTGAACTCTGTCAATTTTGAGCACAGATACAGATACGGCTAATTTAGTGGGTTAAAGAGATAGAGATACAGATAATGGTGTACTTGCTCAACCCTATTCATTACAAGCCCTGCACAAGTAAAAGTAAAGATGTGTCTCAAGGGTTTAAAGTAAAAGTACTTATTATGCAGAGCTGACCTTGTCAGTGTTGTAATACTAACAGGTATTTGTTCAAGGTGGATCAAGTTTGAACTGCTTTACGTATTGTTAGTTTAATCTACTACAATTCATCATATCTGATCAAATATTTTCTAAACTTAAGATGAACAGCACTTAGTAATAACTGTAGTGAAGTGAAAGCTATGATATTTCTTTTTAAAATGTATTAAAGTAGGCTATAAAGCAGAGGAGGTCAGATCTTGTTCTTATTTAAAACAAGCGCTAATACCACAGTGTAGAAATACTCTGTTACTGTGCATTCCAATTTTACACACAAAAGTATTAGCGTCAAAATGTACTCAAAGTACCAAAAGTAAAAGTACTCATTAAACAGAATAGTCCATTACAGAATACTGGATGTTATATTACTGTATTATAAGTATTTATACATTATTGTCTTATTTCTTTAATGTTGCAAGGTGGACCTAATTTTGATTAGTTTGTGGCCCATACTGCTGCTGGGTAGCTCAAACTAAGTCTCTGTTTCAGTGCTGTTGGACTTAAGTGCTTGTGTTGACACAGTGGGCCACAACATTTTGTTACAAAGACTAAAAAAACTAGGTTGGACTCTCTGGAACTGTCCTTAAATGGTCATGACAGGAAGTACTTTATCTCGATTATCTCGAACTATAAGTCACACCAGATTACTGTGAAATGTGGGGTCCCACAAGGGTCCATTTTTGGACCCCTCTTGTTTAATCTCTACATGTTTCCATTAGGCCAAATCATGCAAAATAATAATGTAGCCTACCATATTATGCAGATGACATGCAAATATATATATCGCTTTCACTAGGTGATTACGGACCTGTAGAACGTCCGTGTCACTGTATTGAGCAAATCAGTGATTGGATGCATGGAAATTTTGTCCAACTCAACAGACGTAAGACAGACAAAATTGTCGTTGGACCACGGAAAGAAAGACAGCTCTCACTTTAAATCCCTCTCTTTCAGAGTCACACAAGAAACCTTGGTGTTAACTCAGATTTAATTTTCCACAGCCACATCAAATCTGTAACGTCATCTGCCTACCATTTGAACACCATTGCTAGAGTCAGAGGAATAGTGTCAAAGCAAGACCTTGTAAGGCTCACCCACATCTTTATTTCCAGTAGATTAGATTACTGCAATGATCTGTTTGTAGGACTTTTCAAATGAGCTGTTCGGCAACTTCAATTCCAGCTTAAAATCCTATCACTTGGAGAATTGATTTTAAAGTCTTGCTGCTTGTGTATAAATCACTCTGTGGCTTAGTGCCCAAATATATCTCTGACATGTGTTTGACATATGAACTTTCCATGACCCTGAGATATCTGGGGTCGGCCTACTGATTGTCCCAAGAGTTAAAAGAAGACATGGTGAAGCAGCGTTTTGTTATCATGCAGCACAAACCTGGAATAACCTTCCAGATTACATAAGACAAGCCCTGATTCTGATCACATTTAAGTCACAGCTAAGAACATTCCTTTTTTTTAATTTTTTTTTTTACAGTTCCTACTCTTTAAAAAACTCAATTTTAAATCATTTTAAATAATCGTTCTATCTTTGCATCTCTTGTCTGCACTTTTGCCATTATTAACCCTTTGAAACCTGAGCAAATTGGCGTGATTTCTCTAAGAAACATGGGAAGAAGGCAAAGATCAACAAAGAAATGACCCCAAAAATTAGCAAGAAATTGGAAATTAAAACAAGAAAATTTGTTTAAAAAAAAAAGAAAGTTAAATACATACAAGGAAATGACCTGGAAAGACTGCTTGAATGTAATAATAATAGTAATTATAAATATAGTTTTTCCCCAGTGCTTTTCTTTTTTCCCTCATTTGTTTTTTAAATAATTTTCTTTACCCATTTTTTTTTCTTGCAGTCTGTGAAACATTTCTTACCAAGTTGCTCATTGCCTTTCCCCCCATGATTTTCAAAGCAATGGCACTAATTTGCCCAGGGTTCAAAGGTCACAATAGGTCTTAATGGTGATTTTTTTTTTCAAAATTGTAAATCATTTAGTAATTAATTTTACCTTTTATATCTTTTTTCCTCTTTATTCTTTTCCGTATCCCTTATTATGTTTTGTATTTTATTGCTCTGTAAAGCACTTTGAATAACCCTATGAAATGTGCTATACAAATAAAGCTGCCTTGCCTTAACCTAGAATAAAACATCACAGTTTATTAGTTCGTCATATTTTGTATTGATATCTAAATGTAAATAGTAACTTGAGTTATCAGAAGAAATGAAGTGAAGTAAGAAGCACAATATTTTCCTCCATAATGTGGTGCAGTAGAGGTATTTAAAAATGGACATACTCAAGTAAGTATAATGAGTGTTGCCTCAAACTTGTACTCTGCTTGAGTAAATGTACTTCTTCACTGTGCACCTGTGCTCCTCTGTGTGTGTGTGAGACCTCAGCTCCACCTCAGCAGATAGTCTCACACTCCTGTTTAGAGAGCCTGCATGGCCGCGAGCCAGTGCGTGTGTGCGCGCACGCACGCACGGTGAGTGCGCTCCTCCATAAATAGACGCCCGAGCGTGAGTGAGGACAACAAACAACAGTCTGACCGCCAAACTTCCGCCGTGAATTCAACAGTTTCAAGGTGTTTTCAATGGAGCCAGGAGAGTACCGAGCTCCGGAGAAGAGACGGAGGAGACGCTGCCTCATTTTAACTGTCGTGGCGGTGCTGCTGCTCATTATTATTGTCGCCATTGTGTTGGGCCTGACGCTCCGGAAGAACACAGATACATTTAAATCCACATTCATTACAAGGTGTCAAAAGTTTGAAGGGTAAGTGTTTTTATTTTTTAAAGTTTATGAACTGAACAGCATGGATAAGATGAGCCTGGGGAGACACTGGGCTTCCTCACACAACTCTGAGAATAATTCAATTAGGAATACAATTTAAGATATGTTAAATATTTTGTGCAGTAAGCACATACACTCAGTTGTCACTTTATTGGGTACACTTAGCTGAAACTAATGCAGACTAATACAACTTCATGGTCATTTTGGAGGATGTAGTTTATGGTGTTGTATTGCTTCATACTGACAGGTGTTTCTGTGCTCATCCGGCTTACATAACCAAAAACGCCTCTTTGTGTAATGCAATGTGATCATTCAGTTGAATGAGACAGTTTAACAAAAACTTCATGAAGATAATGGTTATTGCAGGACTGCTGCATTAGAAGTTTACTGTATTAGCCTCTATGGAGCAAATTAAAAAGCAGAAAAAGTGATATCATGAATGGGAGGTGGAGTGTGTGCATGCCTGTTTGCACGCTCCAGCAGTCTTGGCATGTACAGTGCCAGTGATTTACATTTGTATTAAGCAAAGTAGGATGTGTGTAATAAAAATAAGTGCTATCCAGAAAGACAGAAAGTAAATCAAATGCTAAAATTGGAGTTCAGCCCAAAAGGATTGGTCTGTGTTCTACTCTTGTCAATGATTACACGACTACCTTCATTCGTGTGGTAGCCTATCTGTCCACTGCACGTACAGTGTGATGACAGTGCAGTTTCTAACTTATCTGTAGTTTCTGTCTTATTTACTGTAAAAAGGCAAATAATGACTGGAAATATGAAGTGAACACACTGTGTAGGGTGCTTTTTAAACATGATGCTGTTTTTTAGGTGTAATTTGTTTTTTTCATGTCGTCAAAATATACTCCGTGCACCAAATCAGGATGAGGCTGGTCCACAATCTACAATGATATTTGTCTGCATTGTGTCCACAGTTAAACTAATATTGACTGATCAAATACACTGGACTCACTGCTTCTCAACACAGTCTCCAGACTAAAAGTTGGCACTCTGTTTCTGCAAACTATGGATATGTTACATTGTACATTATTATGTAGTGGGTGCATTGAAACTTCATGTGTTTGTGCATTTGAACAAGGCTGTGGTAAATGTGTGGTAATGTTAAGGCACAAAAAACACTGATTATGGTTAAGAAAAGATTATGTAATGGCTTAAAACAACCACCATTGTTGGCACAAATGCTGCTGGACACACAGCTGAAGGGTGCTAAAAAACACACTTTTAGCTGCACACACACCGCTGGACACGCACAAACAGGTTGCCCAAAAACACCTTTGTTTGGTTGCACACACACCACTGGACACGCACTGAGAGGTCGCTTAAAAACACCCATGTTTGGTTGCACAAACACAGCTTAAAATGCAGCCGCATATTGCATAAAAAGAACCAAGTTTGGTTGCACAGAAGCTTTTTGACAATGCACTCAGTAATAACTAAAAAACACCCCATGTTTAGTGGCACAAAAGCTGCTGGAAATGCAACGGTGGGTCATTAAAAAACACCCATGTTGCAAAATCCATTTGAATGGCACTGAAGATGTTTGGTGACAGGTTGCTCAAAAACACCTATTTTTGGTAGCACAAAAGCCTTTTTAAATGCAGCCGCATATCACCCAAAAGCACCCATGTTTGGTTGCACAAACACAGCTGTAAATGCAGCCGCATATCACTCAAAAACACCCATGTTTAGTTGCACAAAAAAGCTGCTAGAAATGCAGCTGTGGGTCACTTAAAAAAAATACCCACATTTGGCGGCACAAAAGCTGCTGGAAATGGTAACAGGTTGCTAAAAAACAGCTGTTGGTGTTGTTTGTTGGTCTTGCACAGGTGTCACGCCATCCACTATCCCTTCCAACTCCTGATGACACACACTACATTACTTTAGAAGCGTTGGTATGATACATATGAAAAGTCCAAATGTGACATATCTGTGGTAAACAGAAACGTACAATGCCAACATTTCCTTCTGACGACAGGGCTGCTCTCAACCATGACACTGTATTCATACATGAAATAGTTTCTCTGTGTTCATGTTTCAAATACAGTGTAGCAAGTTTGTCAGTGAATATACATGTAGTAAATAAACTGATTTATACACAGTCTGCATCATAGTTGTTCCTGAAGTTTTTAAGCAGAATGAAGCTGATTATTAAGCAGCACTGTCACTTGTTTTTCAGAGCCGACTGTGAAAAGGTCTGGGGTGCCTTTGAAAAAGCCTATGTAGGGCGGGACCCTTGTAAAGTTCCATCGGAAGCCTATGACCGTTTCATTGCTGTTGCCCCTGTGACACCTGCATGCAACAGAGTAAACACCACTCATCACAACACTGTCTGCCTGTGTGCACATTATCTGCTCTTTTATAATGCAGAATCATACATTTAACAACTGCGTTTTTGGGTTTAGATGATGTTCTGGAGCAAAACAAAGGATGTGGTCCATGACTTCACTGAGAAGAGAGATTGTTTTATCACTGCGGAGGACACTCTGATAGGATCTGTGCTGAATGGTCTGACCTGGTGTGGGAAGGAGGGCAGCAGTGGTAAGACTCTTCATGATAACCTCATAACCTCATAAATTAAGCTCAGTTTAGTTTGGTATCCACAAAATAGACTAAATTAGTTGCATCAGCCTTTTAACTACATATGTGAAGTACCTTATTTGACATCTAAAAATATGTTTTCAATGATTTGTGGTGACAACTTTATTTAAGTAAACACCTTTCATGCCCTTTGGGTGTGTTGCAACATGAGTTCATGGGAATACATGTGGGTGTCAAATGCCAAAGGTGTTATTTGTGATGCAGACAGTATCATATTAAAGTATGCCAAGTTAGGTCACGCTTTTTTGAGCCCATTATGAGTCTCAGAGGCCTTGCAAAGGTTCCCAACTGCCTCAAGCACTCTGGCAAAACAAGGAAAAGGGTCTGAAAACAAACTTTTCACATGAAGTTTACACACCGCAGAAAGAAGTATCAAGAAATATCATCATCTAGGAGCTACTATTCCTTTGCTCAATGACATTATCCTACAGAAAATGGGATATAAGATTCTAAAAAAAAACATCTCTCCTTGCAAAACATCTTTTTAACCTCCTCCCTTCTTTAGAAAGACTAAAAAGTAGTTAGACAGCAAGGTTGTGAAACTTATCCTGAGGCTGTTTTACAGTTTTGGGAAATGCACATTTGCTTTCTTCTTCTTCTTCAGAGAATTAGATGAGTTGATCAATACCACTTTCATGTCTGTATGCTAAATGCTAAGCTAACATCAGCAGCAATTAGCTTAGCTCAGCACAGAGGCTGGAAACAGGGGGAAACAGGTAGCCTGGCTAGCTTGACTTCTTAGAGTCTCCGTCTTAAAACCACAATGTGCTCCTTCTACTCTGGTTTTGGGCAGATTGAACAAACAAGACATAATGTGTTACTGTGAGCTTTTAAGGTTGTTACCAAACAAGGTGTTAAATAACAACACAGCTAATAATGCATTGGTAATGTTAGCCATTGCTTCATGCCAATGACGGAAAGCCCCGCCTCGCGAGTTGACAAGATTGGTTTTTTGTGACTTAAAAACCTTAGCTGTCTGAGTCCGTGTTTTTGAGACTGTTATTGGTAAGTCGATTGAAGCTGGATTTGGTCAGATCTCTCCTTAAATTGTTCCCATTTACGTACAGAGCACACAACTGATGAGGAGCCAGCCAGCGAAGTATATCATATTGTGTGTTGTATATTAGTCATGTGCCGATTGCAGATATACAGTATATGCTGCATTGATCCTACCGCAGCAGAAACGATAAGTGCATTTTCCCAATTAAGGGAAAATTTTTGATTAAAGTTTTACGGTAAGTGCATTTCTTAAAATGTTGAACTTTTCTTTTAAAGATCCAGCGTGTAGGATTTAGTGGCATCTAGTGGTGAGGTTGCAAAACTGGAACTTTTTCCATGTGCCAAGCACAGGGATACTCAACTGTTTTTGCCTGGTGGCCGCCTATGCAATATATATCAGTAAATGATATGTCTGCATGTTTTCAACCTTTTGACATTTGCTGTCCTTACTCATCTTTGCCAAGAGGCAAATCCATTTTCAGCAGCCTTGTGCATGTCAGGTGTACACAGGGGCATTTCTAGGATTTGAAGAGATTTGGGGTTTAGTCCAAACCTCTGTGGTCCAGGGGAATCCCCCTCTTGAATTTTTTTTTTTTTTTTAAAATGTCTAGTTTGATGCTTTTCTGTGCACTCTGGCATTTTATCTACATTCAAAGGAAGGAAAAAACCACTGTGAATCCATATGTATTTAAAATGTGAAATGGAAAATAGTTGGCGGGCCACCTGGCACCCTATCTCGGGCCAGATTTGGCCCACGGGTCACCAGTAGAGTATCACTAGTGTAGGAGAACTATGGTGGCTGACATGAAAACATTAACACGAAAAACGTGAATGGCCCCACGTAGAGCCGATGTTTGACTTCTCCATTCTGGGTTACTGTATAAACAACATGGCGGACTTTGTGGAAAAAGACCCACTCTGTATGTTAATATAAACACAACAATTCTTATTTTCAGGTCATTATACGCTAATGAAAACGTAGTGATAAATATTATACACAATTTCTGCCAGTAGATGCCCCTAAATCCTACACACTGTTCCTTTAACTCCCATTGCATTTTTGTTATCATGATACTCATCCACAGGATATTGTAATCATATCTACATGGTGCTAAACATGTAATGCTTGTTTCATTACTTTCTTCTTCATTATTTTTTATGCATAATATTTTTATTGTTTTACTGTTATGTTTATGTGGTTAATCATTTATTTTCAGTGTTAGTGTGGGTACGTGCTGTTCCGAGGTTTCTGTTTTGTTTTATGTGAGCAGCTCCTCAAAGCAAACTCTTATTCACCACACTGAGATGGAGAAAGCATTGACTCTGTGTGTGTTCCTCCAGAAACATTCACTACCGACTGCCCAGGATGGACAGACTGTGAGAACAACACTGTTCGCTCATTCTGGAACAGAGCGTCCACTGCTGTAAGTTCAGCAAGTTTTGCCAAAAACACAACATTTGAGGGATCAAGCAGCGGGTAAAATAACACATATGTGAAGCATAAGGTGAAATCTCTCCTGTGTGTAAATGATGATGATGGAGAGGAGAAAAGAAAAAGGTCACTCAGCCTGGTTCTTCATCAATGAGGCTTTGTGTCGGTCTCCATGGAGCCACATTGTGTAGCTCTCTCCTGAGCGAACAGTGGCAACCCACACATTCAGAGGAGCCTTGTTTGGTTTCCTGCATTTTATTCTGCCAAGGAACTACCAGCACATACCACATATTCACCAAAACAGAACACAAAACCACAGAGATTTAATCCAGTAATAAACATAGACATGCAGGAATCTAAAAAATATCATAAATGGCATGTAAAACAAAGTGTAATTTGCTGATACCTTTAATAAAGTGCAGCAGCTTCACAGTTGGTGTGAAACAAAGGAAGATCTAACCTTACGTCACCTTAGAAAGTTCAGAGAGTGCAGGAGGACATTTTTTTCTCCTCAGCAATGTGACAACGTGAACGGGGTTACTCATTAATTATAGTTAGTTTCAGCTCATTGTTTAACTGTCTGGCTGCAACTACTGTTTTGGTTCCTTCTCACCACTCTCATCTCGTCCTTTGAGCTGCAGGAGGCAGCTGCTTTTGGAGGAAAAAGCTTTAAAAACACACTGTTCTCTGCTTATTCAGCACCAAACAGCTGATAGACACAGTAAGCTGGCGAACATAGTGGAGCATTTCAATCAGGAGAGACAGAAGAATGAAGTAAAGGTAATATTGAATACAGAATATGAGTGTACAGATTAACAGATGATTTGTGCTGATTAAGATCTAACAGAAGTCTTAGGCACTTGGACACCAGAGGGAGATGTTGTGTGATCGAGGAACATCTGAGCAGCAGCAGAATAAATCCCGTCATAGAGTCCAGACACTGATGGTGGTGGTGGCTGATGACTCTGAGGCTGATGACTGCTGAGGCAGATGAGGCTGATGAATCCGTAAAGACTAGGTGGTGATGGGGAGGTGGAGGGTGCACATGACTGCAGCAAGAAAGAACTATGGCAAAGAAAGAACCTTATTAAAATGAGGAGCAGTAAGATGATTATCTGACAGAGAAGGTGTGTCGCTGTGCTATTGGTTGATTATGAATCGGCTGATGACTTAATCGAACTACACAGACAGTGACACCTAGAGATAGTGAGTGAGCATGTGTGCAAGGAGTGAATGGCTCAGCTTCCGCTACAGCTTCATTTAGCAGCTAAAGAGAGAGATATTTAACTCAGGAGTTGGTTGGGACCAAAAAAGAGAACTAATGATGATTGATGATTGATTGATGAAAGGAAAATGCGACTCAGTGCAATGAAAATAGATTGAGTGATGAAATTATGGTGCACAGTCATAGCTGCAAGCTCTCTTTGTCATCTCTGACTTATGTAGGTGCACAGGGCTGTTACCAGAATACTTCCACATTCCTGTAATATTAGTGGTTCAAAACTCTATTTCCATCATTCAGTGTATTCTCTGTTGTTAAACCATACATCCATTGTTCTCCTTCGTTTGAGGTTTGACTGCTGCTTTTTTAATAACGTCATTTCTTCTGCAGCGGTCACAAGACTAGAGAATTAGTGCCGCCTACTGGTGATCTCAGTGAACCAGCTCCTGTAACACTCGGGGAAGGAAACATGCATAGATTCACATTTTATCAATTCCAGTCAAATCTGAGCTACATTTAGGAAACCTGACTTTAGTTGTGTTTACAATTTTTAAATGCTGCCCTCAAGTGGCTATAAACAATCAATCAGTTATTGTGCGTTTAAGAAAAACAATTATTTTAACTATACATTTTATTTAAGAAAACTGAGCCTTTCGCAAACAATAATATTTAACACTTCACCAGATGTAAACTACATCTATCAAAAATATATTAACCACTTTTTTAGACTTCACAGATAAATTCAAGAAAGGTATAAATAGTAATTGGGGTTTAATGTCCTCTATAATTGATCTAATTGTTAAAAATGAAACTGCTGATGTGACACACAGTCAGCATTAAATAAAGCTGCATACACATATGTTCATAGTGAAACTGATATGTTTAAAAAAGAGGAACTGTAAAGCATTATGTCAGTGAGTTGGACAGTGTGCTCTGTTGCACCTGTGACCACAGATTTACAGCTGCTGATAAGCTAACAGAGAATACTGTAGTGCTACAAAGCTAAAGAAAGAAAGAAATATACTTTAGAAAAATACATTAAAGAAAATTAAACATAGTACCCAAGACTGCTGAACACAACCCCAACTTAGGTGTCAGCTGCACAACTGGTGGGTGAAATCTGTGGAGAGCGGAGAGACTTCAGGTGTTGTCACGCTTGGAATGTGTTGCTTTTCACCTACTTATTATCTCCTCGGTCTAACACTACATTTCATGGGAAAGTCCGCCAAACAACCTGGTTGTTTCCCAAACAAGTGGAAGAACAACTGAGTCAAGCTTTTCAAGGCGGGACATGTTGTTTTGTTGCTTTGTCTACACATAGATTTTTTTAATATTTACTGTAATCGCATTGAAAAGAGATCGCTAAGACAATGGAAACATTTTGACAGTAAAACAGTAATGTGACCCTTGTATCACATTTCCAAAAGTGGAATAAAGGTGCCTCCTACTGATGTTTTGTATTCAGCTTCATACTTCCTGATCAAAACTCAGCATCTACTTCACAAAAATGGATTCTGGATCCATCCCATATTTCGTAACATCAACATTGACTGTTTTGCAGCTTTCAGTGTGTTTTGGTTCACCTGGTGAGATGAATTATTTTAAGTGTAGCTACTGCAATGACCAAAAAGAAATTTTTTTTTTATAAAATCTTGAATTTTCTTCATGTCTGTAGTTTGCAGATGCCGCCTGCGGTGATGTCACAGCAATGTTAAACGGCTCCATCAATACACCTTTCCACCCTGCAAGGTGAGCTGCACTGCATGTGTTTCATGATTTTACTGAGAAGTAGAGAAGAAGAAAAATCTCTTTTCTAATTCATGCAACCAAACATTTTGACGGACGCACCAAGATGTCAGCGAGTACTTTAGTCAGATACTTCTGATATGTATCTTGTTCCTTTGTCACATCCGTGCTGTAATCTGGTAACCAACAGCACCATCACTGACTCTTTCTTTGCCTTTGCTGTAAATCAAACAGTAATGATGTTGTGTTGTTATCCCTGCCACCTAATCAGCACAAACTTTGTAGTCTCATCTAGGGATGCAACTAAAAATTATTTTCAGTATCAGTTAATTCATTCATTCATCGTCTGTAACCACTTATCCTGTTGGGGGTCACAGGGGGGCTGGAGCCTATCCCAGCTGACATCGGGCGAGAGGCAGGGTACACCCTGGACAGGTCACCAGACTATCACAGGGCTGACACATGGAGACAGACAACTATTCACACTCACATTCACACCTATGGCCCTATACGGACAATTTCGGGTCAGTGTCTTTGGACTGTAAGAGGAAACCGGAGCACCCGGAGAAAACCCAGGCAACAATGCTAACCACTGGTTCACCATGCTGCTCAATATCAGTCAATGTGATGATTAATTCTTATATTTGGAAGTCAATTTCTGCCAGTGTGTTGAAAAAAAACTGTCCTATATGTCATTATGAAACCCTTGAAATAATAAGTTAGGATCTTTAAATAATGAGAACCTTCCTCAAAATGATGACTTGCAATACTTATCTCAAAATAATGACTCTGTATCTCAAAAAATGAGTTAATATCTAAAAATAACGAGTTAATATCTCAAAATGATGAATTAGTATCTCAAAATAATCAATAAATATCTTGAAATAATTACTGAGTGAGTTCATATCTCAAATAAGTATTGATTGTCATTGTTATGAGACAGTTTCTCATTATAGTGACTTACAGCATCTTTTTTTCATCACACTGGAAAAAATGGGTTTACATAATTTCTCTAGTCATTGTTGAGTCAATAAAACATTAGAAAATTGTACAAAATGAACACTATAATCTCCTAAAGCCAAGGTTAATGTTATCAGATAACTGGTTGTCAGACCACCCCCAAAACAAACTCAGTCAACTAGTGGTCGTCAGTGATTTTTCTGTTATTTGACTAGTCGTTTCAACTGCAGTCTTATTATATTTACTGTATCTGGTCTATAAGGGGCGGCATGGTTGCATAGTGGTTAGCACAGCAAGAGGGTTCCAGGTTCAGGCCCAAGTTTCCTCTGTGTGGAGTTTGCATGTTCTTCCCGTGTCTGCGTGGATTTTCTCCGGGTACTCCGGCTTCTTCCCACAGTCCAAAGACATGCAGGTTAATTGGTGACTCTAAATTGTCCGTAGATGTAAATGTGAGTGTGAATGGTTGTCTGTCTCTATGTGTCAGCCCTGTGATAGTCTGGTGACCTGTCCAGGGTGTACCCTGCCTCTCGCCCAATGTCAGCTGGGATAGGCTCCAGCCCATCCGTGACCTTCAAGAGGATAAGCAGTTACGAAAATGGATGAATGGTCTCTAAGGAAGACTGTGAGGATGTTAAGTGATAATGCGATTTGCTCTATAAAAAATACAAAACATACATTTTACATTGTTACATTTTAGGTGGCTGATATTTCAGATGCTCATTTAATAAACACCAACAACCATTTTTTAATGTCTTTGCATTTCTACATTATTGATTTGGTAATCAAATACAAGTTACCAACAGTCTTTCAATAATCATGTTTCTGCTCTGAGTTATTTAGATGTGCAGATTTCTTTGACATTTTGTTCTCTGTCCAATGTCCGTTGAGAATAAATCTGTGAGATTACCACACAGCCTTTAATTAACACTTAGGGAGCAATTTACAACAGAGTGCTGTACACCGCAGGATACAAACAATGATAAACTGAAAGTGCAGTATTAGTTCATGAATAGTCAGTGTTTAGTGGTGGTTGTATTTGGTGATTTAATGTCCAATAATTAAACCTTTTAATAAAATAAAAAGTAATAAATAGATAATTCTGCTCTTTTATTTGTGCTGTCAGTATTTTTGCAAGCATCGAGGTGAAGAGGTTCCACTCCCCCAAAGTGAGAAGCGTAAATGTTGTTCTGGTCACACAGAAGAGCACTGTGTAAGATTTTCTCCTTTTTTGTTAATTGTGAATGTGTGAATGTTCCGTATATTCTTCCACAGAGGTTAACTTTGAAGGTACAACACACAAATATGCACAAATTCAAACTTATACTGAGAAAGATCCTAAAATTGTGTTTTCTGCATCCTCTTCAGGACAAACTGCACAAATGCATCTTTAAAGGAATTACAGAAAGAGCTGGCTGAAGGAATTAAATACGACTGCAAGGAAGTGGCTGAGTGAGTACATCATGTCTGAGTAAGAGGACGTCATCACATGTATGTTTCTGTCTTGTGTTGACTGCATGTTGTTTGTCTGTCTGCAGAGCTCAGATTCTGGAGTGCGGCTCCAACCCAGAGACACCTTGTGGAGTCTGTTGGTGACAATGTGTGAACTGGATCACACCTGACACAACAATAACCAGCTGTAAATAAATATTTGTCTAGAATTCATTTTCTGTAAAGTCTTTGTAAATGAAATAATGTTTTGTTATGCAGTCCATTCCTTTTGTACCTGTGGGCCAGTTTGACTTGATGTGAAATGTTTTTATAGAAATGCCACCGATACATTTTTACAATATGACAATGCACCTTTGTAGTGAAAAGGTTCTGGGTGTGACGGGGAAGCTTAAAGCTGTGGTACCAGTGCCATGTACTGTAGGGTGAAATACCAGTGCTGCTGTCTAATCACATTGAACAGACGATCTCACTCCCACCTGGTGGCAGAATCTGAAATGTTTTTAAATAAAATGTTGAAACATGAGGTTTTGAAATAGTCTTTTTATTCTAACGTTTGAAGATGATTGCCTATGACATTATCTTGATGTAACAAGAAAAACGCATCCATATGAGTCACCCAAAACTAGATCTGGGCAATGTATCAATATTATATTGATATCGTTATATAGATATCATCTTACATTTTGAATATCGTTATATTGTAGGTGTTGTCTGTTCTAGCTGTTCTATTATTAGTCATTATATCCACATTACTGACCATAATTTATCAAAAACTTAGTTGGGTATATATAGCACCAATAGTCAACCCTACATTATTATCACAATATTGATATTGAGATATATGGTCAAAAATAATGTGATATTTGATTTTTTTTTTCATACTGTCCAGCCCCGCCCAAAACAAAAAGATATAAACCTAAAAAAAACTAAATCCAATTAAATTAAACTTGAACAAATTAGTAGAATTTTGACCTTGGACTGTTTTTGTCATATAACTGAATTAAATATTAAATATTTATTGACTAGATAAGAAACTCTTTACCAACTCTAGGAAGCCATTTTGAAAAACACTGAAAGAGATATCACACGTTATGTAACATTGTTTTCAAATTTAATTTATCATTGGGTTAAAGCCTGATCAACAAGACTACTGTATCAAAATATGTTGCTTTCTTATGATAATATATTTGTTTAAACACAGCATGGCTATGTAACAGCCAAATATAATCTTTATCACAATAAGTAGAGCCCTGTATCATCGAAAGTGAAATTAAACCGTTTATTGTTAATCGTATAGTTTTATTATACATGACCTTTACACAGCTCTTCTGTTATACCAGCAAAAAGCTACTGCTCTCATCCACACAGTGACTGTGAGACCTTCAATAACACATCACAGCTTCTTCAAATCATTTGGACTTTAAAATGGAATTTGAAGGCAATACACCCCGAGAGGAAACAGAGAACGAAGACCAGTGCAAAGTGTGTTACACTCTTGACAAGAAATGGCGGTGGATCCTAGGCCTAAATGTTGCTGGGATCATAGGGATTATTGTTGGGGGATTATGTCATGTTAACCCTGTTCAGTAAATTAAACAAGCGATATAAGAATTAAAGTTCAGTGGTTGTTTTGATTTTGTATAAAAGAGTAGGACAAACAGGACAAATTAAAACTAAAGATTTTTTTCCTGTGTTCCACCAACTTAGGTCAAATTGTACCACACAGAGTTTACAGGACTTACGGGGCAAACTGGATCCAAATATTGGTTACACTTGCATGGAAGTTAAGAAGTAAGCCCAGCATGTGAGAGAGAAAGAGATTCCTGACTAGAAACAGCACTGGTCATTTATTCAGTCATTTATACAGTCATTTATTCAAACTCTTGTATCCTAGTATATATGACATGGAATGTTTGTTTGTTTTTAAGTTTAATTCTACTGTAGTGTTCTCAGCTCTGAATAGTGCAGCAGATTAATTGCATATTTCAAGAGAATCGTTCACTTTGGTATAAAAGCATGAAATTTGGCACAGATACTCTCTAAGGGTCACTTTTTGGGAAAAAGTCGTTGGCCACCCAAAAATTCAAAATGGCGGCCATTTTTTCAAGATGGACGCTATTTCTGTCAAATGGTCACTATGTTGATCTTTCAGACTGTGATGTAGGCATAATATTTTGTGAAAATACTCTCTTAAGAATGTTTTTTTTTGAAGAATGGTGCTTGTCCCTGAAAAAATCAAGATGGTAACCATTTTTCAAGATGGCCACCATTTCTCTTAAATCCTTACATCAATTTATCAAACCACGGGGCCCAATGTCTTGAGTACATCTGAAACCTGTCTCGATCGTCTAGACAAATGTTTCCACGAGAGCTGATAGCCGCATATTTGTACATGCCAAAAATGCCACAGAGGAGGGCAGCAAATCCATAATGATCAAAGCCAATGGCACTGATATTCTTGTTATAGCATTGAGCACCTTCCCATTCCTCCAGAATCTTGGTCTCCAGCAGCTGTGGGTTGCATTTGGGCATGGTGTGAGCCTACGGTGGATTGGTGTTCATGATCTATACCAGGTAATTGGCAAAGGCAAAAAGACTGCCTGGCAAACCTGGGACATTTTCCCAGAGGTGTCTCTCATCTTCAGCAAACTAAGTCAATACCCTCCTGTTCTGACTGATGGTGACTTGGAGATCCTTGAGAAGTTTGTGGTGCTGCTGTATGATCGATCAAGTACAGCTGTTAGTGTAGATGAGACTAGACTTGATATGTTTGCCCGAAAGCAAAGGCCATATGAAGCCATCCCTCCAACAAGAGCAGCTCTGCTTCAACACACTAAACGTGCTGCATATCAGGCAGGCTGCATAAGGGGTCAAGCAACCCAGTGTCAACCAGAAGCAGAGAGTCCTGCAGACTGGGGATGGAAAAAGCTTGGTGAACAATGGGGGGGTCTTCTGGACAGCAAATGCACCAATTGCACAAAGTTGTGAAAAACTAGCCAAGTGTGGCTGCAAATCAGAGTGCCGGGGAAGATGCACATGTTTTAGATTGGGTTTCACTTGCACAGAACTGTGCAATTGCACATATGAATAAAAAGTAAGAGATTCTGGACCGTGATGTACACCTTCCTGGATATGTTGCCCCAAAACAACAACTGCTGACTGCCAATTAGGGAGGCATTGGCTACTTTTTAACAATGTTTAGTATGACTCGGCAGGGCACAACCTGTCAATCTCAGGTTGGACACTCTAACCACAAGGCCTTTGAGCTGATAAAAATGTATATAACTTATGTTTATTTTTTCAATCCTTCCTTTTAACTCAGTACCAACAGAGTACATTATGCAACACCCACGTTGAAAAATGAATCTTGAATTTTTGCAATTGCCTTTTTCTAAAAGTGTGGCCGTTAGAGTACTTTTGCTAACACGTATGTGTGTATCAGTGTACATACTACCAAAATGACGGCCATCTTGAAAAAAGGCTCCATCTTGAATTTTTTTATTGGGCATCCAATTTTTCCAAAAACTGGCCTTAACAGAGTACTTGTGGCATATTTTCTGTATCACTGTTTGGAAACAGTGGCAATGAACATAGGACAGGAATGTCAGGCATCTTGAAAAATGGTTTCCATCCTGAATTTTTACTGGCCACTTCCTTTTTCTAACAGTGGCCCCTCCTCTCTGTGGACTGCACCTTGCCGTGGTGGACAGGCTTCTGTACTCTAATGAACCTGAGAGCTATGCCGGCAGGGATTTTGTATCCCTGGCAAGTTTAACTAAGCCGGACAGGTCAAAGGAGAGGAGGCAGACAAAGCAGACATTATGACTATTTCATAGAAATGGTGGCCATCTTGAAAATGGTCACCATCCTGAATTTTTAAGTGGCACATACCGTTTTCCAAAAAAGAGTTCCTTGAAGAGTATTTCTGCCTAATTGTATGCTTGCATCACCATTTGAACAATTGAAATAATTAATATTCTTCAGGAACGGTGGCCATCTTTAAAAATGGCAGCCATTTTGAATTTGGGACAAGCATCTTTTCCCATTATCATGCCCTTTTTAGAGAGTATTTACATTGAATGTTATGCTTGGATCACTGTTTGAATAATTTATATAATAATCATTGAATAGCAATGGTGGCCATCTTGAAAAATGGCCACCATATTGAATTTTTGAGTGGCCAACATCTTTTTCCAAAATAGTGGCCCTTAGAGAGTATCTGTGCCAAATTTCATGCTTTTATACCAAAGTGAACAATTGTCTCACTAATCTGCTGCACTAGAAAGAAAAAATGTACCCATATACTCAGAACATTAACCTGGGTGCTCTCAGTGTCATCTCCAACATCTTTCCCACATCATTGACTATGAAGCACTTTCAGACTTTTTACCCTATGATATCACAAATTTGAGTTTTAGCACTCTAACTTCTGGATTTGTTCATGTTTACTGATACTTTTGGACTGTCTTAGACCACAAAAATAACATGTATTGATTTTTTAAAATTGGTGTAGCTCCCTTAACAAGACCTTAAAGTGGCAGTCTGCAGTCAGTCCAGGTTGATTTGGTGACTGCTGTAGTTACTGGTGGTATGGATGTGGTTTAACACTGCAGGTCACAAAGTTCTGAGGGTAGTAAAACAAACTGTTGATATTTTAATAAAGAAGTCAGACAATAATTGGTCTTTTCCCTCAATCTGTGAGCAACCATGATCTGATTTTATACTGCATATGACATGAGTCTGCAGGGAGCAGGGCTCAGTGAAAGGAGATAAATAACCATTGTCTTGTTTTGTAGGCTTGATTAATGATAGCAAGAAGTGCTGAGCTCACAGAGAAACTAATTGCATATGACTTCTTCATAATAAAAGTCAACTCATGTTGTGCCAGTTGTGTTTTTTGTGAAACATTACTGTATGTTTGCAGTATCTTAAGACAGCATTTTATTCTGTGCTGTTCCTGACACCCATTTTCATTGTTCTGCAAATAAATAAATGATGCAATACTTTTGTCAGTGGGCGACAGGCTCAGTCACCATTGTGATAACTCATTAGTAGATAGATAGTGACTTAACAGACATTTAAATTAAAAATTTCAAGAATATTAATTTAAGAATACAGTTAGCAGATCCGATCATTCCCAGACATATTGGCTACATGCACTGTATGTTTTTGTGACTCAGTAGATTAACTTCTTGTTACTTTTTCTCTCATTGTAGATCCCAGATTGAGGCCACCAACACAAATGTAGGCTGTGGAGCCTGTTTGTTAATGGTGATGAAATAAAATGTCAAAATCATAAGACACAACTGAAAGCAGTTATTAACATATCTGATTGAAGTTTGTCTTCTTCTTTTTTTACTTAATTAGTACAATCACTTTGTATTTACTGATAAAATGAAGTTTCTGATTCAGGGGATTTTATTTTTTAAATTTCTCTCTTAAAAAAGTGATGTTGCAGCCTGTTTTAAAATTGAAAATTGATTCTTCTTGTTTTTCTATTTGTTTTAAGTTGTGCATGTTGTATGTACCTCGGCACCACTGAAATAAGGGTTCTCCCTCAATTTATTCCTGGACATTTCAAATAAAATAGATCAATAAATGAATAAAAAAAAAATTCTCTATTTAGTGAAAACTGGACAAGATCCTTTTTTTCGTTGACTCCAGGGAATTGTCTTACCCCAAAAAGTTGATATTACATTGCTAAATGTAAAAAAGCGCTTTTTTGGATTCTTCATTAACCATGGAGGCATGCAAGAACCTACCTACCTACCTATTCGCCAGAACTGACCCACCAAAGGGTCCAATCCGACCCTCTAGATGACATTACACACCTAATATTGATGCACATGTGAAGACTGAGAGGTTTCAGTGGCAATTTCAACAGTGAGCAGATAAAATACTGCTGCAGAGATTTTTCCACCCTGACCAGAATACAGTTTTCTGAAATAATAATAAATATTGGTCATTATATGGTCATATTTAAAGATATTGAACATTGTGAAAAATAAGCAGCTTAAGTACAAAAAAATTATCGGTATCAGACTTCTATCTTAGAACAATATGGTTGGAAGCCTGTTGCTAAGGCACAGTCAAAATGTTAAAGTTGTAAGTGGTTTGTCAGGCAGGGGATGACTAAACCTGCCTCTTCAATAGCTTCCACTTTAATGGGATTGAAAAGGCTGTATCGCAGGCTGTTCATCATTTGTTTCGTAAATGGCTGAAGATTTCCAGAATGCACTTGGGTGTCTTTACACGAAAACAACAGGGAAAAATTTAAAGGGGTTGATATTTATCGGTTGAGTTTGACACCCCTGGATCTATCTCTCTGAGACTACTGATAGTAAAGCCTTATTTTCACAACCTTTGAACACTGGCCAGTGATAAGCACTCTGATATAAACAACTTTATGAGATCAAAACTTCCTCAGAGGTTTTGTTTAACAGAAGTGGATTTGAAATGAAACGTGTTGTGGTCATTGGAGTTGGAGTCCTTGGGATCGGAGTGGTGGTGTCTTTACTGGTGCTGTTTATTCCTCAAACAGCCCAGTTCAGGAAAACATTCATGAGGAGATGTGAGGAGTTCCCGCAGCACAACCACAGGTCAGACTCTCTGTACTGACAGTAAAAGTTGTTTGAGTAAAACATAATTTGTGCAATGATAAGAAAACAATAGAGACATGTGTCTTAAATTATGTGTCCAATTTACCTCCTAATGAGTACGCAACAGAATACATCTGATCAGCATTTCATCTCCTGAGCACTTGTCTTTGTTTTTCAGCTGTAAAGATACACTGGATACCTTTGAAGGAGCCTATGTTGATAAGGAGCCATTTAGCTTTTCTGAGCAAAACTATGATCCGCTCTTTGAAGAGATCCCCTTCACACATTCAAGCAACAAAGTAAACATCCACGATCACACAACTGTCTCACACATTGATCAAAGCAGATTTCCTTCAGCTTCACAATGCAGAAATTATAAGGTTAACAATGTAGTATCAACTTTTTTGGGTTAGACAATGCTCTGGAGTGACACCAAGGCACTGGTCCATGAATTCACTAAGAAGAGAGACTGTTTTATCACCCTGGAGGACACTCTGATGGGATACGTCATGGATGGTCAAAAGTGGTGTGGACTGAAAGGCAGCAAGGGTAAGATCTGTCAGGAGCTTAGCAACAGATAACCTTACAAACACTATTAATTTGGTTCAGTAAGCTATATGACTTACCAACTTACAGACATAAAATACAGCAACATACAGACACAAGGTTGGCAGCAGTCATTAAACCATGTTTGTAACTTTATAGTTCATGTATGTATCCTCCTAAAAATGGGAACATGTAATATCAGTCACAGTGTTTGTAAAACCAAGAGTCCGAAAAACTTTCACACAGAAGTAGACTGAAGCTTCAACAGGGAAAAAGTAACATCTATAAACATGTTCTTTGTGTTCTTTCTAGAAACATTTTCTGTATTCTGTGAACTTGTGAAAAACAACAATCCTGTTATTTCATTCTGGAAAAATGCCTCTGCTAGGGTGAGTATCCAACAAATCATTGTAATTCAGAACCGGTAAAAACATTGCAGCAATCAGTCTTTTCCTGGCCTCAAAGAAGAAACAGGACTTGTTTCTTAAAAATAAAACCCTAACTTCAGCCTCAGCTTATTAAGAGGATTATCAACCTGTGCTTCAAAAGACAGGGAGTCATCAAGCCAAATTTCAAGATATTTATAACAAGTGACAACCTCTAACTTCTTTCCCTGAGCAGTAATTACATCAGGAGTGTTCACAGACTTCTGCCTAGCATTTGAGAAATGCATAATCTTAGTTTTATCAGCATTTAAAACCAGCTTTAGTTGTGAAAGCTGAATCAGGATAACATGGAAGACAGCCTGCATTTTGGCCACAGCCTCTGTGATGGATGAGCCGGCACAATATATCACTGTGTCATCAGCATAAAAATGAAAATTGGCATCAACCACATTTTTTTACCAAGGCTATTAATATAAATTTAACATAATTAACCATTACAAGCATTGAGCCAGTTCAAGGTGAGCCCATCAAACTGAACACACTGAGACCTTTCTTGAGAGGTAATTCACCTACCTACCTACCCATCCATCCATCTGTCCATCCATACTTTTCTGGTTTTTTTTCTTCTTTTTGAAGGGTTTTTCTCTCATGCTGAAAGTACAGTAAGGGTGGACCTGTAGTCAAAGTTGATATTGCATATTTCTTTAAGACTTAACCATCATATTCTTATGTCTGTAGTTTGCAGCATATGCCAGTGGTGAAGTAACAGCAATGCTAAATGGTGGCCTGAAGAAACCATACAATCCTAACAGGTAAGCAGCACTACACTCAATATGTTAACAGCTTTCTTAAGTCTTTATGATGACAATAAAATTGCACAACATTTCTCTAATGTTATGTTATGGTATATGCAAAAACACTTTGACAGTGGCACTTAGGTTGTAAAGAATCTGAAATCAACACAACCTTTTGCATACAAAAACATTTTGAGGTTAAGAGGTACAATATCTTCACTGTGTATTAGTGTATTGTAGTGTCATGTTTGGTACCTTATCTTCCATAAACAAGCCTTTAAATAATTTAAGTAAATACTTAAATACATCCTATATAAGTCTATTCTTTGTGCCAAATACTACCAAACCTTTGCACATACATTTGAATGCTGCTTTATGTGAGAACTCTAATTAAGCTGATCTGTAATCCTAACATTCCTCTTTTGTTTTTGCTGTTAGTATTTTTGCAAGCATTGAGGTAAAGGGGCTCCACTACCCCAAAGTGACACGCCTCAGTATTGTTCTGCTCACTGACAAGGACAATGTGTAAGATTTCCTAGTGATTTCTCACCCGGTTTTGGCCACACTGCTTTTTAGACACGTTATTTTTCTATGTAGTTGCCATTTTTCTGTAAACAACAAATAAAAGGATAATGCAATGGTTCTTCAACATTACAAACTAGGAAACATTAATAGTAAAGCAGTCGTTTTGTTGTACCCTCTCTACATTTCTTTCATTCAGGAAAAAGTGCAATGAAAATGAATCCCTTCAGAATTTAAAGAATGAGCTGGATCAAAAAGGAATTCTTTATAGCTGCAAGGAAGTGACTCGGTAAGTTTGGTACAGGTAATCTCTTTCTATCACACAAATAATGGGTGACATTGCACCATGCTACTGTTGTCACAAAACAGTCACCGCTACATGTATGTTTGCTTTTTCAGGCAGTAAACTTCATGTTGTTTTGTTTCAATATAGAGCTCACATCCGGAAGTGCATCAAAGAAAACAATGCCTGCGGAGCCTGCTGGTGACTGATGGTGTCTGAACAATATGTCAGACTAAAATATTAGACAAGACATGAGAGAAAGCTGATGAATACAAAATAGAGTTTTAACTTCTTTTTAGTCCTTGTAAACTCATTAGTGTGCAGATTTAAAAAATGAATTAAAAATGAACATCGTGCCAATGCAGCTGTGACCACAACTATTTGAATAAAGGATCACCCTTATTTCTGTGTGTGAATTTTATGACAGAAAAATAAAGCCAAAATGTTACTTTCTTTGCTCATTTCTTAGTTTGCTGAATCAATACATGTAAACATTACTGTGTTACTTAATAACTGTATTGAAAACACCTTCAATTGAAAAACACAAATACCATGGTATACAGGTTTTGAGACCTTACATAGACAGGTGTGTGCCTCTCCAATCATGTCCCATTAGCTGAATTTACCGCAGGTGGACTCCAGTCAAGGTGTAGAAACACCTCAAAGATGATCAGGAGGAATGGGAGGCACCTGGGATTTGAATACCTCAGTTTCAAGGATTCAAGGATTTGAATACCTCAGTTTTTTCTTTATAATGAATTAGCAAACAATTCATAATCCTGTTTTCCCTTGGTCATCATGGGGCACTGAGTGTAGACTGATGAGGGAAAAAAATAATTTAAATGGTTTAAGGCTGTGACATAATAATGTGAGGATGAGGTTGTGAATGCACTGTATAAAGTAAATATACTATCTATCTATCTATCTATCTATCTATCTATCTATCTATCTATCTATCTATCTATCTATCTATCTGTCCAAAATATAGATTTTTCTCGATTGATTCTTGTCAGATTGAGTACATGCAAAATACAACCAAAGCTCAAAGCTACTTGAACAGCTCTGAATTTATAGAAGCAATGAAAAGCTGCTAGCGCCCACACAGTGAGAGTGACATCTATAACAACACCAAACCTTTAGACAAAGAGAGTTGCACTCCTGACATGTTCTGGTTGTGTATTAGGCAGAATTCTCAATTGCTGAAGTCTTCCTTAGTATTTTATCTTTTGTCTTCTCCCCTCAGAAAGCTGTGGTGCGCCTGCAGTCCTAAAATAGTGTGTATGTCTTTACCACCATGTCTCACTGACTTATTACTGAGGAGTCTCAGTAAAGCTAAATGGATTCAAAAAGGTGAGCCCCACATTTGCCCTGTCAAAATCAATACTCTCCAATGACAAGGAAAAAAATGTGTAAACCTTTCTACTGTTCTGTTATTTCACATAGCCAAACACTCTGACAGTGTCACTGAGGACGTCAGCAAGTGTGATTAAAGCCTTTTCTTTTCTTTTTTATTTCTTTTCTGTTTATTCAGTCAGTTTACTTCACATGAATGTCCTTCTTCTGTCCTTTTATGTAACCTGGTCACCAAGTGAAATCAACAAAGCTCTATAATAAAGATCAACTGCTGGGATAATGATTAACCTACAATAAAGTAATGACAGTGAAATGTTTGTGCTCATTTAAAATGAAACCATAAAGTTGAGCTAATGGCCTTCAACTGAAAGGGCCACACTGATGGTTTTGCATGTTTCCACTGATTAACTACTGCTGGCTTACACCCATTTCACATGCATTGTACGTACATGTTCTCTGTGTTGAGGGGTTAATCTTGTGGGACAACACACAAATATGGAGAAAGAACACTAGTCCTTGTCCAACAGCCCAAGTCATGTTTTGTGTGTCCTTTGTGCATTTCACCTCTTTAACTTCAGGACAAACTGCACAAATCTTGTAGGATTTATAGAAAGAGCTGGATCAAGGAATCAAATGAAGCTCAGCATAAGTTCAATCAGGAAGACCCTCTCTCTCTAGTTATCCAATCAAACTTTGCCACGATCTCTCAGCCAATCAGGATGCCACTGCAAAATTTTAAATGTGCTCTCTCCTCTGCTGCTGTCAGCCATCATTTTAGGCAGAATCTTGGCACCCTCCTCCACCACGTTTACCTCCAGCCATCGTATCCAGAGTCCAGGACAAGCTCAACAAAGCAGGGGTGTTGGGGGTTCCCTATTCAACTATGTATTCATTTCATCTCCCTTCCTTAATAATACCATCTCTATGGGGTCTAATCACCCAAGACTTTCCTCATTTTTATTCATATGTTCACATGTTAATATTCTCTTACCATAAAACGAGTCTCTCCTGATTGAAATGTAAGTGTATGAAAATGACTGAGTACAATGTATTTGCATGAGAGGATGTGTATATATGTTTCTGTCCTCACATGTATACTAAATGAATGTTATTTGTCTGTCTGCAGAGCTCATATCCAAAAGTGCACTTCCAATCCAGAGTAAATTATCTATATGAACTATGCAATTGAAGACATTTCTGATTTTGTGATCACAATAAGTAGAACTCAGTTACATCAAAGGTGTAATAATATTTTAACTTTTATAACACTTTGATGGCTACTTCATGACCTTTGAACAGCTCTCAATTTATGGCAGCAATAAGCTGTGGCTAACAAACATAAAGAAAGTGTGAGATCTTCAATAATGCCTCTCAACCTTATTGACTTTTTGGAGGACAAAGGGCGTAGCTGTTACAACCCGGTTCGCAGGGGAAAGGGAAGCAACACGAAAACCCAGATGATAAAAGGGAAAGCAGTTTATAGTAACTTAAATTAAGGAAAACTGGTTAACAATAAGAAAAACCAAGAAAGAGGGCTGGTGGGTGCTGTTTAAATCAAAAACCTAAAGCATAACAAAAGGAGGACTCACAAGGAGCTGTCAAGCTCATTCTACAATCTGGCTTTAAAAAAAGAAAACAAGGTCTGGTCACCTAATCTATCTTAAATAGAACAAACAACAAAAACAGCACCCCTGCACCTAGTGTTTACAGAGAATCATCTATGTGTGGATGCATATGTGGAATCAGTCAAAAGGTTCTAAAACGTGGCCACACTTCAAAAGGTTTTAAAACACAGTTCACACAGTTTACAAAAGCTTACAACAAACTACGCCCTACAAGTTGGTGGTCTAACAATACAACAAGGTTACAAAATTCTCAGTCAAAGAGGCAGCTGTCACCAACAGTCAGCCACCCAGACTGTCAGGCTGGCAGGGCACTTGTACATGCTGGGGCTTGATTGGGCGGCTGGGATTGGCCCACTGCTCCAGTGCTGCACCAATCAGGAACCCAGGTGAGCTATGGACTGGGCAGTCAGGAGCACCGGAGGCTGCACCAAACAGAACGGAGGGGGTGAAGCTTCTGGGTCCAGTGGCTTATGTAGGCAGCTGGCAGACAGAGGACAAATTAGGCTTCATACACACATACATAAGGAAGGTGGAAAGAGCAACGGCCACAACAGTAGCACTCCTGACAGAAAAGGCAGTGGCATACAACATTTCAGAGCACATTTCACAGACAGATATAAGACGACCATGGAGGATGAGGAAACCAAACGGTAAGACCCTAATTTTTTTTTTTTTTTACGTTTTTTATGTTGTCAGTCTCTGTACACTTAGGAACTATTTTAAGTCGGCATTAAGCGAGTTTAATTTTATCTGGTAAAGTAAAATGACTGGGCAATAACTGATGAAACTATGCTGATATACGTGCTCATCTTTTGTGTGCTTGATAATCTTTGGATGGCAATACATTTAATTTAATTTAATATATAGGATATTGGATATACAAGACTGCACCTTTAGTTCTATACCTAAACAGTATAAATCAGAATCACATTTAACATAATATTTACTTTTATTTGTTTTTTCAGAATCTCACCTGAAATTGTCTTGAAAATGGTCTTACAATGCCCCTTCAATCATTCATCTGACAAGGTAAACACTGATCATCACAGGCTCTGCCCATTAACTAATCGAAGCAGACCTCTTTTTTAATGATGTAGAGTAATACATTTATTAATGTGATATTAACTGTTTTGGTTAGACGGTGCTCTGGAGCTACATGAAAAGGTTTGCCGAAAAGTATGCTCTGTCCGAACGTCTTTGCACTCTAGAAAGCACTCTGGTGGGACAGGCCCTGGAGGAACTGACAGAGATTTTAGAGAAAAGCAGCGAAGGTAAAATTCTTTGTACACTGGTCAAAGAAAAACCTACCACTGGGTCACACAGTTGGGTTTTTAGTTTAGTATGTTAAGTGTATGTCATAGAGTAGCAAGACACATTCAACCATAGCTGCAAAGTTGTACGATTTAAAATATATGTAAATAGAGTACTATGGTGATGAACTAAAGGTGAGTGATTGTTAATGTTATACCTTCAAATGTAAAATATAAATACATATAAATATATATAATAACAAAAGCAGCAAGAAAAATGTGCAGATGAGAGACAGTACCTTCCCTCTACTAAATGATAGAGCTAGAAATAAAGAAGTATGGACATCATTTGAAAAAAAAAAGAAAATTGATTTTTCACTATTTAAGCAAAATGCCAAGCACTTTTTATGCTTCATTGCTTATGCAACATGAAATCATACTTTGACTTTAAACATATGCACCCAGGATTGCTCATTGTGATATGACTTTGGATATTGTTAGATAGAAATAGGTTAAATCTTTCAAAGTGGGAAAATAACATTTTTACTAATCTTCTCTGTGTTTATGTGTGTTTTATTCTGGAAAAATACCCTTGTCTGGGCCCAGGACTTACTGACAATGGAAAACTATTTGTTCGTGCGCTCTGGGTCATTGCCTCTGAAAAGGTAAGACCTGACAGAAAATCCACCTGTAGTGCTTGATATTAACCCTTACAAAATATGTAGCATGAGACAGGATGCATTGACTTTTTCAATATTTACCAGAACCACAGTGTCTGAAGATGCTTGAACTTGACTGTAAAAATTACGATCATACTGTAGTTGCCAGGAGTGGATATTTTTTTGAAAAATAATAACTGTTAACAGTGAACGATACTGAAGTCTGAACATTTTGTGTTAGCAGTGAACAGGTTGCATATATTCATACATATATTCATTATGAATGTTTTTACATTACTTTGATAAGAAAAAAGTTATTTTGGCAGCATTATGTTAACTGCAAAAGACGTAACATGATATTAATTTAAATTGTTAAAATTTTGCCTAGTGTTTTGTTTTTCTCTTCAGAGCTGTAGTGGACCTGTAGTCCAATACATAGCAACTACATAGCACCAAACAATGCGTACACTACTTTCATGTCTAAATGTCATGTCTCTAGATTGCAGAGTATGCCTCTGGAGAAGTCATTGTCATACTAGATGGAAACATGGAAAAGCCGTTTAATCCTGGAAGGTGAGCACAACAGTTCCCCTGTGTTTTTATGAACTCTTTATCAACACTTTTTGAAGCCAAAAAAAGAAATGTTTCCCTTGCAACACTTGAAATGTCACTGAGGACAAGTGTGTAAAAGCAAGAATATAAAAGTCACAGTAGCAGTGTTTGTTGGCCAGAGAGGTGCACCCTCTGTTTATTCAGTAAGTTTTACTTTATGCAAACATCCTTCCTCTGTCCTTTTATATAATCTGCTCACCAACTGAAAGTGTAATAAACACAGCTCTCCAATAAAGATGAAGTTCGAGGATAATGATTTACTCACAATAAGATAATAATACACAATAAGGACAGTGAGGGAGGCAGGGGTGGAATGATCTGGCATCTATGTGATTTATTTTGAGAAGATGTTGGAAAAAAAACCATACCTTACAGAATTATTTCAAAAAATAGATTACAATATCATTTTTTTCAAACCACTTGCTTGCCTTTAGCTATGACTCTTTACCAGTAAGTAAAGAGTAAGTAAGTCTTTGTCTTTTTGTCCTCTCTTTGTTCCTTGTTGTTGAGTCTGGAAACTGAAGTGCAATTTAAGTTAAATAATCCATTACTACTAAAGGTGAAATAGTGACATTAAACTGAAGCAATAAAGCTGAGGGTGAACCAAGGTCAAGGCAACAAACAAAATAATCTCTCCTCCAAAACCACTAACCTTAGCAAAACAGGAGGAGAAAGTTGCTCATCCCCACAACTTCAGTGCTATTTATCTAATGTGGGTTATTCTATTTATAAAATTTACATATATACTTACATGTGCTAATTAGGGTACTTCTCTCATTTACCACCACTCTTTTGTCAATGATTATTGATTTCCGGCTTTGACAGAGACAAGCTACTGTGCATGTCAGTACTCCCATTTTTGGCATTTTGTCAGCACCACATCATTGTGAAGCAGATGAAGCTAGGATATTAAATAAAGTTAAAGATAATACATTCGTAAGCTAAACAAAACTCATTGGTCCATGTGGAATAAATGCAAAGTGCATCATATTGTTACTGTCAATAGACCAACTGTAACTAATTCTTTTATCTTTACTGGTAGCGTTCTTGCAAGGGAGATAGAGAACCTAAAATCACCCAAAGTGAAAACAGTGAAGGTTCTTATGGTCACCAAAAAAAACAAAGCGTAAGTAATTCTTGTTTCGTATCAAATTTTTGCCACATTACTTTTTTTTTATAAAATTACACATCTTGTATCTAACAATTTACATTTTTTTTGCATGTTAAATACTGTATATGTTGCATATGATATCTGTTAAGTGAATGTAATGTTAAAACAAAGAATACAAGGAAGACAACTTCCTAATCAGTAGTTATTTTGGTTTGGTACAAAGCAGGGAGATAAACTAAGTAAACTGAAACCGAAGCTTTCTTCTACCTGTGTTTCCCTGACCTTGGTCCTGCTGTACAGAGGAGAGCTTAAGTGAATTACGAAAAACACTGGATCCAAACATTTCTTTGACTTGTGAAGCAGTACCTGAGTAAGTACAGCATGTGTGTGAGAGAGGAGGAGACAGTCCTCATTAGAAATACAGGCCCAGACACACTTAACCATCACCAAAGAACTAGTGGTAACAAAGGCGGACTTTGTCAATTGCCCTTAAAAACACTGCAAAGCGGAAGGAAGCAGTGGTTTGTAATCACCATTCAAAAAGGGATGCCATAAGACCGTCAGGGCAGATTCAAGATGCTAATTAGCAGATTGCACAGTAACAACACAACCCGGAAAGGAACAAAGGATATTTACTGTGTACTAGCGAACAATAACACAAATAATCGTTTCTGTTAAGGAGCTCAATGACTAAAAAAAGCCAAAACAATTTTACTTAAAATATCAAATTTATCTTGATCTCACGCCCTCTTGACTTAAGCTGTTTGCTTTTCTTGTCTTGTGCATGGAGCTGAAAGGCCAATCAGAGTGATTTCATTGACCAATGAGCGCCACTGTGTCCAGAGGTGATTCAACACTTTGTATCGAGCCAACTAGTGCCAGTGGAGCAGGACACACTGCAAACACTAGAGTGACGGCCCTTACAGCAACCTCTATTTATATGTTGCTAGTGAAAGAGCAAGTCAATGAAGTAGCTGTCAGGATGGATGATGCAGGTAGTAGAACATGTCATTCTGACGGCTGAGCCTGGCCTCACTCCGACGTCGTCGAAATCTAGCGCTTGGGCAGTGACTTGCAGCATCAGAAACCAATGAAAAAAGGCATCTTTAAATGTCAGGATGATACGCAACTGGTCGGAAATGCTGTGAGACAAGGACAAAGTTAAGGTGGTGTATGTGTGGATGGGTCCAACAAACACCAACCTTCACCTGAGAGAGTGGTGTTCACATCCCGTAATATTCTGAAGCCAAACCCTGTTCTTTTTTCCTGAACCTAACCACGTGCTTTTGTTGCCTAAACCCAACCATGTGTGTTAGTTGTTGAAGTAGTGTTTTAATTTTACAAGAGACTGTATGTAAACATTACATTTCTTGTAAAAAAAGGAAGTGTATCTTGAAAGAAGACAATGCATGTAACAGATTGAGGTTGACTCAGCATCCCAGAATGTCAACAACCAACACACTAAGGGTACCTTGCATGCCGTATATGGACGTAGAAAGTCCATCACCAAGCATGTCAATATGTGACAAGGTCAGAGTGAGAATATGTTGTCAGTAAACACTGATTTCTTGTAACCGTGATGGCAAAGTTTTCTTAACCTTGACCAATCACCCAAGCAGTTTTAGTTGCTTTATCTTAACAGGACCTTTAAGACACTGATGTACTGTATGTTTATGTGACACAGCAGATTAACATCTTGTCATTTTGTTTCTCATTTCAGAGGCATGCCTGTGGAGATTGTTGTATACGCAACCATGTATTACATATATCAACAAGCAAAGCAGCTAATGTCTTGAGTTTGTTCCGATTTCTTTTCACTTTGCTGTTTCAGTGGAGTGCTGACTCATGTTTTACAGATTTAATGCCTTTTGTGCCTGTGATTTGATAGTTTGCTCTAAAATATCTAAGTTGTCTTTATAAACAGATTAAACTAGTAATTACATAATGTGACTAGGTTTTTTAATAAAAATGTTCTGAATCTGATTCTCATTTTTTTAAATTTCATCTCAATCTCTGAAAAAAATATCATGTGTTGCAGGCTTAAATATTCGTGCTGCTATCAGATTATGTTTCACTAATGATCTCACTTCTTATGTTGTGCTGAAATTTGAAATCTCAAACAAAATGTTAAATATGATTTGAAATTATCTTTGTGTTGTAAAAGTTAATAGTAATGGTATGAAATGATCTTTAAAAATGAAACAATCTTTTATGACAGTTTTGAAATGTACATATATTGACAGAGTATAAAATAAATCATCTGAGCAAAAAATTGGTTTGTCTGGATTGATTAAAGCAAAAAAAAAAAAAAAAGTCTGTGATGTGTTTTTCTGGAGCAAGTAGACACAAAACACGAAAGGTGATCCTAAATAATAATAAGCATAAGCATAATAAGCATCACTTTCTGTGGAGAAGTCGGTTGAGTGAGACTTCCTTCAAATCAAAAAACTATCTTCTAGAATTACCTATGAGAAATACTACTGTTCTGACATTTAGTACACACACACTCGAACATTTTGTCTTTCCTTTTTGGTTCAGGTGAAACAGGAACCTAAGGTTAGCCGAAGGAGTATGCAAATATATAAAACCGCTAAACCACTGAACAGAATAGAAAGTGCTCATAAAAAATGTCACCTGCTTTTGGTTTTATATTTGTGGGTGTAGCCACAAGATATCTTATCTGTTCTGTGTGTGACCAGAGGGCGTGTGCACCATGACACACACAGGAACTTAGAGTGTGAATCTCTAAGAGTGAGATTGTTGCGGCAGGAAGGAGGAGGCTCAGCGAGCACACTGATCACCTCCTCTTTCCTTTCTAGTGACTTGGTGCTGTGTCACACGTACCGTAAACAGGCTGCTGTCGGTGCTGGGAACACACTGCACAGGTGTTACATGAAGAAAGGCCCCCTCTGTAAAACCACAACATGGGGTACTGGGACAAGTACTGTAATGTCGGTAAACGCCGTCACTGATTTAGTCACTGCCGCTGCCACCAACACTACACTGCAGCTAGTCTTTATATAGCTCTGAAGTTAATGTGGTTACAGTGAAACATATTAGGTATTTTGTTTTACACTGCCACATGTTCATCTATAACTGGAGTGTGACTTAAAGTGAAATTAAACTGTGACCTGGCTTCTGCTTGGTGCTTTAGCCTGGACAGACATCATTTGAAAAGAAGGTTGATGTAAGCTAAAAGCTACAATAATTCAGAGTTTTGTCTGTCACGTGATCAAGGAGTAAATTTCTTGCTCTGTTTCAAGTATAAACAGTCTCGCTCTATATCCTTTGTAAGTGTGAAACTTTAGGTACAGTGTTGGGTCCGGCTTTGATGCCTCTGTGAACCTGTCAAGCGGAAGTTACAGTTTATATCCATGTCTATGAAAACATGGATACTTCACACACATCTTCCCCCAGCAGCACAGAAGATCTATACAATCAGCAGGTATCCAAGATTAGTGTCACCAGTTCAGGATCTGACAAAATGTCTGCCCTTCTGTGCCTAAGATACGCTGTAGAACAATGGCCAGAAAAGTGTTTTTACAGAACATTATGATGTCACAGCGAGGCTGACCTTTGACCTTTTGCATATAAAATGTGATCACCTCATTATTTTATCCTACTAGACATTTGTGTGAAGTTTTGTCATAATAAGTGTATGAATTCTTGAGTTATGGCGGAAAAACATGTTTTGCAAGGTCACAGTGATCTTGACCTTCAACCACAGTCAAACCAGTCCAAATGGATGTTTGTGTCAAATCTTAGGAAACTCCCTCAAGGCCCTCTTAAGATGTTGCATTCAGGACAATAAGACAGACACAAAGTCACTGTGATTTTTGACCTTTGACCACAAAATTTTAATCAGTTCATGCTTGACTCAAAGTGGACGTTTGTGCCAAATTTGAAAGAAATTCCCTTAATGTGTTCTTGAGATATGGCGTTCACGAGAATGGGATAGATGAGGTTACAGTGACCTTGACCTTTGACGACCAATATCTAATAGTTCAATGCTGAGTCCAAGGAGACAAATTTGAAAAATTACCTCAAAAGGTTTCTATAATATAACGGTCAACGGATGGATGGACAGAAAAAAAAGCTTTTTATAAATGTCTGACACCCATTTTAACAACACACATTTCGCCGCTTCATTGCATCATGATGCACCTAAAGCCAGCATTAGCTAACTGAGCTAAATAACATAGTACCCCAGCCAGAAATAAAAACATATGATTGGCTGATGCTTCACCACATCACTGGCACATGAACACTGAAAAAGCTGAGGCCATGTCATGCCTGTCCGCAGCAACAACAGTAGGCCGTCAGTTTGTAGCTTCATGTCACCAGGTTCCACTGAAAATGACTTGTAGCCTTTTGCTGTGTTGCTCGCAGTGTGAACACAGTATAGCTGTGTCTCCCTGCAGTCTGTCTTTGTGCTACGATACTTTCTCTGGTGTTTGCTTTCAGCCTGGTCTCACTCCAAAGTCGTGACTTGCAGCATCAGACACAGACGAAAAATGCTGTCCTTTTACGTCTGCATGATACACAGCTGGTCACCGTTATATTTCAACAGCGCTCGGCGGTGTGGAGGGGAAATGTGGTGGGACAAGAATGAAAGCTAAAGCGGTGAAAGTCCAAATGGGGCAAGATGGTGGATGGGTCCAACAAACAGCGGTGACTTTCACCTGGGAGAGCAGTGTTTGTATCCCATAAGATTATAAAGCAAAACCCTGTTCTTTTTATCCTAAACCTATTGTAACCATATGCTTTTTTTTGCCTGAATTCCTCTCAATTTGCATGTTGTTCTGTCAATGTGTGCTTATTTTGAAAGAGACTGTATGTGAACTCGACACGTGGTGCAGCGGTTTGCTTTGTTGATACAGCAAGAGGGCTACTGAGGGGTGCAAACCCTTGGGTAGGGGAGCCCCCCAGTGCCGAGCTTGCATGTTCTCTTTGTGTCAGCATGGGTTTTCTTTGGGTACTCTGGTTTCCTCCCACAGTCCAAAGACATGTAGGTTTACTGGTGACTCTAAAATGCCCTTGGGTGTGAATGTGAGCGTGAATGGTCGTCTGTCTCTATGTGTCAGCCCTGTGATAGTCTGGCAACCTGTCCAGGGTGCCCGCGACCCCAAACAGGAGCGGTTACGGAAATTGAATGACTGTATGTAAAAGGTAAATTTCCTGTGAAAACAGAGGTGTACTTTGAAAGAAGGCAACGCATGTAACAGGCTGAGATTGACCCGGCATCCCAGAACATCGACAACCAATGCATTTAGGGTACATCTCACGCTGTAGCTAGACGTGGAAAGTCCATGACCAAAGGTTGATATGTGACAAGGTCAGAGTGAGAGGGATCGTAGCCTACTTTAAGGCTACATTAGAAGTTAAATAAACCACTTAGACGAGCATGTTTTAACTCTGTATCCTACTTTAAATAAATAATATTCTGTTTTCTCAGTTAAATCCATGCAGTGATTCACAGCTGAGGACATCTGCCTGACAATCAGCTGTCTTGGTTTTCACCAACATATAAAAACAAAGGGAAGGATTCTTTAATTTTGTTCTTTAAACGAAACTCTCTTGGTGAAGTGGGATATCCCACGATACCCTGCTGAAACCTTCCCAGCATCTGCTAAAATTAATTGAGGTGGAAGCTCCCACTTCAACAAAAAAAATCCACAAAAAATGTAAAAAGTAATTAAATATGTTATTTTGCTGTGAAAGGTCTCACAGGGGGAATTCTGTATTTTCACTTTGGCTGTAGGTTTTTTTTTTTTTTAACCAAAGAGAGAGAAAAAAAGGTTGATCTTACAGTTTTATACGTGAAGACATATGCAAATCAGACCTCCAGTAACACAAGTTTCTAGAAAGAATAAAGGAGCACCCATGGGTCGCCTCCCCTGCACTCAGTGCCGGTTAGTGGAGGAGGAGGAGGAGGAGGAGGAGCGGAGCGTGTTTTCCCCTCTCCTCCTTCCCTGAAACACGTCCGCTCTGACTCAACACATTGAGTAACACCATAAACCTGCGAGATGTGAGATTTTCCCACAAGCCGCAGCACGTTAGGTTTCTTCTGTGGTTTTTGGGGACAGTTTCATCTTTATATCAATGTCTTATATAAACGTTTTCCGGCTTTTAAGTGTGTGAGCTTCACACAGCCATCCAGGAAGAAAACACGCTGAGTACACTGAGAACTTTACACAGGCTGTCCACTGTAAAAAATGACGACGTAACCATCTCAAACTTAAGGAAACAAAAGTAGACTAGCCACACACTGGGTATTTTATATTTATTCTTAAATCTCACTTTATGTTAGCTTTACTTGACAAGAGTTTTAATTTTGATACAGAATTATTCTATATATATATATATATATATATATATATATATATATATTTGTAGTATTTTGAACAAGCAACAATTGAAGTGGTGTTTATTTCCTGTTATTAAAATATTCAAAAATATACACATATTATATCAGAATATATAAATATATATTATTTTTATATACATTTAATTTTATTTCTGGGTTGTTGATATTGATTCATTAGAAAATGTGTTTATTAATGTACAAAAAATAATTAATTATTATATAAATAAATAATTATTAACTCTTCCACAGAAGTGGTCTATATTCTGATTAATAATTATGTTATTATTATATTATATATTCCCCTGTAGACCCCTTATCTTACCCTTATATTTATGGAGGAATTATTTAAAAAAAAAAATTATTTATTTTATTATTTTTTTTAATATATTAACTTTATTTAGTTATGAGGTATTGAATTGCATTTGATAAAATTGAGATTAAAGTTTATTTTATTTTTTATTATTATTCTGTGTCTTGTCTTTCTTTGTTGTTTTGGGGGAAATTATACATTTTTTCATGTTTTTTTTTACTACTTTTTTAAAAAATATATTTTTACTAATTTTTAACTGCCGTACTAACGGGAGTTAAAAAACGAGGAATAAAAAAAATAAAGAAAAGTACACTGTTATCAGGAAACGATTCACACACGTCAGTCAGCCATAATAATAAAAACAAATTAATACTTTAAAAAAAAAAAAAAAAAAAGATAAACAATTTAAGCTCCCTGCCGTGTGTAACTTCTTACAGTGTGGCATCAATATTTCCCTTAGTCATCGATCCGTACCATAAACTCATCGATAATTACCGCTCGAGCTGCTGATGGACGACTTGTACTTTCCTTTCTTCAACAAAGTCCGTCAGCGGCTCTGCCCTGTGACTGCACCGGCCGCGAGAGGGAAGCCCGGCAGCTGATTGGATAAGGCTGGTTTTCTGACGTCACACGGGATCCTCAGGAGGCTATAAACCATCGTACAGCGCGAGACGCTACTTCAAATCCAGCTGTTGAAGGATCTGCGCATGTCGAAGACCCAAGAAAACAATAATATGGTGAGATATTTTGATTTGATTTTATTATCAGCTGAATTGTTTCATGCTTGTCTTTGTAAATTAAAATAAAGTTAACGTTACTTAAAAAATATAGTTATGTTTTGAGAGCTCGTGCTCAGGCTCTTTACAGTTACAACCTGTCATGTTTGTGTCCCACACATATTTCTTCTTCATGTGTGTTTATTGTGTAAAATGATGTGGTATGATGAAGTTGTCTTAGAGCTCCACGTGCAGCCTGAGTTTAGGTGCTCGCGTGACTGTGTGGGGATCAGTGACATCCTCCGTGGGGGGGTTGAGTCAGCTGTCACGAGGTGCAATTTTCTGCACGCTATCCTCGCATCATGAGCACAGCATCTCCAAAATGTACTGTCGACCATCTCAGGCAACAAGTGATGACTTTAATTCATCATAAATCAATCAATTATTATATTTTGATGAATTAAAAACATGACAAGTGTCAGGACATCTCCAGTCTGCGTGTTTTATTCTTTAAATTTACAGTGATATATAATATATGCACCAGAACCTCACATTTGAAGGGGCTGAACTGGTGAATAGTCGCCATTTTTTTGTCGATAAATAATTTAAAATAAATGACTTTCAAACTTAATATAAGTATTCCAAATGTTTACATTATTTTTGAGGCATTTTATGCATTTATTAGAAATTAAGGCAAGTGACAGGACAAAGGTCCAGACAAGAACTGGGACACTGTGGTACTTAACTCCTCAAGACCACAGGACCACCTCAGTAGGACAGAGTATGACTATGTGTATATATATATATATATATATGTATATATAAAATAATAGAGTCCACTTTTAATAATGAAAATTATTAAAGCATAAATGAACAGAATTAAATATATGAAAATAAATGAAATAGAAAATTAATATGGGACATTTATTTTTCATATATTTAATTCTGTTCATTTACGCTTTTTTAATTTTCAGTTATTAAAAATGGACTCTATTATTTTATTTTATAAATGTATTTATCTATTTGTTTTTATTTTTTATGTATTTATTTCTTTATATATTTTTATTTATTTATTTATATTCTTCTCGTCTTTTGTTTTTAGGTCTTTGGTTTGTTTCTTTGCTAATGTTTTTTTTTTAAGAAATATTTTACATAATAAAAACATGAAGAACAATTTTAGGATAAAAATTACAATTATTACAAACATCAATACAACTTAAAGATAGAATTCATTCATATCATATGAATGTTAGACGTTGACGATTTCAAAATGGCTGCTGTTTATACTGTATGTCCTGCTCTGTGTTTTAACAGTCACTACATGAGAACACAATGGAGAGGTCACCTGTAGAGCGACCACAGACCACAGACAACAAACTGACCTACAGACTGTATCCATCACTGCCCAACATAGACAGGTGAGGCACATCAGATATTATTACTGCAGTACAAGCATGTCAAAATTGTACATATGTAGTGCTTAAGAATGTCCTTAGTTATATCCCACCTCTAAAAGACAAACAAAAATGCCAAATGCTCATTTTTGTTTATGTGTTAAAGTGTTTTCAGGTATGACGTTTGTGTGGCGGACCCCGCCACTGGAGAAAGACCTCACACAGCTGCTGCTGACCACCCTGACAGCCTGCTGGAAGACACTCAGGTAATATTAACAGTTGCAACACTGGAAGATCCGTCTGATTCCCTGACCACAGAGAAATGACCGTACTGTTAGTGTTACTGGAAACACTGTAAAGCAAAACTTCCAAAAATGTGTAAAGGGAAGTCCGTGGACACAGTCATAATTGCCCATGCAGTCACAGATGGATGCACCGTGTGCCACATTTTAACAGTTCCTCTTTTTTTTTCCTCTTATATTTGCTTTAGTCAGAAGCTGCCAGCAGCAGTGACGTCAGACTGAAAGCACAGATTGTTATCTTGGAGGAGCAAAGGCAGGAGGTGAGTGCATTTCAGAAGTGAGACTTATATTCATCCCAGAACACACATGTACCTCTCAGTACCTAAAAGATTCATGTTCTCTTTTTCACTCAGCTTCTTTCTATTAATGAGAAATGGGCAAAAGAGTACAGAACCATGGTGCAGTACTACAAACAGAGGGTAAGAAAGGGACAAACCACAGTCGGCCTGTTTAATTACTTCTCTTATATGCCACTTCAGTGCTTCATGCCCTGTGTCATGTGTCCTTTTCTTTACCTTCAGGTCCGAGATTTAAAAGCAATACTGCAACACGATCACTTAAACGAGGAGACGTGTGAAGAAAGAGAAAGGAACGCTACACTAAACAAGACAATCAGACATAAAAAGAACACACTGGTAAAAGCAGCATTTATTTTAACTCCAGATTCAATTCAGGCCTTTTAAACGGATTGAACATGTAAAAATGTGTATAATTATATCACCTCCAGACTGGAGACGAGTTGCTAGAAGCAGAGAGGGAAGCAGAAGAGCTGCGAGCACAGAACAACACTTTGACCCGAAGAGGGCAGCACCAGCATGAAGAGATCAGACGACTGAACAAGGTCAGTCCTGAAATTAATTAATAGACATCAGAGTGAATGCAGTTTTGAGTGTTTGCTCTCTGCAGCAGTAGAATTAAAGATGCTTTACTGTGTGTGCGCAGGCTTTAGAGGAGGCACTTCAGAAGACTCAGCCTCTTGATGTGAGCAGTGAAACACTACAGGATGTGTGGAAACACCAGGTGAGCTTTGTTTATACATCATGTACTACTGATATATAGGGGAGAAGATGGGGATACCATTCTCACAGGGTCTGAAATTAGCACCTGCCACCCACCAAATGCAGGTGAAATTTGGCAGTGGTAAAATCGTCACCCATGTCAGACTAATCCTGTAATGCACTTGCCGATTTGAATCCTTATCTCGTGTGTCTTTGTCGTCCATTTTTAGGCTGAAGTCTACAAGGAGGACTTTTTGAAGGAGCGCAGAGACAGGGAGAAGCTCAAGGAGAAGTATCTGGAACAAGAGAAGAAGTTTAGGAAAGTTCACACTGAGCTACATGCCCTCAAATCTCAGGTACATTCATGGACTTTACGTGCTTGTATTCTGCCATGTTCACTCAAGTAAATATAAGAATAAAGGCATAAAGACTTAAATATAGTGTCTCTGTTTTTCCCAGGTGGCTCGACCTCGTCCTAAGGAGTCTGCACTTGAATGCACCTGCACAAATGGAGCCTCAGACTGGGAGGTCCGCCAGATTAACCGACACCACATCCAGCTACAAAGACGTTACACGCTTGATAACAAACCGTGAAATTCAACGACCTCCTTGCTGTTTGTGTGATAGTGTATATTGCCTGCTCACCATTCCTAGAGTGAGTCTTTACTAGTTATTCAGTCAGGAGAACATCCGGGAAGTAAGCTCTGCTCTGCGTCAGCCGGGCGCTGACTGACTGCTGCAGGTCCAGCTTCAGGTAGTCGTGGTCGTTACGAGGCCAATCCACCAGTCTGGGTCCATCAGGTGACCTAAGGAGTAAACACACAAAAAGACACTTTAACAGCCTGTGAAACAGAAACGTGACCCTCCAGTATAAACACAGAGGAGAAAGCAGCAAAGACTGAAATTCAACACTCCACTCATTGCATGCAAACTATGTAAGCCACAGTGAGGCTGCTCAGTTGCTCCTTGTCTTGTGACACAGGTCCTCAGGGAGATTCCAGATCAATTATTGCACCATCCAAACACTATTGACTCATTCAAAGGTGCAATGTGAATCAGGATCTTTCTGTTTCGAGTACCTGTAACCACAGTGTGCCCAGTGTGAAAGGAAAATCCAAGAAAAAAACATTCTGCTTTGACAAAGTGGGAATTTTCCCGCTGTGCATCGGAGGTAGATACTGAGATTCATACAGGGGCAGACCCGCGTCTGTCAGGACGAATTAAAATGGAAGTCAAGTTGTGACTAATCCAGCCCCTCTGTGGTATTCAGACACTTTATGGACAGGAAGAACAAGCACCATGTCACCAGTGTCTCTATGAACGAGTCCTGTACGCTCTCCGGAGAGCCATCCTGTTGCAGGTATTCAGTCAGTATTAGTTCATTTGCACCTGAGGCCTGTCAGAGAGGAAAGATAGAGGTTGTGCGCATAGAAGAAGTAATATATGAGAAGTAATATATAGGAACATTTATTTTTAGAGTATATTTATGAATGTTAACTTGTCCTGTTTCTTGTTTATTTATCATGATAGTTAAAATAGTTTGAAGAATGAATGTGTATTGGGATGACCCATGTACAAAGGCAATATCCTTGCTGTGGTGGCCATAGGCCTGTCATCCCCTCTTTTAATACATGCTAAATAAATGCTAAAAGGCCAAAAAAGAAATGAATGTGTATATGTGTTCAATGGCAGGGCTGTCACTTACACAGGAGGGAATGAACATGTCAATCAAAGACATCACATCTTCCCTCTTCATACCTTCATCCCATCCAGGAGATCCTAGGACCTAGGAGTTAATCACATGTAGTGGGAGTCAACTAAAACCAAAATTATCAGAGATTTAGGCCCAAAAAAAAAACTAAATCATAATTGAAAATGACCGCAATGACCCAAAAGACTAATACGATCAATACACATATGGTGCACATGCATGTAAACGTTCACATCACACACGACACCAACACACTATCAAACCACTATCACCTCAATAGCATTAGCAGCACTGAGAAGTCTCAGACCTGTAGGGACCTCTACTGGCTGACTGAAGACACTTCAGCTCCTTCGAATAATGAAAACCTGTAATCAAACCCATTAGATACAAAACAACAAAAAAGAAAAACTAACAGAGATACCTGCCAGTATAATGAGGCCCGATATTGGTGTATATAACATTTAACTTAATCCCCACTATTTTGCATTTTTAAGCAGTACACTGTATGAATGAATCAATAGTTTATAGTGCACTGTAAAGCACTGTGTAGCTGTAAACAAATGAAAGGACATATCCATATCAGGTGCATAAACAGTTAATAAATCATTGATAACACAGGATTACATGTTTGTAATCATATGTAATCAAGTGTATTCATCTATAAATTGCTTTACACCCCTTCCATGTGTTGTTCACTTCAGTTGAGTTTTACTACTTTAGTCATATGTTGTTGACAAAAGCAAACAACAGTGGTAAAATGAAATGTGTTGGATGAGAGAATGTGTCAGCTCAGCAATAAATAAGCAAGGTGCAAGAAGAATAATAAGATAACAACAATAAAATAAGATAAAAATTAAAATAAAATAGGTGATAAATATAGGAAAAAGAAGAAAACAATAAAGATAAACTAAAATTAAAATAGATAAAACATAAATTAATAAAAATCAAGATAAAAATAAAAATAAGACATATTATAAAACTAAAGACAAACAGGATAAAAAAATAAAGATTCAGTAGATAAAAATACAAAATACAATGAGATAAAAACAAACATAAAATCATATAAAACAAATTTAAAAGAAGATAAAAATCAAGAAAAGTAGGATAAGAATAAAGATAAAATAGACAGAAATTAAGATAAAATAAAAATACAATAAGATAAAAAAAAGATAAAAACAAAGATATAATAGTTAAAAAATAAAGATAAAATAAGAAAAAATGATAAAATTGATAAAAAAAAAAACTAAAATAAGGTTAAAAAATCAGATATAATTATATAGAAATATGAAATAGCAAAACAAAAAACTAAATAAGAAAAAATAAAGACAAAATAGATAAGAATAAAGAAACAATGGGGTAAAGTGACAAATAAGATGTTGTGTAAGATAAGATGGAATGAATAAAATAAAGCACTACATATATGAAAATGGGGACTGTGTGTTAATGTAAGTGACACATGTATCCAACAAATTGTATGTATGTGAGATAACGAATAAGATATAAAATATGAGAGAAGAGAATGAACATTATACAGAGGATTTGTGTGTGAGTACAAGCTGTTAATAAATACTTTATAACACACTGAAAAATTGTTACAGCACAACAGTTGATTTTCATTATAAATCTACAGAGGGTCTGTGCATGTGTTTAATCCTCCAATAAATGTTTATTATGCACTATAAAGCTGTAGTGAGTTGTCTTTAATATGTCAAACCCTAATCAAGCACGTGTCCCTCCATCTATCCATCCATTCATCCATCCACTCATTTTGTAAACAAGCTCTTAAGCTGCTGGACATTAATAACATATCCAATGTGTTTCAGTCTGATACAGACCTTAGGAATCCCAAATTACTGAGACAATCCTGACTGACAACCACAGCCATGTTTTGGCTGCCATGGGTGAACCATCATATTGGAAGGCCCCCCCTGAAACCAGGACTCCCCCATGGATCCACACCATCACCTGGACAACACAACACAACAAACAAACTCAAACATTTCCTTGTGCCTTTTTTAAGCCTCTTCACTACAGTCATTCACTCCTCGCAGCAACCATATTTTCCACAGTTGCCTATTTGGCTGAGTCATATGTACGCTTGCATGAGTACTAACTGGTAATTTGTCTCCAGACGCAGTCCCAGTGGGTCTGTCCACATGTCAATCCTCTTGACCTTTCTCCTGATGGATGCTTCACAGGGGAAGTTTTTCAGACTTCCTCCAAACGTGCTGGAGACTCCTTAAGAGACACAGAGTGTGACTTAAACAAGACACAGTGGTGCAGTGAACTAAATTCTAACAAGCTGTTTACCATGTTGACTAACTTAGTTTAGAGTGTTAGCATGCTAATGTTTGCTAAATAGTACTAAACACAAAGCTGATTTTTTTCACAAGTTTAATTTTGTTAAAATACAAGGGCTAGTATAGGCCTACACGTGTGACACCACAACTTAAAAAATGTCAATCTGACGATGGCACTAGAGGAAAATAATGTATGTATACCGTGCAGGATCATCGGCATATAAGAGCAACAGAAGCACAGATGACGCTGTGCTGACTCTGCTTTATAAAGTCGCAAAACATCTTATGCACCCTAAAGGATGTGCCAGGGTTTTATTTGTTGATTTAAGTTCAGCTTTTAACCCAACTAAGACACATATACATGTGAAATGGCCATTCAGACTTAACATTAATACAGAATTAGTTCTCTGGATCAGAGACTTTCTCACCTCTGCCTCCACAAAGAGTCTGTATCGGGGGGGGGGGGCATGTCAGACGTGCTCACTGTGAGCACAAGCTGCCCACAATGACTTTGTTCCCACGAGCTATTCTCTCTGTTTACTTATGACTTTATGATCAATGGGGAACTTCAAATTGTTTGTAGCCCACACTCTGGCCCTTCAAACATGGTGTCGCATCAACAAGTTAGACATCAATGTGGCCAAGACTAAAGAACTGATTATTACCACAAAACAAGATCTGAAGACATCTGTGGAAATTTTTAAATACCTCAGCTCAATTCGGGACTCCTATGTGAGCTTCTCTGGAAATACTGAGTATATTTTCAAGAGATGCTCACTTCATAGGAAACTCAGTGGTCTCAGTGTTAGTCAGCAGATTTTGGACTTAGTATACAAATATGCATGCTGGTGCAGTGGTTAGCATTGTCGCCTCACAGCAAGAGGGTGTGCAGAGTTTGCATGTTTGTGGGTTTTCTCCAGGTGCTCCTGTTGCTCCCACAATCCAAAGACATGCAATGGTTAGCATTGTTGTCTCAAAGCAAGAGGGTCAAACCCAGGGTGAGGCAGCCCCTTTGCGCAGAGTTTGCATGTTCTCCCCATGTCAGCACGGGTTTTCTCCGGATGCTCCTGTTGCCCCCACAGTCCAAAGACATGCAGGTTAATTGGTGACTCTAAATTGTCCGTAGGTGTGAATGTGTTTTTGTCTGTCTCTATATGTCAGCCCTGTGATAGTCTGGCGACCTGTCCAGGGTGTAACCCGCCTCTTGCCCAATGTCAGCTGGGATAGGCTCCAGCCTCCCTGCAACCCCTAACAGAATAAGATGAAAATGAATGAATGTACAAAACTATGGTTGAGTATTTTAACTTTGCACCTCCCTGCCTGGTACAGTTATCTTAACTGTGCATCCAAGAATGAAAGTTTGTTCCAAAACAAGAGTGACTTTGGGCTTGGCTCTCACTTTTACTCCTCTGTCAGTTGTCGGTTACGGTATGTAAACAGTAATGCAAGCGAAAGTGAAAGTGAAAACTAACCCCAAATTTACTCTTGTTATAAAAGTTTGTCCGTTCGGTTGCTTTGCTGGACTGTGTCCACATTGCCAGAGCTTCCTCTAGGATGTGTGCTGCCACAACCTGGTCACTACGCTTTTACAAAAACCCGACCCCACCTGGGAATGTTCCCAACATGACAAAATAAGAAGAAATCAGAAATAACAGGCAAAGGACAGAGTCTCTGCAGATAAAAGCACCACCACACACTACTACTATAAGTGGAGAATGAGAGGGATTACTATTGTATGAGACTTTAATTTCTTTTTTGTGGGGGGGGAAATCCAGCATAGTCTTTCTTTATGGACTCAACAAAGTTATTACAATTCATCCAATGGATTACTTGGAATACTTCTGGATTTCCTGAAATACTATCACTACAGATTCTTGAAAATTCATTCACCCTCCTGGACGTTTTTTGGATCCAACAACAACAACCATCATCATATTTTGTCCTATTAGTCACTGTGCTGTATTCAAACATGTTCATGCAACCGTCTACAGGCACCAGTATATACTCACATTTTAGGCATTTGATGGCACCCCCTCACCCCAGGGCTCATTTGGCTGGGGGACAGGAAACCACATGGGTGCAAACAGGATGCCTAAAAACTCCTCCACAGAGGCACAGAATGTTTTCACACCACGACTTTCAAGATCTAAATGTGCAGAACTATTTTTGTTTTGCTTTTTGTTGTGATGATGTCATGTGCTCGCCTGCTGGAGCCAAACACACTGCAGGAGCGCAGCAATAAAGAACAGGTGCAGGAGAAGGTTTCCTGTAGCTTACAGATGCCTGATGCATAAACAGGAAATACAACTGCTGTAATAATGACTTACAATCTTACAGCTCTGTCCCAAAGTGCAGAGTATATACAGTATATATGTGGATGATACCTTTGCGGTGGACAGACAGGTGCGTTCACCAGATCACAAGCAGGTGTGTTCCAGCCAATGGCCTGAGATCCCTCACACAACATCCATATATGGTATTCCTGGATATTCTTCAATAACCTTAACGACCCACAAACACGTGCGGGCTTAAATCCTTTAAGACTCTAATGAAGTTGAGCAAAACACTCACAGTTGTGGAGGCGGATTTTGAAGAAGTTTATTGGCACAGTTATAGCAGCAATGTGTTCTTTGTTTATTCTCAACAACAGTCTGTTTCTATTTGGCAGTAAAAAGTTCTCTGGCTAATAGTTTAATTTACAGAAAATGAAAAAAAAAAACGATGACACTTTGAGCTCAGCTGAAGTGATTGTCAGCACAATTGCATAAAGTGCATATGCAACACAAAGAAAGTGAAACCGAGAGTATTTTAAAGTCACCACATCTGCTTTAGTTGCTGCTTCGTTGCTACATTCGTAGTGGTTTAGTCTGAAGATACTTGCTGTTTATAAATAGATGCAGTAATGTATGATAATGGTTATGTTTCAGGGCTGTAAGGTGTTGAAGTAAAATATATTACAATGCTTTTAAATGGTAACTGTACCCAGTGCTCAGTGTTGTAGCATGTTGTTACATTGCAAAGTGTGATGTTGAAAGATGTAATATACTGAAATACTGTGCTTCTCTGCCTTTTTACAGATAAATATGTTAAATACAGTCTATGGAAGTATTTTCAGCATCGACAGCCACCAAGCGGATTTGAAGAGACAAATTCTGGCCAGTATTGCACACCAGTTTTCAACCAGTTCTGACACATCGGCCGCTGAACTCTGCCAACTCCATACCAGGAATATTAGAACATCCACTCGTCAGAGGACCAGTCCAAGAGCTACCCGTCTCAGTAGAAAGCGGGGTTTGTGTGCTCGATGATGCAGCGCCGGCAGTGGCGTCTAACAAACCGCAGAGCCTCTGGCGACACCTCACAGTCCTGCACGTTGAGAAGCTGCAGCTCGCAGCAATTGGCTGCCAGAGCTTTGAGTCCTCTGCCCGTCACGCTCTCACATGCTCTGAGACTCACTCGCCTCAGGCCTTGGCAGTACATGGCCAGCTGCTCCAGCCCGCTGTCTGACACAAGCGGGCACTTACCCACATCCAGGGACTTGAGTTTGGGGCAGCTCCTGGCCAAGTGGCTCAGGCCATGGTCTGTCAGTCCCTCGCAACCCCTCGCGTTTAAGTAGCGCAGTCTCGGGCAGTAGCGAGCCACGTAGCGCATGCCCACATCTGTTATGCGGGCGCAGTGGGCCACACTCAGATAGCGAAGGCAGCCCTCCAGGCGGGCCACTTCACGCAAGCCAAAATCCCCCACCAAGCGGCAGTCACTGAGACTAAGCTCCCTTATTGAGGGGCAGTGGAGAGCCAGGTGGCGCAAGGCTTCATCCGTCAGTCTGGTGCAGCGGCGCAAGTAAAGATGTGTCAGGCGGGGGCAGTGGGAGGCGATAGTTCGCAAGCCCTCGTCCTCGAGGGAAAAACAATCGGTCATGTCCAGGTAGTGAATGGAGATCTGCTGACCATGCAGAGGGGACAGCTGGAGTGAGGCCTCCTGGGTAAGGCTGATACATGTGACCTTGGAGCAGCCTGGAGGGAGAGGAAGCAGAGGTTAAAACACTAATTATTTCTCCAGGTAGTTTTTATTTAAAGGTTTAGTTTACAGTTGTTCAAGTCTGTCCTAAAACTAAAGTCAGAAGCCTGCGTGAGCAAGACTAAACTTTCTGTAATTATTCCTCCTGTTTATATAATAATCCTTAAGACATTTGCTCTCAGTGTGCTTCTGATTTCAGTAATGGGGGATAAAAATCAACAGTCCAATATATTCCATGGTTCAGCTGAGCCCAAGTAAAAACTTTTGTGGTCAGAGTGTTTTCCAAAGTTACAGTCTTTAAAGTACATTCCCTCTTTGAGTCTTTGTGTCCCTTCACAACTCAGCAAAGAAACACTCTCTGGGGATATTTAATATCTAACTAAAAAGACTGTAGCCCATTTTATCTGTGTAATTCACACTGCAAATTAGTAATAATAATCCTGAATTTAGTTTAAGATTAAAAAGGAAATCTAATCTAAAAGCACAGGTTTTTACATACAAGGACTTTGCCTTGGTGTTTTGGTGCACAAACATGGGCGGATTATGAGACAATGGGTCCTTGGGCACAGATATGCAAAAAGGCCCCACCACCTCTCCCACATAAGAACAAAACACACAGACTTGGTGGTGGCTTTGCACATCTATTTCGTCTTTCTGCATCTTTCTGTGGTTTTGTCTCTTTGTGGTCAGTTTGTGCCTCCTTGTGGTTGTTTTGTGGTTGTTTTGTGTCTTTCTGTAGTTGTTTGGTTCTATTTGAGGACACTCTGTGTCTAATTGAAGTCATTTTGTGTCACTTTGTAGTTTTTTTGTGTCTTTTGTAGTTGTTTGGGTCTCTTTTGTGATAAATTTGCGTCTTTTTTGGTGGTTTTGTATCGCTTTGTTGTCGTTTTCTGTCTCTTAGTGGTTGTTTAGTTCTTTTTTGTTGTTATTTGTGTATCTTAGCATTTCCATCACATCTCTTTGTGGTCATTTTGAGTCTCTTTGTGTTTTTTTTTTATCTCTTTGTGGTTATTTTGAAGGTTTTTGTAGTTATTTTGTTTCTCTCCTTTGCATCTCTTTGTGGTCATTTTGAGTCTCTTCTTGGCTGGTGTTTATTTGAATGCCATTTTGCAGATGAAAGCCAAGAGCCCCCCCTGACACTTTTGGCCCTTGGGCCTGTGCCTGCTAAGCCTGTTCAGTAATCCATTCACAAGCACAATAAACACACAATAAAATATTAAAGCAAGCACTGCAACTGTCAGGAAACATGAATGAAATAGAAAAATTTGCAGTAAAAAGATGAAATAATACTAAAAAAAAAAAAGCACATCACTTGTGTTTTTTCAATGATGTGCTGTACAGCTTTGTGCAGGAATGGCCAAAATTTAACAGTATGAATTGCAGAGAAAATGTGCCATGTAAAGTGACAATAATCCAAAAGAAGTGTGTTAATTCAACGCATTGTGACAGACGCAGAGAGTTAATGTTAATGTAACACGTAGTGTCTACGGCTCAGGATTAGAGTCTTAAAATGTACATACATACACATAGGCGTAAACTTTTGCCAGGACACAGAGGACAAGTCCCCCTAAATATTTAGAAGAAGCAGAGGACATTTCTGTCATCAAACTGCTGTAAGGCAACACAAAGATACAACAGTGCCTCAAGTAAAGTAGGTGGTGACTGTATGCAAGCTCAAAAGTAAGGTTTGCAATCTTCCATCAAATGAAAAGAAGCAACTATGCAAGATTTAAGTAGGAAGTACAGTGACATTTCCACCATAACTTGATGCAGAAAAAGTAGAAATGGGTGCAGAATTCACCAGAATGCAGGAACCAAAGTGTTTGACGCTCAGAATTTCTTTGTAGAGGACTGCCTAATATGTGTCCCCCTAAAATGTTGAAGCAAAACCTTGTATGTACACATGTGCATGTTACTACTGTTCTGAGACAGACTTGAAGAAATGTAAACCTTCCCTTTAAAACTCAGGTATGACTAGCCACTTGAGGGCGCCAGAGCAAAACCTGCTGTACTTGGCTACACGCCGGCAACAAGAAGCTAGAAGATGTTTGAGTGCAAACAACTCCAAGAAAACCAAAGTTGTGGTTTATTTTCAGGGAAGAAATGATCAAAGGCTGATCTTTTACTGTCCTTGACAGTAAGAAAAAAAAAAAGACTTGATTTCATTATTTTCAGCCTTTCAAATAAAAGCCGCAGGTCTTCTTTTAAAAGCTATTTTTACAACAAAGGGCTTACTTCCTGGTGCTAATGGTGCAGACATTGCTGTGCCACCGGACTCCTGTCCAAGTCAATGTTATTTGTGTCACTTCCTTAATGAAAGCAGCAGACCGCTCTCCTTACTCACGTTGAGGTAAGTTCTGCTTTCAGCTAAAGAAAGCCTTTCTTCTCCCACATGGGAGCTTGAGGTTGGCAGAGCTTCTCCTGCTCCTCTAATGATTTTACCAGCTTCAGCAGAAATGACTGAGAGGGATCGAGGAGAGGAATTCTTGGAGGTAAATCTACACATGTGCGTGATGTCGGGTAGTGGTAATAAAACTGAGAGAGCCTACTACCAACCACAAATGAGATGTTATAGAATTTCTTTTTACCTGAGAGGTTCAGGTGTTCCAGGCTGGGGCAACGGGACACCACCTCAAACACAGCGTCGTTGGAGATGTTATAACAGCCAGCGACCTCCAGGCGACGCAGCTCCGGGCAGCACTGAGCCACGATGTGCAGCCCCCGGTCCGTGAGCCTTTTGCATCCATTCATCACCACTGTCTCCAGGGTCAGACACACGTTTGGAGTGTCCTGGCACAGCCGGTGGGTCAGGACCCTGATGGCACGGTCAGCATGAAGCAGCTCGCCTGTTAGCCGCACAGTGCTCCACAGCCTCGGGTCCCACGCCAGGTTGTACCAGCGGCGGCACACGCGGGCGCAGCGGCACAGCTGATTGGTGGGGAGATGGGAGAAGATCTGCAGGAGGGCATGGTCGGGGAGGAGGTCGATGGGGGCGTGGTGGTGGCTTTTCGACTGGCGGGAGCGTGTGTGGGTGCCAGGTTGAGAGTGGACCACGGCGACGGTCTCGGCGGGGGCAGAGGAGGAGGAAGAGGAGTTGGTCTCATGGCCGTTACTGGAGAGGGCAGGTGAGGAAAGGGAGGAGGACTTGGATGGCAGGATAAGACCAGGGCTGGGGGTACTCAGAGTCCGAGTGCTGGATTCTAAACCTGGTGGAGACAGACGGGAGAAGAGAGGAAGGAATTAGTGTCTGACAACAAAAAAGTTCCCCTAAAAACCCTTATTTTTAACTCTTAATTATTAAATTATCTGTTAAACTAATGAATATGTATATGTTTCATATGTGAATGAGCTCTGAGCTGGTTTTGATTTCCTATTTCCAATTTCGTTAATCATCTCGTGAGTCATCAGATTTATGTTTTTCAAGGTCCAGACCCTAAAACCTAAACCCTAAAAAGTCTAACATTTTTCACAGTCAGAAGTCATGAAAACACTGAGAGTTTCTGTTATCTCCTAATTTCAAAATGCGGAACAGAAACCAACTTCAGCTCCATCGTTGAATGTGGATGGACTGTACCAACTTCTATTAAGGGAAAAATCCACTACAAGAAACTTTTTTTAATATAATCAATGTGTTGAACAGATTCCAGGAATAACTTTGTAATGAAAACTGTCATTTCACTTTTTGCTGTACTTTCCTTAAATCTGACTCATGCACTTTTCATTTCCTACATTTCCCAGAATGACTTTTGACAACTAAAATAAAACACAATGACTGTACTGTCATCTGCGGGTTTTACAGAGGTGGAGAGTGCAGCTAATAATGACCCTGTTGGTAAGAACTAGAGGGAAAGAGTTTCCATGCAAGAAAAAAAAAGTTAAGCATCTTAAAGGGGTACTCCAAAAATTTAGGATTGCACGTACATAAAATTGGGGGAGTCACATGAGACAGGGTGAAAAACAGTTGTCAAAACTGAAGCAGCAGAGGCCAAGAAATCCAGACTTTTAGGGGAAGCCGGTTTCATCTAATTTATATAGCACAGGAAAACTCAATATGCAGGGCATAACAAGTGACAAGAGATCTTAATTTTGTGCGTTGCAAAAACATGGAATCCCACATTTCCTATTATGCAACCTACAGAGTCCAACTTCCTACAACTTTTTCCCATATATGCAGGTTTACTCCACAAGACCTGTGAACCAACTTTGATGTATATAATCGTCTCGTCTTACTCAGTTAAATTGGTGGACTGCCTCCCTTTTTCTACAGTATGATGAATTTCTTACTGTATAACTCTTAAGTGTTTCACTCTGAAGGACCATCACCATATCTTTACAGTTACTGTTATTCCATTAATCTTCACTGTATCTGGAAATGACATAATGTCACATTATATTTGTGGGAATAAGAAAAGTAGACAAAAGCCAGGAAAATGGGTCACAAAGTGCAGAGTTCATCATGACGGTGCCATAGCCACACCAGCTTTTATCATCAGTATAGAGGAGTTTCCATGGATCTCGTTATCATGTTTTTGGATGTTTGGGAAAAAATGTGTCGCAGGGCCTCTTTGTCAGATGAACTCTGTGGCTTCAAAGCAACCAGCTGAGGAGTTGGGGCTGATACTGTACAGTTCGCCCTGTGTAAACACTGAGGCCCTCCTGACAGATGTGTGCTGATTGCCCGCCACGTCTGAAGACGCAGCTGTGAGAAGCGGAGGCTGGATCCCATCATCATGGCGTGAGACGGCGGAGCCCTCCGCCTCCGTAAGCCGGGGCGTCGGGACCTGACTCCCGGTGTCGACCCATCACACTGGGACACTAAGTGCTCTTCACTGATGCTATCTGTGTCTCCTCATCACCCCTACAATTCATCAAGTTCAGTCTCGAGGAGCTCAGTTGGACTGATAGTTATCACTAAAAGCATTTCAAGTAGTCACGAGTATGATGTCACTTACAGCTGTCCAATTCTGCAGGCATTCTGAGTCTGCATGCTTAAAGGGCAAAAAATGAGGTGTTATCATCTTTCAAAATAAAGATCCTTCAGTATGTGTTAGACACATAGTTATGTGATAATAAGGGTGAGTCTAGAATTCTATTTTTCTCCAGTGAGTTGTCCTAACAAAACATTTACAAAGTGTTGAGTTAAGACTATTATTCCAAAAGGTATTGTATCAGTTTTGAGGCTTTTACTTACATATTTATTCATCAAAACCTTTTTTTCCTTTCACTAAATTTTTGAAGAACCCAAGAACCTTTAGGGGGACTTAGGAACTTGCCCTTTGTCCCAGAGGGAAATACATATCATATCAAATCTGGTCAAAGAACGTGTCTAGGAATTCAACTTTTCCTGCCTGTCATTGTTATAAAATCTTTTTCAGTATCAACATTGGTCAAAAGATTTCTTTGACATTCCCAGAATTAAAAATGGAAACAATAATAAACACGCCAAATGGCCCTTTTTCACCACAGACCATTTTTAAAAACTTTTCTAACACTCATTCTCACTGCAGGAGAGTAGTTCCAGTGGTTCCTGGTTTGTACTTCCTCCCCAAAAAGTCCACCTTCATGTACCTTGTGATTTCTGATTGGTGACTCATATAACAGGAGCTGCAGGTGTAGAATTAAAAATATTTTGCAAGCAAATATGGCTCCAGCCCCCTGTGACCCCAAACAGGATAAGCGGTTACGGAAAATGGATGGAATGGACAAGCGGCGGCACGATGATGCAGTGGTTAGCATTGTTGCCTCACAGCAAGAGGGTTCCTTCTCTTCTGTGCAGAGTCTCAGCGAGTCAGTGTGGGTTTTCTCCAGGTGCTCCGGTTGCTCCCACAGTCCAAAGACATGCATTAATTGATGACTCTAAATTGGCCGTTGGTGTGAATGCGAGCTAGAATGGTTGTCTGTCTCTATGAGTCAGCCCTGTGATAGTCTGACGACCTGTCCAGGGTGTACCCCGCCTCTTGCCCAGTGTCAGCTGGGATAGGCTCCAGCCCCCCACGACAGTAAGTGGTTACAGAAAATGAATGGATGGATTGATGGGATGGACAAGTTGGTATTGTCTCTGGGGTCATTGGTGTGAATTTCTTGTAATGTTACTGAGGTTTCAAGAATAAAAGCAAGATACCATACCATATCATAAATCTAACTTTGGACAATAAGCTTTTTCCATAACAGGCTGTCAACTCTGGAGCACATTACAAACTCAATCAAACAGATTTAAAATCCTTCACAACAAAGGCCAAGTGCTGGCTATAAACAAACCAGAGCTGTACCCACTCTTAGCTTAATGCCCTCAAACTTCTAAGGGGTATTAGTGTATGTATTTCAGTGTATTGTGGTATGTCTATTGTAGATTGTGCTGTGATGTTTGTATTGTGGTATATGTACTGTGGTATGTGTACTGTAGTGTGTGGATTGTGGTTAATGTATTTTATTGTGCCCTCCGTGTTTATAGTGTATTGTGGTTGTATGGTGTTTTAAACTGTATATTTTAATAACATTTTAGGTCTACATGTAAAAGCCCGACTAGGGACATGAGTTGAAAATTAGTAAGAGCTATAACCTCTCTGTGCAACAGTCCTATACTCTGTATTGGAACTATGTTTAATTGCATTGTCCCCATCAAATAAAATAAATAAATAAAGAGAGTACAAGAGAGAGGGCTAGTGAGAGGTGCTACACTTAATTTGCTAATTGTTTCAATGTGGTCATGCACAAATCAACAAAAAAAATGACTCAGCAGATCCCAGTTACTTTTCAAGAGGCCACAATTACTCTTTCACCATGTGCCAAAACTGCTCAAACAAAGCTGTTTGTCTAATCTTGTTTTTTCAGACGCTGTGGAAAATACTAACAGGAACGGGATTAAAACAGACTTTTGGAACTGCTAGAGCTTCTTATTAGCAGGGTTTTATTTGGACAATATTTTGGTTAAAGATATTGGCAGTATAATCTTTGCTTTTGTTGAAACTGTCTGATAGTGTTGAGTCATCTCTATGGTAACTTTTTAGGTTGCAGTTTGCAGTGTTGTAAATGAATACATTATAATGGTAGCAGGGCTAAACAGTAATGGTTGCCAAGTTGCCATTAGCAACCACTTTGAGAAACTGGTGACCAATTCTTGGCCCTTGATTGGCATCAGTGACAACCATTTTTTTAAGCGTGAACCTGAGAAAAAAAATATATTTTGTGCAGGCTTCGTTCATGCAGTTTGTATGCATACTAATAAAAAGTAATGCCCTACATTTTGTATATAACCCACATGACGGGGAAGGCTGCGATCACGTGACCAATGCACTAACAGGAGTGAAGGAGGAAGTCATATAAAGACCCAAAGTCCACATATGGATGCAGGTTGGATGGTGGATGGGTCAAACAAACACAGGACTTTTCTTCCAGCAGACTGGTGATCGTGGCCCGTGTGACACCAAGTGAACTTTGAGTTATTTTAAGTTACGCTGTCACTTTATTTCTTTTTCTAAACCTAAATTGAGCATAGCATTAGTTCAGGCAGGGCACATGTCAAGCTCAGCTCACATCTAAGCTACATCAGCTGATCTCAAGCAGCCCAATCAACTGATGGAGCAGCTGATTGATGGAAGGGAGTCAGCTGATAGATCACATGATTCCTTTCTATGCAACTAATTGGCAAATCTCATTCAGGGCGCCCTGTTTAAACTGCTCTGGCCTGCCTACTGTTGCTGCTTCCTCCACCCGCCTCCACCCCAGCTCCTCCTTTTCACGTTGTTTCTGACTTATCAATGTCATTTCTGTTTGTCATTGATGCTGCTCTGTTCTGTTCCTGGGGGGCTTTACTGCTGCTCTCCCTGCCTTAGACTTCCCACATGGGCATGTGGAAGAGGTTTTCTGCGTAGGCCTAGGAAAGGCAGAGAGCCCCCAAATGCCAAATATAATACTACATAAACTGTAAGGTGACTAAATATGGCGACCATATTTTCAGTTTTGACAACCAAAAGCTGATGCCTAGCTGGCAGCCTAACAGCCACTTTTAAAAGTTAGTGTTGAACCCTGATTGTTAAATGTACCTTTATTTTTGCTACGACCCGTCCCCCTGTGATCCCCATTTTTTTACACTATTTAATTTTATCAACACTAATCCTGGTCATGCAGATTGAACCACAGTTGAACCGTGCTAGTTAATGGATTCTTCCGGACCGACAGTCAGCAGGCTCTACACAGCGTGTTTCAGCCTCTTCATGACAAATGTACAGCATCCTGCCTCTGTCATGTGGATTTGTGTGCAGGGCCCAACAGCTGGGCAGCGACACCGTCCTTACGACTGTCCTGCAGATCTGTATTCCAGACCTTGGCTCGGTCCGCCTCCCGCCTCGCCTCTGATGACATCCACAGACTCGTCCCTCTCGGGAACATGTCCACCGATTCACGGCTACTTTAAAAACCCCTCTCTTGTGTGCCTTAAAATTCTCACTCGCACTCACATTCGAGCAAGACGACGAGCGCCGCAGCCAAAAATGCATCGTGTGTTAAAAATCTGCATTTCACTCAGCTTACAGGAGCATGTTGGGATTGAATCATTCCTGTGGGTTGACCTCTGTTTGGGTTTAATGCATCGGATTCTTGGGTGGTCTGCCTATGATTAGTTCAACTTTAAATGTGTAGGATTATTTCCTTGAGGTCATGTAGCTTATCTTGGCCTGTGTATTTTTAGCTTAATACAAAGGATTTAATGGTCTGAGGTCATTATAAACACCTCATCTATTTCGAATTTCACACACCTGTCCAAATATGTCATGACAATAGCAGTGCCGGGGCTTTTAATGTTTATTCAAGTACACTGCAAATATTGCAAGATTCCTGAGTTAATACCTAGTGATTGGGAATTTTTCCAACATGGCTAACACACACCATGCAACCCAGAGCTATACAAACAACTGGAAATATATGGAGCTAGAACAGTGACAGTACGTTTTGGCATTGAAAAAAAACTGGCATTGAGAAAGGAAACTGATACTGAAAAAAAAACAGACAGTAAATTTATTTTGCTTTGTTTTGATATTTTTGCACCCTGATGTGTTTTTAAATTACTTTTCTCTCTCTTGAAGGACTGTGGATCCAGAGGACACATTCTCTCCACAGTATGGTATTATATGCATGTCACTGCTGCTCCCCTCAAACCCCTCCTCTCCATGCCAAAACAGTGACAGAAGGTTGAAACTGAAAAAAGGAACAAAAAACTAGAATTCTGCCTCATGGTTGTATGCCTCTGCGAACCAGTCAAGTCGCAGTTACAGTTTACATCCATGTCTGTCCAGACTCATGTAAAGCCATAACAGCTGACAATACTTCAAATATGGACGTTCCTACAAAGAAGCTACGAATTCTAAAAAAGAGATGCTTCACACACATCTTCAACCCAACAGCACAGAAGATCTATACAATCAACACAGTGTCAAGATGGACACCCATGATTAGTGTCAGTTTGTGACAGAGTATCTCCCTTTCTGTTCCTGAGTTATGACGTTGAATCACGATCAAAAAGAAAAGTGTTCTTGCAGAACATTATGATGTTACAGTGAAGTTGACCATTGACCTTTTGGATATTAAATATCTTTATTATTTGATCCTATTAGACATTTGTGTGAAATTTTGTCATAATTAGCATATGAATTCTTGAGTTATGGCCAAAAAATATGTTTTGTGAGGTCACAACGACCTCGACCTTTCACCACCCAATTCAAAGCAGTTCATCCTTGGGTCAATGTGGACGTTTGTGCCAAATATAATTTCCCTTAAGGCCTACTTGAGATATCACGTTCACAAGAATGAAACAAATGCTTATTCACAGTTACCTTCAACCACCAAAATCTAATCCTTCCTTCCTTGAGTCCACCTGGACGTTTGTGCCAAATTTGAAGAAATTCCCTGAAGGTGTTCTAGAGATATGGAGTTCACAAGAATGGGAGGGATGTACAGACGGACGGATTGACAACCAATGTTTTTATTTTCAATGCCACAATTTACTGTCACTGTCCTAGCTCCATAGAAATCAGTAACTTTTTGCCAAAGAGATCAATATTTTTGTTAAAGAATAAGTATTTTAATGATGAAAGCTTAGATATTTACGGTTAAAACTCTGAAATCAATTATCAGTCTAGCGGCATCTCAACAAAAGTCTCAACGTCTAGCAGAGGATCAGATTTTCCACAGACACATTTCTTGAGTCATTAATTTTGATGGATGCATTTCTTTGTTGTCCAAGTCCAAGCTGGTGCGATGGGATTCTGCATGGACAGACAAAACTCATCTGCCACTGGCTCAGGAGCAACCTCCAAATTGCGTAATTACATGTGTCACTGATCAGAAGAGTGCTCCAGGCTCCGGAGAAACACAGTGCTACTAATTACACCACTTCCACCCCCGTCCTTTCTCTCAGAGTCACACTTCCACACAGCTGGTGGGAAAAGTTAAACAGAGACAGCTTTGCTGCTTAGCTGCACTGGGGTTGGGATAGATAGCACCTGGGTCTCTTTAAGAACGCCCAGGTGTTATCTATCTATGTTTTCTAGCTGAGGAGGGCGACTGTTTATCCAATCACCATTAACCACTGATGCTGTACACACAATAAGCTTTGTTGAAGTTGCTGACAATGATGTTATGACAGAAATATTCACTTTTCTTTCACACCTTCACACTTAATCATTTCTGGATATGAAATATCCTTTTAGCATCTGGAGAACTTCTGCTAGATTTTTAAATGCTGCATGAGCCTTTTTTTGCATTTGCAACCAAAGGACATTTTCAAGGATGCACAGTCTTAGCAATTAGACAGTCTCATCTCTATAGTTAAGACAAACATATTGTTTAGAGGCAGCTGTGCAGACATAGGCTAAATTAAGAGCTGTGGAATTAGGACAAAAGGTATGAATGCAAATATGTTTGCAAGGCGAGATAAAAAAAAAACCTCCAGATGAGGCATATTACAGTATGCAAATAACAAACATACAGATAAATCCCTGATCTGCATACACACCTTCTAAATGTAACTGTCTTCAGAAACAGAAACACTTCTACCTCTAGTATGACTATTGATATACAGCCAGAGGAACTTTTTTATATTTCTAACAGCATAGTTTTAAGACATCCCCTTTTTCTTATGTCTACACTTCAAAAGCTAGAAATGATAGTAGCTCTTTGAACGCCATTTTGAGGGAATTTTTTAGTCCCTATTTCAGAGTAGCTACTCTCCCAGCACAAGAGGAACCTCAAGTGAAGTCAGTGTATGTTGATTGGCCGAAAACATGAGCCAATGCAGCACCAGCAACTGCCATTTCTAAAAACCTGTTGACCGTATAAACAACACAAAACTCAAACAAACAGGCTTGAATTCGCAATAGCTGCAACCTTCATGCCGATTTTCCGTCTCCTCGGGCAAAAACTGTGGGGGAAAAATTTGTGGACTGACCACCTGTCCAACCAACTAACCGAACGACCAACTGGCACGCTATAGAGCTGCTGGTTGCAGCTAAAAAAGCCCTGTCAGGTATGTCGTTTTCAAGAGAGCTCCCCAGTGGACAGTTTCTCTCAGGGGAACCCCAGAACTCCATCCATTCATTTTCATCCGCTTATCTAGGACCCGATAAGCATCCCTCTCCCCAGCAATGCTTTCCAGCTCCTCCTGGGGGACCCCAAGGCATTTCCAGGCTATACACGATATGTTATCCCTCAAGCATGTTCTGGGTCTGTCCCAGGGCCTCCTACCAGTAGGACGTGTCTGGAACACCTGCATGCCCAGGAGGCATCCAAATCAGATGTCCGAACCACCTCAACTGACCCCTTTTGACGCGAAAAAGCAGCGGCTCTACTCCGAGCTCCCTCCGGATGTCTGTGCTCCTCACCTTATCTCTAAGGCTCTATTTCTAGGGAGACAGGGTGAAACCCCAGACGTGTTTGGTCCAAAAATTCCAGACCCTTCAGCTGTATCACATGTGCCCCTTGAGTTAAGATTGTTTTGATGAAATGAAAAATGCCTTTGTAACTTTTTAGATCACATCCCCAGCCATATTGTGCACCTTCTTAAAAAATAAACCAAAAAAATATATGTAAATATTTTTCGTATTCTTATATCAAATTCCAATCACATTTTCGCTGTGTAAAGCAAACTATGACATGTGCTTAAGTAGTCTAGTACCAAGCAATTTCAACAATAATATCACAACATCCACCCAATAATCTGGCTATGTAACTTTGAGGAAACAGCTTCAGATTGTGCACAAGGTGTTTTACAAACGTCTGCTTCAGCAACTAATGTTACAGAGCATAAATGAACTTTCTCCTTGGCGAATACTGCTATCCTGCCAACTATCGGAGCCTCACTGTAATGACACTCCCGCTAACGTTATATTCCACCTGTCTATCCTGTTCGGGAAATGTGTCACGATACTGAGGGTAGATACTCTCACAATGTTGTTTCATCTGGACTGTAAGTCCAGTACAATTTCCAAGGTCAAGAATAAACATACTTTAGTTTAAAGGCAACAAACATGTGGATTCCTGGAAGTGCAATGGATGAAATCATTGCATCTCCGTGACAACACAGCAAACTCTATCTGCTAATAAAGACCATCTGACACAACCAGAAGCTTCGGAATAAGCTAGTAATTGGTACTCGATTTAGGATCGTTGGGTGCATATACCTGCAGCTCCAAACTCTGAGCATTAAAGGATAAACTTTCTCGTTCCTCTCAGTTACTGCTGGAATCTGTATAAGTTTACCAGTGTGGTGTCGTGTTTTATATCTCTGTATCGCTGCAAACCTATCATTAACAGAACAAATACCACGCAGCTGTTAAAATGCTCTTGAAGGCACTGTAAGCGCAGATGGTGGAAGATTCAGTTGGTTTTCGGAAATCAGAGGAGAAACAGTGGAACATCTGGTCTTTACCCTGGACAAAGAACAACGGAACAGTGGTGAAATGAAAGAGAAACTCATGCATTTTGAATGTGCGTATAGCCGCAGAAAGGCATACTTGGCTGAAATCATTTGCCGCTAATACCCAAATCTAAGCTGATCCACAGCAGTGCCGCAGCAGGATCCCATTAACATCAACTCACTTCTGAGACACATCTGGATCGCGCTTTGATACCAGAAGTTTAATGTAAATCAATGGAAGTGATCACCCAAAAAGAAAAGATGCCTGCGTGATGAAGAGGCTGCAGCTGCATGTTCAGAGTGATGTCGCCTTAATGACAAAAACCTGATGAATTTATTTTTTTTTTCAAACGTAACTCACAAAAACAGATTTACGGGAGTCATTCGAGGGCCTCTAAAAGAAAATAGGGGCAAGAGGGAAAGAGAGAGGGAAGATAAATTGGCAAAGGAGTCTGCAGACTTTAGCAGAGACGGAGACAAGTGCACAGGCAGGGTCAATCCAGACTTTGACGCAGTCTGGTCATAAACTAAAGCTATAGGGATTCTTTTCAGGATCTTGCAGTGCTGTGAAGCTCTGCTAAGACCCTGTCTGGAGCTCGCAGGATTATTACTGCTGCATCTGGCAGAACAGACCAATCCATTACCTCAATGCCATTAGCCCTGTGACATGTTCCTGCTCTGCAAGCTTCACTGTGCTCCCCTCGTGACAGGGCGGTGTGATGCATGTGAGGGAATCAGAGATGCTCATTTTCTACTCAGAAGTCAGGAAATCAAAGAAAGAAGTATCAGCTGATAAAAAAGCAAGCAGGCAGCAGGGGTTAGACTGTAAGAGAATTGATTTATCAGCGCTAAATGGTTACGTGCTCCAGTTTTTTTAAAGGGAAACATCCGACTGAGGGGATAAAAAACATCTGGGTCTGTCTTGGGTTTTATTGAATACATGGAAGTTGATATTACCGTACAGTGTGGCGGCTAGGCTATCAGTAAAGCCTTCACTACAGGAAGGTCTTACGTCACGGGACAACCTGAAAGACAATAGGGCCTGCTGGTTCCTTTACAATGTGCACACTTGGACAGGAAACAGACTCCTTAGCTCTGCACAACCCCCATAACTCCACTGCAGCTATTCTCACACTCACTCAGTCTCAAGGATTCGTTTTTTTTAAGCTTTTGCAGCTACAGATTCGGCTATACATGCGCCAGGAACTATTACACTCTTTCCCCACAACACGACTAATTTCCTCAGGGGAGTTTTCCGCCTCTTAAAGCCCTTCTGTCAGTTCAAAAGACAACCGTCTCCACACTCTGGCCTCGTCACTTTATAAATCCTAAGCTGAGGAGGACAGCAGATGCACAGATATCTTATAGCCAAATTTAAAGGCGTGATCTCCTAAAAGTTACAAAAATGAGCATTTGTGTGTGTCCATTCATCACACAGCGCACATTTTCCAGAATGCAATGACAGTTCAGACTCCAAAAGCAATTTGGCATCATGCTAAACTGATCTGGCCTTTGGAAAAAATCACTGAAATTCAGCATGATGTCATTTTTTTTACAGGTTGTTAAATCAGGATGTCAAAGATGACACTTTTTTTTTGCATAGAATCATGTGCATGAAATGCATATCTGTACGGTTTATCCTTTCTGGCAGCAGTGAGTGAGGACTGTAGAGTGACAGGCATGTTAAATGACTGAGGAGGGTAACGTTGGCTACACGCAGCAAAACACCAAGAAGAACTGCACATCAGACAGGAATGGAAAAGCGAGCGCTGGCCTGAACGGTTGATTTGGTTGTGATGAGGAGCAAATGTAATGATCTCATGTGGTTGAAGCAACAGAACAAGGGAAGTGCTGGAACTTTTGTGGTTTTAAACTCTTGATGAAGAAGGGTTCATTTTAACTCCAGAAAGAAGTTATTTTGTCTCAAATGGAAGAAGAGCCTTCAGCGAGCGAGAAAAGTCTTCATAAAATCTCTGTTTATCAACTAAAAAAGAGTTCTTAAAGCTCTATGTATAGTTGTGACTGGTCTTTCACTGTATTTATTAATGTTTATGTGCAAAATGAGGATGTCATTGTGCATGATCATCATCACCAGCTACATATCACAGTTCTGGACAGCCACTTCGTAGAGCCAGGGCATTTTAGTCCTTTAAGATTTGTCACAGGAACAATGTTGCTGTTCCTTTTAGCAACTTTTAATGTGGAATAAAGCCACGTCAGGCAAAGTTAATAAGCAAAAACCTGATTAATACTGACAGTTCTTGACATTAGAGGAAATATGCTTATTTGCTTTCTTATAGGGAGGTAGATAAGATTGATACCACTCTCAGGCATGATAACAGTATTAAACCTTTCATCTAACTATTGGAAAAAAAGCAAACATGTTGTCCACCAGCTGGCCATGTGTCTTTGTTTTTAAATCTTAAAATGTGCAGGTGCTGTGTTGGCATGTATGACGGTTACCTTGCTCTGCAACTGGACTCTCACCGGATCACAAGATCACACGAAAATCCATCTGGTCAGACTTTAAGTGATGCCTCCACCAGTGGTTCTGACTAATCAGTGTCCTGGCAGCTCCAGGCATGGATTACGTGTGTGTGAGGATATGACGAAGCAACTGTTTGTTTAAAACAACAATGATCTTACTGGTTGACGTTGGCCTGTGGTTGACAGATGGTTCATCCAATCACCTGCCAAGTAATTTTTAAATGTGCCTGCCCTTTACCATATAGTTTCCGAAGACAACTTCCCAGATGGTTCTGTATGCAACCCCATCACCAGAATAAATGTTGGTATTGTATGTTTCTGCAAACCATGAATATGTAACAATATATGTTATTATGAAGCAGAAATGTTGAAACTTTGCAACACTTTGATTAATGTGTATAGGTGTGGGCACAAAGACCATTTGGCTATGGTCGGGAAAATATCATGTTTTGGCTTAAAACATCTGGTTGTGGTGTCATTTTTGCCATTGGAAACTTGCTAAAAAATCCCATTTTTGGTGGCTGCTGGAAAGGCAGTAATGACTTGCTAAAAAGCACCCATGTTCGGTAGTGCAAATACTGCTGGAAACGCTAGAAAACACCCACTTTCCGTAGCACAATCGCTGCTGAAAACTCAATGACTACTTGCTAGAAAACACCCACTTCAGGGGGCACAATCACACCTGGAAAGGCAGTAACAACTAGCTAAAAACACCAACATTTGGTAGCACAATTGCTGCTAGAAACTAAGAAATGACTCACGAAAAACACCCACTTTTGGTGGCACAATCACTGCTGAAAACTCAGTGATTACTCCCTAAAAAACACCTACTCTCTGTATCACAATCGCTGCTGGAAAAGTAGCAATAGCTTGCTAAAAAACACCCACATTTTGTAGCACAATTGCTGCTAGAAACTCAGCAACAGCTCATAAAAAACACCCACATTTGGTGGCACAATCACCAGAGGAAGCTTGGCAATGACTCGCTGACACACACCCACTTTCGGGGGCACAGTTTCCTCTGGAGAGGCACGACAACTTGCTAGGAAACATTCAGGTTTAGTAGCACAATTGACTCGCTAAAAACAACCAGTTCAGTCATTTGTTGGTCTCAAACAGTGGTCTTCAGCTTGGCAGTTGCCTTGCTTAGGTGTCACGTAACCCACCATCCCCGCCAACCCTGACAAAGTTGGCTCATATACATGTAATCAGAACTGAGCCACTTTAGAAACGTTAGGATGATATGTATTAAACATACAGTGTAAAATGGTCCTGGTCCTTGACAACCAAAATAAATGTCCATCTATGAAAGATGAAGTCAAACTTTGGAGTAATCTTTTTCCCTTTATATGAGCCAGGTGTTTAAAGAAACCACAAATTGTTATTAAAATGAAAAAAAGTAATTTAGTTAAATTTATGCAACCAAGACCCCCTTCAAAAAAAGTCTAGAGAGAAATTTTCCTCTCATTTTTGTACCATTGCAGCTTCAGCCACAACTGACACTTCCCTGCTTACGTAATGAAACAAACCACAGAATCAGAGGAGGGGAGGGGAAGTCCAATGTGTCAGTTCAGCTGGTCCACAACTGTGCTCATATTGCCACATGAAAAGCCCAGAGACCCAGGTGTATCACAGTAAAAACATTGCTCGTGGGCCAAAAGGCTTACAGGAAGCGAGTGCGTGTTTTTCGGCCAGGTGGCATCTTTCCCAACCCCTGTCAAACGCCCTGCTGTAGTAGAACTGAAAAACGGGACCCTGTTGAAGAAAATGGCATTCAAAACAACAGGGCCGGCGCTTCCTCCCTCAGTCGGAGAACGAGAAGACCAAGCAGTAATCAGAGAAGAGTTATGAGATCTGCTCACTGAACTGCCTTTCCTTCCCCTCCTCCTCCATCTCCTTCGCTAAACTGCTTTCACTTGTTTTCTTTTTTCTTTCGCCGCCTTGTTCTGTGCTTTTTCGCTCAGATTTCCTGGCTCTAGGAGCGGTAAAAAGGAAGGGGGAGGAGCGAGGACAGCTGATGGAGAAAATCTGGGGAAAATAGCATTGGCATTCTTTGCCTCTCTGTGTTCTCTTTTTACGTAGACAATTTCCAATAAGGATTAGAAGTAAAGCAGTGATATTTCTCATCGCATTTGTTACAGGTTTGTTGAAGAGGTCTTAAAATAACCGCAGGCTGCAGCTTTGTGTCCTCAGAAAATCTTGTCTTTCACCACTGTCTGCATTTAATGAGCACAAACTTCTCTAGGCTGCGAATTCCACTGCATAAAATGAGAACAATCTACAACACAACTTCCTCTAATCCTCCATAAAATAGTCAATCACCTGCCAAACATTTCCCTCCAAATAAAAACATTCTTCATCATCCAAACAAACTTCCAACACAGCTGAAGAGCAGCAGAACAAATGCAGCAAGTTTCACCAAAAGATGAATTTGTCACACCAGCCTGAAGTTTGCCCAGAATAGCTTGGCTTAAAACATCTACTGCAGTAACGACCACTGATGATAGATGAAGACTTACAACATAAATGGAGGATAAAACTTAAATCTTCCCTCCGCAGTGAAAACGTCCCAACAGCAGTGACACACACAAACACCTCGCTGCAGCCTCTTTCATACTTGGCACGGAAAAAATCAACAGTGAAACACTATATATCTGCTTGAGTAAACACGAGTGAATAGGTCATCAGCGCACAAGGTTGGTTTGCAGATGAAGTGTGAGGGATTTGTTGCCTTTGGGAGGGCAAAAAATATTAACATGTTGGAGACAGGAGCGTTGTGGAGGGGGCTGTTTAGACTGCAAAGCTGACCCTCAAGTGGGAATACTCTGAACTAAGACTGATCGATATTAGGAGTGTGTATTGCTGCAATTTTATTATATTAGAGTTTGTGATTCTGTCATTATCCAGCCAAATAAAAAACATTCGGTTTTTGTTAGCAGTGTAATTGAAAAAATCTGTGTGGGCGTGCGGAGAGTTGAATTTGCAAAGTAAGTTTAAACTTACTATTCCACTAAGGTTTGGACCTTCATCGTCATGGTTACAATAACAAACTTGTGATTAAGGTTAAGGAACAATTGTGGTCATGCTTCACAAAAAATGTTTACCGTTGGTTGCAAACAGAAACAAACAGCAGATAACAGCTAACAGAGGCAAGAATGCAAAAGCATGAAACAGTCAGTGGGAGAGGGCTGTTAAAATATCTGCAGGGCTGATGAGGCAAAGTGGAAACAGGTGAGCAGGTGGGCGGGGAAGGTCAGGTGACTAGAAGGAGAGGGGGGAGTGGCTGGGTAAGGGAGTGAGGTGAGTGGGATGGAAGGGAAAAGTCAGAGGGCATCTGGTGGACGGGTAGAGAATGAATGACGACGCCCTGATTTAACATTTTATTTTGGTCAAAACTCCAGAAAGCTTGCAGCATTTTATGGAAACATAATTTACACTTGATTAGGTGATAACAGTGCCTTTATATTCTTCTTTGATTTGGCTTATTGACATCTCTAAGACAGGCATGTCCAAACGCTGGCCTGGGGGCCAATCATGGCCCACAATCCAAATTTAAAGAGGCCATAGCTTGTCTTGAGGGTGCTTTCAGACCTAGAGCTCGCCTGCTTTGGTCTGAATCAGGGACTAATTTTGTTACAAAGTACAGTTGTCAAGAGTTGGTTCATTTACAAGTGGACCAGATCAAGTGCCTTGTGCGAAAAAGCTGCTCTTGATTGGTCAGAATTTAAAGTTAATGAACATGCACCAGGTAGGAGCTATGTAGGTCTTACTGATGTGTTTTCATAAACAGTTTGTAAACAAGCAAACTGAATGGTTACCTAACAGCAGACATTTGCTGTTAATTGGTGGACATGACCATAGCAAAAACGTTGACAGCGAGGGCTGCCGCTTTTAGGAGTGGTGGAAAGTTGAATACTTTTTCAAGAATAGATGAAACAGTTGCATTTATACATATATATATATATATGTGTGTGTGTGTTTTTTTTTTAATAACCCATGTAAGGCAAGAAGCAGTGGCCCTCAGGTATTTTCACATTAACCTGGCCCCCATTCCAACAAGGTTGGACACCCATGGTCTAAGACTACACATTGAACCCTGAGCAATTATTGTTGGTAGTCTCTCACAAACTGCTTGACATGCAAAAGTGAAATCGCAGTATGTTTGTGTACTTATGTAATGTACTTGTTTTAAAGAAGTATTTCACTGTTGGAAAGATGGCCTTTTTATAAAACTGGGCTGTCTATAGAGTAGAAAGAGACAAATACTTTAATTAATTGGTGCCATATAACAGAAAAACAGAGAAAAATGTCTGTGCCATTTGCTTTTGTTCAAAGAGTAAAAAACCTACAACTACCAGAATGCACTGCACCGCACCGGACCAATAAATGCTCCTGTTGATAGGTAACATAATGCAGGCTTGTCTGTTTTGATGTGTAAAACAAAATGGTGGCCAACTGGTAACAAACTTTCTCCAATTACAGCTAAACAGTACACTATAATATGTTTTTGAAAACATTTCAGGTGAGAAATGGGCGATGCAGTGACAGACTCTTTGTTTTTATTTGATCAGAACTGGTTAGTTCAGAACTGAGACTTTTCAGTCTCAGTTTTTACAATACAAAAACAGTATGGCGCCCACTTCCTGTTCACAAATTCTTGTATTACAGCCAAACAGTGCAGTAAAATATGTTTCTGAAGACATTTTAGGAGAGAAATGCAGTAACAGAATCTTTATATTTGATCAGCACTGTCCAGACACACCAAACTAACATCGAAGACCTAGTGCTGAGCTGAACTGGCAATAACAGGGATTTTTTTTAAAAAACCTATGGAGGCAAAACCTTTCTAACATGCTAATCTTCCTGTCAGAGACTTCTGAAAAACTCAACATGCAGAATTAATTTGCTTCCACCATGAGAATATGACAAATTGATGTCAAGAACTGTCTGACTAGGCCACAGTTGATCCTGGCTTTAACTGCTTGCATATTAAGTCTGTATTGAATTTATGTAGGAAACACGGATCTGTAAAGAGGAAGAATCTAAATGTTATGCTGCTTTTGGAGAATCGCATATGAGTCATGACATGTTTACAGTGTAATCTTTTACTACAGTGTTTTCTGGTGTTTTAGGACAGAGTCAGCTTTTCCCCGTCACTGTTATCACTGTTTCTGTGGCCCTTGGCAGACAGAGAGGAAGTCAGCATGTTCAGCATTGTTCCCACCATTCCCTGTTTCTCAGCTACCTTCCTGGTGCCATTATAAACGGGTGAAGGAGCTGACCCCCAAAGCATGGCTGCTCAACGCTCCTGTGAGTCTGTGTTGCATCTAAAGCTTGGCGCAGGCTGATATAGGAGGATGGGAACGGTGTTTGAGAGTTACAACCCACAGGCAGAACATCTCCGGGTGTTGTCAGTTTAGCCCCCGCCATGTCTGAGTCACATTCCTAAGGTACCCTGAGTTGGGCTGTGCCAAAGCAAACCCTTGAGGCCCAGACAGGGTCACAGTGTAACCCCTGCTGGGAGATACTCAGTTTCATCCCACAGGAAGGATTTACTGTCCAAGACTGTGCCTTTCAGTCTGCGGCTAATAAGCAACTGGGTCAGGCCACCACAAGCCCGTCTAAATAATAAATGAAAACAGAGACACGTCGCAAAAACTTGCCAGATGACTGTCCGACTCAGTTTGTTTTCAGGAGCAGAATAAGTCCTAATGTTGATTTTGTGGAATACATGTTACAGGCAATGGCCTACTTTCCATCTGTATGCTGATATTAGGGTGGGACAATTATTCAATTTTACGGTTCATTGAGTTTAAGCCACTAAGTGAAGAGTTTTGAGATGATTATCGCATCTTTCAGTTTCTTCTGGTGACATCAGTTTTTGTTTGTAGAAAAATGAAACAATTCTGCGTAAACTTGGCGAAGACTCCCGCCCTTCATTCTCAGTGGCTCTGGTTTGGATCTTACATTATGTGTCTTCCGAAAGAGGAAATAAAAATGTTTCTCTTACAAATGAAAAATTGAATCCATGAGCATTAAAGCGCACTCTTGCAGAAACAACCTTACTTGGTCTGGTATGACCAGCAGCTTATGGTGGATAATGTTAGTTCACTTTAGGGAGATATATGGCTGTACAACTGACATTACTGAAACAGTTTGCTAATTCCTCTCTGCTTAAGGCTACTGAGACACAATGCTTAAACATTTGCCATTATCTCTTAATTGTAGCCTCTTTGCCCACTGTTCGGCTGAAGTGGCTTTAAGTAGAATTTTAAGGGGCTTTAAGTAGTGGCTACAACGGCTTTAAGTAGAATTTTATGGTCTAGTTATGGTTAAGTGACACGGCTAGACATGTCCCCAACTGTCATTAAAAACACATACACTTTTGTCACTACAAACATGGCTGGACATGACCCAAACTACTGTTAAAAAATACTGCTTTTGTAGCTTCAGATATGGCTAGACAAGTCCCAAACTATTGTCAAAAAACACCTGCTTTTGTGTCTACAAACACATCTGGAAATGTCCCATAATGAAATTAAAAAATACTGCTTTTGTCACCACAAACATAGCTGGACATGTCCCAAGTTGTCATTAAAAAACACCCACTTTTGTAGCTTCAGACATGGCTAGACATGTCCCAAACTATTGTCAAAAAACACCTGCTTTTGTGTCTACAAACATGACGGGACATGTCCCCAACTGTCATTAAAAACACATACACTTTTGTCACCACAAACATGACTGGACATGTCCCAAACTATTGTTAAAAAACACCTGCTTTTGTCGCTACAAACATGGCTTGACATGTCCCAAGCTGTCATTAAAAACTCCCACTTTTGTAGCTTCAGACATGGCTAGACATGTCCCAAACTATTGTTAAAAAATACCTGCTTTTGTAGCTACAAAAATGGCTGGAAAAGTCCCATAACGACATTGAAAAACACCAGCTTTTGTCGCTACAAACACAGCTGGACATAGCCTAAGCTGTCATTAAAAAAAACACCAGCTTTTGTTACTACAAACACAGCTGGACATGTCCGGAATTATCATCCAAAAATACCTGCTTTTGTCATTACAAACACAGCTGGAAATGTCCCAAATTGACATAAAGAACTATTTTTAAAAAACACCTGCTTTCGTTGCTACAAACATGGCTGAACATGTCTCACAATTATCAATCAAAAATACAGGATTTTGTCGTTAAAAACACAGCTAGAAATGTCCCAAAATGATATAAAGAACTATTTTTTAAACAAGACCTGCTTTTGTCACTACAAACACAGCTGGACATGTCCCAAACTATTGTTAAAAAACACCTGCTTTTGTCGCTACACATGTTCTGAGCTGTCGTTGAAAAAAAGACCACTTTTGGCACTGATCCAGGTGGAAATATCCCAAACTATTGTTAATAAAAATCAGCTTTTGTTGGTCTCAAACAGTGGTCTGCTGCTGTCTGCTGCTTAGACGTCTCACATGGGTCTCACGCCATCCACCATTCCCTCCTCCTGCTGTTGAAAAACTCAGTTCATATGAATGTAATCTGAGCTACGTCATACATATGAAACATACACATGTAATATATCTGTAGTTTGTCTCTATCTGATCGAGAAAAGTCTTTCATTTATTATCTCAATGATGTAGAAATGTTCCCTTTCACTGTAAAACCACACAATATGTTGTTGTGTAAGATAAAAGCAGGAACAAAGTTAGCTGTTTGTGTATGAAACATTTATGTTAACCTGTTATTTGGACAAAAGCCTGGAAGATAATGAGGAATAAAGTCCTTCATCTGGATAAACCTTTGGCCTGGAGTGTTTCTTTTTCTTTCTTTAGTAATGTGCTGCAGTTAATTAGGAATTTTGCATAAAGTTACCTCAAAGTGTGTAGATGTATACGTTATGACGGTTAATACTTTTCTTTTGTGTATGTGTTCCCAGAAAATGTTGTCGTATCTAACCAGCTAACTCTATTAACGCAGCAGTGACATTACTGCAGCAGGAGGATACTGTGTGTAAGACCCTAATGTGAATACTCCCAGTGTGTGGTGGGGAAACAACCCAGACTGCTTCCTGATTAGTTTAGTGGACCACAGGACGAGGTGGGCAAGGACTGTGTAATCTGCCACTGTGTGTGAGTGTGTGAACGTGGGCATGCGTGTGTGTGCGTCCATGTGTGTGTCTTTTTAAGGAGGGGGGATTTGACTGTGGCCGTGGTGGTTCCAGACCATGTAATTACTCCCACTTAGCATGGAGAAAAAAAATAACAATTTCAGTCATAACACAGGAGGGAAATTATGGTCGGGAAGCCACTGGCTATGGTCTATACTCTGTCTATATATGTCTATCTGCACAGGTTGTTCTCCAAGTAGACACATTCAGGACAATTATCAATTTCCCCCTAAATACAGCGGGTGCACTTCCAGCAGCTCCACAATGGACAGATCCAAGTGAGTCAGCATTTCCAACAAAGTCGAATGAGTAATCTGTCTCATCCTGATGCACACCCACAGGAGGACGATGCATCTCACTCTATATTTAGTGGGGTTAATCAGTAAATTAACCTCACTAAAACAAACTAATTGACGCTCATCTCGCATGAAACCAAAAGCTCTTCTGACATGTCGTGAGGAGACAGCCCGACGCTTTGTTCTCTCTGAGAAACACCTTGAAATCTTCGCCTGAGTGACAGCTATAAACACAGGCTGTAGCTGCTATTTGTTTTCTTGTGGGCAGCTCTAAAACCACAAGAATACTACATTCATCATGCCAGAGCAAATTTAAGATTGGTGATGACAATGCATGAGAGGAATGGGCTAAGTGTATATGTAGTGTTGGTGAGTCACTGGTAAACTCAGAGAAAGAGACCACAGCACAAAAGAAGAGAGACCATAATGTATCTGTGGTGGGGTTTGATAAGGTTTTTGATCAAAATCAGTGACTCAGTCATTACTTCACTGGGTTCTGAGATTTTCTTTTCACTGTCTGACTCATACTCTTTCAACGTTTCCTGCTCACTGGAAGTTTTACACACTCCCAGAAACTGTAAAGCAGTGTAAGACATACAGTAAGTGAGCTTTAGGATGTCATATAGTGTCATCTTACTGATATAAAGCCACTGCATGATAATAACAAGATACCTCAAACCAAGATGGCACCTATTCAGTTCAATGAAACTGCTGCCTGGCACATGCAAGAAACTAGTTTCTAGCTTCCAGGCTTACTTCCGCAGTATGTGGCCCACTGAAGATGTGCAATTGTGGTTCGATTTTCTTTTTTTGTGATTTTTAAATTAAATAAAGTTTGAAGCCAAAATTGTTACTAAAAATAAAATTCAATGAATTGCCCGGCCCTGCAATACAAATAACTTTAATAAGTTTGTATTGAGATGCTTAAAGCTGCACTAATCACTATTTTTACACAAGCAATGGATCAAATTACTGATTGCAATGTGGATGATAATATTCTATGTGATGGACCAACAGTGAGTTATCATCCAAGCCTGCAGTCCAACTCAGCTCCATGGAGCACTTTAGCATCTTTCAGCTCATTGTTTTGGTCTTACAGCTTTATCATTTTTACTCTCATGGCTCTCATCAAGCTCTCTTCCAGTAAGTAGCTGTTGTTGGTGAAGAAGCTAAACCCACTGTATGCCACCAGACAAAGTTAGCATCTAGCTGGTGAACACTGTGAAGCATGGGGCGTGTATTTATGTGTTTCTTTTACTATTTGACCTTCTATTTTGTATGGAGAGCCACACAATGTTATCACCCTTGGTTTTAGATTTGCCATCTTGTGCACTCTTCTTTGGTCTTCAAATTATATTCATGAATTTTATTTTTTATATGCTAAAGGACTTTTTAAACAAAGTTTTAATGTTGTTGTATATAAATAGAGTTTATTATTTATTGTTTATATCCTTACAGTGATATCCTACAATTAGTACAAATGCTTACACTCAAATGATTGTATTATTTTCGTGTATCAAATAGATATGAATATTGTTGTGATGCCTTCCGGGTAAAGTTGCCCTGTTGAGTGTTCTTGTAAACAATCCAACAAAAACAACAAGCAAAGAAATGAGACCTACATTGGTAAAAAAAAAAACTGCTACAAAAGTTTGGGTATGTTTTTTTTGAGTTTAAATCATACAAAATTATTTTGGTTAAGGGGGAAATGATTATGGTTAAGCTTGAGGATAAGTTTTGTCTTAATATATGGTGAAAAAAATCAATTATTTAATTAAAAAAAAAGTTTGGTTACATTTCTCATGAGTATGCTGTTATGATTTCTCCTAAAATTTATTTCCTAGAGAGAACAAGCTCAAATTCAAGATTTTTCTGACAGTTGTCCTGTATATACACAGGATAATTAGCGACTGGCATCGCAGTACTTTAAGCTCTAACTGGGGGATTTTGTTCTGCTCTCAAAATAATAATAATAATTATAATAATAATGATAAAAAAATTCCTGCTTTGACTGACAGGTTGTTAACATGTGTCAGAGCTGCAGACAGGAGGCTTCAAAAGGCATCTGTCAGCTGCAAAGTATTTTTGAACCATTACAGCGAGCACACAGTTTACATTCGTAACACATACACTCCTGACAAAGAGGAGCGGTTCCCTACAGTCGCTCTGCCAGGGGTTGGAAGATTGCCTGGGCAGGCAGGAGGCGAGAGGGAGCCAGAGAGCTGCATGGAGGGGAGTAACAAACAGAAGGTGAAGCTCTCTTTTCCCATTTTCACTCCCCACACCTTCTCCAGCGAAATCCCTCTCTCTCGAGCACACGTACCTCCCTCCCTGGCAACGCTTTGAGCCTGATACGACCACAGTTTAGATAAGCATTCTTCCACAATGAGAAGCCAGAAGTGTTTTTCTTCTCAAACAAAGCCCAAGAAATGCCTTTGGTTTCTGATGGGAGCTGTGAGTTTGTTTTCAGTTTAGGGTTATCCCAGGAACACGCAGGTTTCTCTCCAAAAATAGGCAGTACAGAGAGTGGATGAGGAGGAAAAAGAGGGGTGGGAGGAGGAGGAGGAGAAGAAGAAGGGAGGGAGTTTGGTTAATGAGCACCAGATGCCTTACCTTCGGTGGTAGCCACATTCTTTGGAGCTTTAGTTGGTGTGTGATCTGTGCTCGAACTTATGTCAGAAGAGATGCTTGAGCTCCCTTTACCTGCAGGGGAAATAGGAAGAAAAACAAAACTGCTGGGACAAAGTATAGCAACGTAAAGATGACAAACTGCACATGTGATTCATTGTTTTTTACTGCACAGCCTTTGAGAATATTTTTATTTGAGACAAAACACTTTCTTCTGCTTAATTCCTGAAGAGTGTCTGTCAGAGATAAGGTGTTTCATGAGGTATTTAATACAGTAAGGAGGTATGAAGTGTAAGGAAATATAAAGCCCATCACTCTCTGCTTTCATGACTTTTATGCTCCTCACTCTTGGATGAATGGTTAGGCTTGGCTCATGCACAAAGTCTCTGCTGGTTTGTTTGAGTAAGTGTCCGTTGTTTGATATTTGGAAGAAGAATAAAGTCGTCTGAAATCCCTCTCAGCCTTTAACTTCCACAGAAGACGAGTGAGGAAACACTCAAGATATGAGCAACCACTCTCTTAATGAATGATTACAATGAAATGTATCATCAGCTGCGTACTTTTTAGGTCAGAGAGTCCGTACAACTGCCACATGAAAGTGCTTTATACTGAGTTTACATGAATTTACAGCTCTTACTTTATGAGCTAAGCTTGTGTTGTTGGATTAAGAGTTCCATACAGTCACACAGGAGTGCTAAATTTCGAGATATTCTTTGAATGTGTGCCTCTGCTACTGCACTACAACAGGCCTAACTGCCATGGTGACTGCAGGCTGCCTGTGGAGTGCTTGTTTATGGCATTTTCATTCCTCTGCCGGATCATAAATGCAGCTTTGTGGCTTTCCTGAGACTAAGTATGCGCCTTTCACCCAGCACGAAGAGGTATTCCCAAACAGTCACACCCACATGCACATCAAGTGCAGCCACCTAAACAGACTAGACAGTTCCCGAAATAAGCAGTAAATATGAAAGAGAGGGGGAAAAAAATGCAACCTGTGACTTCACATTCAGCCGCACGAAAGACACTCATTCACACAGATGCATATAAAACGATTTTAAACCAATGCAGCTCATATGGTATGACATTTTGTGGTGACATCACTGAGCCGGCACATCTGCTACGGCTCTCTCAGTCCCCAGAAATGACTCAGAAACTTATGAGGGGCTTGCAGATGTCCACTTTTCTAATATCTGAGCAGAAAAAGCATAAGGCTGGGTTAACACCAGCAAATACATCTCAAGATGTAGCTGCAGGTTTTCTCTCTCAGCATGAAGAATTCTGCCTGTGTGGATCTGTGCAAGGCTGGTTGTCTTTCATGGAAAAACAACTTTCAGAAAAGCTCCTGCTTCCTGTCTTATGCTTACATAATGTGTTGGTGGAGGGTTGCTGCATAGTTGTGACCAGTGTGTAATTAATTGTGGAATCACACTTGAAAACAGATGTGGACAGATGGACTGCAGAATTCTGCACTTGTAGCTGAGGAGCTGGTCCCAGACACTAAAAAATGCTGATACTTTAAATGCTGTGCAGTATTTTCTTTTGTGAATAGATACTATGAATAAACTTGTAATAATGTGAATACTAAAGGATGCAGACCTTAAGATTTTTATGAAATCAATCCTAGATTCAATGCTTTAGAATTTTATCAGCAAAATGATGTACTTATAGTGTGATTACCTCACTATATAGTTGTCTTCATTGTTGGTGGCGGAGTCCGCCATTCCTTACTGTATTTAAACTGCAAACCTTTGCACAAGGAATTGAACAGAAATCTTCAATGACTAGTCAAATGATAAGTCGAGCGACAGAAAATGTAATGTAATGTTTGATAATTGATTAATTGTTCTGAGTGTTTGCAGGCCAATATTCTCTTTTTCCAGCTTCTCCAGTGTCAATATTTGCTGGTGCTCATAATCGTCTTTGATTGTAAATTGAATAACTTTAGGTTTTGGTCAGACAAAACGAGACATTTAAAGATGTCACTTTGGGTGCTGATGGTTATTTTTCATTATTTTCTGACATGTTTAAAACAAAAACAATGAATCAGTTGATTAATTGAATGGTGGACAAATAAAATAATTGCTAGTAACAGCCTAAAAACCCAACACTCTCTCATATCTAAATGACAAAATAGGTCAGTTTCCACTGACTTACAAAATAGCTAATATGACCCACCCCAAAATGACATACAACATTCAAAAAGTTGCAGTTTTAAACACGTCCTTAACGTCATGAAATAGTCAGAGTTCCGCTTCAGAGCTATCAGATTAGGTTTAGGCAGCACCTCTATATGGTGCTCTATAAGTTTAGAAACAACATCATGGTTTGGCATTAAATAAGTACTTTTTTTTCTCCACAACATACGTCACTAACATAGCAGGCGACACATACTAGCATACTAGGCTACATTGTAATTAAAAGAAGCAAGCTTTGACTTTGGGACGCGAACATCTGTATCTTCCATGAAAGGCCTGTGCTTGATTGACCCATCCACTAACCCTCACACCCAGCCTATAGAGGCTTCTTCGATATTTGTACAACATTTCGTGGACTTTGTTGCTTTTTATGCTATGTCACGCCACTTCCTCTTCTGCTACACTAATAATTACTACAGTCACGAGAAGGCGTCACCTACTGAAAAATGTAAGAATGGGTCATAATAAGCTGCTTCAACAGTCTACCCATAGGGTTTGGTTTTTCTCTGGGTTGTTACAGTGCAGCCAAACAAACAGTTGCTTTTGTATGTATTTCTAATCAGAGTAGTTTAAAGAAGCCACCAGTGAGCTCTCGTGTCACCAAATACACCAGGACTGAAATCTTATAGACTATAACTTTAAAGCACAATGGTCTTTTTTTACTTTGATAGAGGTAAACACTTCAGACAACTGGCTAATGTCTGTCAGTACTGGGATATTAAACAGTCAAACTGCGCATCATAAAATGTGTACTGACCTCTATGAAACCCCTAAAAAAGGCCTCATCTGCTGGCCAATAAAGCTTACATTTAAAGTGTCACTTTTATCTGCAAAATGACTCATAAGAATATTTATTAAAGCACTTAATGTTTCTCAGGCTTTTTCCAATGTCTTCATTTACCCCTGCAGTCAAACCAGAAACTTAAGCTGCATCAATGGTGAATCATAAAAGGGGTGCTTTTAGCGCCAGACTCAAATCAATCCTAGTGAGCTCACAAAGGATCACAGATTTGATTGGGGAATATTACATCAACAAATAGCACAAGTCTCTGTTTGCACTAGAACTTTGCTTGATGTATAATGCCTGTGTTTTATATTGTAAACCAACTGCAACCATCAGGTATTTGTCTATCTTGCAATAAAAGGGAGAATTAAATCCTTATGAATCACTAGAGGTTATTTGTAAAACAGGAATACAATCTGCAGAGCCAACACCACATTTTTCCCACCTGACTAATGGCCGTTAATCTAACAAAGATTGCTAATGTTGCAGATTCAGCTCAAGGAAGATTCACATCTGTGATAGGATCTGCTCATGTACCTGAACAGGCTGGATTCCTGGGTGGAGCTGGTCCACTTGTTATTTTTAACATCATGACTTCCAATCTTTTCTCTGCAGTTATTGACTTAGGAAGAGAGCACACTGGAATGTTATTTATACAAACATTTCTGCTCTGGAGAGACAGAAATAATGTGTTTGGTGGAGTCGGACCGCAGTTTTTTATGAATAAGTTATGCTGAGGATTAGAAGGAAAAGACAGAGAAGAGGTGGGAGGTAATATATGGAGGCTAATACTCTCAGTACAAACTGAATAAAGTAGAGTTTGACCGCCCTGCTGAGCTCATGTTTGGAGATTTTATCAATGTTGTGGTATGAAAGTCAGCAGATGTGGATTTTGGTTTTTATAATATTACAAAAAATGTTATTTTGTGGGTTTAAGCTCCAGTTAGGTGAAATAATCTGATAGCTGAGCGAGGTGGGCGGCTTGACTATCAGCTCATTGTTGGTATTGAGGTAATGAACCAAAAATGGTAGTATTTTTTCAATATTTATAATATTTAGCTATTTTCATAAATAAATGAGGGAGGAAATCTGTGCAAGAGGGACAATATTACCATTTTCATAATGGTCTGAATATCTTCATAATCTGCAGGAGACCTACTTACGGATATTGAACTAAAAGATTACTATTCACTTTGTAAGAATATATTATTTTAAAGGAGCAGTGTGTAGGATTTGGTGGCATCTAGCAGTGAGAAATGCAGATTGCAACCAGCTGAAATTTCTCTTGTGTACCAAGCATGAACTCCTGGTTAGAATTCCTTCAGTGTTCATTGTTCAGGAGGTTTTAACTGGGAGCCGAATTATCCACAGAGGTCTCTTTGTCTCCAAAACAAACAGATCAGGTGAGAAAAACCAGTAAAAACACTCATTAGAGCAGTTTCACATAAAAATCAACATTTTTCTGATGCTGTTTGGCTTGTCTGAGATGAGCAGCTAGCCCAGCACCTGCTGATGCATGCTCACCTTTTGTCTCTGATAAAAATCTGACATTGACGAAGTTTGTTCTGGGAGCCGAATTATCACCAGGGGTCTTTTGTCTCCATAACAAATGGACCCATTGATTTCAACAAGTAAAAACACTAAATAAAGCAGTTTTATGTAAGAAATCAGTGTTTTTCTTATGCTGTTTGGCTCGTTGCAGAAGGGCTGCTAACTATGGTGTCTGATGTGATAACATGAATGGTCCTATCTACAGCCAGTGTTTGGTTTTTCTGTTCTGAGCTACTGTAGAAACATGGTGGTGCAACATGGTGGACTCCATAGACAACAAAAGCATGACCACTCTTATTTTTTGGTGATTATACACTGAAGAAAATATACTTTTTATATAATATTTCGCTTCTTTCAATGGATCCCCCTAAATCCTACACACTGGACCTTTAAGGTGTGTCCACTATAAGAAACCATCCAAGGAGAAGCTGTTTGCACAGAGGCTCCAACACATTTGTCATTGACATAGCTGTTTTCGTGTCTTCTCAAGGTGTCTTCTTCACATTTCTGTGTACATAAGAATCATATGGCATTGACCAATATGCACAAAATGGCTGCCAAATCAAATAACAAATGGTTTAAGGGATTTTGGACCAAAATCTGTGGAGCTGGCTCCCATCAAGATAAGAATGACTAAGTGCTCACATGCCCAAACACTCATGTCCTTTGACCCACCTCCATGAAACCTGCAGGAATACACTCCTTTAAAAATCTGCAATAAATTAAGCTACTTGCTGTTGTCTGATGAACTCGCTGCCCTGCCAAGTCAGCTGTTTTTGACTGATTATGTGAGGTGGTGTTTGATTTAAACTGACTATCTGAAATATCCCATTTGCCACTAACTTAAATATGTGCATGTAAAATAACACCTATGCAACTTATAGGACATGTTACCTCCTACATTTTAATAAAACATTGTAAAATGGCTTTAGCTGAAGCTGGACAGACAGTAGAAGTTAATTTTCTGGAGAAAATGTGGGCAAAAAATCTAGACGTGGCTTTTTTTGTTTGAACTTCAAATGTCATACTGCAAGTGTTTAAAATATGACCACCAGATGTCACTCTGTATCTTATATGAAGAATATAAACGTTGCACATCTTTGAAAAGTATGAAAAAGTGGATAATATGAAGCCAAACTTTGCCAGCAGCTCCATATCAGCACATATTATCACAATTTAAAGATTTCTGAATGGAGTTTGGCACAACTGTACACACAGAGAGAAAAACACTTACAGTAAGAAGATGAAAGATATAGAGGGAATAGTGCTAGTTTGAAGCTAGGACACTTCTAAGGGATAAACTCAAGGAACCTAAAAGAAGCTGTACATTGTTTCTGATCATAGTTTATGAGGTAAACTGAGACAGATAGCGGCACCATGGTAGCCTTTATGGAGTCTAGTTTGTTTTAAAAATGCTTTCTTGTATGTGGCATTCAAATAAAACGTGTCTGAGAGTGGTAATAAGAGCACTTACCCTCGCTTCCATACTGTTTTCCATTGTTCGCACCCATTTTAAAGAATACATAATCTATGCGCAAACCTCGGTGTATCAAAAGGAGTTAAATTCCAGAGAAAAGGGCAGTCTTTCCACAAAGATAGGCTAGACAGTCAAGAGTTTTGTGCAGGGCCGCTAGCTCTGACTCCAAATAGTTAATCCAGATGTTGAACAGAGGACGCCTCAGCATTACGCAAACCTAGAGTCCAGACTCGAGCTTCCAGCGGTGCAGACTTTCTATATCTGAAACATCCACAGACAAAGAGCGGTGAACGCAGAAAGAAAAAAAAATCCAGATTCGAGGAGTTTGGAGAAAAGTTTTGTGAAGTGCCCTAAATGGTAAGCAGCTGTTTATCAGGCTGAGTGCGGGCAATCATAGCGGCCAGACAAGTTAGTGAGGACTCCCAGCTCTCCTCCGCTGGATCTGGATTTAAAGAGACCGCAGACCAGGGAGGGAGATGTGGATATTTAAAGAAAGATAAGCCAAAGACTGACTGTGACTCACAAACACTGGTGGAAGAAGTTACTCAGATCTTAAATAAAAGAAGCTATACCACAGTGTAGACATTCCTGGGTAAAAGAAAATGGCATGCATTAAAATTTACTGAAGAATAAAAGTGATAGCATCAAAAAAGTAACACAAGTAAAATGAGTCTCCATGCAGAATGGGCTCATTTCAGAATAATGGAGGCTTCATTATATTAAATGATTATAATGGATGGATTACTGAAGGAGCCTACTGGGAACAGGCACACAAACCCTCAAAGAGATGCAAAATGATCAAAAGAGGGAAAAAAGACCTCAAAATAACAACAAAAAGTGGGAAACCACCACAAAGAGACACAAAATGCTTCCAAAGAGACATAAAATGAGCGAAAAGACACACAAAATAACTACAAAAGGGACAAAACAACTATAGAGACACAAAATGACTAGGAGGAGAAAAGAAAGACCTCAAAGAAACAAAAAATAACAACAAAAAGTTGCAAAAGACGCACAAAATAACTACAAACAGGGATAAAACAATCAAAGACAAACAAATGGATTACTGAATGGGCCTACAAAGCACAGGCCCAGGAGCCCTAAGTGGCAGGAGCCCCACTGGCCTTCACCTGCAAAATGTCAGTCAAAGAGATAAGCATCAACCAGAAAGAGACTCAAAATAACCACAAAAAGATGCAAAGAAATGGCAAAGAGACACAAAATAACTTCACAAAGACAAACAAACAAACCAACAAAAATAAATCACCACAAAATTACCACAAAGAGACACAAAATGACTCCAAAAGACATAAAAAATGCTAAAAGATCCCCAAATGTCTTCAAAAAGGGGTGTAAACAAATACAAAGAGACACATTTTTTTTAGAAAGAGAAACAAAGTGTCCAAAAAAGACAAAAAAAAAAAAACTTAAGCAAAGAGACAAAAAATTACTACAAAGGGACATGAAAGAGACACAAAATGACCTCAAAGGGATACAAAACCTGAAAAAGATGCAAAGGCAAAACCACCATAAAGTCTGTGTTTCTTGTTCCTGTGTTGCAGAGGTGGTGGGGCCTTTTTCACCCTGTGCCCAGGGGCCCATCAACTCATAATCCGCCCATGTGGATTATAATTATTGATGCATTAATTTACTGTTGCATCTTAATTACTTTATATACTGCCAGGTAGTTTGTAAAATCCCCCTGAAATCAATCAAGTTTGACCTTATCTTAAACTAGAATAATACATCACTATTGATTTGTAGATGAATTTTGTGTCATTGTATTATTAATATAGTGTCATAAGAAGTATAATATTTACCCCTCGAGTGGAGTACAAATAGGTTGTAAGGTAGGAGATCATTGAAATACTCAGGTACAAGTACCTCATACTTGTACGTAAGTACAGTACTTGAGTAAATCTACTTCCACCACTGGAATAACAGAATCATAGTCTATAATAGAAGCAGTCACAGCCCATGAAGTTATTTTCCCTCATGTACCTCATTAATATTAAAGCATTATGTCATCACCACAGGTGTGACTTCAAGAGACTCGGCCAATCAGAACTGAGGACACATAATCTCCTAAATATTCTGAGGATATAGGCCTGCTGAAAGAAGAGAATGGTTTAACCACACATATGGGAATGTGTCTATGAATAGCAGCCACACAGGTCATTGGATATCCAGAAGTAAAGTCGCAGGACAAAACCAGTTGTCTGCCGTTGACAGGCGACTTATTATTCTGGATACATGTTGAAATTCCTTTCTAAATGCACACAACTGACAGATCCACTGAGGACGACGGGATATTTTAGTCTATACTGACTCTTAGTCTCGAATTAGATACACAAGTTAATATACTTTCATTTTAAATCAGATTTACTATTCAAAAAAAGGTCAAGGATTACTTTTGTTTGAATATAACACAATGGCAAAAATGCTTTACATTAAGCTGGACAGACAGTACAAGTTAATTTTCTGTAGATAATTTGTGGGTGTTTTTTGTTTGAACTTTAAATGTTATGCTGCCAGTGTTAAAAAAAAAGCAAATTGAAGTAAAACATTACTTTCAGCTCCATATCCAATCATATTCTGCCAATTTGAAGATTTTTTAAATGGAGCTTAAACTCTATACAAACAGAAAACACTACACAAAAATCACAGTTACAGAGGAGACAGCGCTAGATTAAAGCTCTCCTGTGTCTGGGCATGGGTGGATTATGAGTCAGTGGGCCTCTGGGCTCAGACATAGAAAGGGCCCCACCACCTCTGCTACCTGGGGCAAGACACACAAACTCTGTGATGGTTTTACCTCTTTAGTTGTTGTTTTGCATCTATTTTGTAATATTTTGGTTCTTTTTTGGACATCTTGTGTTTCTGAAGCAGTTGTTTGTCTCTTTGTAGTCGATTTGTGTTTTTTTTTAAGTCATTTTGCCTCTTTTATGGCTGTTTTTTTGTCTCTGGAGTTATTTATGTCTCTTTGGGGTTGATTTGCCCCTTTTTGTAGTCATTTTGTGTGTTATTTGGTCATTGGTTGGCTGGTTGTTTATCCACTTTTTGTGGTGCTTTTACTACAAAGTAATTTTGTGTGTCTGCAGTTCTTTTGCATCTCTTTGCGGTCTTTTTTTTGTTTTTGTTTGGACATTTTGTTTTTCTGAGGCAGTTGTGTTGTTGCAGTTTTTTTGTCTCTTTGAAGTTAGTTGTGTCTCCTATGGGGTTGTTTTGCCCCTTTTTTGCAGTAGTTTTGTGTCTTTTTTGGTCTATTGTTGTTTACCCACTTTTTGTAGTTCTTTTACTTTGAAGTAATTTTGTGTCTCTGCATTTTTTGCATGTCTTTGTGGTTTTTTTGAGTCTCTTTGTGATAATTTTGTTTCTTTCCTCGACATGTTGTGTCTCTGGGGCAGTTTTGTGTCTCTTTGTAGTCATGTTGTGTTTCCTCAGAGCCATTTGCATCTCTTTTGGGTTATTTTGCCCCTCTTTTTAGTTATTGTACTTGGAAGTAATCCTGGTTCTCTTTGAAATTCTTTTGCATGATCATTTGTGTCTTTGTGGTCATTTTGTCTTACACATTTTGTGTGTCTTTGTAGTCAGTGTGTGTATCTTTAAAGTCATTTGTGTCTCTTTTGGGTTGTTTCCCCCTTTTTTGTAGTTCTTTTACTTTAGTAATTTTGTGTCTTTTTGCAGATCTTTTGCATTTCTGTGGTCTTTTTGAGTCTTTTGTGATGCTTTTATCTTTTTGTCTAAAGCAGTTGTTTTGTAGTTATTTTACTTTGAAGTAATCCTGTGTCTCTTTGCAGTTCTTTTGCATATCTTCATGGTCTTTTTGTGTCTCTCTGTGGTCATGCTGTTCTTTTTTTAGATGTTTTGTCTCTTTGGGGCAGTTGTTTGTCTCTTTGTAGCTGTTTTCTGTTTCTTTGGAGTCATTTTGTATCTTTTTGGGTCTCTCTATAGTTGTTTTGTGTCTCTTTGCAGTCTTTTTGTTTCTCTTTGTGGTTGTTTTGCCCCTTTTTATAGTAATTATGTGTTTTGGGGCTGTTGGTTAGTTGTTTTCCCCTTTTTGTGGTCATTTTGTGTCCTTCTCATCTCTTTGTGGTCTTTTTCTGTCTCTTCCTGGTTAGTACAAGTTAATCTGACATTTTATAGGTGAAGACTAGGGTGGTCCCTGGCACTTTGGGCCCCTGGGCCTGTGCCTGGTTAGCCCATTTAGTAATCCATCCGTGTATCCAGGGCCAAACTCAAGAAAGCTGCAGTCCTGCAGAGTTTTCTGTTTTTCCACTATAAGTACAAACAGCTATTTTTGCATGATGGAGCTTTCTGTATGCATATGTTGCTTCTCTGCATTGCATGGCAAAATACGCCTGATAGTGTATGTGTGCTTTATTGGTAGCTGTCCTGGCCGGCACCCAGGAACAGTAAGATATTTCAGACTGTAGAGTTTCCATTCCACAAAGGTATTGAACTCCTACACTTTCACACCGACTGTAATTTATTTATTGCACTAAAATGTAGTTTTAAGAGGGGGAAAAATGACTAAGTGTGATCTGTAATATTTAATCAAGCTCTATCCTTGATGTTATTTATGCATCCAGCATTTCTTATTTTAATGTGTTGATCTCTGCTTTACTCTTACGAGCCATCAAGAATGCACTCTAACAATGTTTGATTGGCTCACATGGTACCAATCAACTGGGCTCTTGGCTGTCTGAGAGAGGTCAAATGCCAAACCTCAAACCTTTACAGGCAGCAATCTCTGCCACACTGGAATGCAACGTAAGAAACTCTTTAGCTTTCTGCAGGAGATGGATGTGATCATACACTAACTGGATTAACTCAAACTGCTACAGCAACTCTTACTGAAAGAAAATGACCAGATACAAGTTACAAATGACATGTTTAATGTCGATGTTATTTTGCCAAAACATTTATTTAACTCTAAAAATGACATTTTAACCTTTAGGTCATCACATGTAAACATACGGTCTCAGATCAGCTCTGACAGTTGGCCATCATTAGTCATCCAGTGTGAAAACACACCCACAGGAGTGAACGGGTAAGGGTTGACAGCAGGACTTGTGTTTATTTCAGGAAGAAGCTCAGATTTGGCAACAGATATGGCACAGCAGGCCGAACCAGCAACACTGAAGCTGTCTTCTGCCACAGCTGCACTATGAGAGTACGTGGTCAAGGCGCCGTTTGTGTCAGTCACAGCGGTGCTCGAGGGCGCCGAGTGGTCATTTTCAGCCTCTGTGGTGGCCGGACGGCTGGGAGAATGTGGGGCAGAGGTGATCTCCTCTAGCTTGCAGTATAATGTCCTCAAGGTCACGGGAACAGACATGAACCTGAGACACAGGAATAGAAAAGATCAGGCTGAGGCCAGAATGCAAAGATGGCAGGTTTCCACACTCTTAATGGGTAAGTTAAGTAATTTTCAACCTGGACCCTATTTTCCCTTATTTGTGTGTCTAAGTGCATAATGGGAACAACAACAATTTTTGAAATTGGTCCAGTACTATGCGAGACGGCTGCAGCTGGCAGCCACAAAACAGGCTGCAAAATAACCACTCAGAACATTTGTGCACTGTCAATTTATGTCCGCTAAGTGCTTGTTTATGTCACTGACAGGCTCAGATTGTTTTTCTGAGTGTCTGACAACATTGTGAAAAGGATTCCTACAGAGATAGAGCTGTTTGTTTAAGAGTACAGTCACTTTTGTTTAACTAGAAACAGCCCTAAGATCACTGTGGCCAAACCCACCAAACTTCATTTAAAAAAAAACAGTGATTTTATCGTCATATAAAACTCTTCGTTCAAACTCGAAAAAAACAAAATAAAAACTCACAAAAACCATCTTGGTTCGTCTTTCCACTGTTCTAACAATTACAAGGTCTGGTTTGCTTAAAATAAACCCTCAATTCACCAGGTTAGATGAGAAAATGTGCTGGCTCTATACATACTAAAAATCAGGTTTATTTAAATGGAGTCTGGTGGGTTTGACAAAAGCGTTTGAGGTTAGGAAAAAAGCTTCTCTTATTATATTATAACAAAAAGGTTTGTCCCAGTAGGGATCCTTATCATAATGATGTCAAACACTTGCAACAATTTGAACCTGTCAGTGGCAAAAAGAAACACTTTTGTGAATGCACACAGTGGTTACATTGCAGCCTGTACTGTATCAATACTGGACCAATTTAAAAAAACTCAGTCCAAACAATCTCAATCTGATTTCCCTCATGATGCAATATGTAAATCCTACTAAGGAGGAAGACTCAAAGCCGTCCTCTTAAACTGGAGAAAAATAAAGGGTATATTCAAGTTATTAAGCCTCACCTCCTTATGACAGTGGAAAGGTATTCATCTGTAGAGGGATCCTTTATTCCTGCTCCGAACAAAGTGCAGATGATCTCACGAGCATTGGATACATTCACCAGCACTGTAGCCAAAAAAATAAATAAAAATTACACACACTATGGGTAAAAAGGATCCAAACTTATCAGATAAAACTAGTATTCTGTGTCAAATGCTCACAAACAGCGAGGGAGTCAGTGTCAGGTCGGTGGAGGGTCACAGAAAAACTGGTCTCAGTCTCTGGACGGACTTCAAAGTGCAGGTCACAAACTGAACCTGACAGCAGAATCAAATCAATAAACCATCACATAACTCACTAATTAATTTTTTTTTTAAAATTCTACTGCAGACTTTGCATGGATGTCACTGTCTATTTTAACTGATTTGTGTGATGTAAAAAAAATTGTCCTACCTGTTCCAGCACATTGAGAGGTGATACAGCTCCTCAGCAGGGAGTTGATGGCACACTGATGTCTAAGCAGCTCCAGCAGGGCCGGGACGTGGGCAGGGTGGGTGAAGGGAATACTGTCCACTACAGTCCCTCTCTGGGAAGGCACCTCCCATGCAGCTCTGGGGAGGATGTAACTGTGCATGACACCACCAGGAAGAGGCTGCACAGAAAAAGTACTGACTTCTTTAATGTCATGCTGTACATCTGAGGGCTTGCAGAATAATTTAGCTTAAAATAACCTTTTGCATTAAGCTTTAAAGAGTTTTGATCACATACCACTGTAAAAACAGTATCCTGATCATCCAGTGTCTCCCCATGGCTGTTTGCACTTGAACGTCTCATGAGAAGTTGGGGTAATGGTGCCCACTGCAGGTCAGCATGTGGCATGGCCACATCTATATAACAGAGAATTAACAAGAGTGTGTGATGGAGTGATGCTTGTGGGCTTCCAAATAGAGAACTTTTTTTAAAAAGTCAAATTTTTATTCTAACCTGTTATTTGGTTGAGCTTGTTTACAAAATACGACATTATTGGTATTGGCGGCTGCAGTTTGAGGAGAAAGCAGGCAGGCAGCGACTCATGTGGCGCCTCGCTCAACGGCAGGAACACAAGAGAACTGCCACAGGACATTACTAAATCAACACCACCGGCACTGACAGTCACATTCACTGTGGGGTGTAAAATGATTGGTGTCCTGTTGAGTGAGAGATTAACCAGTGACATGTTACCCTTGGGGATCCAGATGTGGGATCACAGATGCCATCTGAAGCTTGTGGGTCACATCGCTGACACCTACTGTCACCTGGGCTGCCTGGATGACCCTCTTTGTATCTATAATTTCTTTAAAAAAAAAAACAAGAGCTTTTAAAGGGCAGCTACAGTTGCTAAGGCCTTTTTGAAGACTTAACATGCATATAGGAATGCGCCTTATTTGTTTAGCAGGAGCTTCGACATGTTACTTAAATCTGAGGTCTTCATTTCATCAGTTGGGGTGATAAAGAACTGGATCGTCAGAGGGCAGTCTATCAAGACAGATTACATATCAATTTAAGAAATTATGCATGTATAACTTGTGATTTTAAGGTTTTCTTGGTGTAATGTGCCTTCTTTTCCAGCTATCAGACACCCAATCCTGCCATTGTTAATCACGTCCACTTGGGGGTCAGAGTCCACAGGCACCCTAAAGCACAGAAACAGTGCAGATTCCAAGTGAGTATTAAGGCTGCAAACAAACAATTACTTTAAGTAGTGTCACAGTCGCTTGTTTTGTTTGTGAAATGTCAAAAAGTAGTCAAGAATTCCCATCACAACTTCTTGGAGCTCAAGTCTTTAAATTGCCTGATCCTCTGCACATTACTAGGACAATTTTGTACATTTCTGCACAAAGTATTACTTCTGAAAACTGCATAGCTCTTTTATTTAAATTCTGATATATTGTACTTGCATTGTGATACACTCTTAAACAGTATTTTTTCATATTTTTTTTTAATCATAATCCCATTACATTCTGTATGTATATTTCAATTTTTGCAATGCTTGCTTTTATTTTTAATTTATTTTTTTCCCCTTACTATGTTTATTTTATGTTATAATTTTTTTGAATGTGAAACCTACTTGGCAACACATCAGGTTAAGATTCTGGATATCAGTAAAAATCTGATATTACTTCTTTATCCTATGATGGCATCAGTCAGAAGAATGTAGATACGTTTTGTTACAATCTTGACAATCAATTAATTGACTAATTTTTGCAGCTCTTATTGCATGACAGTTTTTGGGTGTTCTTGATTTGCACCTTGCTGTTCACTATGATCTCTGCCATTAAACTGTTTACATTTCTGTACAGAATTTAGCTGGCAGGCTCTTAACCTGAACCAAGAGATGTGATCACATCACTCCAGTTTTACCTTCTTTACACTGGCTCCCAGTATGTTTTTTAGATTTTAAGATTTTACTGATTACTCTTAAGGCTCTTCATGATCTCTCTATAGCTCCAACTTCTTAGTGCCATACACGCCAGGATGTATGTTGAGGTCCTCAGGCAGAGGTCTTTTGTATGTTCCAGAGGCCCCGCTGAAAACTCAGTGGGGACAGAGCGTTTGCTGTCAGGACCCCGAGGCTCTGGAACAGTCTGACTGTCTTTTATTTCTGCAGTTTGTATATACCAAATTATTTTTATCAGTTCTTTATAAGTTGTTGTTTTGTCTTGTCTGTTTTAATTATTGAGATGTAAAGCACTTTGTAACTGTGAAAAGCTCTTTATATATAAAGATTATTATTATTATCATTATTATTATTATTATTACTACATTTCGGGCATTGTGGTACATTTGTTTTTTGCACCTTATTGATACTATTTTATTTTTATATTTGTTTGCCCTCTATACATTTGGACTCTTTCCTTCTTTGTACTGCAACTTCTGCACAACCATTTCCCTCGGGTTAAAGTTCAATCTTATGTCACTCACCTCTGCAGTTGTGATATTTTCTGCAAGTCTTTCCCGAGGCATTGCAGAGATGCAAACAATTTTAATTTGTTTTCACTGAAACAAAAAAAAGACAAAAGCGAAATGACTGCAACAGGCCGACAATTTTAAAGGTTTAAAAATATTTTTAAAAAGACAGTTCACCCCTAAATCAAAACATATTTTGGCTCTTAGCTGTAGTGCTGTTTATCAGACTAGATTGTTTTGCTGTGAGTTACCAAATGTTAGAGATATCTGCTGTAGAGATGTCCGCCTTCTCATAAATATAATGGAACTAGATGTCACTGAAGCTCAAAGTGCCAAAAGAATACATTAAAAAAAATTCAACAGCAGTGTCTCTTTTCAGAAGTCATGACCTGGTTACTCAAGATAATCCACAGATGTTGTTGTGAGCAGTTTCATGTAAGAACCGTATTAGCATGCAGAAGGAAGAGTGCATCTACTCATGGACGAGAGGCTTGTGCTCGTGACAGTGCAAGATGTAAACATTAATGACGTCTGCCGCCGCTGAGCTGTTACATTAGCTAGCTCCTGGGTGCTAGATGAGCTAGCAGTAGATGCACATTTCCCTCAAAGTGGTGATACGGTTGGCAGGTGTAGTTTTGTAGAAAGAAAATAGTTCCTACACGAAACTGCTCACAACAAGGTCTGTGCATTATCTTCAGTAACTGTGTCATGATTTCTAGAAGGAACATTGCTGTTGAGTTTTTCAAATGCATTTTTTTTGGCACTTCAAGCACCACACGCTGAGTGCCATCTAGCTCCATTATACTGGGGAGAAGGCAGACATCTCAATGGCTGTTATCTTCAACACTCAGCAGCTCACACCAAAACTATCTAGATTGATAAACAGCACTACAGGGAAGAGGAAAAAATTGTGTTTTTGATTTTGGGGTGAACTGTCCCTTTAAGAGTACATACTTGTCTCCTGGGATGTTGTACTGGGTGACAAGTCCTGCCAGCTTCATGGAGAACTCAGCAAACTGTTTTGACCTGTGCCAGAAAAACAGTTATATCAGCATCTAAAACAATTTATCTTCAGGTAATCATTGAAACAGCCCCGTCATCTTCATCTCGCAAGCTAAATGTCAACATTTAAAATTTATCATCGCTCCAACGCTTACCTCAGCAGCTGAAGAAGGGACTCACTGGGCTGCAAGACAATTTCATTTTTATTATCACACAGAGCATACAGAGTAATGTGACTGGAGGTGTAATCGACTTACCACAGGGGATCCTCCATGCGGGGCCACTTTTACATCCTCCACCCCGCCACATGGCAGCAACACCACCTCCAGGTAGAACAAATCAGCTGTCAGGTAGCATGTGGCCTCGGTGATGTGAAAGCCCATCCTAGGGAGGACAGAATAGGAATATGGGAGGATATTTATGCCACCACATTATATTACAAGAGGAATTAAGCTCTATAATGAGGATTTTGTTAATTCAAAAAACATTAGATTAATAAAACAGAAAGATATTGTTGTTGTCTCCACCCTTGTTGATTGGCGATCATTTCCAGACGAGACCTCATGGTGTTCATAGAGGACACTGAAACAAACAGACCAGCTCACTCACAATTAAAGTGACTTAGATGCATACAGAATCATTAGCATATTGTTTATTTACCATTAAACACTTCCTGAAGCCTCTCCAGAGATCTAACGAGCGGCTCATAGGGTTTGGACTCATCCTTGGGTTTTTCCTAGAGAAACAAAGGAGAAGAAAAAACAACAATGGAGCAGTTGTGTGTCAGTGTCATTCTTGTGTAAACAGTCTTTGGTCCTCCCAGCCCATCCCACTACACCATGGCAAAGAGAAATGTTGGATGCTTTGCACTTTGGGATGGGTGCGTTTTTAAAAATTACAATGTGCATTACACTCAGTACTTTGTTTTTGAGATGCTTGGTACTATAAAAGTCCCTTTCAGCATCACTGCTGGCAGGAAACTGCATGACTAGCCCCAGCTGCCTTATCCCTTTGGACCACACATCACTACAGACCACCAAGTAATCAAGTTTCTTTACCAGACTCCAGGGACTGACCACTGCCAAGCTCCACTTTGTATTAATCCAAAAAGTATTATCTACCCTGCTGCTCCACCCATGACAAATCTAAAGAAAACTAACACACCCACTCAGAGATTCTCGGTGTACACGTCAGTATAGCAGTGCTAAAAACACTTCAGTGTAAAAGACACCAGAATCTGTGAAGCTTTGCATGTTTGGCCCTAAACTTTCAGCTAAATGATATACATCTGCAAGTGGAGCTTCTTCCAAAGAGCAGATAGTGATTGCCTCACCAAATGAGACAGTGTTTACAAGAAACAAAGCCTAGGCCCACAAGGCAACCTAAAAAAACTACTTTGTTTTGTTTCAAAAAGGCTCACTACACATATTATGCCATGTTGTTGAAGGGAATCCAAATAACCGTCAATGCACAAACTGATCCAACAACAAAGGCTTGTGTGTTCCAGGATAGATGAGCTCATTCTCAGTGCATGACCACACCAGTTCCTGATCTGCAGCACATCATCATATTGGAGAGCCATCCAGTAACACGTCTTACAACTTTTAGTTAAGGACTCATGTTTCTCTGCATAGAACTAATCTGCACCGAGATATTTTTAAAAAAGGCGGAGTTAACGTGCTGATGAAAACAGATGCATTTAGTGCATTTTGTTTGTCTTACCATGCATCTTCGGACAAGCTGAAAGGTTTCATTCCAGGTCTTCTCTGCAAATTTCAAGTGTAGGTCAGAGATTATGGACTTCATGACTAAAAACAAGAAAAAAAAAACACAGTCAAAACACTAAAACTACAGCATCCACACCCATTTCTTTTAGATTTTGGGTAGTTTAAAATATATCATGGGTGGATTACTGAGCAGGCCAACCAGGCACTTTGGGCCCCCCTGGCTTTCACCTGCAAAATGTCACTTACATTAACACGTACCAAATAAGGAAAATATAATATACTGTCAAGTCCTAGTTTGGTAGGTATTTCCCTAACTGATAGGCTATATCATTATGTCCAGCCAGAATAATAATCAGAGCCATTAAGAACTGATCTGGTTTTAACTGCAGTCTGGTCAGTGATAAAAGATCAGACTTGTCTTGTTTGTTTATGTATCATGATGTAATGTTCGATATCTTGGACCAAACAGAGACTTGTGATGCAGCTGCTGGACAGAGCCATGATCTGTTTGGAGACTAATAACAAAAAAGGAATGCACGTATTTAGATAAAAACAAAACAAAAACAATGAAAAAAAATCTCAGTATCATGTAATTTGTGTTTTATAATCTGGCAGAAGGATTTTCCGAGCTCGCCCCATTGACTCCAATAGAACTCACACCCAAGTCTGGCTTCTCAAACACTGTCACTGATGCCATGACCTTTCCTTCTTTCATATTTTCCTTGGTATTGACCTAGGAAAAGACTCAAATTGACCACAAAGACACACAAAAAGACCATAAAGAGGTGCAAAGGAACTGCAAAAAGACACAAAATAACTGCAAAAAGGTGCAAAACAACCACAGAGACACAACAAATTATTATTAAAAAGGGAAAAAACAGCCTCATAGAGACGAAAAAACTATCAAAAAAGACGTAAAATTACCTCAAAGGGACACAGACAACTACAAAGAGACACAAACTACTACAGGGAGACGCAAACTTACCACACACAAAATTACTACAGGCACAAAATAATTATAAAAGGGGCAAAACAACCAAAAATAGACACAAGACAACCAAAAAGATGCAAATTTACCTTTAAAAGACATAGATAATTATGCAGAGACACAAATTTACCACACACAAAATTACTATGGACACAAAATGATTATTAAGGAGGGGCAAAATAACCAGAAATATTCAAAATTGCCTTTGACACACGGAGACACAAATTTACCACACACACAATTATCACAGAGACACAAAACCACAAAATATGACTGCAAAAAAACATGCAAAACAACAATAAAAGATGCCTAAACCACCACAAAGTCTTAGTATATTCCTTTTGTGTGGAAAAGGTGGAGGGGCCTTTTGCATATCTGTGCCCAGGAGCCCATTCACTCATAATCCACCCATGTTTGGGTTACTAATAACCAATTATCTTTGTTTAATGCAGTCAGTCATTTATGTAAAATAAAATAAAAACAACTTTAAACCAGCAGTACCTGGCTCCTGAAAGTCTGTTTCTCTCCTGCTGGCTTGACAAAGGGTCTCCAGTTGAACAAAGGTGCCAACACTTATGCAGATTATCCAATTAGTCAATTATCTTGCATGTTTAATCCACTGCCTTTAATCTGTATTTTATGTTTACGCACGAAGCAAAATAACCCTGATGTTATAATATTATTTTTTTTACCTGTTAGGTGGTGATTTTTAGTGACTAAGTGATTTTACACTGACACAGAAAGTAAAACTGAGTGTAGTGAGGTTCTCCCAGGCGGGCGGGCGTTGTCAGACGGAGCCAAGCCCACAGGACGTGCAGTCAGTCTGCTGCTAAGTCTCTGGAGTTAGCTAGGCAGCTAGCCATGAGCTAACAAGTAGCTAGCTGAGTCTTCTCATCTTGCCACCATAATTCAACCTCCGTCAAACGTCGTGCTAAGGTGAACACTATTTAATTTGCCGGTAGGTGATGTTCTTCACACAAACGCTGCTGTTGTAACGCTCGCTGCTGGTCACGTTTGCTCTTTTTAATTTTTCGTTGCATCATTTAGTTGTGATTAGCTGCTTGTTAACGCTTGCTAGCCTTTTTGCCTGTGTGGCCACCCTAGCTGTGGCTAGCGAGGACCGACCGAACATCTGTTGCTGGGTGTCTCATGAGAAAGATTTCTCTTTTAATTCATTTATTTGAGCCTCTGCCATCATGCTGAACTTCCCCAAATGTTAATTAGCGTTCAGGTGACGTTAACCTGCTGGAGTAACGGGGAGTTAGCCTGTTAGCCACATCGCTCCACTGTAGTCAACCTGCTAGCTAGTTTACCTGCTGTTGACATGTCCCCAGCTAACTTGCTAATAAGTTAACGTGATTATTAGAGTGTTGCGCGTTGTTATTAATGATTTTAGACGTCTGTTGTTGTTATAACAAGGTGAGATTGTCGCTCGGTCAGCTAACACTATAAACCATCTCACTGTAATTTTGACGTGTCAGTGTAATTACGTTGTTGAGACAATTTTATGATGAATATGATTAGCGGTTGTGATGACACACCTAATTATGGTTACACCTAATTCTGAGGTCATTGAAACCTAGATAGTTGTTGTCATTGTTGACGTGGCTTGAAGACTTAATTTGCCTAACGTTGATTCAAATATTACATATAGTCTTATAAAGGTACTATAATGTTTCCTTAAAACTGTTTGATAGTAGACATATTCGCTTACCATTGGGCTTTAAACGGTTAAAGAGAAAGGACATTGCCTCCTGTACTAAATCGTAATATTGACTTTCAGTGCATGGACCCCTTTTGTTAATTTGTATAATGACCTATTGGCTGCATTCCCATCTTTATCCCTGATCCCCAGAGGTTTGTGTGGGCCTGTGATAGGGAAAGGGCATTAACACGCACTTCATGGTATTCCCATAGTCCTCTTGGACTGTCCAACATGGGAAGCTGACCACTAAATGGCTTTGGCATATGTCAGATTTTATCCACTCCTGTCAAAGTTTGGAAAATACTGCCAGATGTTACTCAGAAGCTTTAAAAAAAGTTATATTTCATAGCTAAATAGCTTTCGCAGGTTCCTGTTGGGTTAGTGGGATTTGGGTACTGTTTGTACTGATGTACCAGAAGCTAATCCGTATGTCATCAGTGTGGTAGGTTTTATTAAGAATGCCACGAGCTGTATTTTACCACAGATTTGTAAATATATGTGTGGTGGTCTGACATACAGTATGTGAGAGTTGGCTGCAAAATAGCACTCAGGAGATAGCCTCTTATTTCGCTGATCTATAGGACTGACCATGAATGCACCTTTTTGGCACGCCTTTTTTCTTTTATGTCCATGCACACATCTTTTTTGTTTGAATCACCCAAAAAAATTATTGCATATTGTGTACTATGAGTATAATTTTTTCCAGTAGTGAGATCTATTTCTTTGGCTGTTTTGTCCTTGCCAAGGAAAACCATATAACAGAAGAGTATTCACTGTAGGTACATTAAGGGATGTATAATCACTCAGCAGACACATAGCTGCAGGGAAGAGTGAATTAAAAAATACTGATTATAAAGCAGTTTCTGATGCATCAATCTAGTACCGGTGGTCATTACCACATTTTATCTCTCTGGCCTAACCAGATACAGAGAATAATCCTCTGCACTACATTTATAATGTAATGGTTGTTCCTCCTGGTTTTATTTTATTGCATTGAGACACATTGATGGCCGTGCAGAAATGGAATCTAGAGTCTCGGAAATGATGATGAAACATCTCAGGATTTCTTCTCTCTCTTTTCTCTTTTTTTATTTCTCTCCAGGCATTATCATTTGGCCCCTTGTTGCAGCTGGATTTTACGGTCTTCATTTCACAATCCTTCCTTCCACCTCCAGCTCAGCCTTGAACTTTCTACCTTTGACACTCAGATCTCCTGGTACACAGAGCCATGGCAGCTGCTAAGCCAAAAGGGCAGAACTCTCTAGCCCTTCACAAAGTGATCATGGTGGGCAGTGGAGGAGTGGGGAAATCAGCCCTCACACTCCAGTTCATGTATGATGAGGTGAGCGACTTGCATTACAAAAATCAAGTAAAAAAATCACAAGTTGTTGCAGTAGGAAAGTTTCTCTTCTCTGGCTGACCAAGTTTTTTTTCTCCCTCCATAGTTTGTTGAAGACTACGAGCCTACCAAAGCAGACAGCTACAGGAAGAAAGTGGTGCTGGACGGAGAGGAGGTACAGATTGACATCCTCGACACAGCTGGACAAGAGGACTATGCAGCCATCCGAGACAACTACTTCCGCAGCGGCGAGGGTTTCCTCTGTGTATTTTCCATCACAGAACTGGAATCATTTGCAGCAACAGTAGACTTCAGGTTCAGTAGCAAACAATATTTCGACGAGACAGTTTTCCGTCCATTAGAATTTAATGACAGTCATTATTAGACATCTCTCCCCTGCGAAAATGCACAAACAGTGTATGCTGTTACGACTTTTTGGAACATCATTAAAAGCAACTGTATTCTCTACAGTTTTACCTCAGTCACATCAGCAAGCAGTATCCTATGTATTTACATAATCCATGGCTGAGTGACGTTTCTTTTGTTTTGTAGAGAGCAGATCCTGCGAGTGAAGGAGGATGAGAATGTGCCCTTTCTCTTGGTTGGTAACAAGTCAGATTTGGACGACCGACGGCAGGTTAGCGCAGATGAGGCGAAGGCACGTGCTGAGCAGTGGGGCGTGTGCTATGTGGAGACTTCTGCCAAAACCCGTGCCAATGTTGACAAGGTATGTTTGACCAGCTGAAGATAGGATTTCCTGGCTGCATCTGTCATTTTTCCAACCAACTTTAGATGAAACCATGCTCACTTCTGCATGACAAAAGTGGGCTGCCAGATGTCAAGGCCAGATGATTGGCTGACAGCCTTCTGCTAGCCAGTGTCATTGTAAGAGATGCAAGCTAGCTAGCCTCTCCTGCGGTCCCTACTTCCCACAGTTTAAAGAATAAGGGCTCAGCGTTAGATCTGTACAGGGACAAGGGTGTAGTCCTCTGTCCATACCCTGCAGTCATGTTGTGCTTATTTGTGCACGTTTTCTTAAAGCTCACAGTTACAGACAAAATGCAGCAATATTACCGGAGATTATGGAGGCAGTGTAGCGTAGTCCAAGCATCATGCAACCATAGGAGATGACAGAATTATAAAATGGTGGAACAAAACAAATCGGTAATATAGATGTTAAGAAGTCTCTGTCCTCATGTTGCGCTGTATGTAAGGCCTTATAGACCACCGCTGTCGACAATGCTGCCCCCATTTAAAGGTACATTATAACGACCTCCAACACCGCTGTCTCGTTTGTTGTTGTCAGAAACTTTTGACACAGCACTCTTTTACCATCAGGAGGATGTATCAATTCCATCATAAAGGATGCATGGAAGTATGAGGGCAGTGACGTTTACAGCATTTGAAATTAATCTATTTAATTGTACGCAAAGGGAGTATAAATGAGTCTTAAACAGCTGGAAAGTTTGCTGATCTGGCGGGGAGCGATCCGGGATCAGACCCCTGGTCCTGGGGTTAGTGCAGGCTGAATTTGAGTTGCTACAACCACTAAAGGTCCATCCTCAAGACATATGACAGCTACAGTAGCTTGAAAAATAGCAATATGGGTAATGAAAGAGAAACTTGTGCTTATTTTCAACCAGCTCTGTCATGGCTGTGTGGGAAGATAAGCAGTGTTTGGCATCCCCCATGTCACCATGGTGCTGCCAGACTGTTGGATGAGTGGGGAGCTCCACACTGCGATGACAGAGCTGGTTAATCAGCAGAAGTTTCAATTCACCAGCTGTAGCAAGTCGAATTGAGTGAGCAACTGATAGTACAAACACATCAACACAGGGAAGACATACATATGTAAACATAATACAACTCATAAAGGAGGTAGAGGGGCACTGAAAATCATCGTCTATCTTCTAAGAAGAGGCATGAGAAGGGGTAGAATTCCTCAATGTGTTTTGGAAAGGGTGGCGTTCAAAGCCACTGATGAGCTCAAGCTGTGCCATTTCACAGGGCGCCCAGTGTGCCACAGAGGGCACTACTTGCAACGGGCCTTGTTGTCTAGCAGCACACTTTCGTCATGCAGAAGTGGGCGTGGTTTTATTGGAAGTGGGTTTAAAAAACAGGTAGGTTTTTACGCAGTTGATGTTGAGCAAACAGAGAATCTGAACCCCCTACTCTTTGTTTTTTTAACAGGTGTTCTTTGACCTGATGAGGGAGATCCGGGCGAGGAAAATGGAGGACAGCAAAGAGAAGAACGGGAAGAAGAAAAGTAAAAGTTTGGCCAAGAGAATTAGAGAGAGATGCTGTATTTTATAGTGTTAAAAGAGAAGCAGGATAGCTGCTTATGTACATATACATTTCTCAGACTTTTGCATTTATTTTGTGCCCGTACCTGACCATGACTTTCTGTTCCTGGCTTCCAGGACATCTGACCGTGTGTCAGGGAGTAGTAAGGTGGCACTCCATACACCATTTATAGCTCTAACTTTTTATGTGCTGACACTCCAAATAATTTATGTACTCTCTCTCTCTTCTCTTACTCTGACCACATTACAGAGTGTAATAAATGGATGGTGTTTAATTTAGGCCTAAGCTTGACAAGAGGCTAAGCCCTGAAATGTTACAAAATTTTTCATTGTAAAGTTTGATGTGTATAATATATTCAAGACAACTGTGCAGTTCAAGAGAAAAGACGAAAAGTGTCAGAGCCAAGGTTTAAACGGGGGGAAGTTGTAACTGGAGCTTGGATAGGAAGTGGAAGTGAGCAGACTCAGCAGTATAGTGTCAACCCAGAATTCATCAAGTGCCACAGAGAATGTACGTTGCACTGGTGAATCTATGAAGCATTTTAATTGAAGGAAAGAGCTGAAATTTGATGCCATTCCTAGTTGTTGTTTTACACCTCAATTTTACTACGTGGTAAGGTTATGAACACTTATTTTTATCTGTGAAGTCAAACTTTTTTTTTTCTTTTTCTTTTCTTGTCCTCGATCATATCAACCAGTGTAAGATAAGCGCACTAATGTTTCTTTCCCCTCCGCGTCACTTTGTCGAGTCCTCTCAAATGCACAAACATTAATCATTACCCTTAAATCTGCGAGGGATTTTACAACACTTGAACCTTTTTCAATTATAACATTTCAGAAGTTTTACCTCACTCGGCCAATGACTTTCATTGCCTTTTTTTTTTGCGATAAAGGAATCCCTGGTGCTCTGATAAAAGGCGATTCCATAACACTACGTCCTTTACAGTACATGCTGTTTTTAAACACTTCTTAAAGCTGATAAAATAAATTGCTTCCAGTCATGTAAAGATTTATTCAGCCTATTTGCTTTTCTTGGCTTAATCACCAACCTTGTAGTCCCCTCTTTTTTAAACTTCAATGTATTTCTTAACAGGGGCTCAAGTGGGAATAAACTAATGGATAGATGAATTTCAAGGCATGAAATATCAAAAATGAATGATAGTAGTGAGGTTGTTCCTGTCCAAAAAAGTTGCTCTCAGTCACCAAAGAAAAATGCTAGCTAGTACAAACAAGTGCCCACTTATTAATGGAGGTGAATGACAACTTGCTATAGTGAGCAGTGTTTGTGTAAAAACTATCTTTGTAAAAGTGATGGAGGCAAATGCTGAAGTTAGAGAATTTCATTGTGAATGGCCTGGGGAAGAAATGCAAAGCTAACGAGGGATTTAGTAATTCATGTACAGTGCATCACTGTTGCCTCTCTGTCCATTGTGAATGTGAATACTCCCCCCATGCCCATCCTGTTTGCCTGTAATCTTAGCCTGCCAGTGATGTGCAGAGTGTAGAGGTCATCGGCATTTCTACTTTGTTTACCTTTGTTGCGTTTTGTGTAAGGCTATCTGTAGCTGTAGTAACATCTGAATGACATACCTGATTTGTTCATTTCCTCTTGCTCATGTAGTGACAAATTTACAGGCAAGTGATTGAAGCAGTGTAAAAATTTGGCACATTGAGAAAATGATTAACAGCTAAATTACATAGACCAAAACACACTGTGAAATCTGCCCCTTCGTTCTCTTTATGACTGAGCCACTCTTTTTATTTCTTTTATTTATTTAAAATAACTTATTTTATGTTTTATTTTTCAGTCGGTTTTAAAGTCCGACCGCCATCCAGAGGTTGTTGCCACACTACACTCACTCTGAACCAGTTTAAACAGTAAATGTGTGTGTTGCCAACAGCAACAGCTCAGCATTTACATTAAAATATCTCCTCAACCAATAGGATGCCTAACACTGGAGTCTATGCAAAAAAGTGATTGTTGCAATGCAAAGAGGAAGAGAATATGAAACATGGAAACAACTCAAAGCATTGTCATTGAGTGCACTAGAAGCATTTAGGCTTGAATGCTGTTTAGAGATCTGACCACAGCTCAAAAACCCAAATGCCCTGTCTACATGTTTACAGATATTTAAAAAAAAAAAACAAGGGATATTTTTACACCTCTGTTTTCAGAAATAATTTGTCCACATGACTTTTGTTTTACAAAGCATCTCCGCCTACACTAGAAGGCACAAGTGCTGGTGTTGCAGCTGTCTGCTGCAGTCTCCTCTTGTCACAAAGGGAGCAAAGTGTACAAGCTACCGCTCTTTTTCAATCTACCTAGTGGAGATCTCATCATTGTTGAGATCTCTCTTCCAATTCACATAGACAACAAAGCCACTCTGGAAAGTGTCCCACTATTGATCCAAAATAGTTCCAGCGAACTTAAACCACTGACACCAGGTGCAGACAAAACGTTAGGTGCAAGTGGTGCAGCAACACTAAGTTTAAGTGTAAGGTAGTCATTGCACCAAGCAGTGCACACCAAATGTAAGCAAATCGACAGTCCACAATTATTGTTGTTTCTAGTATATGGTCTTTACACAAAGCAACGAATTGAGGAGATGATGTCATTGTTTCCGAAACATTCCATTTTTATGGCGCTAAATTTGTCTGAATATTATTTGTGTGAGGAGATTGACAGTCTGTGTGTAATTGTGTAATCTGTAAATGTGAAACAGATTCCACAAATACAAAAAGATATGTAAACTCACAAAATAATTTTTCAAATATAAAACAGATCTGCAAATACACAAACAAATCTGCAAGTGTAGAATTGTGATTCACAAATAAAGACTGGATTTACAAATATATGTTTGAAGTTTTAAATGTTAGGAAGATATTAACAAATGCTTTTCATTTTTTGTATAGTAATTATATACACAGATATTTTGTAAGTGTGGAGTGTGCATTTGCAGATCAGTTTTATATTTGCACAATAGTTTGAGTTTACAAATCTTTTTTTTGTATTTGTGGAAGGTGTTGATACTTACAGATTACACGTTAAAACGGTGATTGTCGACCCTTTAACGCAAATAATTGAGACATTTTTTTTCTCCATACATTTTACATGTCCACTCAGATAAACAGTAAATGGAGTTTTAAAAATTCTACACCTTAGATGGTAAAAAAAAAAATCTTAGTTTTAGTGACCTTAAAACTTTGTGTGTTGACAAGAGGCTGAAACGCAGAGAAAAATACGCGTTTTTTAAAAATATCTGTATACGTGTAGACGGGGCCAAAACTTACACAGTTTTTCTATTTGTCTCATTGATTCCCTGAGTTAATACATAGACACTAAGGAATTCCTGGCTTTGATTACAGGCTTTGTTTGTCACATTTCAGTGTGTAAATTGTACAAACAGACAGTAATGCAAAAGAATGTGCGTGGTGTTTCCTGTTAACTGAAAAGCACACAGTAGTAGATAGTTAAAGATATGTGACTCAAACCCAAAATGTGGGGATCTCTCATTGTATCGGAATGCATATAAAGTAGTTTGGGTTAATATGTTTTAAGGGCTAACCTCCAGTACACCATACCATGACAGAAACATAACTGAGTTAGTGCAAGTTAAAGTGGCAGGCGCAGAAACTGACATATAGTGCAAGAATCACAGTCTGTTATGGCATACCTTCCTTAGCTTACAGCCATTACATTACCTGCTGTGTGTCTTCATCCTTCATCGTCGAGGATTGCAGAAGCTACTAAAGTGACCACCATAGTGCTTGCTTACTCTAACATTGGCTTAACACAGTCTAATCGTTGTTTCAGTGCTTTTGTCATAAGCAAACACTCATAATACTTTTCTTTGTCGTCATCTTAATAGACTTGATGGCCCAGATATTTTCAGCAGGATTTAAGGGGTGAAACTAAAAGAGATATTTGTGTGAAAGCTATGAGCAAACTGTCCTACTGGGTATTCAAATAACTTGTTTTGCCTTTTATATAAATACCCTCGGAATAAAGAATAGATATCTTTGTCTTTGATTGGATGGTTGTATGTATGCCATCGATTAAATGTTTCCTTCATGTTTACTTATTTGAACATAACCACTAATGTAGCCTATCTGTTTGTGAATGCAAGAGGTGAAGCTTACATTTCAATTCATTTTTTGTGAGTTATTTGGAAATGGCAAATAAAGTGGATATTACTAATAATATTTTTCAAATGTGTTTATATGTTTTTTGTGTGAAGATTTTTGTCTACCTTTTTGTATATACCTTGAGTTTCACTATACAAGCAGGGAATTCACGATATTAATTTCATATTTATTCACTTATGGGTCATGGGGGCAGCAAGCTGAGCAAGGTGCCCCCAGACAATCCTCTCCCAGCAACATTTTCCAGCTCCTCCTTCAGGATCCTGAGGTGTTCCCAGGCCAGATGAGCTATAAAGTCCCTCCAGTCTGTCCTGGGTCTATCCGTGGTCTCCTACTGGTTTGACATGCCTGGAAAACCTCTGACAGGAGGCGCCCACGAGGCATCCTGATCAGGCGCCTGAACCACCTCAACTGACCCCTTTAGATGTAAAGGAGCAGCTGCTCGCTATGGATATCTGAGCTCTTCACCCTGCCTCTGAGGCTGAGCCCAGTCACCCTATGGAGGAAACTTATTTCAGCTGCTTGTATCTGCAGTCACATTCTTAGGGTCGTAATCCAAAGCCCATAGCTACAGGTGAAAGTTGGGACGTAGGTGGACTGGTTAAATGAGAGCTTTGCCTTCAGGCTCAGCTCCCTCTTCACCATGACGGTCCAGCACAATATCAGCATCACTGCTGACGTCACATGAAACTGTACATCTCATGCTCCATTTTACCCTCACTTGTGAACAAGACCCTGAGAACACTTGAACTCCTTCACTTAAGGCTGTAACTCTCCAAATTCAAAGGAGGCAATCCAGTGTTTCATTCTATTATGTAATTTTTTAATGGCTTTACCTTTATTTTCTCCGGTTTGTAGGCGGTTTTACAGCATAATTTGTTCTATATTATGCAGACCGCTTGGCTCGGCCCATCTCTATGTATACACAATCACACTGGTTCTTTGTGCTGCATGTGTGCTCCTCCTAAAGGTCGGTTATGCCAATGTCATGGAGAAGGACAAGGGGAAGTATTGATTTACTATAGCACACACATGGATATGTTGCAGTTGCTGTGTGCTGTTTTGTAGCAGTGATAGAATTTAGTGCACAATGGAGACAAACTGTTCAATAGAGTGAAATCAACTGGCAACATAAAAGTTCCTTTTCAAACCAGAATCATAATCAGCTTTACTGATGAAGTATGTGTGCATATACAAGGGATGTGACTCCGGTTTTTTATGCTCTCAATACACTTACACATAAATAAACAGCAAAGGACAAGGACAACTAAGCTGAATAAAGGTAGGGAATAGACAGTATTATTATGTACATAAAAACTTCTACTCCACAACATTTTGGAAGCCTGTATTGGCCTTTTTTATTCCATTACCTTTATTTGATAAGTTACTTTGTGGATTAAAATATTAAGACAATACATAAATCAACTAATAAATAATAACGTATTATTGATAGATTAAACTGCCCTACAGTATTAAAGTAGTAAATGCATTAATGATTATAAGCCAGTGATAAGACATATATTATTCAGGGATGGCCCATTCTGCATAATAAGTACTTTTACTTTCGGTGCTTTGAGTATAGTGTGATGCAAATGCGTTTATACTTTTACCTAAATAAGATTGTGAATGCAGGCCCTTTGTTTGTCATAGAATATAATTTTACATTACATTTTACTGAGTAGTGCAAAGCAATACACGTTGAATGGGTAAATATGTATGCCAACAGTATTTAAGATAGGATAAGATATAACTTTATTTACCCTGAGGGAAATTGTTGTGCAGCGGTTGCATAAGTTAGAAGAGGACAGATGCAAAGCATGCAATAAGAACTAGTATCTGCCCACATACAGGAGCTATATACAGCACTTAAGATTCATATAGACAGTGACAGTTGAAATGAGGTAATAAAAAAGAAGACAATATATTTTATATAAAGGCTTATCGATTTGGAAATGTTTATTTTGTCTTATATTTTGAAAGTAGGGGTTCCCCTTGACGGTGACGTAACCGCTGATCTGGATTACGCACGCGGCTGTCATTGGTTCACACCGACGCACCAGGCCTGTAGTTTGAAAGCTGTCTGGGCCCTGGCGAGTTGTACCGTTAGCCACATTGCGAACAAAGTTACAATATTTTGAAATAAATTCAAAGAAATTGTGGAGCCATTTTGCCCGGAAACACGTCTGCCAATTTTGGACCATGCGGTGGTAAGAGGGAGCAACAACCCGGCGGAATACGTGGAAGCGGACGTGTTTTTGAGCAGCATTGTTAGATTGCATCTTGACTTGAGTTGCATTGAACTCCACGCAAAGAGAAAAGAAAGCTAGCTGGCTAAGGTGCTAGCGGCTAGCTGGCTAGCTAGCGGCGGCTATCCAGCCAACTCGCGTGCTATCCACTTCCTTGTTGCACATTGGAGTGTGATGGAAGGCGAGAAGAAGTTTGTGAGAAGGAGACGGAGTTTCTTTACCTCCACTTTAACACTATCCGGTTAATGGATTTACATTCTCGTACGATCTGCAACATTTCACAAGAACTGGATTATAAATTTGGAGGGGCTTTGGGCCTGTGCTTTGACCATGAAACGGAATGCGACTGTCTAGCTGGACACAGTTAGCTATTGGAGGCTAGCTGGCTAAACCGACAACCATAAGCTAGCAAATCTGGGAGATTTCCGTCCTGGAGCACAATGGTTGAGTGTCGACTGGCTCTATAACTAAACACCGTATTGTGGATTTTATGTGACGGAATCTACAGACACCAAGTGTCTTAAAATAAGTACCGTCTGGGGTAACTCGCTTTTTGATTAACCTGAAACGAGCTAGCTTTGTAATGCTAATGTTAAGCTTGTGATTTAGCTAGCTAGCTAGCTGGCTGGCTGTCTAATTGTGAATTTGCCGTAACGTTAGCTAACTAGCCTGTTACACAGCTAGCCCAATGTTTTGTTCCACGGCACAAGGAACATAGTTTAGGCAAAGTAGATAATATTAAGATTATTCTCAAAGTGGGTATAGCATTTGTTGTGGAGATAAATGCCTAATTCAGAGGTGCTTCGCGACGGTCGGGGACGGAGCCCCTCTGCTCAGAGAAATGCTAACAGGCAGGACAGGCGTAGTAAACCAGGGAGCGGTGCTGCTCAGCGAGAGAGACACCGTGAGAAGAGGCGGTCATCGGCTTCTAGCCGAAAGAAACGCAGGCAGGCCAAGGGAAGAGACTTGTGGCATACCGGTACAACAGGAGACCCTGACAATGACCGAAAAGGCACTTTTGATAAAGACGCTGAACTTCGGACATTGGTAGAGTATGATGACGTGAGCTCCCAGTCAGAGCGATTTTCTGGGAGCCCCTCTCCTAAACTTGACCCCAATGCTGACAGGCTCTCAGTGGACCGACTTAGCGATGTTGACTTTGGTGAATATAATGGACCAGCATCCCCAGACAGAAGTCACCCGAGAGACCGGGAGGCAGTGTGCATTAGCAAGGACGAACAAACAAGAGGACCATCTGAGAGGAACAAACAAGAGAAGGAGCCAGGCAGGAAAAAGGACCGCCAGAGCCGAGAGAGAGACTCCTCAAAAGCCAGGAGTGGAGGTAGCCTCAGTGGCTCTAAAAATCACAGAGACACTACAAGGAGCAATGACAGGAATGGTAAAAGGACATCTACATCTCAGTCCTTACAATCTGCAGATAAAAGGGATTCAAAAAGGCACAGAAGTAAAACAAGATCTGATAAAGAGCCCCCGTCTGCATACAGAGATGCTCCACAATCTTACAGAGATGACCGTGAAGACCTCAGGGCATACAGGAGAAGTCCTGGTTTCAAAGCAGAAAGTCCCTATGGGACATCATATTCATATAGCTACCAGTCCCCTGGTGGTTATAACCAGCTAATATCTAGAAGGAGTCCAACTTACGGGAGCAAAAGACTCTCTCCCAGTTCTGCATATTACAGCCGGGATGTAGATGGCTATGGGGCATATGGTATGCCAAAGTCACCCAGTTCATACTCCAGCAACAAAAGGAAGAGATCGCCTGTGAGCCCAGCGAACTGGCGCAGGTCCCCAAGTTATGGCCGACACAGTCCGTATGAACAAGGAGAGTTTGGTTCAAGTCCTTATGGAAACCGCAGGAGATCAAGAAGTCCATACAGGAAGTCCCTGAGCCCAAGTCCAGATGTCAGGTGAGTTCTTATAAAGCAGCTCATGGAAGTATGCTTCACTTGTTGGCTGTGGTGTGATTGTGTGGCGTATTTATATGATGTGTAGTTTACAGTTTGAAATGATTGTGCAACCTAAACAAGGACAAAGTTTTAACATCTGTGTTTATTCAGGCCTAAATGTTTTCAGTCAGTATTCGCTGGCATGCTTATGCCTTTCCCCAAACCTTTGACCCGACTGGTGATTATGTGAGAGAAGTCCTGCATGTGACACTGGTGTCGTAACTTGCCTTTTATGTTTTCACATTTAGATATCCACTAGATTTGCTATTTCATGCAAGTTAATAAAATAGTCACATGAAGTTTGTAATGTTCAAACAAAAATCTAAAATGGTGTTAATATCATTTTCCTTCCAGGCGATCTGCTAGGTCACGTAGCAGAAGTCCATATTCATCCTCAAGGCATTCACGTTCTCGCAGCCGTCACCGCCACTCTCGCTCACGCAGCCGCCCCTCTAGCCTCTCACCAAGCACGCTCACCTTCAAAACCAGCCTCGCAGCCGAACTCAGCAAGCAGAAAAAGGCTAAAGCCGCAGAAGCAGCTGCCAAGGCCAAGAACTCCAGCAACACATCTACTCCAACCAAGGGTTCCTCATCTGCACACCAACCCAGCCCCAAGTCCAATCACACATCGAGAAAGGGCCGCCCTCCCTCTCCACCACAACCAGAGAAAGGTCCCAGAACTCCCACATCGAGCCAGCCTCAGTCCCCCTCTGAAAGGTCAGTCCAAGAGGACCACTGAGCACCAGACCAGCAGAGACAGAGACGGAAAGGGGAAAGACGACTCTGTACATCGGGACAAAAGGAAAGCACCAGCACCTGGACAGAGCAAAGACAGGGAACGAGCCACTGGTCCACTCATCTCTACTCTCTCATCCCTGCCATTGCCCCAGACGGTTCTAGAGCACATGGATAAAGGAGAAAGGTATGGGTGTGTTGTTGTGCCATATGATCTAGACATTTAATGCCCTTTTTATACTTGCTTGTCAACACTTACTCACAGTCTGTCTCTGTATTTCCTACATTTTTCTACCATCAGCTTGAAGGACAACTTGATCTCAGGGAAGAAAAGGTCAGAGAGAAAGGCCCGTCAGCTTCTTACCGACTTGCCTCTCCCCCCTGAACTTCCTGGTGGCACATCTTCCCCGCATAGCCCACCTGATGACAAAAAGTCCCAAACACTTCGGCGAAGACCAAAGTATGTTAGGGAGCATTTACTGCTCTATCATTCTTCTTCCTCTATTGTTATCTGTGTATTCACTCTGCTTCCACTAAAATATTTTCTTGTATTGTCTAGAATTTGTGGCCCAAGATATGGTGAGTTTAAGGAAACTGAGATAGACTGGGGCAAACGCTGCGTGGACAAGTTTGAGATCATTGGAATCACAGGGGAAGGCACCTACGGTCAGGTGTACAAAGCTAAAGACAAAGACACTGGTAGGTGTTTTGAACATATAGGTTCATTTGTAACTCTTCATCAACATTGTAGACACAGATCTATTCTCATTGTTCTTGAGAGGTGAAATCAAGGTTGGAGATGATAATCTCCTGTTTTGAAAGTTCTGTGGTCATGAGGCCTGCTCAAGATAAAGTCTTGACACAATGTCCTTCCCTCTGTTTCACAGCTGAAATGGTGGCTTTGAAGAAAGTTCGTCTGGACAACGAAAAGGAGGGCTTCCCAATCACAGCCATCAGAGAGATTAAGATTTTGCGACAACTCAACCACAAGAGCATCATAAACATGAAGGAGATCGTCACAGACAAGGAAGATGCTCTTGATTTCAAGAATGATAAAGGTGCTTTATGTTTTTGCTCAAAGCAGCTCTCTGATTCATTTTCTTTTATTTGTGAACTTTTTTGATGACTAAATCTCTATCCTCTCATCTCAGGTGCTTTCTACCTTGTATTTGAATACATGGACCATGACCTGATGGGATTGCTCGAGTCTGGCCTGGTCCATTTTAATGAGAGCCACATTAAGTCTTTCATGCGACAGTTGCTGGAGGGCCTCGATTACTGCCACAAAAAGAACTTTCTGCACAGAGACATAAAGTGCTCCAATATTCTGCTCAATAACAAGTGAGTCCTTATGTTTTTTTTTTCACAGTCAAAACATAAAAAGTCAGTTTTTATGTTTTATTACAAATGTTTTTTTCCCGACTACATTTAATTTGTTTTTCCCCTCTCCTGTTCAGAGGTCAAATAAAGCTCGCAGACTTTGGTCTTGCTCGGCTGTATAACTCTGAAGAGAGGTGAGTCTCCTATGTTCATGGTAGATATACACCACACCCGTCAAGCTGTCTCGCTTTCACAATTATTTTTGCTCCTATCTGAATATACTCATCTTTTTTTCTCGTTTTTAGTCGACCCTACACCAATAAAGTGATTACACTATGGTACCGTCCCCCAGAGTTGCTTCTGGGAGAAGAGAGGTACACGCCAGCTATTGATGTGTGGAGCTGCGGGTAAGAGCAGAGCTGATACTGACTTTAAATTTGACTTACTGTATGTTACTTGACTATCTGCCCGTTGAGTTATAAATAGTGAATTGTGTCTTGTTTTCTCTGACAGATGCATTCTTGGAGAACTGTTCACAAAGAGACCAATTTTTCAAGCTAATCAGGAGCTCGCCCAGTTAGAGCTTATCAGGTAAGTTCAGGCAAAATGTCATCTGCAGGATCTTGTGAACTTGTCATTGGTTCCCACACGCTGGTGCACCCACTTATGACATACTGAGAATGGGTGTCAGCTTATCTAAAACAGGAAGAGAAAGCGGCACTTGTTTTTTTTCCACTGATCATCTCAATCGACCATAAAGCTACGCAACCACAGGATGTGTTTTGATTAACAGGCCTCTCTTGTTTTGTACTGACTGTTCTTGTTAGAGGAAAGGTGGAGGTAGTGATCAATTGAGTGGAGGCAGCCCACCTCTGCTTGGGGAAACCCTGAAAGTTTGTACAGATCTTTTTGTCTGTGAGCTAAGCGCAGCTTAAAATGACAGAAACTGAACTGCTTTTCCTTTTTGTCTCATTTTCTCTCCTGACTTTGTTTATGGCTTTGCCACGTGCAACATTAGCTATAGGTAGGGAGGAGGGACAATAGGCTGTAATAATGAAGGCAGAGGTGATAGAAAGCAACAAGTCAGGCCAGTTCTCTGGGTGTTGTCTAATTCTGAGATATGTAGGAAGCCTGTACTGCCTATTATGTCCACACATTGCTGTGCGCTGCTTAATCAAATGTATTTCTGTCCTGTAGCCGAATATGCGGCAGCCCCTGTCCTGCTGTTTGGCCAGATGTAATAAAACTTCCTTTCTTCAACACCATGAAACCAAAGAAGCAGTACAGGAGACGGTTACGAGAGGAGTATGCTTTGTAAGTTCATGTTTATGCCTTCTAATTGAATATTTAAAGATTGCCCCTCTAGCAGTGCATTACACTGAAATGTTGTGTTGTCCAGCATCCCACCGTCTGCCCTGGACCTGTTTGACCACATGTTAAACTTGGACCCCAGCAAACGCTGTACAGCCGAACAAGCGTTAGGCAGCGAGTTCCTCAAGGACGTGGACCCAGACAAGATGCCCCCGCCAGAGTATGTTTTCCTTCATGTTGCGTCAACATGTTTATCTCAAGGTTTATTAGCAGGATTACAGTGTTAACTGTTTCCATCTCCTCAGTCTTCCACTGTGGCAGGACTGTCACGAGCTGTGGAGTAAGAAACGTCGGCGACAGAAGCAGATGCCAGAAGAAGTGGCAGCCCCCAAGGCGCCCCGTAAAGAGCTGGGTCTTGACGACAGCCGCAGTAACACTCCCCAGGGCTTCCCCGCTCCTGGAGGTGTCAAAGCTCAGAATGCGGCTGCTTCTGCGTTGCTGGGTGAGTTTATCAACTGTTTGTATTTGTTTGCGGGCTGTTTATGGTGAACACCATAATTACAATTACTCCTTGACTTTGGAAACATTTGGTTGTATTGCCTGAGTGAGTAGTGGCTTTTAGGGAAAGTGCACCACCGTAAAGGAAAGGGGTGCACTGACTTTATAACACATCAGCTTTTCCTTGCTGCAGCTTCCCGACTGTTGTCAGAAGGACAGGGGCCAGAGCCGATATTCACCCTCGTTGCTCCATCTTGATTGTGTCTTGATTCCCCAGCAGCGGGGAATCAAGACACAGGAAACTTCTGTCGGTCTCAAGGAGCTGCAGTATTTAATTTTGCACATCTGCGAACTCTACTGTACATTGGCTCCTACCTCGTAATTCACTGCTAAAACCTTTTTCTCTGCTCCGGCTCCCCTTATTCACTTGTCTGCTTTAACCACATTCACAGTCAGTCTCCCTCTCTCAACCACAAACCTAATACGCACACATACACACACACCCTAGGTACTTTCATTGTGTAACGGAATGCGGCGCAATATTCGTTTTAGCTCAGCTGTCTTGTTTTCATAATCATTTAAAACCGAAGCTGTAATCGAAAACAAAACTTGATTAATCACACCTCCCCATTAGCTCGTCAGTCTCTAAATAATTACATTTACCAGTATGAAAGTTACTCTGCTAATGGAGTATGATTTGATATGATGCAATACACTAAAACAGGTACAACTGGTGTATATTTAAAACTCATAAAGGTTGTAAGAGCTTGGCAGCTTTGCAGAATAATTGGTCTTCAATACTCATTCATTTACTCACTTAATCTGTCCTGCATTTCTTCTGAGGGTCATACCTCTGTGGAGGATGTATGCATAGACAGCACACTGAATCGAGCTTATTAAGACAGCCCTTTTCAACAGTACTGTTGAACTGTGTAGTATTTTTCACTCCTGTGACTCTGTTGCTTCTTGTTCTAGTGATGAATCAGCAGAGCTGTAGTCTGATTGATCTTGTCCTTTATACATACATTTAACGTGGTAGAGTGATCGTAAGTGATTTTAATTGGCATTTAAAGGTTTCTCGAACTATTATGACTCATTAGGTGCGTTTCCACAGTCCTTAATATTCCACTAACAATCAGAATAATAGCCCATCACAATAAAAATGCCTCATGTAACCACCTCAGTCAGAAGAAATGGCCCAATCAAAAGGGATTTTCTATTATGTTGAGAGGGCTGGTGTACATCCCTTTGATAATGCATTCAGTAGGAAAATATTAGCATCCAATAACTATGCAAATGCTTAATCCAATCAAGTTTCTCTAGTTGGAATAAATATATTCTCTCTGTGTGGGTTGGCTCAACGTGGGGGTAACGATAGATGAAAAAGGGGGTGCGAGCGCCGCACACACCGTGCTGCAAAAGCTGTTTTTACAGCCTCCCTCTGCTGATTTTGAATTGTTCATAAACTCAATAAGTATTTTAAGTGCTCTGTTATTGCTGTGTGCTTATGGCTGTGCTCTGATTATTACATTTATTCTTTGATTTTGAATAGTAGCCTTATGGAACACTGTTACGGATGCATTATGGAGTTAGTGGACATAACAAGCATCTATCCCAACTAGTAGCAGTGGCCTACGTATGAGACGTTTACAGAAGATCAGTAAATTGTAACATCTAATAGTAGTCTGCATATGAGATGTTTAGGGGACATCTGCAGTTTGTAGCTACAGAAACAAACCTGGGTTAAACTTGTGTTACTTACTACTAAATTGTTTTAACAGATGGTACAGCTTCGTCTTCTAAATTTTATCGAATTAATTGAATTTTCTCAACAAAATTGAAAAAAACTTCTCATATTTTGGACAGATTGGACGCTTCAAAGCAGGCGAGACACTCTGCAAATCAAAAATGATAATAACTTTATTTGGATATAGCACAGTTCATACAGCAAGTGCAACTCAAAAGTGCTTTACATAATAAAATGAAAAAATACATGGTAGACAGGAGAGTAAATAAGATTCAATCACAAACTCACACATATGTGCACACACACACAAAAAAAATATGAATTAGGTTTGATACCAAGTGATTTAATAAAATCTACAAAAATGCAAGTCTGACATTGTAGGTGTTAAGATTTCGTTTGAAGCTGTCTATTGAATCAGAGAGTGTGACGTCCTGTGGAAATGTTCTACTTTGATTAAATGGTTTGGGGCATGTAAACACACATCTTACCAGATGACTTTATTTAGAGTCCATATCACCAGTCAAGTAAATATCTTCAATCAGAATGATGTGTTGAAAATGCTAGTAAAATATTTCATCTGAAATGTGTGTTCCCAAGGTTAAAACTGTATCTCAAATGAATCTTCTGTCTTCTTACAGACCCCAAGGGCCCAAACTCCCAGTTAACCCAGGAGCAGCTGGCGGTCCTCCTGAACTTCCTCGGTCAGCCCAAGAGTTCAGCCAGCACGGCCCAGTTCGTCCAGTCCATGGGAACAAAGGTCAATCAGGAAACATTACAGCAGCTCTCCAAAGCCCTGGCTCCCTCTGACCCAGCTGAGCCTCCCCTCCAACCTACGCCTGCCAAGCCTCCCCAGCCCGCTGCTCCCGCAGGCGTGCCCCGCACACCCCCAATGCCCAAGCCTCCTTCACCCCCCATGTCCGCACCGTCGGGTATCCCAGAAGGAGAGGCCGCAGCTGCCACGCAGACAGCCATGACGATGCTGCTGGCCCAGCTCCTCCAGGCTCAGCAGGCTCAGAGGCAGGAGCTGAGTGATGGTGGAGAGGGGGCGGAGAGCACAAACCCTGCAGGAGGAGCATCAGGGGGGCAGCCTCTTCCTCCAGAGGTCAAACAGCCTCCTGAGCCCAGCCCCGTCTCTCCAGGTGAATCTCCTTCTGTTAAATTTTTTCAGGGAAACAGATGAACACAGCAGAATATTGTTTTATAAGTACATTCCTATACCTAACACAGTGTTGTATTCTGTGCCTTCAGTGTCTGAAGTAGGTGGAGTATCCATCCTGCCCCCAGACCAGAGACCACCTGAACCCCCAGAGCCACCTCCACATGCTGACCTGGACTACCGGCAGCCGCCACCTGAACCCAAGACTGGCCATGCTCCACCTATTGCAACTGCAGGTGGAGGTGATGGAGGGAGACCCCCAGAGCCAGACTATCCACCTCTCCCTACTGCAGAGGGACCTGGATACGGCGGAGACTACAGCCACCCACCTCCCCCACCCTTCACTCCTGCAGGCTTTGGGGACGGCTACATGGGTCACATGTTAGGCGGAGGCCTGCCACCTCACGCTCTGAGAGAAGTGTTTAGCGGACCCAGCCAGGCTGCCAGCTCTTCGTCTGCTGCAGGTGTTCTGGCCCCGGCCCACCCAGACCCCTTCCCTCCAGGGGCCGGAGCCACCGGACCCAGCAGCATGGTGTTCACTGGGGACAAGGACCACCGTTTTAAGTACAATCACAGCCCCTTACCTGTGGAGGGACAGCCTAACCCCAGCGCTATCCACCTCTACAACCACGCCATGGTTAGAAAGGATGGTGTACCTCCTCCCCCACCCATCCCAGCGCCAGGACAACCTTGGGGCTCCCCTTCCCAAGTCGGGGCTCCACCACTACCCCTCGGCTTTGTCCCACATGTGAACTCAACAGCAACAATCAGAGGACGAGGCCTGCCTTTCTGAAAGACTGGAAATAGGACATGGCAGTTTGTGACAATGGACAAAAGGCTGGAGGACTCAGCTTTGAGCCTGAAGCCTCTCAGGCCACACCAGAGGGATCTGGAGATGCACACTCAGTTTGTAATAACTTAAATCTGTGTAAGGCATTGTATTCCTCCTCAGTCTGGAATGTGGAGTACGTTGCAGAAGGACAGCCGAATAACACAGGAGGAGCTTTTCTTGCTCATACCATTTTCCTATTTTTTTGTAATCTATTCTGCTGTCTTTTAAATTAAACTTTTACCTTTTTTGAGTGTACATTTATCAGGCCGGGTAAAATTTTAAATCTCTACCTTAGCCTTTCTGTAATTGCTCCAGGGCAGACTAGTATTAATGTTTTGCACTACTGACTGAAGTAGGCGGAAACTATTTTAGCTACGAAAGGAAACGGATGGTGTGCTTTATCTGCACAGTTAGGAATATGACCAGTAATGTAGTGTCCTCCTTTTTATTACGGCCATGATTATGTTGAAACAATGATGGCTCAGTTGATTGGCTTGATGGCGTAGGTATCAGCACAGGGAGCTATTTGAGGAACTGTTAGTTCCAGACAGACTGGTAGCACTTGGACGACTGCAGCAAATCTGATGAGATGTTCATGGAGAAAGGCTGTTTTCACTTTAAATTCCACATGCCTTTTTGCCAATAGATGTTGTAAGTTCATGAGCAAAACACACGTAACCCCAGTTCAAAAACTTTCTTTTGTACTAAAATGAATATGTCCCCCCCCCTTCCTCCTCCTTTGGCAAATGTTTATTAAAGAAACGCCAACAACATATTATTGTCTGTTTCATCTCTACAAGGACTGTTATAGACGTCATCACAGTTACACACCGTATCTAACTATAAAGCAATGAATATTTGTCCTTCACATACGTCAGGAAGCATTCATTCAATCTACTTCACACTTGGAGTGTATATCTCTGGGGACCAATGGATGTGCAGTTAGGAGCTCAGGGCTCTGCACACTGGGTTGATCATGTCCGCTCACCAGTGCTTCTGACAGCCCGTAGCCACAATCTTATGTGTGTTTTTCTTTTGTTACCACCGGCAAAATACCTTCAAACTAAATCCATGCTGTACTTTATAACTGTGGTGGTTACGTCAAAGCAAGCGGCTAATATGCCCATTTGAAAATTAGGAGTCGAGTGTACTTCATTGGTGTTTCTGATCACAAGTAGCTGCAACCTGGGTGTTTTTCAAGGGTGGATTTACGCATTAGGGGGCCTCATGCAAACACCGTCTAGCTTTACTTAAACTGGTAATGTTGGTATTGGCAGTGGTAGAAGTACTTTAAACCTTTTGTTAAAGTTCTGCATTTAAACCTATTACTTGAATCAGGGTTCCCACAGATGCTTAAAAAGTCTCAAAATATCTGGAAGCCATTAATCTAAAGACAGGGCCTGAAGCTCTGTTTAATATCAATACTTTAATAGTCTAAAAATGCTAATACATGCTAGCTAGCCATCACTGTATCCTGGGTTTAACAGGGAAGTGCAAAATGAACGTAAATGATTTTTCTAGACATGATTTTGTGGCATGGCTGAAACTGGTACAAGGTAATGAATACGAGTCTCTGGGTGCGTTCAGAGTCGCGTACTTTTTCTTTCTACTTTTATCAGATACTGCAGCTGCCCTAAAAAAGTACAGCAGTATGCTCACAGTTGGAACATACTACTTTGTCATAACATGACGCCCTGAACTAAAATAAACATCACTTACTGAGTTCGCCACAGACAGAGATCAACTCGCAGAGCCCTGCTGTTGTCGCCTTGTCATGTATGTAGTTTAGCTTTAAAGTAAACTGCACATATTGTAGATTCTAACAGATTATATTTGTGACAGTGAAATTCCATCTGTAGTTTCTGTCATTGTTATAGTTATGTCCTAGTTTATAATATTTGATTATTTTGTTTCCTTAATTAATATTCCTTTTATTACTATTTGAGTCATCAGTCACTTGAATGCGCAGTCATCCGTCTTTGCTACTTCTGACAGCTGTCAATCAGCTGTCAACGGGCTGTCATCTGTTTGCGGCTCAGTGGATGTGACGCATCATCCACTGCGCAGGGGATTGTGGGTCAGAACAGCCAGGAAAGCAAGCCGGCTTGCATACTGCAAAGTTGGACTGGATGTAGTAGAACATCTTGATATTTTTAGCACACTGCATTTGGCCTACTATGTATTGGTACATACTAAATAGTATGGTAGTAAGGGTATTGGAACGCACAGTCTGTATTTTGTGCAAAGTTTTTCCAAACACTGCACGATGGGAATCAAAGCAGTGGAATCCCACATGCAGACCGGGAAGCACAAAACTGCCAACATCTAATGGCCCTGGCGGAGCGCCGAGAAGACAATCACGCTTGACTATCTAGAGGAAGTAAAAGACGTAAGAAGGTTTCCATTGGTGAACATGCGGAAGGATATATTGCCCAATATACTAATCCATGTAAAAACAAGATGGCCGCCATCTCCGCCAGGTCAGTATGCAGCCGACCCCGACACAAAAGAGGACAAGTTCCAAAACCTGATCACATTTTATGGTTGATTTATTTATGATTAATAATGTGTATAGTTTGATATGGCAACAACTTTAAACAATTTTAGCAGCAGTTACAAGTTAATCACTGTTAATTAGGAAGTACAGGTGTACTGCTTAGGACCCAAGGAAGCACAGTATCAAGAGTGAAGTTGTTTCTATGAGCAGTTCTAAAGAAAGCTGCAAGCAGCGATACCACAGGCCTGTTGTGAACATGCATGTGTTTGAACACACTACACTAGTGCTATAAATGACCAGTGGTAGCTGTGGTGACTTCATAGATGAGGCCACTGGATGGCAGTGTCATGTCAAATATCACCACCCTCACTTACCTGCAGTGTGCGCTGACTGCAACAGATCTGGTGTCTGTGGTGCAGATTGACATTCAGTGCTGCGACTGTAAGCCAATGTACTCGCTTGTAAGTCTCACTCAAAACCAGCAGACCTTAGCTGGCAGCCACGATTTCACTGCAGCTAAATCTTGACACTTCATACACCATTCACAAAATGACAAGCTCCTTGAGGAAGTCAGTATAATGCAAATAGACATATTTTGGCTGCATTTGTAGCATGAAAAAACCCTCTCACCTCTTTCTATAAAGAAACTGCCAGGTTAGCACTGCTGAGAGTTTTTATCAACAGAGACACGGCTGAGGAGATAGCAGCACACATCACGTTTCAGACAACTAATACACAACCTGGAATACAGATACAGAGCGGCGCGACTGTCGGGAAGAAAGGAAATGTTCCAACAGCTGACAGCTCCCAGTGGACTCCATCTTCAAGCACTTTAACTCATTCTTTGAACATAATGGGAAACTGTTTCGCAGAGATCACAAACCAGTCCTCCTGAACGCTCCCTCTTAATGCCAACTTTGATATGAATTTTTCTGGATGTCAGGAGACCTTTTTGCCATTTTAACCTTCATCAAATGAGGCGTTGCTTTTGAATAAAATCAGCTTTTTTTTAACTGTTTCCCTGCACATCATGTTGAGATGAAATGGTTTTTCCAAAATTATCCTGCTGATGATAATATTACAGATACAGCTTATGTTTCTGAGGCATCAAATTAAGGATAGCAAACGTGATGTATCTTCAGAGGGACTTCAATCCAGCTGGAACAATTCATTATGGATATGACCATACTTATATGCACATATATCTACTTATCAAAGATTATTTTCAAAGTAAAAAGGAAAAAAAAAGCAAGGATTGATGAGGTGCAGTAGTACGGGTCAGTGTATTACATACAGTAGACAGCAGTCAGCTCATCCCCAGTTTGGAGAAGCAGACTGACAAGGAAGCTATGCAATGACTGCTGTAGACAACACCTAAAAACATCACTATCCGTTTAAGTTTGTGCAATATTGAGAGAATTTTTACCGCTTTACCTTTCTGTCAGACAGCCTGTTTAGACAGGGAATCCATTAAAGGCATCAGGTCCATCTGTGCGCTCACCAAAGCCACCAGACTCCATTGAGAAAAATGGCGATTTTAGCTAACTGAACACAGGAGCTGCTGGTCTACTGCTGCTTCAACCAGTAGGTTTGTTTGTGTTATTGTGCAAGTTTGGTGTATCCAAACTAACCCCTTTAAATGCCAAAGTCATACAATATCACAAACAAACGTACTGATCGAAGCAGAGGTAGACCAGCAGCTCCTGTGTCCAGCAGTATTAAATCGCTGCTTTTCTCAATGAGGTCTTGCTTTTTTTTTTTTTGTTTGTTTATTTGTATTAATTTTTATTTACTTTTTTATTTGATAGGGACGATGCACTTTAACACTGTTCCAATACAGAGTATGAGACTGATGTGTTGCACAAAGAGTTTATAGCTATTGCTAATTTTCAGCTCTTGTCCTTGTTGGGCTTTTACATGTCGGCCTACAATGTACAATTAAAATTTTCCCAATAATTTTCCTGTTGGAAATCACTGTCTGACATAAAGATAAAGCAGTGAAAATACTCTCAATGTAGTGTGCACTTAATCTGATAGATTTTTTTTTTAGGTGGGACTGTTTTTTCAGTGGTTAAAATATGTTATATGGCTTACCGTTCCACAGCAGCGGATTGCTTAGCTTGTATGTCGGACTCCAGCCTGCTTTTTTCCCTTTAAAGGAATTATTCTTGGGGAGTTTTTCCTTATCCGCGGTGAGGGTGCAAGGACAGATGGATGTCATATGCTGTAAGGCCTCTGAGGCAGATTGTGATTTGCGATATTGAGCTTTATGAATAAAATTGAATTGAACTGAATTCTCCAAAGTGGGGGTGTGCTGCCTGACATGTTCTGTTTGTAATATACTGTCTATGAATAAGTTCCCCACACAACCCCACTTCAAAAAATCTAAACTACCCCTTTAAGTTCTTTCTTAAGTTCAGTTGAATCACTATTTAAAAGCTCCACAACATCAAGACACCTCTCTATGCTACATTATTGTACTTAAAAATTTTGGGAATTGCAATAAAGGCAGCCTACCTGACCTTAAATGCTATAGCTAACTACAAAAGGCCATAGATTTATAAAAACTGGAGCCACAAATGGTGGAGACATCTTCCACTGAATGACACTCTACATACATTGGAACAAAGAGACACACATCTGTCCTTTGTCTTACCCGTCATATTCACATCTGAATTTGCCACACGTCACATTGCTGGTGATGAAAAAGTGATTATCTCAGAGGGGTTCCGTTCTGCAAAGCTAATTCGGAACGTGGATGGCAGCTAGTCTGTGATTAATACGGCGTGGATGATGGATTGCTGAAAATTTACGCCAGCTTCTGTGGAGACTGGCAGCATCATATTTTTTGTGTGATTGATTGAAACAACAGTGAGTACAATTTAGAGAGGAGATGAGAGGAAGGGGCAGGGAGTGAGACATGGAAGGTATGTTAGACTGTGGCTCTTGACCACAGCATCACTCTTAAATTTGGCCATGATGCAGCTTTAAAAATGACAAAAAAATCCTTTTTTATTGCGTCACATTGAGAGGAAAAAACCTCCACAGGTTCCTGCCTTAAGTGAGAGCTGATTTAACACTTTTCATGGCTGGTAAGTGCTACGGCTGTTTTACCTGTGTGTAATTTTTAAAATGTATTTAATTTGAGTGATAGTTTGTAAAAGGTTAGGTAGAGGAAACAGTGCTATCTCCCACCTGCCCATTTTAATGTGTTTTTATCTCTGTGTTTAGGCTGCACCCTGACTAAGGAAGGCAGGGGTGGGGCCTGTCCAAACCGGGCCCAGCTCCCCAAGCATCCACTCCTTTTGCATGGTTGAGTGTTGCTTGCTGTGTTTTCTCCTTACACTTTATCTTAAGTTTTACATGTGTGTGTGTGTGTGTGTGTGTGTGTGTAACCTCTCTCCCCTTTTTTTGCATTGGCTTGAGTGGCTTTTCCCCTAAAATGTACCCCGACTTGGTAGACAGCAACCCTCCCCTCTGACTAATAGTTCTGAAGTTACAGAACCACATTTTTTTTGTATGTTCGCACTTGAATGAATGAATGTAGGTTTAGGTTTATGTCGACCACTTGACTCTTCACCAAGGACTGTCACACAAGTTTTTATGGTTGCCAACAAATGTTGTTTTTTACATCTTGTTTTTGGTCAATACATTTAATTTACATTTTTGGTATGACTTGGAAACCTTGTCTCTGCTGTCCCCTTCATGTCAAATTGACAAAGAGGACCATCTGAAATGGTCCCAGTCTTCACCCTAGGGTCACACTATTCAGTTTTCCGTAACTGCTTATCTTGTCACGGGGGGGGGCTGGAGCCTATCCCAGCTGACACTGGGCGAGAGGCAGGGTACACCCTGGACAGGTCACCAGACTATCACAGGGCTGACACATAGACACAGACAACCATTCACACTCACATTCACACCTATGGACAATTTAGAGTCACCAGTTAACCTGCATGTCTTTGGACTGTGGGAGGAAGCCGGAGTACTCTGAGAAAACCCACACTGACACAGGGAGAACATGCAAACTCTGCACAGAAGGACTCCCTCACCCTGGATTTAAACCCCCCAGCCTAGGTTCAAACCAGGAACCCTCTTGCTGTGAGATGACAGTGCTAACCACTGCACCACCATGCTGCCAGGGTCACACTCAGATTTGCAAAATTGCATCCCGAACATGGCAAAATAACAAGAAAATTAAGGTAGAGGGCAGAGTCTCTGCAGAAAACTATGCCGCCACACACTTCTAGTGGTTCTAACCCTGCTAGTTAAAAATATATAAATAAATAAAAAAGTAAGAGGGATTACTTTTATGTGAGTCTATGCAATGTTTTTGGGAAAATCCTGCATAGTATATCGTTTAAAAAAGGCTACTTAAGAAGTGTCAGACAGGATTAAAGTAACAAATGCAGATAGGATGAATATTGAATATTGTGGCGGTAAATTTGGGGCACACCACAACCACGCTGACAGGAAAATGTGAAAAAAGGGAAAACATAAAGTTAAACAAAAACATCACAGACACACACACCAACATTTGTATCACTCTACATGTGAAGGCTTTAAATTGTCTAGATTCGATCACTAACTATGAGCCTAATTTTAGGCCTTTAAACAAAACATGGGGATCAGCAAAATGCCACACACACTTAATTTTACCACGCATGCACATGGCTTTGCAGTGCATGCACTCACACATACACACACTCTGTAACTACCTGCACTACCCAGTTGAGGCACAGTGTGGTGCTAAAGGACTGGAAAGAAAATCAGAAGCATCTCAATCCATCAATTTCCTAAAACTTGTAATACTGAAAGTTATGAGGATACACCTTTCATCCTTGAACCACAGCCCATAAATACGAACACGTGTCCATTTATAGTGATGTCCGACAAGTAGAGCTGACGGATTGGATTCATTCTTACTTGAATGCCTTCAGTAGATGGGGAGCTGGCAGAGGGCTGGAGACTTTCTTTAACTTCTTTAGTTGCTGGCTCCTGTTGAAAATGGACTCCAGCCAATTTCCACCATGATCCACAAGCTTATCATATTTGGCTAATCAGCGACTTACTTGGACTGGAGCTTGTTAACTCATTACCGTTCCAAGGTGGCTTGAGGACAGGAAGAGGCGCTACCTGTGTGCACTGTTGACAGTGGAAAGGGAAAATAATTAGGAGTTAAGGATGATTTATTGAAGGACTAATGTGCTGACTTTGAATTAACCTTTGAAATTTTGCAGTAACTGAACCATAATGTGACCCACAGTGCATCACTGTGCCTTGGGCCATACTGCTCCTTGAAGAGGTGAGTCAGCTGAACTAATGGCTGTTTAATGGCCACTGGTCAAACCTTGTTTTCTTTGTGTGTGTGGGTTTAAAGAAAGTGAAACAGAAGGAAAGAGAAAATGCACGCAGCTGACATTTTTAGATATTTTTTTGTTTACATTTTTTTTCCTTTCTGAGCGATTTCCTCCTCGGGCTGTGTTCAAAGTAGTTTTTAATTAAAATGTAAAATCTAAAAGTAGTGGCAGTGAAACAATAGTGGTGCAGTCTTCCACGCACATGCACAGCAAAAACTTTCATGGTGTCAGTAATTACGCCTGCTGCATATTATTTAAGGTAGAATACCAAGCATTAGCATGACATAACAGGGTGTTAATCTCCCTTAATGAGCGGTTTCTTTTTAAAGACTCCGCATTAAACTGTGTAATTTCAAAGATAGTGATTTACCTGATATTCTTTGAATGAGAAGAGTAAAGCCTTCAGAGCTGATCAATCATGACAGAGTGTTAAAGGGCAGTGTTTACACCCTGCTGCTGTGTCGGTTCTGTGTGTTTAGCAGCAAGGTGACACTGTCCAAAGGTTACACTACGCTGACCTTTATTGTGCTGTTGTCACACATGGTGGCAGAGACGGCCAATCACATAACAGAAATGTCACGTATTTGATCCCCATGTCTGTCAATATCTGTTATAGCTACTTGTGCTGCTGATTTCCTGTCTAAATTTCAAACTACAAGCACAAACTATACCACATGTTCATCTCTGTGTTTCCTCTCCTCCACTGTGAGACATGGCCTCACCTTCTCCCTGACATCCCCATTAACTCCAACCATGTAGACAAAGGGCGCTCCAATCATTTACAGCCGATATGACCCATAAATGTCATGCTCAGCTTCACTCCACACCTTACCTTTGACATGTAAGGTCAGGCTCTAGTAAGTCATTATGAAAGTGGATCTGGCCCTGCCAATCTGCGCCGACCGTCTTCACCCTCCGGACTTGTTTTAGAAGGGCACATCAGAGCTGAAGCTGTTAGAGGAGTGTTCATTCAAAAAGTATGACTGTGTGATGCTTGAACAGACAAGGACTTCTGCAGTTTGGACACCATTGTAGGTTTGTATTGAGAGCCTGTTTGCACTGTACAGGAGTCTGTAAAGAATATTAAGGAATCCCTTTGTTTCTATCTATACAAAGCATTTGTTGGTCAAGACCAAGCACCCTGCCTTTACTGTCACTCTTAAAAAAATCAAGTTTGAACACAAAGTTCTAAAACTGGATTTATACTTGTGTGTCAGCTCTATGCAAAGCCTACACATGTGGCTTACATCATTGCAAACATTTATACTTGTGCGGTGGTGTCAGCATTGCCAGGTGTACGATAATTATCGTATTTGTACGATAATTTTGCCCTCTGTACAATGTGCGATCAATAATCCCAAAAAAGGCCAAATGTACAATAATCTGACCATTTCATGAATGTGTGGTTGTAATCAGTATGCTGGAGTTTTTTTGTGAATCCTGAAGGCATCTGTTCCCATGTGACATGTTTCCAGCAAATCGCGCTTTGCTGAGCGTGAGATACAAGTGACGTTTGTCTTAGAACAATGAGCATGATTGGCTGAATGGTCAGCTGCGCCTTGCCCCATGAGACGCTAGGACCCGTCAGGAAGTTGAACGAGAATGAGATTCAAAACAGAAGAAGAAGAAGAAGAAGAAGAGGAAAAACAGAAGCAGAGAAAATGAGTGGCGCTGTCACGTATCATGAATATGGTTTCTCTATGGCAAAAAAGTAAACACTAGAGTGACTATGTTTGCCTATAATGCATCAGTAGGCTTTTATTTTGGTTATGATGGGTGTATGATAATTTCCCTCAAAATACGATAATTTTGAGTCTCTGGTACGATAATCCTACATATCCCACCTGGCAACGCTGGGTGGTGTCTGTGTCACTCTGCAGTTACACCTCCCAAACACTAGTCAGCGGCAGGGTTTCTGTGAAGTGCTGTAAAGTTTAGTTGATTCAAAACACACCTTAAACACACATTAAACATTAAAAGTGGCTTAATAACGACAATGTCAAAAACACGCACACAAATCGGCTTATAACCCACAGCATTCACAGACAAAACACTTGTCTTTATCTGAACACATTTTCCCTGCAAATACAATGTGCTAATGTTTCTAGCACAAGCCTATGGCATTTTACATTGTATAAATTAGCCTAGCGGCTAGTGGACTCCTCCTCTACCCATAAGACGCCAAGGACAACAGCAACATTTAACACAGCTAATGTTACCACCCAGATGATCAGCATTGCCTCTGCATTGCAAAGCCCAAAGAGCAGGATCACCAGAGATGTGCACAAGGGAATGTGGTTGAGCGTCTAACTTCTGGTTTTGTGCTCCGCTAACTTGAATAGGATAAAAGAATTTAATCTTGTGCTCTTCTAGACTTTTGAAATGTTATCAGCCTGAATGGATCGAATCCTAATAGTGAAACGAGTCATTTCACTGGGGTTGTTACACTCAAAAAAATGTATCCACTGATTTACAGACATATTGGAAAAACTTTTTGGGGGCCCGATGGCACACCAGACACACCCAGAACCTGGAAATTGCAGTTCCACTGTTTAGCCACTGCAAAAATATACAACAAAGCCCAGCTCACTTCTTCGGGGCCAACATAAAATCATGAATGGTCTGGTGAAGGGCGGGCCAGTTATTTTCACAGTATTGGTTCCTTTGAGTTGATATATGTAAAAGTATCAAAACCTTTCGAGTTTTAATATTCTTTGCAAAGTATGGTGTTAGTTGTCTGTGACACTGCGTTACAGTACATGCGTGGTCAACCACCTGAGGAGCATGTGAATGCACGATTGGCCTTGGCTGGTGGATGTCTTGACTCGAGTCTTATTTAATCACTTGTCATTCACTCACTGTAGTAGGCGGCGAGAGCAGTATTTTACAATAACAGCGAGTGGGAAATGTCAGGGATTCGTGAGCACTGGAATGTTTGACAGGCTGACCCGCTAAATGAGGGAGATTTGTTCAAAGACAATGATTAAGTCTTTCTTCAATCAGTAGAATGGTCCTATCTTGCTGCTGTTAGGTTCTTCTGTTCTGGGGCATGACATGGCGGACTCAGTGGAAGAGGCACTGCTCCCTGTGTAGATAAACCGCTCATTCTAAAGAAACAAAAACATGCTTCTTAGATTCAGGTGATCATAAACTTATGAAAACATAGTGATGAAGATTAAATACCATTCCTGCCAATAGAAGCCCCTAAAACCTTCACACTGGACCTTCATCTTTTTATTTGTCAGAGAAAAATTGTGCTGTTTACTCTTTCAAAAGTAACATATTCTAGCTTAAATGGTTTCCTTGAACAGCCCAGCTGCTCGTTGTCAGCTCCAGGAAACAGCTGGACTCATATTTTGGCATGTTTTGTCATTTGATTTGTTACAATTTTGGAGACTGTTTTCCTTGCCAAAGAATTCTGCACTTGTACTCTTGATGTATTGGTAAACAGCTGTTTTCCAAGAAGTTTTAAGTAAGTAACTTCTGTCATTACCTCATCCTCTTCTTAACAAAACCATTTAACTGTAGTTATTTTGTAGTAGTTGTCAGTGAGCTGTGGCTCTGACTGCAGCAGTGAATGGTTGTAATATTGGTGATCTGTTATTGTATAATTCAGGTCAATGTCATCCTGCTTATAATGGCAATAAGCTGTGATAGCAGGGGATTCTTTTTCTAAAGTATGTGTATTTATTTATCACTATGTAATGACACACTTTTAAAAGGACTGTGGTAAATAATGTGTGCAGAGTGGACAGTGTGGTGCACTTATTAGTAAATCCCTCAATTTAAGCCATGTAAAATCACACATCTTCAAGGTGAAATAAAGCTAGATGATCTGTGACAAAGGGTACAACTGTTTTTATAAAGCAACTTCCCACACATAATGGCTGTCCAAGCCATAGCAAAAACAATCTCCAGAGCCATTAACGTAAATTGCGTAAGCAAACAGAACTGCTTTTCCATAAATGTGAAGAGAAATATGAAATCAAGCGTGAAATGTGAGAGTTGCAATCCAGAGAATTATTGTGGCTCAAATTGAAATGGCGTGGGGGGATGGATACAAAACAGGCAACCACTTTGACGTGTGTAAAGGTCGATAAGTCAATAAGACATCTTGTTTATGATTCATTGCTCGCTCGCTAGATTAAGCCTTGCCCAAATAGTGCACAGTCTGTGCTCAGCAGTTCTGTTTGCAGTATTGTAAAGCCTTGACACTGCACTGGAAGACGCGGCAGATACTTCTACAGTAAGTGTACAGCACATCTTGTTCTGCAGGTTGTTTCTCCAGCGGCTCCTGCCGAAACACACTGTTCCCATGTTGGGTTTTAAGTGTTATTTCAAAGCGAATCTGCAGCAGATGAACCGCTGACATCTTCCTGAGCAAACAACCTGTCAGAGAAAAACACACCACCTCACACCACGGAGGCATATTTACCTGGAGGGAAAACCAACCCCCACAGAGTCTTGAACCCATCACGACAAAGAAATAAAACTGTTTGCAGCTGGTTGTTTATGAAATTAGGAAATACAACAACAGTAATGATGATTGACAATAGGGGAATATTCAGTCAAGCTGTATGGAGGAGTTTAAACAGACAATGGCTGATGTTTCTTTCAGTAATCATTTACATTTTACACATTCAACCAAAACAGAAAAGAAAATAGTGATAATAATGAACTGATCTAATGTAACGGCTGACAACAACAGTTTATATGATGTTTGAGGAGCATTTATAATTCTAGAAACCCAAAGAGGTTTTAGTTGTCAGTGAGTATTCTCTGCACGGCAGAATGATTCAGCTGAGTTCTGATCATAAATAAAAAGTGACGTAGTTTGCCAAACTAAAAAAACTGGCTCTGGAAAGGCTCAAACTTTAAGTGTTAATTTGTTTTCTTTATCATTTCTTTTTCATTTATTATCGATTTATTTAAAGAAACAGGCTGTGATGTAATCTTTGGGGCAACTGTGAACTATCAACATACGTCCACTAAGGGTTTGTTTTTGCCACTGACAGGCTTAAACTGTTATTCTAAGTGTCTGACAGAGAACTTAAATGCTTTTCTTTACCTTTCACTTGAGTTTGTCTGTTTGTTATTGTGTAAAATTGAGTCTCGTTTCGAGAAGGAGTCTTGCTCTGAAGTCTCAAGAGTTGAGTTGTTGCAGGAGGACAATAACGAATGGACCGGATCAAGCGAAAGGTGAATAAAACATCTGATTTTGTCAGACACTTTTAAAAACAATATAAGTCTATCAGTGGCAAAAATGAGCACTTTTAGTGGCCATACAGTCGTACATTGATGGTGCACAATTGCCCTGTAGTTACATTGCAGCCTGTTTCAAGGCTGCCAGCTTCCTTCCTCCTTTCTGCCTCCCTTCCTTGTATCCATCCATCCAATGTTCTGTTGGGAACCTTGGATCCTGGCATTCATGTGGATGCCACTTGACATGCACCAACTACACCGCCTCATGACAGTGCCCCCCAAGAGGACAATCCACTATGCCACACTTTAAAAACTGCTCAGGAATGGCCTGAGGAATGTGACAAAGAGCTTAAGGCGTGAATCTTGCCTCCAAATCCCCCAGATCCCCATCTCATCAAGCATCCGTGGGACGTGCCTGAACCCCCCCTCACAACCATAGACTGTAAAAATAATGAGCTAAGCTAACAAAGTAGACAAACAACGATACATGCTAATTAGCTCTAACACTTGAATAAAATGACAATAGAATATCACTCACTGAAAAGCTGGAGCACTGGTGTCTGTTAGTACAGTACCTGCACAGCAAGCCATATTGTTGGTCCAATTTTGTACAAAAAAAAATAAAAAAATCTCAGCTTACAGCTTGTCAGTCAAAGTGAGCAAGCCCTTAAGTATGCAGAACTTTAAGCCTTAATAACATTTAACAAGATAGTTATAAAAAAAATCGTCCAACGGATAGTTGTCATGAATGATAAAATGAACCAGAGGGGTTGTAAACATGTTTATTTAAGCTGTAAAGTTGACCATCTTAACATAGGGGTCTATGGGGATTTGCTCTGTTCTGGAGCCAGCCTCAAGTGGGCAGTTGATGAACTGCAGTTTTTGGCACTTTTGCACTGGCTTCACGGATCAGCCCTGGAGGTTGCCACTTGCTCACAACCCACAGGGCTCAAAGGACCGATCCAAAGAGGCCCTAACATGAATTGGGAGCACCTCTGGAGTACCGGTATATCCCACAGATGCTTGATTAGATTGGGATCTGGGGAAGTTAGAGGAAGATGCCTCTTTGTCACGTTCCTTGGGCCATTCTTGAGCAGTTGTGGTGGTGTGGCATGGAGCATTGTCCTCCTGGGAGGGCCACTGCCAACAAAGAGTGCTGTTGCCATGAGGGGGTGTGGTTGGTCTGCAACAGTGATTGGGTGGGTGGTGTGTGTCAAGTGACATCCACATGAATGTCAGGACCCAGGGTTTCCTAACAGAACATTGCACAGTAACGAAAAGATCAATATTATTCACTTCACCTGTCAGTGGTTTTAATGATTTTGGCTGGGCGATGTGTATATGGGTGTGTGTGCATGTTTGGTTAACTAAAGCTATTTAGAGAGAGTAGTTCAAACTACCTTGTAAAAAAACAGCCACATCTTCAGCTATAGCACAAGATCTTTTTTCTCAGATTTTTGTTGTCTCAGCTTATCGTGAGTAATTTTCTCAGATTTAATAAACAGAAGATATAATACAACTCTTTCACTGTGTTGTATTCCTGATGATTAGAAATTGATGACTAGTTTGACATGTAAAATCACCGAAGTACTCCTTTGAGGGCCATCATTCCCAGATATCCCAGTGGAAATAAGTCTCATCCCTTTCCCCGAGAGACAAGACTGCATTTTAAAGGCTCATCAAATTAAGGCTAACACCTGCTGTTGTTGTAGTTATAGATATTTATTTATTTATTCAAGAGATAATTGGTGTTGGGTGGATATATTAATTTTTTATTGAAGACTTGTCAAAGAGAAGAAAAAAGCAGCACAGTCACACATGTGGCTGGTGGGTCCTGAGACAGAAAACAATATAAAGAAAAAGAGTGTTTGTATTTCATTAGGGAAGCTCCAACCTCATTATGTTTGCCTGTGAATCATGCAGCAATAATGGCTTATGAGTTTAGGTTGCAGGTAAATGACTGCCCTTAGGTTGGTCTTTGAATTCAGAGGCCCATCTGAAGCAGAATAATTAGAGAAAGGAGAATATGAAAAGAAGTCCCTATTACAGCGTCCTTGTTCTTCTTTTTAATCATATCCTTGAAGTCACAGGATATTAAGTATTACTCTGTAAAATAAGTTTCTTTTTGGTGCAACTTCTGACCTGATTTGACTTGGTTTTTGAGTGGCTAACTACATCAGGCATATTGCCAATTTATTTGAAGTTGTGGTGCGTGTTGGCAGTCTGTTGACTGATGAACGTTCCCTTCTGAATCACAAATATCCTCCTCCGTCTTTAAAACTGTCAAAAATTATTGGTACCAGTAAGGCTAGAGGGGTGGACGCTGTCTGCCCTTATTACTGAAGCTGCTTGTTGTTTCATGAAACAAAATGTCCTCATTTGCATCCTGTGTCACCTTTGGGTTTCAAAAACTTCATTTAGGGTACTCAAGGTTTAGCTTTGGGTTGATTCAGGCGATGATTATCACATCAAACTGTTTGATGTCCTTCACACAGAGAGTAACTGAATATATACAGTACATCCTCAACCCTTTCCAAACTTATGGGGCTTTCTCACTGCCTCATGGTAACTCACCGCCTCCATTCATTTCAATGAGGGAAAGGCGGCAGAGGGGAAGTTGTTTTGAACACAGCAGTAAGGGTATGAAGCAGTTGCCGCCCATGTGAATGAGCACAGATTTTGCTCTGCCGCGCAGAGTTCACGTGTTGAACTTAAGTCAGGACCACTGTAGTCAAAGAAAACTTTATTTCCATTTGCAGTTTGATATTTGGCGTTATGGCTCTGTTTTGGGACCTCTCTGCCCTTCCACGTGCCTATGTGGAAAGTCAAAGGCAGAGAGACTACACCTCTCTGCCCTTTCATGCGCATGCGAGAAAAGCCTTAGGCAGAAGGACTACACCTGCACATAAAAAAAAGGAGGAGCTGGCGTGGAGGTGGGTTGCAAAGAGATTTGCAGAGGCAGCAGCAATGGTAGGCAGGCCAAAGCAGTTTAAATAGAGCACCCTGGCTGAGATTTTACAACTTTTTTTGTAGAATCATGTGATCCATCAGCTGATCAGGCTGTTTGAGATCAGCTGATGTAACTGGGATGAGAGCTGAGCTTGACACTGTGGCATGCCTGAACTAACGCCATGCTCAATTTTTGGCGGGCATTGTGGAAGCAGATAGAAGACAAGATGGAGGAGCTGATCATGTTGTTGCCTGAATACCTGGAGTTATGGCACTAGCAAGTTATGAGGAAAAACTGGCCCTGGGATAACATTCTCACCAAACTACAGGTGGCTGGTAAATGTACAAATATGTAGAAATTATTGGTCAGTCAATGATTTCTGTTGTCTTGCTACAGTATGCAGTTACAAGCTAGCTTGCACGTCTGCCAGTGTTCACCAAAGCACCTGCCTGTTATCGCAGCCGTGGACTGTAGTGGCACAAGCCACTTTTACAAGCGCTTTGCTTTCTGGAGGAATCCTCTTGCAGAGAGGCAGTTGTCAAGGTGGTTACTGTGGGGCGGTGTGAAAGCAGTTTAAGTGTACATGGGGCTTTAAGGGTGATACTGTGTATGAAATGGAAACAAATGATAAACAATGACTAAAATGTACAGAAGGTGGACCTATGTTACCATACAAATGGTACAAATTAGAAGGAAACGTGTTTAACTACTCCAAAGTAAAATGCAGATGTGAGCACAGGGCCAGACCTTGCATTTACAGTGCCCTATAGTGCAGCTATAATTCTGCTTATTAAATGGCTATCTATTAAAGAAATCAATAATGTGACACAAAATATTGATTTAAAATTTATTGTAGTGATTTTAAAAATGATTTAATTGCTTCTGCCAGAGTCTATGATCAGAAGTGCAGAAGAAGTAAAGCACCTGCCTGTCTCAAGAACTATTTACATTCCACTCCCTATCATCGCACATGACCTCAGCATCACATTTTAGCTTCTACTGCCACTGATTTACTGTGCAATCCTTCTGGCCAAGTCATCAACTTCAGCATTATATGAAATCTGACCACCAGCCTTGTGGTTAATGCTGATTAGAGCCAGACCACTGTGACGTTCTTGAGACATGGTTGACCTCAGGTATGTTTTTTGAGTTTTAACTCCTCTCAGCTGAAGCTGCTGTTAGTGGTAGAGTTTCCCCTGATTTTCAGATCAGTACACAAGTTGGGGTATATTTCTGTGAGCTTCTTTGTATCAATGAATTTCAACAACACAAGAGCTGTCATACTCTTTGATGGCAAGTCTAGTAGGTACATTTTCCAACTCTTACGCCAGTTCCCTCCCATCAAAATCAGATTGCCCTCCATGGCTTAAAGTGTGTGCAAGTGCCTCCTTCATCAGCTGTTGGTATGGCAGGCCTTGGAAGTTTGAGAGAATGCCAAACATGTCTTCCACATCTTCAAGAGGGGAAAACCTCTTCTTTTGTGCTGACACTCCAGTATCCACCACTATGTTGAAGAAGGCTGCCCCCAGATTTTGTAAGACATCCCGCAAAGTATCATCAGGAGACCCGTATGAGAAGTGCCTCTTGGTGGACCCCAGCTGCTTTTGCACAAGGATTGCATCCACACTCGTGTCTTCACATGTCCTTGGCTGATGTTTACAGCTACAAAGCCTGTTTCTCTTTAGGTTTCAAGAGCCTTTTCAGTCTTTTCCAGTAGACTTACTGCCTTATCCACTTGCATCGTCTGGGCCTGCACGAGTTTGCTCACCTGATGAATTTGACTTAATATGTCATACCAGTGTGCACAGTGAGAGGAATGACCCCACTTCTCGTGCCAGAGATTGTGCTTCAGTCATGATTGTTAGGTCTTGAATCTGGTTTCTCACCTCAAGCAGTGCCTCTCTCACAGCTTCATATTGCAGAGGCTCTACAGCTTTCACTCTGCTCTCCCATCAGGTTTCTGACCACATTTTGAGCAAAAGGTTGCCACGTCTTTTGAGGTTGGCCCATCTCTGTGTAGAATACAGGCAGTATAGCCTCTGCACAATACCAAAATATAACATGGCATCTTTGGAGCTTTTGGCAGCATCACAAAGTACCAGATTTAGTGTATGTGCCCCACAAGGCACAAACAAAGCTCTTGGGTTCAATTGCAGTTGCCTCGACTGTACTACTTTGTTCTTCTGTCTCATATATCTGCTGTTGTCGTAAAATTCTCCTCTGCAGTCATCAAAGGTAATCTCCAGCCTCTTCAAAATCAGAGTGTACAAACTTTCACTTGTGGACTCCTTTGCCACTAGGATTCCAAAAAAGTGCTCTTTAACCTGGGGGTCATCCTCTTTCATTGACACAATACTGATCACTACTAACAGCTGGTCAACATGGCTAATACTCAGGTGCAATTTAAAATGAGGGAAAAGTACATACATTTCTTTATTCCTTACACAGTTGTTGACAGAATACACTGATGCATTTAATCAACTTACTCTAAACGGTTTTGCTCATCTAGTTGTATAGTGATGTTTGAGATTCAGTCCTGTAGACGTCGGTCATCACTGTGTCAAAAATTCAACCTCTTTCAAAAAGTTTCCATTTTAAGGAGAGTGGAGACTTCTTGTCTTCAAGGAGGGCCTGCTTGTTTGTTTATACTTGTACCTTGCCTTGATTGAATTGCCAGTTCTTTCAGGTGCTAATTTCATGGCTGTTCAAAACAGGTTTCAGGGGGTACCTGATACAGTCAAGGTCCTCTCCTAACAAACTCTGTCCTTATTTTGTCTGTGAGATGTGGAGACCAGTCTGCGCGATCAGTTGATGGCGGTTTGTCTGACTCGCTGAATCTGTAGGCAGTGTGAAGCACACTTTGACAGTGCTGTCGATGACTAAAGACCCACTGTGACTGCTGGGGTTTGAGCTGCCTGAATTTAAGTTGCTACAGCCAATAACTGAAGGTCTGTCTCCAAAGCTGCCACCCCTTCATCCCAATGAAGTAGCCCCCCAGCACGGGTAGTGAGGTGGAGGGACCTCTGGGTGTGCTAGCTTATTCTTGTCTCATTTGTGGTCTGATAAACAGTAAAGTCATCAAGCCACTGTAGCTGTCATATTTTGTGGGACCAAAGTTATTCAGATCATCTCTCTCAACCAGATCTTGAGCATTGACATAGTGGACGTAGCTTTATGTCCTGCTACATGCCAGCCAACATTTATACGTGAGGCCGATGAGGGTGGTGAACAGCCTGATAAATGGACCCTATTTGGGATTGTCCTTGGGTTCCATATTGGCGCCATGCTCATTGCCCACATGGGTGGGTTTCCCCAAGTGGTCCCAACATAGGTTATGCTAGGGCTACTTGGGTACCATGTGTGCCCAAAATGGGCATCTTATCTGGGGCCCACTTGGGTAAACCCACCCACGTGGGCAGCTGGCATGGGCTTCACATTAAATGTTGGCTTGGTGGGCATGCAGCCGTATGACATTAACTGTATGTCTGCTCAAAAAATTGTAGCATTAGTATGCCTTGCGAAAATTATGCCCAATTCTCTTGAAATTGAAAGTTGTAATTGGAAAGGCCAGTTGTTTAAACTTGAATAAATGTCTGGGGGACTTCCTGAACATTATAAACATGGAGGAAGCTGCATTGTCACTGTCATATGTGGATAAGAGAAGAACGGCTTATAAGACACAGCACGGCCATTTCTGGACTCACTCATTCATACCCTCCTGTCTTTGTAATACAACAGTGTTGTTGTTGGACTCAATAAGAATCTGCTTTTGTCTCCCTCTGTCTGAACTAAAAGACCTATTGTCTCAAAAATAACTATGAATTCTGAGTGGCAGATCTGCCACTTGTATCACTGTAAACTGCCTGTGTGCAGAGCATGATTTCAAAGTGAGCAGAACTTAGCAAATAATCAATGGCATAACCATGAATTTAACTGGAGACCTGTGGCTTTGAGTCTTCAGGCAATTTTAAGATATGTTCATATTTTAGGGAGAAACTTGATGCAGAATCAGGTGTTACAACAGTATAAAGTACGATCCATTAAAGCTTTAATCTTTTAGAAATAACTTCATTATGGTAAAGTTCTTTGATGGCGAGGCTTTTGGGGCATGTCCTTGACTTTTGCTAGAATACTCTCTTGGTTCGTATTTACAGCAGTGCCAGGAGATTTGCTGTCAGATACGCTGGCTTCAGGCAGAGATGAAGATAGCGCCCAGATACACTTCTTGAAAACAAGAAACATTTAGCAACTTTTTTTCTACACATTACAGTTTATTCAAAGTTTAGGAGTTCGTTAGTAATTCTAGGTTAGAACTTTTTCCTGGCTAGCCTTGTGTTGAAAGGTAATGTCCACAGAATACTTGTGTACGAGCAACTATAGATGCTGCCCAATGTTTAGTTTTTAATGGGAGTGAGATTTTACATAAATGCTGGGGAGTCTCCCTGTATGCCTTTTGTACTAGTTGGGCTACTATAACGAGCGCTAGGCAACCCGTAGCCCTGCTTATGAGTCATTTATGACCCTGTGTGGTTTTCTGCTGTAATAGCACTTTGTGTGGAGTGCTGAGATGAGGACAAACTGTATATTTAGTGTTCGGCCCAGTCTCTCGCTGTGTGATTAATGAGCGAGCAGACAGACAACCAGGGTGCATTCTAATCACCCACAAGGACAAAGAGTGATAGAGAGAGACAGAGGGTGTGAAAAAGCCTCCTTACTAATGGATCCAACAGCCTGCAATCGACAGGAGATTTAACAGAATGTGTAAGAGAGGAAAAAACCTAATGATCATAAAAATAACATTTGAATCAGTCCAGTTTTCTTAAAATAAACAAATAAGCGAGAAGAACACATAATTTGATCTATGATATCATTATGAGATAATGTCTTAGACCTGTTCTGTTACAGAAAAAAATCTAACATTATTACTTCATTTCACAAAACATGCTGGTTTTTATTGGTTTATTGACTTACAGTGATGGCGCCATATAGTTCATAATGCTGAAGTCTGGTCACCAGAATAAAATGGTACATATGAAACATACTAATGTAACATTTGTGGTTTACAGAAACATGCAATGCACATATCAGTGTTTCTGCTACATAATAACATAAAAATGTAACAAATCTTTGGTTTGCAGGAATGTACAATGCCAGCATTTATTCTGGCGATTGACCCTTCAGCTAAGTCCTGCCCCCGGATGCAGACTGGCCAATCATAGTGTAGCATTGGGCCAGCTCAGACCAGGGTTCGACAACAACACAGCTGTGCTCCATTGACTCTCATGCAATCGTTTCAGATTTCCTTCATTTTCAGGCTGGTTTTGTGGATTTGGAGCTAAATGTTGTGCCTGGGGCACGTCGTGTTTTAATGATACTCGTTACCTGGAGAGGTTGGAAAAAGATATACGTTTCTTCCCTGTTCCAAAACCAAAATCAAACCCTGAAAAGTGTAGGGTTAGCTAGCTAGCTACTGAGGATATAGCCTACTGAATGTATACACATGCTGCTTTTGTTTTTTAATGATTATAACAGTGAAACAAAGACCAACCCTGCTGTACAGGAACCAGTGAAGGGAAGCAGGGAAACTTTGCTGATATTCAACCAGCTGTGTGTCATCACACTGTGTACAAATGAATGTTTTTAGACTTCCACCAGTGATTCCTGCCTGTCCAGCGGCGTCTGGGTGCTGGCAGTGGCACAAGGGTGAAGCCAAACACTGTTCATCTGCACACACTGTGATGCCACACAGCTGGTTCAATATCAGCAAAGTTTCCCTTTATATCCATTGTCTGCTGTGGCGATCAGCAGTGATGTGGTGGTTCACTTTTACACTGTGATCTGTAGCCTATAGTTGGGCTTTAGCTTCTAAGTATCTTTGTCTTTTGAACCTGTTGTTGCTGCTGAGTCAGTTTGACATCCTGGATATATCCTTCAAACACAGACTGTAGACCCCTCTGTCTGCTTCTCTCTGGAATCACTGTTTCATTTCTCCTAAATTATGATAATATTTCTTCAGGGAGTGCAGTTAGTTACAGTGGGGGCTCCATGCTTGCTGCACCAGCTTGATGGACCATCACAAAGGGGCGGGGATTAGTGAAAGGTCATTTGGGTTGACTGCTGAGCTTTGAAATAGTAGTTAAACCCAACCAAAAAAACTTACCCAAAAGGTCCACTTAGTAAGATGGGGCACTAAATCGTTAGCATTGCTAGCTATCTAGAAGTAAAGCTTGCTGGAGGACATCCTGAGACATCCTTAAACAAAAACAAGTAGCCTGGGGGAAAGGCCATGAGGCTTTTAGATAAACATAACTGGGTCAGCATTAGGACTTTAGTTTGTTTTAATTAGTTAGAGAGTTTGTTTTTAGCTCTAGATTTTCATTTCTGTGCTGTAACAACAATTTTGTTTACTGTACCAACTTATTTCTCCCAGCAGTTTATGCATCATCATCCTGTTCATGCTGAAATCATATTCAAATGTTTTTAACTTTACAGTAAAGTGACTTTACTTAACTTACATAAGATTCTAAAGCCAAACTTTGTTCTTTTTTCTGTAAACCTAACCACGTTTTTGTTGCCTAAAGCCAATCACATGTTAGTTGTTGGAGGAAAACAAACGTCAATTTGCGTGTGTTGTACTGACGTAGTGCCTTTATTTTGAAAGAGACTGTATGTAAGCAGTACATTTCCCTGTGAAAACTGAAGTGTATTTTGAAAGAAGACAATACATGTAACAGGCAGAACTTGACACGGTGTCTCAGAACATCAACAACCAGCACACCCGGGTACATTTCATGACCAAACTTCAATATGTGACGAGGTTGGAGTGAGAATGTGTTGGTATTTCACAAAGCAATTGTTTCCATTGTTAAAAATATGACAAAGAAGGAACTGAAAAATATAAATTTATGCTGCTTGAAATTGTTTATCTACGTATATCAAAGATCTTGTGCCCAAAGATTTTCTTTTGGATGAAAAAAGCTCTGTCTTATTTGATCTCATCTTATTTTTCTTCCTTTATCCTTAATGTTATCGATATTTACATCCTACTTCTGCAGTATTTTCAGGTCATATTGTCCCTGATAGTCAGGGTTGCTTTTCAGGCTCATTCACTCTCACTGACTTCAGCACGGCACAGTAAACAACAAGAACTGCCATCAATCACATTTTGCAAAAGCCGCAGCAGAGAGCCAATATCAGGCTATACATTTGAACGTTTTGAAAAACTCTGTTTCAAATTAATGTGCACACTTGGGAACACAGCGAGAGCCAAAGGCATCTTACTTCCACTTTCTGCCTCCCTGATTTCCCACATTTTTTGGCTCGGAGATAAATATTCCACTGTCAGTCACAACCCAGTGAAGCCAACCGACAAATCAAAAGTGAGATGCTTTCATTAGCTGTAATGTGCAGGACAAATGTAGAATAAAGCATGATGGTATAAAATTGGTGCCCTCTTACTAACTGTGAGGGAGTCTTAAGTGCTGGAAAAGCAATGCAAATCAGTAAAAGGGTGCACCAGAAGGCCTTCAAGCGTGCTGGACATGTCCTTAAACAAGGACAGAAATGAAGAGTATGGACACTATGATAGGATCTGTGGTGACATGGCTATATTTGCAACTAGGAAAATGGTTAAAAGCTAAAATGTTAATTTGTTTTTGAAGGAAATGTCCAAAGTTATGTCTCCAAGTACATCAAATCCACACACTTGAGATGTGTTTTCATTATAAAATACACTGGTCGCCATATGTTTTTATTGTTTTTTAAGTTAGGAGTAATTTAATGCCAACAGATACTTTACTGTTTTTAATATTAGAAAGAATAACTCTGTTTATCTCCTTATTAAAAGCCATTATCAATTAGAAATCAAGACCTTTTCTATCTAAGAAAAGACTTTCTGTTCCACATCTCCCTCATCACTCCTGTTTTCTCCCAATGAAAATCGAGTGTCCGTGTGTGGGATGTATTGCCAAAAGTCACCATAGATTTAGGTGATGTATCTACTGTCACTTTGTGCATTAACGCTCTGACCTTTTCTTCCTATTTCAGAAGCAATGTGGCCCAAGCTGGTAAGAAAGATGGATACGTAGAGGATGAAATCTGTCACGAGGAGAGAAATTGAGCAGGCGGCCTCTCCACTGCGGCGGGAGCACATATAACCCACCGCAAATAACTCTGAAATGTGAAACTACCACATGTTATCACACAAAAGTGTAATATACTGGAGTTGAAAATGGACTGGAAGTGATCTGGAGGAGGAAGAACAGAGAGAGAGGTAGGACACATTAAGGAATGAGCGAGGACAGAGAGGAGGATGGGTCTCGCAAGCGGGGAAGAAATCGACTTCTTTCTTCATTTGTGTTCTTTTGTCTGAGCTGTTACATAATAGATCAGGCCAAAATGTGGATTGATTACGCTGTCACTACCAGCGTTATCCCGCTTTTGAATGAATTTAATATTTGATTCAGATTGTTATTATTCATGCTCTCCATTCTTTCGCGATGCCATTTGGCTCAGCTGTCATTGTCAATTCATCTTGTACAGTCCGCACCGTCATTAGCTCAATGCAGTGTTGACGAAGAGGCTTTTAAGAATGGTGTTTACAATTATTCTGTTTTATGTGTTTTTGCATTGTCTTCATGTATTTTGATAGTGAAGTGAATTAACTTCTGGTCTTCTCTCAGATGTCCAGTGTTGCAAATGCCAGAGTATTTCCACCAGACCAAACTGCCTGTAAGAACTGTGTATAAAATTAGCTCAACCCCACGAGTTACAGAAGTAAAATTATTATTATGATGACATGTGTGCCCATGCAGTTTTTTTTTTTTTTTTTTTTTACTTATCTTTGATTTTGATGTTTGTGCAATGCCATTTTTATGTTAGGTTTTTATAGAGAAAGATATGTTATGCTTTTATTAATGTACTTATATTCTCTTATTTATAACCATTTTTATTTGATCATTGCTGAATTTTTATTGTATCTGTTTTATTTAATCTCTTTATAAAGCACTTTGGCCAGAGTTAGTTGTTTTTAAATGTGCTCTATAAAGAAATCCTGACTTGACCAAAATGATGTGTACGCATTGATGCATCTAATCAAATAGTGTTATTATAATATATCTGTAACAGGGGACATTTTTCTGCAGAACAAGTGCTGTTACTTTTGATACTTGGCTGGTTTGGTTAGGTTTAGGCAAGAGGGCTGAGACTGGTTAGGATTAGAGTAAGACTGTCGGGGTAAGCCAGTCATAGGCAGAGTAAGGCAGAGTAAGGCAGAGTAGCACAGGTCATGTCTTTGCCGTCTGTATTTTTTACTTTAGTAAGAGTTTTAAAAACAGGACTTTTATTGTTGTAACATTGCTGTTTTACTTTTGCTTAATCTCTGCATATGTAAACAGAATCTGTAGGCATCAGGACAAGATTTGGGTACTGAAAGCGTTCTGGTTTCTATTTGTAGTCCAAGTAGTATTGACTAATCACGTTTCAGTGGCAGGTTAATGGCCCTTGTGGAGGAAATGCAATCTCACACTGGCTATCATCTGCTTACAATTTAGCTTTTTATTAGCAAGATGTTTCTGATATGCAGATATCCAGCCCTTTCTTTCTCCCAGGTTGACAAATACTCATGCTTTGTCACGCCCCTCAGCATCTGATAACGAAGCATAGGACATCCTTTAGTGTACTTTTGGAATACACAGCTAGAACATAGGTATACAGCAGGAAGGCCATATAACTGGGGTCTAAAACATGTTGAGCCTTAAAAGTTAGTGAAATTATCTCAAAATCAATTCTGAAGTTACTCTAACTGACAACATGAACGGAGGAGAGCATTGGGTTGATATGTGACCTACGATTTGTCCCAGCTAAAATACAAGCTGCAGCATTCTGTACTAGCTGAAGCCGAGCTACTGAAGATTTACTGAGGCATGTAAACAGTCCATAAAGTAGTCCAGGCTCATAACACAAAAGCATGAATAAGCTTTTCTAGGTCAGGATAAGACACAGCTGATTTAAGTTTGGTAATATTTCGCGTTGGTATTTGATGACCTGGTAATGACAACAGGCTGAAGTATCTGTTTGTAGAGATCAGCTGAAGTGACAGGCTCATGAAGTTTTGATCCAGACACCTGCTGGTTACAACTGAAACCCCAAAACACTGACCAGTGCCCCAAGACACTTATTATCATCATATTGATGGCCAGTGGCTTCCGGGGTTGCTTTTACTGAAGTAAAGCATCTGGGTACCCCTTGCCAACACTGCTGATGTCCTAAACTTCGACACTGGCTATGTTTACATGCATGCTAACATTACACTATTATTCAGAATTTGACATACAGCCATGTAAACAGCATTTTCTATTGGACCACATTTTTGGTCTAAAGAAGAAACACACCTACTTTTTACATCATGAAATACTTGGATTTTAACAGGTCTTTGAATATGTGCACATATCTCAACACCAACCTTTTCAACGAGGTGGTTAAAGGATTGAAAGAGGGAGGCTGTGTTCTCATGGTTCAACAAATCTGGCACTGATGATAAACGGTGAAAAAAATCCTATTTTAATGCAAGGAAGCAAAATGACATGTGGCTTCAGCTGTTCTACTTTGCTCTATTTTGACGTAATAAATGGTATGTTAGGGCACGTTAATCTGAGTATGCACGGCAGCAGTATTAGAGGAATATTCATTTACATTAGCCATGTAAACAGCTTAGAAGGAATATTGTCTTTTTCAGAATAAGGGCAAATACTGGATTATTGTGTGCATGTAAATGTACTCAGTGAGAATGAAATCAACGTCCTTTGACCTGATTTCACTAAATCCGTGAATATGTCTGATATTTTACAGTCGAACACTTTTCACTGTGATGTATACCCACTGCAGGCTCATCCTGCTCTGCACCTGTCCTCTCTCACTGCAAGAGACGGTGCAATGTTATTCTTTTTTTCCCATCACAGCCCTCCAACTGCAGGTATTTACAGCCCTCAGCACCAGACACACAGTCACATCATGACACACAGTAGCTGAGTCAAGCACCGCTGACACCAAAAGAGAAGATTATTCATGTGAGAGCACTCTGAGGCCTTTTCTAGTTCAGTTAAATAGTAAAATAAATCATTTACATTCATGAAGATGTGTGTAAGAGGTGGTAGGCTTCAACCAGAAAGAGAGGATACACCAAACTAATGCAAAATAGATTGGTCTAGTTTCATATCTCAGATTGTGTGATCATAGCGTTTGATGTATAACCTGAGAAAATCCAAGCAGGGATGAAAAACTCAAAGACAAAACACAAAGACAGAAAAACTTTGTGGACTTTTGAAGGGATGAGGAAAAGAAACCACATCTAAAACATCCTATTGATGCACACACACACATCAGAGATATGGAATCTTTACTTTGTGATGAATAATTAATGTGTTTTGATCATTTCATGCTGCAGGCTACTTGCCAAGAGAGGAGTGCTGAACTCGTTCTTTGCAAGCAGCTTCTTGTGTTTTTTTTTTTTGTGGTGGATTTCTACACCGAGCTGGAGGGACTTGGATATGCGAAGCCCCAAGGACTTGGATGTGTAAGAGATGCAAGCACATGCTGCGCTAGTCTCTTGGCACCTGAATTCCTCTGCATGAGCATATGTACGTTGGAACGGATGCATGGCTCCAGCCTGCTGAGAGGTGAACTGCATGCTGGGGTGGCTGAGGGCTGCGAGAGTCTGCCCGGCTCGCGTAGCCATGGCAGCAGTGGTGGTGACGGTAAGAGGTAAGGGTGCTGTCTCTTCAGATGACCTCCATTTGCTGCGGAGCAAAGCGCGGATGCCAGCCGTCGTCATGGTATCCGGCGGGAAACTTTCCCAGTCAGTTAACAGCCGGGGGGGAGGGACCGTTCAACAACATGAGCCGCAATGAGAGGCTGAGGAGTAGCTGTGAACCATCCACCAAAACACACACTGCATCAGGCTGCTTAAACAAGATATGACACATGCCTCATTCCCTTATGCCAGCCCATGACAAGTGATCAGGCAATCTCATAACTCATGCAGCGCTGCGGTAGCGGATGCACACATTTAAATATATCTCCATATACAGTAGGTTCATTATTTTAGCATTTAAAACTGGGAGAGCTTTCTTTGTCACACTCTACCTTTACCTTTTCTTGACGTGAAGAAACACATTTGTGAACTACTTCCATCAGTTAGGCTCCAGAAATAAACCCAGACGATATTACCAAAAGTATTTGGGGATGCATGAGCTGTGACATGGAATTTCAAATGTGATCTTATAAACTGCAATTCAGATTTGATGGGGTAATGGCACATGAATTTTTCAGTCGGCAGAGATGAAGATCCGTGTGGTTTGTATTAGTTTCGCTCCGCATTGCACATTTTGATTTCAAGGCTCTGTAGCATGCAGACACACAGGTACATGCACACAAACCAACCCTCACACACACACATCACTGTGCGAGACTGCGTGGCCCTCATTTTGGAAACTATTATTATTCACCTTCTTGCTGAGAGTTAAGAAGATTGATACCACTCTCATACCCAAACAGTAAACATGTAGCTGACCCTGAAGCTGGTTAGCATAGCTTAGCATAAAGACTGGAGACAGGAGGACACAGCTGATCCTGGCTCTGTTTGAATGGAACAAAATTCAAATACCAGCACCAATGAAACTCAGAGAGTAACAGAATATAGTGCTTAAATACCTGAAGATGCAATTTCCTTTTTAATGCACACAAGGCTGTATTATTTTAGTGTAGGATAAGACAACTGTCAAGCTTTATCACTATGATGAAAAGTAAGTAGTAAAAGTGTTCTGCACATTCGCATCACAAGAGCTCGCTCAAAGTTCAGTTCACACAGATTAAAGTGAACTAGTTTATGTTCATAGTTAACAATTTGACTTTTAAAATAAGTTCACAGTCCTAAAAATTAACTACTTTATGTTTTATTCTTACCCCTCCCTCCTATTCAAACGTGTTCAACCCAGTCTCATTCCAAAATTGTCAAATACTGGTGCTTGGGCAGTGACTTCTGCATCAGACACCAACAAAAAAAGCTGTCCTTTCACATTGGCACGATACACAGCCAGACGCCATAATGTAAGTTAAGGGGGCAAAAACTCCCTGGAGGGTGGCTAGGAGCGGAGGCTGAAGCTCGCTTCCTGTGTGAATGTAAAGACAGACCCTGCTATTATTTTCTAAACCAAATCACATGCTTTTGTTGTGTAAACCTGACCATGTGGTGTTGCTGAAGGAAAAAAAAGTCAATTAACAGTGTTATACTATATATGTAGATATGTAGCTGAAGTTAATGATGTTCATATATTTTTGAAAACAGTAACGTAAAAACATGCATGTTAAATTAAAGTATGGTAGAATATATTGTGGCTGTTATCATTTGTTCTAATGACATGTGATTGGCTGTAGGTCCTGACACTGTTTTGTTTGAAGGTCTTGATTTGTTGAAGGCCTCCTGATTGTTCCCAGTGCTAAACCTAATGGTGTAGCATGATTATTTAATCACTATTAGCTGAGTGACTAGGATGTGGCCTATAAACAGATAAGCGCCCATATGTTTAAGTGTAATTTGTTGATCCTGAAGAACGCCCGGGGGCCGGAACGTACAGCAGCCGTAAATAAATATTGGTCAAATTGTGTGCATAGCTGAAATAGTGTAAAGAGTATATGGCTGTCAACTCTCACTTTTCCAGTCATACGCAATTTGTAGCGGAGTATCAGATGGCATGTTGAATGTTGTGTTTTAGTTATAAAATTACATTTATTTATCATGTAAATACAATTAACTTGTATTGACAGTAATTTAGGTTAGTAAGTAAATTATTGTACTTGATCCCATTTAAGGCGGAATTAATACTTCTGCCGCATGTCGACGCCGTACCTACACCATACCATAGCGCCTATGCTGTACCCTACGCCGTACCCTACGCCGTACCCTACGCCGTACCCTATGCTGTAGCCCAGAAATGAAACTAGGCATCGTGGCGACACAGACCTCCTGTCTGTTTTTGTAAGCTGAATCCATTTCCTTTAGTGGAAACAAAACTTTTGCTTAATTTCACAGATATAAAACAATACATTGTGAAGACAATAAAGCCTCCACAAAATAGCGTTTTATGTGTTGTGTGTGATTTATCCTGGCTTCATATGAGTGAAGGAAATCTCCGCTTTTCGCTAGGCTAATTTACACAATGTAAAATGCCATAGGCTTGTGCTAATAATGTTAGCATGTTGTAATTGTTTGGAAAACATATTTATTATGAGACAATTGTTTTGTTGGTGAACCTTGTGAGTTGCAATGTTACTTTTGTTGAATGTTGCTGTTGTCCCTGGCTTCATATGAGTAGAGAGAAGTCCGCTAGCTGCTAGGCTAATTCATACAATGTGAAATGCCATAGGCTTGTGCTAAAAACATTAGCATGTTGTATTTGTGGGGAAAATGTGTCCAGATAAAGACAAGTGCTTTGTCTGTGAATGCTGCGAGTTATAGTGAAGCTGATTTGTGTACTTGTGTTTGAAATAACCTCTATTAAGCCATGTTTAATGTGTGTTTTGGATGTGTTTTGAATCAGCTAAACTTTGCAGCACTTCACAGAAACATCTGCCTGTTTTGGAGGTGTAACTGAGTGACACAGACACACCACCGCACAAGTATAAATGCTCACAACAGCATAGGGGACATGCACAGGCTACAGCATAGGGTCTACTGCACGAGTGTAAATCCCTCTTAGACGTGAACCATATCTTTTCATAGGCCCTTTCTTGGCCTTGGGCTGGGGTCATCTGTACATAACAGTGGTATCAATCTGCTTTTTAAACTCTCGACAAGAAAAGTGAACAAGTGTACTGTATGTCTCAAAATATCAAACTATACCTATACATAATACAATATAGTGACTATAGGGATCCTATTCTCGTACCCTTGTGCCTTACTTTACCTTCATGTGGTGATGTATCTTTAAGAAGTACAGGTTACTGAGGACAGAGCATTTGTTTTCAGATACAGGTCCATGGAGAGAAAATAGCCAGAGATTGTCTTCTATGAGGAAGCTGCGCCGAAGTGCTTTCATAAAAAGAAATATTTATACCCAGGCTGCTTATCACCTAGCAAATGTCGAGAAGTATTAATATGTAACATCCTGCAGGGCTCTCCAGGACACTTGCCATTGCTCCAAAGAGGGAGAGAGCCTGGTGTTATCGAGGCTTGGCAGTGTGACTTGGTGATGGTATCAGCCATACTGACTGGATTCCATTAGGCAATGCCCACATCTATGTCTACTGAACATATTGGCTCACACTGCGGGGGAAACGCAGCGAGTGATAGGCCTGCAGTCATGACACATGAGCTATCATCCACCATCCAGGAAGGCATATCAGCACATACACGTTAGTTTACTGCAGACCTGATGCTGCGCTGCAAAGATTATAAGAAGTCTCTCTCTCTCATATAAATCATACTTTAGTGGAAAAAAAGCAGCATTTAGGATGATGGGAATATTCCTTTTCCCTTTTAACACCCTGACTACTTCCCCAAGTGCCCAGATTTCTCAACACTAATAAGATGAGTCTTTTTTTCCCCTTGCCTTTGTATACACAGAGCTGCTGATTTAAGCAGAAGATTTGCATTGCAAAGACAGTAATAGAAAAATTCAAAAAACAGAACAAGGGTATAATGAGACAGCAGATAAAGGATAAGTAATGAGAGGCAGTTCCCTGTTAAATGCAGTGGTCCTTGGAGGTCATAGATGCGAGTTTGACGGCGCTAAGCTGTGCATCTGCATCACGCTGTTGTTTTAATGAGCCCCAGACTCACAAAGTCATCAAGTATTAAATGAAAATCAATGGGTTCATCCTACTAAGGTATGGCCAGCTCAAAGCTGCAACATGGGCAATGAATGTTAACAATTTTCAGAGATAAGATGAAATTGATTTTTAACATTTATCTAGTCAAACTTTAAAAAATAATGGAAATATGTTTTTGTTCTCCAAATTTGCTTTCTTGCTGAGTTAGATGAGGAGAACAATCCCAATTTCATATCTGTTTAATATGGTGCTTATGTGCAACTAATTCAAAACAGCAAATATGCTTTTGGGGAAACATTATGCAGAGCGAATTACGTTTTCTATTGACATAATGAGGAAATGTTGCTTATTAACATACTTGCCAAGTTGCAAAAATATGGAACGAATCAGCAAAATGTTCACTGATGATGTATTTTAATTTGTTTACAGTCAAAATAACCAATCATGCAATAGTCTACCCACTTGTAGTGACTGAAGCATTATTTTTTACAACTTTTATTAACATTTAACCAAAATCTGATCTTTCCTTAGGCCTCACCAAAGTGCTTTTGTTGACTAAACCTAACCACGCACCTACACATTCTCACTCCGACCTCACATACGGACGTTTGGTCATGGACCTTCCATGTGCAGATACGATGTAAAAGGTACCCTGGGTGTGTTGGTTGCTGACATTCTGGTATACTGTGTCAAGTTCTGCCTGTTACATACTGTCTCTTTCAAAATAAATGCTTTACATAGGTACAACACCGCAAATTACATTTTTTTCTCCTCCAACAACTAATGCATGAGGTTGAGTTTAAGCAACAAAAACACATAGTTAGGTTTAGGAAAAAAGAACAGGGTTTGGCTTTATAATCTTATGGGATTGCTCTCCCAGCTGAAAGTCTGTGTTTGTTGGAGCCATCCACTGCTGCACCAACCCACCCTCCTCGGACCTTCATTGCCTTAACTTTCGTCTTTGTCCCCCTGACGCCACCGAGCGCTGTTAAACTAAAAAATGCAGACGTGAAAGGACGGCTTTTTGTCAGTGTCTGATGCCGTAAGTCACTGCCCAAGCGCCAGATTTTGATGACTTCAGAGTGAGACCGGTTTGCCACAAACAGGAGTCTAGACGCAAACCCAGGACTCTGGTGTCACAGTCCTGTATTTGTGTGTCCGCCACCTATAAATGTCTAATAATGACTAGATACCGGACCCCAAAATGGCTTCTATTCAGTCCAAAGGAATTGCTCACCTGATGCATATGCCAAAATAAGTTTCTACTTTCAGGGTTTACTTCTGCGGCTTGCTGCCCATTGAATATATGTGTTTGCAATATGTTTCTCCCACTGGCCCCACGCTTGAGTTCCTGCTGTGATGATGTCACAGATTTTGGAATAGCTTTTCTCAGCTCAAGGAAAGTTTTGCAAATATAAAAACTCCATGAATTAATAATTCCTTTAAAGAGAGTCATAACGGACCTTGTTTGCAGTTCGAGGTGTCCTGTCAACAGTTTTACTGATGTCTCTTTTATAATGGTGGTCAATGGGAGATCAATTGGAAGCAAGACAAGACTGAGCTGCATTTCCCAAGAGGTAGTCGGGTTTTAAAGACAATTTTTGTGTTGGCCAAAATGTGGAATTACAACTCCCAGGTCTGTCATGTGATGCCAATGGACCCAAATAGATTTTTTTCCCATTAACTTACATTGGGAAAGAGACATCTGCAAATCAGTGGATACATTTTTTTTTAACATCACAACCCCGACAACATGACGACATGATTTTATTACCATTATTGCTAGCCAAGAGCTAGACCAGAAGTAGTCAGCTTGCCCGAAGGAAATTGCTAGTGCGCTTACACTATGGGCCCAATGATCTTGGTAATTTTACACACGGCAGTTGAAGGTTTTGGACGTCATGTGCGACTGAGCAACTTTCATACGAATGAACAGTGTCCCGCCTTCAATGCTGTATCCAAGTCTCTTTATACATCCATGGGCCCAACGCCACACAGTGTTTCATTGACTTAAAGTAACTTTGTCTCTGAACATAGTGATTATGCTGTCACCATAATGTAATTAGGAATGCAATCCAGTAAAATACAAGCATAATTTCCAGGAGAAAGAGCTTAGCTAGGGGACTTAGCTAGCTAGCATACAGACTGGAAACAGGGGGAAACAGCCTCTGTCTAAAGTTAACAAAATCTGATATGTGAGTTGAGCTAACCGGCTAACCATTAGCTTTATATTTGCCTACAGACATAAGAGTGAAATCAACCTTCTCATCTAACTCTCAGTAGGAAAAAAGAAAAAGGGTGTTTTATCTAGAAATGATCTGTTGCCAAAATACTGAATAATTTAAGTGATCTAAGATAAAAAAAATAGAGTATGACAAAAGCAATAAAATTCTTGCTCTCTTCACAGAGAACCAGTTTCTAAAGAAAAGATAAAACTTTATTTATCCCGAGGGAAACTATGAGCCGTTGCAGTAAGAGGTAGAAAAGAGGGAAAATGGCTATAGAGTGCAAAAAACCCCAAAACAAAACAAAATGTAAATGATAAGGATTATCAATTACTTGCAAAGATCAGTTGTACACAACGGCGGAGATGTAAACATTTTTAACGATAGGGTGCAAATCCAAAACAGACTACACCAAAAAGTTAACTGTTCCGGTGAGGATCATAAAATAAAGTACAGCTGTTGGACAAGTTCAGGGCTGACTTAACACACAGAAGTTTTCACACAGTGTCCAAAGTAATTTCTCTGCTGTAGGAGGCAGCTATGCTATGTGTCATCAGTTGAGCAGCCACCTTCTCTGCCTCTGTTTTTCTCTTCCTGCCTCTCTCTCTTAAAGTCTGCTTTGTTGTGAATGTGGGTGTTCATTCATTTTCTTCTGTGGCAGCTTACAGGCTCAGGCTTCAGTTCACAGTTCTCCCATAGCTCAGACAAACACATTGTGTAGCCTTTTAGGATTATCTACAGAGGCAACAAGCTTTGGAGACACTGCCAAACAAAATCCTAATTACGCCGAATGCACTGTGCTCTTCTAGAAACATCGTGTCTCCAAAATGTTCCTATGAGCAAGTGGGCTCTCTGAAGTGTTTTGACAACAGATATGAATCTAGTGGATTTTTTTTAAACGATGAGCCCTTTAGCTTTTCATTAAAAATACAGTTTTTATGTTATATATGGTAATATATGTGATGTGAAAACAAAGTGGCCATCCATTAGTCTATTTCTAAATTTCAGCTTCTGTTTGCTACGTTTAAAGTTCACTAAATAGAGCATGCTAATGCATTAAGCATATATGGAAACATTTTAACACCTCCAGAATCCAAAGATAAACCCTCTGACACAGTCTGGGAGGTTGTGGCTTTTATAAATTCAGGTCTTAATTGCATAGTGAACTGTTCAACTGTTTGAAGCTTCGCCAGTTTAAATATTTGATACAGGGAGTGTGAAAGTGTTTAGTACTGTATCAACAGCAATACAGTGAGGGTCAGACAGACACATCTTATTCTACAAGGATACCATTTTGACATTCCCCAAACTACATGAACTTAAACTTTCAATACACTATATTTTATATTTTTCAGAAATCTGATGACTTTAAACTCCACTTGACAGAATCAACAAGAGTCTTGCAACTTGACTTGGACTCAAGCACCAGTGACTCGTAATGTAAAATACTTGATACCTTCTCCCATACGAATTCACCCTGATACTCTTACCCTGTCCAACACATTCTTACTCACCTCATCACATATCAACGTTTGGTCATGGACTTTCCACATCCGGATACGACGTGCAAGGTACCCTGAGTGCATTGTTTTTTGGCGTTCGGGGATTCTAGGTCAAGTTCTGCCTGTTACATGCATTGTCTTCTTTTAAAAAACACTTGTTTTCACAGAAAATGTACCATTTACATACAGTCTCTTTCAAAATGAACCCACTAGGGCAGTCAAACATTGCAAATTGACGTTTTTTTGCCCTCAACAACTAACACACGTGTTTGGGTTTAGGCAACTGAAGCACTTGGTTCGGTTTAGGAAAAAAGAACAGGGTTTGGCTTTAGAATCTTACGGGATGCGAACACTGCTCTCCTGGGTGAAGGCCGATGTTTGTTGGACCCGCCCACCACCGCTCCCGTCCAACCTACTCGGACTTACATCACTTTAACTTTTGTTCGTGTCACACCATGTTTCCCCCTGATGCCGCTGAGCCCTATTAAACTATAACAGCAACCAGCTGCGTATCATGCCAACATTAAAGGACAGCATTTTTTGTCAGTGGCTGACACTGCAAATCACTGCCCAAGTGCGGGATTTCGACGACTTTGGAGTGGGACTGGGTTGCCCTATCTAATCCCACTCCTCTTGCCTAAATCTAACCAATCCAACCAATGAAGGCAACCAATACTGACCAGTCACATGGAGAGAAGAGCAGGTTATTCCTTCACTATCCCAGGATTTGCAATTTTGCTTTCCCAAACTCAAATATGAAAAAGTATGTTATTTAAAAAGTATGCCACAAATCAATTCAATCCCTGAATCAAGGAATGTTATTGCTATTCTCAGCAAGTAGACACTTTATTCCCCAGATGATCCACTTTGTTTGAATCAATCCAACAGCATCCATTAAAGCTGCACAAACCATGAAACCATGTACAAAAACTATGTGGTGGTCGACAAAAAGCAACTAGCAGTAGGCAAAACGTGTGGGTCGAAAATTACAGACGTCCCCCAGACGTCCCTCTCCCCAGCAACACTTTCCAGCTCCTCCTAGGGGACCCCAAGGCATTCCCAGGCCAGATGAGATATGTAATCCCTCCAGCATGTCCTGGGTCCTCCTACCAGTGGGATGAGCCCAGTACACCTCCAACAGGAGGCGCCCTGGAGGCATCCTGGTCAGATGCCTGAACAACCTTTCAACACGAAGGAGCAGCTGCTTTTTTCCGAGTCCCCCCTGGATGTCCAAGCCCCTTACCCTATCTCTATGGCTGACTGCAGAAACCCTTTGGAGGAAACTCTTTTCGGCCGCTTGTATTCGCAATCTCATGCCTCTTTCTTATCACTCTGTCTCTAAAATAGCTTTACAAATTACAGATAAGGATGCAGCAACTTCATTCCACGTTTGAAGTTGCACAAAGAACAGGAAGCTGAGGCTAATATTAGCATAGTTAGCACGCTAATGCTTAGAAATAAAAAGCATTCAGGATTTTTGTAAATGTAACGTAAGTCTGTTGTTGAAACAGCATCACATTTGGTGAAGACTACACTCTGACTTGATTATGACTCGAAATTAAAAGTTTAGGACTTGGCTTGTGTGCAAAGACTTGAGCCCGAGGCAACTTGTAACTCGTAAAACAATGACTTGGTCTCACCTCTGGTCAGTGGTTTATTCATTTTGTTGTGGACATAAAGGACTAAAACTCTGAGCTATTTTTGTACTAATGCATAAATGTGCACACAGCTGTCTGGTCCTGGCATCTATTAATTTACTCCCCCTTTATTCAATCATTAATTTATTCATATATTGAATGTAACTTTCAATACACAAAATGCAACATAAACATACCCTGTGGAGCTTTAAGCATTAGCAGCAATATAAAGCAATGCTGCAGGGTTGCTCTGCCTATGTAATAAAGAAATATAAAAAAAAAACATATTTGCAAATGCTTTATGTACGCATGAAAAGCATTCAGCATCTGTGCTAGGCTGGCTGCACACTGTGCTTCAGTGAGAAACTCGAAACATAAACAAAACCCTGTTTACATACAGTGATTAAGAGGTTTATGCAACTACACAGCACCTTCTCTGAATACATAAAAAGCAGATTTTTACAGCGGCTCTCTACCTCCCAGTGAGAGCCCTCTGTACCCGGGTGATCTCAGCACACAGACATGCCTCCTCTCTTTTCTTATCTCTCATTAGGATGGTTTCACTCGTGTCCTCAGACAGTCAGGCAGCCAAGCACGTCAGCCAGTGACAGGTCTGGGAGAGCAAGGTAGCCAGATAGTCTGATACCGTCGAGGAATTCTCTTCAACAGGAACAGGAGGCTGGTGTTGGACACGTTATCCAACAGAACATTTGCTACAAGACATGGTGGTGTCTTACATGTCTTGCATTTCAAGTTGTGTTTGCCTTGTAGACTCTCAGTAAACATGGCGTCTCTGAAATCAGCCCCTGCCTTGTAAAGAGGTTGAAGTACTTGGTATTAAAAGAGTTTCTCGAGTGGTGTTTTTTTAGCCTTTCTAAAACCAAAAAACAGAAATGCAGAAGTATAAGCAGTGGATTAAACCAATGCTGTGTTTAATATATTCTTGTATATTATTTCTTTTATCCTATAATTATTTTAGAGTCGTTTTTTAATCTTATATTATTTTACTTTCTCTATCTGTAGGCTACTAGTGCTGTCTTTGTGCTCCCCTCTGGAGATCAATAAAGGTCTATCCATCCATCAATTTTCATCCGCTTATCCGGGACCCCAGACGTCCCTCTCCCCAGCAACACTTTCCAGCTCCTCCTAGGGGACCCCAAGGCATTCCCAGGCCAGATGAGATATGTAATCCCTCCAGCATGTCCTGGGTCCTCCTACCAGTGGGATGAGCCCAGTACACCTCCAACGGGAGGCGCCCTGGAGGCATCCTGGTCGGATGCCTGAACAACCTTTCGACACGAAGGAGCAGCGACTTTTTTCAGAGTCCCCTCTGGATGTCCGAGCCCCTTACCCTATCTCTATGGCTGACTGCTGAAACCCTTTGGAGGAAACTCTTTTCGGCCGCTTGTATTCGCAATCTCATGCCTCTTTCTCATCACTCTGTCTCTAAAATAGCTTTTCTTTTTCTTGCATGTCAGTTTATTAGACAAATGAAACAAAGAGCCATATATAGATTAAAAAGTAAGATTAAAAAGTAAGTAAGATTGTGTGTGAAGGTTTTGGACCCCCCTCTCCAGACCTGTTTTGAGATTTTAAATATAGTTGTTGTGGATATCTCACCTTAGTCCTTGGAAATGAGAATTAAACCCAGACGTCTTTTCTAATCCCAAGTTAGCCCTTTTTCATTCCTTAATTAGGTAGTTATTATTTCGTATTTTTGTTATTTTGTATTTTATTTTGTCTTGGGAAAGCAAACATGTAGAAGTGGGAAAAATAAGATTTTCCTTGCCTTGTCATATTCTCATTTTGTGCCGTATTTTTCTGGGGAACACAGGACCTTGGGAACATAGACCCCTCGGAACATAGGACCTCGGAAAACATAGGACCATGGGAACACAGGACAGTGGGCACATCTATCCCTGGAAACATAGAACCCTGGTAACATATGACCTTGTAAAACATAGGATCTTGGAAACACAGCAGAGTGGTAACACAGAGCTCTGGGAATATAGGACCTTGGCAAACATAGTACCCTGTGAAAGCAACACGTAGAAGTGAAGACCATAAGATGCTTTGTCATATTCTCGTTATGTGCCATATAAATCTGGGGAGCATAGGACCTAGGGACCACAGAATCCTGGAAACATAGGACCTTGGAAACATTACCCTGGAAAGGCAAACATGTAGAAGTGGGGAACACAAGGTGCTTTGTCATATTCTCATTATGTGGCTAACATTATCTTAATGAGCCAGCTACAGTTATTCAAACCAGCAGTTGATATTTCAGCCGGAAAAATCAACAGTCAAGGTCTAAAAATGAGAAACCTGGTTTTGTTGATCAAGACTAGTTGTGTAGAAAATTAGACAGGATTTCAAGTGGTAAATCTGTCACTGTTATCATTGTGAACTACATATGAAAGAATGTAAAGCGTTAGCAACATTATAAGGAAAAGATGTAGTCTTAAAAAGTCCCATGTGTGAAAATGTATAACTGTATAAATATGCTATAAAAAGAGTATATATGTGTGGTCACTCTGGAAAATACATATAAAAGAATATAGTTGGTAAACCTGTAAAAAAGTTCCTTTTCAAAGCAGAAAGCAAGCCAGTGTAGAAATGCCATTATGTTTACAAAGTGTGTGTGGAGTTCTATTAATTCTTAAAGCCTCGTAAGATGCACTGATGTGGCTGTGAGCGGGAACAAAAGAATCAATAATACATAAATGTGACTCGCCATTGACTGACTGGTGAAGTTTCCCTTTCAGAAGTTGCTTGTTTTGTACACGGCTGAGGGGAGAAACTGTCCAGTCATCCAGGAAATAAGAGAGCAGCCATGTGATTTAGAGAGGAGAGTCTCTGTCAGCCATCCAGTCCACCTGAGACTGAGATCATTCTGGGTGTTCAGCAGCGCGTTGATGGATAGACACACTTCTTTTATTGCTTTTTCTGGCCTTTGATCATCCCATTGTGGACATACTATTTCATGTTTTATCTGCACTGCAACATTATTTGCTATATATTATATATTGTATACGGAGAGACCTGCAGTTTCAGAAGGTAACTTCAAGGAGAGTTGGGTCTTTTTTTTGCCTCTCAGTATTTTCGTGTGTGTGTGTGTGTGTGTGTGTGTGTGTGTGTGTGTGTGTGTGTGTGTGTGTGTGTGTGTGTGAGAAATGTGTTTGTGTGAGAGGGAGAGATCATGCCTCTGGTTGATTAAACCTCTGCAACTCAAACCACCTCATGGCCTTGGTGTTTATTGGCAGGCACTTCAGAAAAATGCACTCACAGGTGCACAACACACACATATATACACACACATATACACAAACCATACTAACACCCTCCAATTCTATTGAGCTTCGCTTCGTAATGAGCATCTAACAGTAATTTAAGGCCATAGCACTGACACCCATATTGATCTAGGTGGACAGGGCATGAAGAAAACCCACAAATCAGTGCAGAAGTGTTAAATTGCCTCTCTCATCAGATAAATCAGCACTGTAGAATGCCCATAAGTCCATGTCTTCTCCATTGCATCTCAGCAATTTTCTATTTCATGTCATGTTTTAATACTGTGCCTCAAACTGATTTCTTTCCGCCCCTGTTTCCTGACAGTGACTGCTACATTTATTTACACTCTGCATAAAACGGTATGTCCCATTCTGGCACAGATAATAGGTAATTGTGACACATTTGAAATAAAGGTGTAGCAGAATAACAACGCAGATAAAGGCCAGTTTTAAGATTCTGACACTGTAATTGATTTTCGCAGTCTTTCAAACCCACAGGTGCGATTTTTATTTCAGCTTTGTGGGAGAACTGATCACACCACAATAATGATGGTCTTCACTGCTTTTTATGATGGGATCATGTGTTTATTAAGCTGCTTACAGTATATGTAGCCCTCCTGCACTCAGCCTGACATCCTGATTTGGAGAGTGGCTGCATCTAAATACATAAATCTATATAAATGGAAAAGTAATTAAATAGTAATTTTGTCACTAATGTGCATACAGTGAATGTTAAAGTGTTGCTGAATAATTTAGCAGTACGATCTTTTGTATTTGCACACAAGAACATATATACAGGCTGGCTGTGGTAACATACCAAGACATGAGCATGAACAACATTATTGACAGATTGGGCTGTTTATTAATGTAATTGTACTGGGCAGGTTATGACAATTACTTTTATACCATGAAAGGGTTTCCACCAACAAAACACTGCTATGTTCCACAAAACTGGCTGATGATGACGACAACAGGGATGACTGGGCTACTTCTGTCAGTCCAACCTGGCAACACTGGCACCTACAAAAACAAGGAAAATGCATACTACTATCATGCAAACAGCAGTGTAAACAATGTGGGTATCTAATTATTTAAGAAAAAGAAATCACCTATGCAAAATGATTTTTAAAGGTCCTGTGTGTGTGATTTAGTGGCATCTAACGGTGAGGTAGAACTATGGGGGCTGACATGAAAACGCGAATGGCCTCATCTAGAGCCAGTGTTTGCTTTGACCATTCTGGGCTACTGTAGAACAACATGGCAGACTCTGTGGAGGAGGACCGACGTATGTAGATACAAACGTCTCATTCTAATACTGGATTCACACTACGCGACATTTTCATCTGTTCCTACAGTCACTATGTCATATAATCGTGCCGTGACTTGGCCGACAGACATGACACACTACACGTTGGTCCATGACCAATCATTCCAGGTCGTCTTTCATGACGTGCTTGATGTCATCAGATTATTTTATCATTATTACTATTATTTCAGTCACTGTGTCTGTTCATCTGTCAGCCGAAATTGTAGTAACGTAAAAAGTGCCACCAGATGTCAGGAGCTACATCTGAAGTACCACATGCAAACTATGCCAGTCACTGAATCCTCCACGACAAGTTCCTGCAAATGTTTCACAATAAAAGCCTGTTTAAAAAGTGAAGGCATTCTCTCAACCAAAATCATAAGGGACTTTTAATTTTGAACAGATACAGGAAGTGTTGAGGTTGAAACGACGGCATGATGCATTAACTTTAACAGGGCAAACGGGTGGGGATTAAAAAAAGACACATAAATACAGAGGAAATTAGAAATAAAGGTTCATTTCTAATGTACCCTTTGCAGTTGAAATAAATAAAAGCCTCGCCACAATTTGTGAATTTTATTACTTTATATCCTCCGTTATGAAGAAGCAACATTCTATGCAAGCTTGATGCTAATGGCAGTACTCACTTCTGGTGTTTCACTACATCATTTTTTCCTCTCTGTGTGGTAACGTCCCAGGAAGAAGTATCGAAAAGACTGGGGTGTTGTTGCCTTACAGTTGTCCATGGCAGCAAATTGCTGTGTTTCTATTGGCCAAAGTAACGGCTGTGACAGATAAAGTTGTGGAAAACAAAAACAAAATCAAACATGCATGATGTTCTGTTGGGATGTTGTACGGTGTCCCAGATGTGGCATCGGTTGTTGTTTACTATGACACACTACATGAGATAAAACAATGGATTATCGCGTACAATGCTCATTATCATTCAGACACCATACAACGCTGTGTCGGGCTATAATTGGGCCGATATCGTGTGGTCTGAACCCGGCATAAGATAACGAAAACACGATTCTCAGCTCCTACGCTTATGCACCAATGTTATATTCAATTTCTGCCAATGGATGCCCCTGAATCCTACACACTGGACCCTTAAGGACTGCTTCAACACATTTATTAAGCCTGAAGGATACACTTAATGCATTTTTGGTGAGAAACACTGGATGTTATCATGACTTACTTTGCCTGAAAAATGTCCACTGGGAACCTAAAAAGAGTTTTTATGAAATGAATGGCAGTGATATGTCTTCATCTATCTCAGCGAGAAGACCAATCGAACTTCCAACCAAGGTGCAAAAAGCAGTTTCTTTTAATTAAAAGCATTCATGTCAAACCTTTGCCTCTCTTGTCCCTGTTAAGTGAGGCATCACAGACTAATTTGTAAACACCGGTATGCAGTGTGAGTTTCCATCATGTTACATAAATCCTACATTTTCACATTTTTGCAAACATCTAACCTGCTGCTACCATCTGGAGCTGCCAGTGTTCAAAGCTGCTTTGTGCAGATTTACAGGTAGTCATGAGTGGCGAACTGAGAAACTGTCAACAGAATTATCAGAAAAGGTGGCTGCTGGTGAACCACCAGATATAATGAATGCTGCAGTGGAGGGAATTATTTTTTTTAAAGAGCACTGGGAGGTTTCATGCCAATATGGTAATTAAGATATTTTTTCATAGTTCTTGAATGGACTTCCTGTGTAATTTTCCACCGTGGTATGCTGTTTTTCTAACTACCTCTGTCACTCTGCCCTGTTTATTGTGACGGCAGCCTGCCAGGGTGGAGGAAGCCTGAGGAAACCTTTTAACAGAATAAAATGATGGCTGAATCCACCTCTAAGAGAGGTAGTCATATTTTCACTGCAAGGTATGTTGACAGGAAAAAAAAGAAGAGCAATATTCTTGTATGTGAAATTTTTAAGTGTAAAGGACTTGAAAATTTTTCACTTTGATGCCTCTAGTGGTCGCATCAAGAGCCACAGTGATTTTGTTTCATTGTGAGGTGTTGAGGCCAGACCACTGCTCTGAGGCAGACGGCTGCAGACCACTGTTCGAGATCAACGAACGACAACACTGGTTGTTTATCAGCAAGACATTGAAGCGTTTCCAGTGGTGTTTCTGCCCCAAAAAGCAGGTGCTGTTTTCCAAGCCATTGCTGCGATGTCACTGCCACTAAAAGTGGGTGGTTTTTACAGAGCCATGGTTGCTTTTCCAGCAAAAACCGTGCCACCAAAACCTGTTTTTTTTTACTGAGCTATCACTGCTTTTCCAGCTGGCATTGTGCCACCAAAAGCAGATGTTTCTCACCAAGCTATCTCCGCTTTTTCAGTGGGGACTGCGACACCAAAAGCAGGTGTTTTTTACAGAGCCACCGCTGCTTTTCCAGCTGGGATTCTGCCACCGAAAGCAGGTGTTATTTCTGAGCCATTGCTGGATTTTCGAGGGAGGATTGTGCCTCAAAAAAAGGGTGTTTTTTATTGAGTCATCGCTGCTTTTCTATCAGAACTTCTGCCACCAAAAGCAGCTGTTAATGACTGAGCCATTGCTGCTTTTCCAGCGGGATTGTGCCACTGAAGGTAAGTGTTTTACTGAGCTATCACCACTTTTCCAGGATGGACTGTGACACCAAAAGCAGCTGTTTTCTTACAGAGCCACTGCTGCTTTTCCAGCAGGGATTGTACCACAGTACAACAGTAACTGACAATCCTGCATAGTAAACTTTTAACCACAATTTTGTCAAAACATAAATGTAAAATTTGGCTAGGCCATTTAATAGCTTACTAGAACATACTAATTGGTGTAGCAAGGGCCTTCTTACCTGTATCTTCAACGCTGACAACCACTACTAACGATTGTGTTTAATACAGTGATAACACTTGAAATGGGTGCATGGTTAGTCCTAAAGGGTACACACAGTGAGTTTTCGTGGAAAACAGTGAATCTTTCTCACTGATATGTGTTTGTCTCCAAGAAAAATCTCCACAGGATACCTTTAAATGTACCTTTACATATTAATTCATGACGTGACAACAATAGAACTGCACTGTTACCTAAAAGTGACGCACACCCTGCAGTTAATGTGAATCAAGTGTTCTCCATGACCGTAACATAAAGCACACAATCATCTCCTATACATGTAATTAATTTGCTGTATTGTGAGGATGGCATAAAACATGTCATATACAACTGTGTAACGCGCTGAATGTAAAATACTGTGACACATTACTGCGTCTGGTAGCATAAAATCTCCCAACACAGAGCTCTCTCTATTTCTCTGCAGGAGTTTTCTCTTCACCTGGAGCAAAGCTCATTTCACTGGAAAATTGGCTCTACCACTCAGCTCCCCACTCCCCCATTCTCTCCGCCTGCCTCTCTAAATTCAGCCGTTATTGTAGTGCCTTAAGCACTAATCCAATTAGCTATAGGAAGCAAAATGAGCTATCTCTCATTTTAGCTTGTCACCTGCGCAGGGGGCAAGGGGAGGGGAAGCAACGTGTTTTATGGGGATTGTGACTTGAGGGAATAGATGATACCTAGCATGCAAATTTTTCAAGCCTGCAGACGAGAAGTTTTGACATTAAAGTGAACCATCATCAGAAAATGACTTGGCAGTTGTATTAGAGAGGGGAACTGTAGTAAAAAAGGAAATCACAAACATGGCTCTGCCACCTCAGATTTTTTTTTTGCAACACCTGCAAATACATTTGCTCATAGCTTGAATTTTCTGGTCGCCCTTCAACACTTCACTGCTTGGTGATTAAACCTCAACATTTCACTCCGCTGACTTGTTTGACCCCCGTCTGTGGCCTCAGGTGGACGGTCAGATTCTTGGCCTTGCGCCGATCTATTAGACACTGTAAACATATCTTCAACTACAAAGCACTTGCCCCAGGTCGCCCTTGGCAGTCAGACATCCACGCAGAAGCCATATTTCTCAGAGTGCTTCACTTAATGCCAGATGGTGTCAGTGCTCACAATGCCTGAAAACAGTGTGGGTGGTGATTTCAGAATGTACCTGCAGCAATGATTTAAAAACGAGTAAATGGATGGGCTGACTTACCACTTTACAGTTTGGAGGCACAGTGAAAAACAACTATTTTGAGTCAATAAAGTGGTGGAATGTTTCTGGCTTTATTGCAGCATAAATCAGCTTCTCCAGTGTGACTTCGTCCACGCCATTTGGCTGAAGAAGGTAATAAACTAATTTGATTTGATTTGAGTGAATTATATCATCCTGGAACACATTTTATGATGGGTGTTAATTTACATTTGAAGACTTGAATTTATGTTAAACTCCTTGCCTTCTCAATTTAAATAATGAGTGAATTCTGGGCCAGGACAAGCTTAATTTTTCCTGTAATTTATAATCATAAGAAGTCCCCCCAGAAGATGATGCCAGGTCTGACCAGGAGCAGCTCACCAAATTTCAGTCTCATGTCCTCGTGAACACTCTAATATAATAGCACCTTTTATTTTGGACTCTCAGTTCCAACAGAGATTGCAATTGGCCAATGGCACAATTTTACAGATCAGAGGTGCACCGTCCAATTTGACTTCATCTCCATGAGCGATCCATTGATTGCAGTGATTCCAAAGAAATTGAGTTGATTTATGTCCAAAATTTTGCAGGTATAAAACCTGTCTCCAACAGTGGAGCTGTTCTCAAACTACCCTCCATTTTTATATTTGCAAATGCATAATTACTGCCAAAATGGCCAAATGACCCAAAGACAGACCTGACTTTGATACTCATTTTTAAATCGGCAGACAGTACAATGAAAGTCAAAATACAAAAAGACTTTGAAAATGGTTTGATTTTCAGTTAATATCACATAAAGACAAGACGGGCTGTATCTTCATGCAGAGCAGATTCATTTTTTTAATAGAAAGTTTCTAACCAAGGCTGCCATATCTTTGGAAAAGCGACAAGCCTTTTTTCCCTTGCAACACAAAAACCCTTCAACTCTGCAGGGCCTGAGAATGGACGGAGCACCATTGTGGGTGACAAAAGAGATATATTTCTATGCAAAAACCTTCCCTAATGCAGGTTGCCTGCTGCACAGCCCCTCTCTGTTCTCTGGTATTTTTGCATGAAGGGCTGGTGAGACATTTGTGGCTCTGTCCTGTTCTGACTGTCGCTAAAATCCTCATACAGCACTGGCAGACCTTGCCTGTAGTGCTGCCTGCCTCTTTGACACCCCAGTGCCCTGTCATGATGACAGTTCTGCCTTTTGCCCTCTGAGCTTTTGTAACCGTGTGTAGCTTGTGGTGGATTGGAACATGATGAAATGGACGCACGGGGAGCAAATACCTGCTGGTGGTTCAGTCTGTTTTAACAACAGTACATGACTGTAAGGTGCTCTGGAGAGGTCATCTGAGGCTCTCTCTTGACTTCCTGGTAGCAGTTTCTAAAGTTTACAATACTCAGTCAAGCATTGTGAAAGTTCATCTTCTGTTTCTAAGATAGTAGGGGTGGGAGGAAAAAAAAAATCCATACAGCAAAGTATTGCGATATTTTGCTTGGCAATATTGTATTGTTACACAGACCCCAAGAATTAATATTTTGTTTTATAAATTATTAATAATGAAAATATTACTTAACTTATTGGTAGAGAAAAAATCAGTAGCTTTTTCAGTCTATGATGATGATAGTGGTGCTGAATTTTTTTCAAGGTCAGCAGGATTGGTAGGTTTCTATGACAGTGTTGGTCAGTCTGTCTGCTTGATAATTTTTGTACATTAAAATTCATGAAGTGAAATGAACAGACAGAAAACGTCATCTTAGTTAAGACAGAAATTGATGAAGTTCTGTAGGAACCTAATTTTTATCTAAAAAAGGTAATAAATCACAGTTTTTTAAAATATATGTTGTCAAAACACTCAACATATTGTAGAAGGTTTAAAATCGCAATAATATATTGTATCGTGTCTTAAGTATCGTGATAATATCGTATCATGTACCCTCTGGTGATTCCCACCCATATTAGAGAGAGATTTGGTTCTCCTGCTATTATGACAGGTTTAGTTTAGTCTAATTTATTTACATATACATGTGTACAAAACTGAAGAAGTCTGAACATTGTACACAGGGATGGGTACCGACACCCGATACTAAATTAGCTTCAGGGCTAAATCATCAAAGACCGTAGTATTGATAAGCTCCTCTGCGCTCTGTGCGGGGGCTGAACTCCTCCACTTACACACACATCCACACCCACACAACACAATAATCGGCGAACAGCCGAAACAAAGTGCAGATAACTAAAAATGAACTCGAGTTGAACACTTGTTACTGTACGTGCAATTAAACCTTAGCAAGTGAGAAGCCAGTAACTTAATACATGTGTTCAGCAAGGATCCATGCTAGTTTGGCTAACAGAGAATTGTTACTAATAAGCTCAAATGACAGCTGTCTGCATGTAGACTAACTTAGTTTGACTCTTATATTAAACTGGGCAAATACTTTGAAACTAAGTTGCTGGCTGATGCAAATTTATTCTTTTTTACGTCAATATATTTTTTTAAAAACAATTATTTATAAATGAAAAACAACCGATAAGAGTACTGATAAAGTACCGAAACGATAAGGAGTATCGATAAACGTAGTAGTATTGATAAAATCTTAACGATACCCATCCCTAATTGTGCAGGAGAGGTTAGAGGCCAAAAATGACTTATGAAGATACCTTTGCTTATTAAAGAACAAATTCATATTTAATAAAGAAAAAGACAAAAACAAAGATTGCATAATTGATCCGTTTTAAGATGAAGCAGCAATATAAAATTGATAGAAATGTACAATTAAAAAAAAAAGTTAAGTTGCATTACAAAAGAATTCATGATGTTTTAATTTTTTTTTTTTTTTTGCAAATTAGAGTCCTTTTCAGATGTTTTTTGAATAATGGTAATGTAGATGTTGACTGTAGTGATGGAAGTAGGTTGTTCCAAACAGATGCTCATCTGTATTAATGTATGTTGATGAAGGGGAGTCCAACAATACACAAGATAGAAGTCCATAAAGTGTTTTACAGAATAATATTGAATGTCTCCAAGAGAGAGAACATTCAAATGTGCTCTGGAACAAAACATCTGTTTAATAATGTATGACATCAAAGGTAGGCGTTTGACTTGTAGCCTTCCCCAGACTGAGCATTGTCAGGAGCAGCAGCAATAAACACTGAAGACACAAAGACAAATTGTCATAAGTGACTTATCAAAAGCCGTCAGCTATCAAACCTCGATCAGAGGCTGCTTTCACAGAAGGCAGCAGATGTTTCTGCTCAGTCCCTTCATCAGAAAGGATGCAATTTGTTTGCGGATCACAGATTCAACTGTAGCGCGATGTCAAACTTCACAACAAATACTCTGGCTTCAAACAATACTTCCTGTTTTATTATGTGACATTTTTTCTGTTGTGTCAAGGAGAGGGATGGGCCCACCAGCTGTATACAGGACAAACGCCAATCTCCATGTCTCTGGAGAGAGAGGGGATGAAACAGAGAAGACTAATTGAGACTAAGTCCACCCCCTGCCTGTGCGAGCTGCCATTCTCTTGGCTGAAGACACTTACTGTAGGTAATTATAGTGCTGGAGAGCTCCAGTCTCTCAAGCTAATGTGCAATCACAGGTTGGAACCTGACATTAAAGTGAATCTTACCATATTTGGTACACATAAGCATCCTTGCAGATATAACTGTAGTCCTGCTGCAATTACACAGTTGGACCTCTGCTGAAAGAACAAACCTAACCACTTTAACGTCAAATCTGCAAAACACCATTTCAAAACAGAAACATCCAGTATGTGCATCATAGTCATCTTGCAGCAGCATGAAGGACACTGTGTACACAAAGAAATGGCTCTCAATATTTGATAGCTATCTCACTATGTATAAATCTTGCAGCAGAAGGTATAGTGTCCACATCAGCGGGGCACTAAATTATTTAGAATGATCTGAATGGTAGTGTGACAATGATTTTAACAGATGGCTAAATCAGGCTGGGATAATAAGTGTCCCCGTCATGCAAAGTCATTTTTGCACCATTCCTTCTTTCAGTCTTTATTGCTGCCTTTAACCCTTTTTTTCCGTAATTCATAATGAAACAGGATTAACTGTTTATTTAGCAACCACACAGCAAATACTCAGAGCTGTGATCATCAACGCAGCAGCCTTACAGGACTAACAGCCTAAAAATGTTTATGAGGTTTTGTATGCAGCGAGGCACAGCTCAGTCGGGGGATATGGGTCCCTTGAGCTCTCTAAACAGTCACTGGTGCTTTGTAGAGCATATTATTCTGGGATTTTCACTGATGCTTGTCCTTTGTAAAGGCGAGCTCGCTAACGGTGCAGTCTATAACAATACAAATCTATGACATCAGACAAAGCCCACGTCAGTCTAAATGTCTCAAATGTTTTTCCCCCAGCTGGCGCCTTTCATGATGTTGTCTCCTTATATCACAGAGACAGAAAAGCATATTCTTCTTATTTTCCTTTGCATTCATTACTGTAATTCCCTATTCCTCAATGGATAAGAAGTGATGGCAAATGCTTATTTTGGCTCATTAAATAAGGATTGTTTTGACCAAACCCTAATGTGAGGTGATGTTGACAGCTACTGCAGATCACATAATGCACCGGCCTGAGATGACTTCTTCTTCGTACATAATAGAACACTGGGAAATCAATAAATTTGATCCATTGTCGCCAATAAAATTTTAAATCTGAGGAGAGTCATTGATTTCATGCTACTAATGTGTGCGGGAAGTCAGGAAATCAAAACATAAAAACCATGAACAGGGTGCCATCTTGGGACGTCGTATCCATTTTTCTTAACAGATCGGTGAGTTTTACAAAGAGCTAAAGGTTATTATTACAAAGAAATATTGATTTAAACATCTAAGGTCACATCTCTAATCTCTGAACTCATCACTCTGATCACTGTCCCTTTATATTACATGTCAGTTTACCTTTCTTTAAACTTAATTGTTTGCACCTCTGTATATAGACATTTTATTTTCAGTCTTGCTAAGCATGTACATCTCCCCACAGCACATTCCCTGTTACATTGTGTGTTTTCATGCAACAGCTGATTTATATCACACATATTCTATGATGTTATATTTAATCTGTTATTATCACTTACACTTCTTTATATCCCTATATTTAGTTTCTCTTTTTGTTTCTACTTATGTGATTTTGTTATTATTATTATTTATATATATATATATATATATATATATATATATATATATATATATATACACACACACACACACACACACACACACACACACACATCCTAAAATTGCATTGTTAGAGGGAGCCTGCGAACCAAGTTCTTTGATGACAACGACTGCTCATAAATAAAATAAAAGTAAGTAGACTAGGGGTAGGTAGTTGTATATTTGTTGTAAATAAATTTGGGAATTTGTAGAAATAATATATGAGTAAAAGAACAAATGTAAGACAGGTGTAGTGACATATAACTTCCATTTCTACCTACTCCTTTTCAGACACTGTTAGTTTTGTCTTGTTTGTTGTTTATCATGTTTTTTTTTCTATTTTGGTGTGAAATAAATTCATTCATTCATTCATTCATTCATTCATGTAATTGTCATTTATTTGACAATAAAGAACCTTGAACCTAAAGGGTAGCACTCAAAGTTGAAAGCATAGTTGCATGCAATACTACAGGACCTAAAATTGAGCCTTGAGGTACACCAAATTAAAAGGAAGCGAAGAAAATGCAATAGCAAAAGGACAAGATTTTTTTTCTTGCAGGTAACTTGAGAACCATTTCAGGTGAGTTGAAGTCATTACCAACTCTTTGCCTAAGTGTTAACAATAGGTGTTTTTGGATCAAACAGTTGTGGGGACTCCCTAAGAGGAAGGGCAGCTCCCCTAAGAACTGCATACGTTCAAGGGCTTTTTTCTGTTTACATTCACACTGCTTATAGGAACGCTGTGGTGATGTACCGCTGGCTGGTGGTTGGTATGGCAACAACAGTTTCACTTTTGATTAGTCATAATCAACCTATATTTCAAATGTTGCAAATGCTTAGTAAAGCCTGGACTTCACTGTCAATCCATTTGTCTGTGCTTTCTTACATATTTTGTTATGAGCTGTCGTTTGTGTTGTCTGTTGTTTACATGGCAAACAGGCTTTTAAAAATGGCTGTTGCCCGTGCTGCATTGGCTGTGTTTGACCAGTCAACATACACTTAATCACTCATGGCTCCTCCTGAGCTGGGCAAGTACCTTCTACGAAATACACAGTGTTCTAAGAACTACAATTGCTCCTAGTTCTTGCAATGTGGAAACAACAAAAACTACGAAAAAGTTCCTCCAGTCTGAAAACACCATTTGAGAATTGAAAGATCACTGGTAACATCAGTCAAGTCATTCAACAAGAAATCAAACTTAACAAGAGCAGCACAATGCTCATCAGGATGGAAATGTAGCAGTAAGTTATCAAAGATTCACCACAATCATGGGTTGTTTTAAAACTGCCCTTTGAAATTTTTGGCTCAAAGGAAACTGAAATTTCTGTAGTTTTTTGGGATGTTTGAATTTCTTAGTTTTTCTTAGCTTTGTTCAGGAAGCCTCAGAAGCAACAGATGTAAGTCAAAAATTAAAACCTTTAATTGCACAGATGTTGTAAACTATAAAGAATAACACTGATTAAACTCTGTACTTCACCACAGAAGCAGCTGGGTGATTGCGAATGTAGATTAGGTTGTGGACGGTTTCTTACAAGTTGTGTGCATACTAGAAAGAAAGTGGTTTTATATAAATGATTTGCCTCAATGAGCAGCTGAACTTGGGCAGACAAATGGGAGCTTATAATGACCGGCTGAGCTTTTTAAGATGTAAGATGTAAGACAAGGGCTGCTAAGAGTTTCATTTCTCTTTGTGCAGAAAAAGGTAAACCCTCTGGGAATTGTTTGTCCCCTGGGAAAGTTTTATATTCAAAAGAGTTTCATTTCTAAGTACTGAGCTACTGATTACCATGGATAACAGTAATGGGCCATGGCAAAAAGATTAAAAAAAAGGAGTGGTAGCAGAAGGCCTTTTACATGCAGATACTGTAAAGTTCGACCTTCATCCCCGTAGCAGGAGCACTGTGTACTGCTGGCATGAGCAGCAGCCGATTCAGCAGCCAACTGCTGCAAAAACAAACAGTTTGAGGCAGGGTTGAAGCTCCAGCAGGGACACAGCGAGGGCACAGGGATCGTCTAGCTGGTGGTCTCTCCATGGTTTAAAAGACTGCAGGCTCAGGGGGCCGACACACTGAGCTTTGTGGTCCAAGTTCTTGGAAGTTTGGTTAAAGGTGGTGACAAGTCATCACTCATAAGATACAAAAGAAACCATATTTTTAGTGCATTTAAAAATAAAAACCATGATTATTTTGATCTGGCTCCCACACGTTTATGCAAATAAAACTACATGGTTAGGTTACAGAGGACTTTTTTGGTTTAAGAAAATAACTTCAAATACTAGGAGATGGCACAAAATCAACAATCTCTAGTTAAGTGCCCTCACATCAAATAAGTATGCCATGTAAGTGCTGCATTCAGCTCAGACTCATTATATTTGGCTAAGTTTTGTCCTTATTATACAGCTGAGAGAAGAAAGAGACATATCTAAAAGTACATTTTTAGTTTAAGAATTACATCAAGGCTACAGAGAAAAGCATGACTTGATTCTTGGTCTCAGAGTGGCCTGCTTGAAGAACTCATACTGGCTAAATTTGCATCATCCTTTAAATCACTTCTCAAAATTCATTTGTACTAAAAGGCTTTTGGTCCAGTGGATAGAATCCAAATGCAGACACACACACAGGCATAGAGATGGTCAAGCAGGAAGATGTTTTTTATTGAACTTCAAAAGTTGTTGAATGTATCATAAAACCACTTGACACCAGGTTAAACTCACTGACAAAAACTGAGGATTTAAACTACAGCTGTAAAGTAAAGGCCTTGTTACGTCAACATTTAAAATGGCAACATTTCACTGTGAAATAGACTGACCATTGACCAATGGCACATTAGTTATACTGTGCTGACCTTTAAGGAAGCAAAGAGCCAGAGTCCAAAATGGATCATAGCTTTTAGTTGTGGTGTAGCCTCTGTCAACCTTTATTGTATCTCCTCTGTCTAAGTCTGAGCTGCCCACTAAAGAGCAGTGGATTTAGGCATTGACCCTTGGCGTCTCATACAGACGCTAAAGGGTGCAAGGGTGTGTGTTCATATCTGATGCATCAGGATTTCAACAAGCTCTAATGTAAACCCATCTGCATTACTAGATAGTTAGAGCTACTGATGTAATATAAAGATCAAGAAAATCCACTTAGAGTTTGTGGGAGGGCGCGTGGATGGGCCCGACAGGCACAGGACTTTGACCCAGGAGACCAGTGTTTGTGTCCTGTGTGAAACTACAAGTCAGCAGTGAGTTATTTTGCCACGCCAGCCATCACTCAGTCATTAGTAATGTGAGTTGTAAGTCACATGAGTTGACTCATCATGTCAACCATGATATTTTCTTAACCCTGATTAGTCAGCGATTTGGTTTCTAATATGTAAGTCGTGTTATGAATTAATGACTCAGTTTATTATCTGGGCCCTCAGTTCAGATATGAGTGAGTATCATTGCTTCAAATATGCTGTCTGCTTTTGCCTCAAAGTGATGCTTTACATTGACGCTTTTTGCCACGGCCTCAGTACTGATGATGAGACATACAGGTTTCAAACTGCCTGTGAGATGTATAAGCATGTAAGAGTCTGTCCATTTTTGATTAAATAGTCTGTTTTGGCTGTCTGCTCTTCTCTCTTTAGAATACGTCATGTGAAATTACTTCTCTCTTATTCTGTCTTTTCTCTGACTCTCGTCTCGTCTCTCTCCTGTGGGTGTGTGTGTGTGTGTGTGTGTGTCTCACTCACTCGAGTAGCAATTCTTATTGAAATGCACAGATTTGATGAAAAGCATCACAAAAGATAATACACACATGCAACTGGTCTGAGAATTTCCTGGTCACTAAACCAGTGCTACAAATGCTGCGCCAGTTGAAACAGAAACACTCTGTCAAAAGTGTTACAGTCCTCAATAATTTACTGGTTATAGGTCTGAGTCCAGAAACGAAGGTGTCTGTGCCTGGACCCTGCAGATAGAGGGGGATGGCAGGTTAACAGGTGGGACGAGTCATGGTCATTTTGCTAACAAGGAGGATGGCCATCCCACCCTAAAATCATCTACTGACTGTAACCAAGTAGTTTTTTGCCCAGACTTAACCAACCACCCCTTCTGCTGCAAGATACTGGTAATGGTAGGGCTGCCCTGGACTAAGAATTTTCCTTGTTGACCAATAGTTGTCATTTTGGGCCATTAGTCGACTAGTCGTCTGCATGTTTATGATATTAATTTAATTATTAAATTACATATTTTGGGCGGGGCAGCACAATGGTTTGAGTTCTGAGAAAGAATAGTATCAGTAACATAGTTAACACTGTGCTACATTACAGAGAAATACAAAACCGTACTAATGAACCTTCATTAATATAGGCCTATATTTTATCTACAAGTGCACGTCACACACTGAGCGAGCCGCCTGTTAATGACACTGTCGGCAAAGCAGTTATGATTGTGCTAAGTGGCTAATGGGCATGTAGCTACTTACATGTTTCAGATGATACGTCATGTTTGTAGTCGACAAATGAAGATGAGTTTACATATCACCTTGGGTTCATCCTTCACCTTCTCAAAATGATCCCACACTTTGGATTTCCTGCCCGACATGTTATAATTTAGCCTGTGGAATAACTGCAGGTACCAGCCCTGTACATTAACATGACTCCTGTCTGACTGCTGGGCGTGGCCACTTCCTGTGGCTGTCCTTTCAAATTAAATTCCTACATGGTCCAATCATAAAGGTTTTGATTTATTTTGACAAGGTGCAGCATAATAGAGTTTCTTTTTTGTTTTCTTTTTGCAACTTAGCCAGTAATGAGCCTATGATGAGTAGAGATACAGTCCCTTATACTACTGTACATATTAAGTAAGGCTTTAGGAACTTTTGTTGCTGTCCTGCCGTGTTTCTCCCTAACGCTGCCAGGTACCATTAAACAGCGACTGGACGCGCATCATGCCGAGATGAAAGGATGGCTTTCTTTTATCTGTGTCTGACGCCAGAAGTCACTGACCAAGCGCCAGATTTTTATTATCTAGATTATCTTCGGCATTCTGCCACTTTAAAGATTTGTACAAACGTTAAATAATACAAGACATGTTATTAGACATCAAACTACAACTTATTGCCAATATATCTTATTAAAAAAGCTTTTTTCCTGAAGTTCTCTCATGGCCATGTGCAATTTGTTTTATTTTTTTAAAGCTTTAACCAGGTTCTACATTTTCTTTATGCACTACAATGTTGTCCAGCAAAAGCACACTCAGAAATCAAGCAAAGTCTGCATGCATTCTGACATCTCTGACTATACTCAAATTTGATCACTTTTCCAATGTAAATGCACCAAATCAGTGGGTGCGTAGCACTGGGACATAGTGTACACAAGCGGCGCTCTGAATCTGACTCCTCAGAGAGGTTGTGCCTTCTGGAAAGCAAACAGTGGAAAAGAGCAGAGAGATGTTTAAATAGGCCGAACAGCAGGTGCACCAAATCATCAATAATGAGTCCCAATTACTAAAACTACCACTCCTGCTAGGAAGGCAGGACCCAGAGCCTCCTGACACAACACACCACATAGTCATCCCTCCACTGTCAATCTTTTTTTATCATAGTATCATGTATGTTTTCAAAGTTGCCACATAAATAAGATTTTATTACTTCAATTAGTTCATTGATTTTTTTTTTTTGCTGTGACCTCATGTAGCATTTACTGTGTTTAAAGGGCATAATAAACAAGATATACAGTATGCTGTATGTATGACCACAAACATGATGAGCAGTACGTGTGTGTATATCCCACTGTGCCACACAATCACACACACAGTTTTAGCTGCAATATTTTTAGGCTGTGAGCTTTTAAATTAGAGCTGGTCTGCCCCAGCTGTGGTGACTAAGAAAATAAAATGCCCACGAGCTCACAGATATGGCACATTGTATCAGCGTCTAGTGTTGGATGATCATTTCGCTTAACATGAGTAATTATCACGTTTAACATGACTAATTTAATAAAACATAAATTAGTGTGGTTCACCTCAGGCATCAAACTCCGTCTGTGTTCACCTGCGTTTATCTTAAGATAAGTGTTTAAACAAGGTAAAAGAATCTTTTCTTAAATTTAGGTTGGGGGTTGTTTTGAGCTCTTTAAACATCTTTCTCACAGCACATTTTAAGCTGTCATTGCAGCAAAAGCACAGGCGGTACTTATAACATTAATGATGGCTCAGCCCTGACATTGCTATTACCTCATCATCCACTGTGGCACTAACCTTATAGGGAAATCAGATTTTAAAAAAAGAGGAAAAAGCTAAAACAGCTGATTTCTGAGCAGCCAGTGCCATCATCTCTTTGACCTTTGTTTAATAGACGTAGTAACTTTAAAGACTCAGAGTGCCTTTATGTTTTAAAATTAACCACTAAAAGAAGTTTTCATCCATGAAAAGAAATGTTGATATATTATGACCTGAGAAACACGGGCTAATATTGACCTTTCTGATGCACGAAGGTTGAATTTAAGCCAAACCCTTGAGGCAACAACCCCATCCAGAAAGTCATGATATTAGAACCACAAAGTCAAGAAAGCTGACACTTCTTAAGCTACAAGAGACCACTCACTCATGCACTTTTTTCACTGTCTGCCATTTTATTTAAAAAAATTCAGAGTGTGGAATTTATGCACTATAAAGCGCCCTCAAAAATTCCCATAATGAAATGAAAAAAAGGACTTTCTGCTAACAATCCCACTGCAATACGTCTGATTTTATAGATGCAGGTATTACAGACATGCAGCACTACATACGTCAGTAATGATGCAATATTCTGATCATTACCAATCACTGAAATCACAAATTATTGCTTCAATGGAGCAAACATGCTGTCTTTGACGTACCCCACAGCCCTGTCACATGAACATAAGAAAACCATCATAAACACAGCCTGTCCATTTAAACTAAAAGTTGTTTAACACTGTTAATTACATTTGCTCATACGGTGTAAATGTTAAGGTTGGTCTGGTGAATTCTTGGAGGGGCTACAGCTGGACATTTCAGCTGTTAATCTGTTACTTTTAGTTAACCATTTATCCATAGCCTGCTTGTTTCAACTTAGTCATGGCAGCTTTTCACCAAAGACTTTTCAAGCCAGTTCACTTTCCCAGATACTAACAGATTACAGTTATTTATTGTGTTGATCTGTTGCTTACACACGGCATCTATTGCATGTCTGTCCGTCCTGGAAGAGGGATCCCTTCTCAGTTGCTTTTTCTGAGGTTTCTACCATTGTTTACCCATTAAAGGGTTTTTTTTTGGGGGGGGGAGTTCTTCCTTATCGGTCCAAAGGACAAAGGGATGTAGTATGCTGTAGCCCTCTGAGGCAAATTGAGATTTGTGATATTGGGCTTTATAAATAAAACTAAATGGAACTGAATTAATTACACACAGAGGTAAACATCTGAATTCTGGGCAGATACACAATTATTAATTTAATGCGCTGTAACAGGGAAGTTATATAACGAATAGTGTAACAAATTACAGTTGTCAGCAGAAGAGATGAGTAGTAGGAGATTACATTTTTTGAGCCAAACACTGGCTCTAGTAAAGGAGAAGAAACTGGTGGAGCTGTGGAGTCAACAGTTTCCCCTTGGGGATCAATAAAGTATTTTTGATTCAGATTCTGATTCTGAGTGAACAACAGTCCATCCATCCATCCATCTTCGTAACCGCTCACCCACTTGAGGGTCGTGGGGGGGCTGGAGCCTATCCCAGTTTACACTGGGCGAGAGGCAGGGTACACCCTGGACAGGTCGCCAGACTATCGCAGGGCTGACACATAGAGACAGACAACCATTCACACTCACATTCACACCTACGGACAATTTAGAATCACTAATTAACTTATCTCCAATCTGCATGTCTTTGGACTGTGGGAGGAAACCGGAGTACCCAGAGAAAACCCACGCTGACACGGGGAGAACATGCAAACAGAAGGGCTCCTGCACAAGGGATCTTGCTGTGAGGTGACAGTGCTAACCACCACACCACCGTGCCGCCCTGAGCAACAGTCAACAACAGTTAATTTGGCATGTATCTGATCCACTTTAAAAGCTGAAAAGCCTCTGAAAAACATTTATTTTTGAAATGGTTTGCCTCTCATTCTCATGGCGTCCTCCAAATAAAATATTACAGCTAACCACGAAGGCCGGTAGTGAGTTGAGGTGACAAAATGTAAAGTTATACACACATATAATTCATCTGTACAGATCATATTGATGCATAATTGACAAGAATATCTTATGTTTCTAGAGTTATGTGTTTTTACCGACATGCAAAGAATTGTTAATATGTCGAATTTCTTAAAGGGAGTTTGGGGTAATATTTTCTATCAGGAGCAGGATGGGACATCATCTGAGAAGGAATCTAGTTATAGTCTTGCAAATCGTGACCCTGCAAGATCCCCAGTCTTTGCACAATCTTATTATCTGTGATTTAAAACTTACATTATCTTTAGATGTGAGAGGGTGTCAGAGGGTGAATGAGTGAACGAGGGAGGGAGGGAGGGAGGGAGCTCTTCTTCCTTGGCAGATGTGTCAAAACAGGTGAGCCAGTTCTGCACTGAGCCATCGTTAAGGTGATTAGTTACACCTGTGCTTTCCCTGCTATGACAGGTAAGAAGGTCTACTGTGAAACGGTCTATTTGGAGAGTTGCTTTAACAATTTCTAACTTAAGTTTAAAAGAGAACTACATATTAAGGCTTTATTTTTATTTATGACAATACTAAAACGACTACATGCTACACAACAGGTATCTCAATGTGGTTTAGCAGCAGTGGGATCTAGATGTACAGTAGTTAAACTGACTCAGAAAAACATTTACACAACACAGTGCTGCAGACAATAATTTCTTCTGATGCTTTATCCCAACATGTCTGTCATCACTCTGATTATTCCTCTATGAAAACACATGCAGATAGAGATGAAGGTGTGAGTTGAAAGAGGTGAAATGAATGTCGGCCGCAAGATATCAGCCATCTTGGTCCAAATGTCAGCCAGGCTTTTTTTTCTGATAAAGAAACACAGTTATCAAACTGCTTCTTATTGCTGCTGCCATGGTGACAGGAAGGTATAGAGGAGGTGAATCAGAGGCTAAGTGATAACGTTAGGAAAAAGATGTTACCGCGGCATCCGTGCTTTGCTGTTGTGTTGTGAAATTGTCTATACCTGGAGCAAATGGCTTTTATGATGTTTCTGTATTTGTTAGAAAAAAAGATGGCAGACAGGACTACAATCTGATTTTCTAATTTTTAGGAACACATTAGCCTTTGCAGCCAGTGTCTTGTGTCGTCTGCTGACAGGCTTTACATTGTTTTGTTGCACCTTACATCTCTTGTCAAAAGCAGCCTGTTTTTTTATGTTCACCAACTCCATGTTTGAGTTTCTCCAATGGCAATTGAGAGGATTTCATGAAATCCAGGACAGAATAACAGAAAAACATTTAATCCTTTCAGTGGAAACAAACAAACAAGAAAGAAACAATCCCAGTTTATATTGTATCTTATAGATAGTGTCACAATATCGCATGTTCACGTTAAATGTTCTAAATAATGAGGAAAACAAATGTAAAAGTAATCTCTGTGAGCAAAACCCTCAGACTTTAGACTGTTCTGAATACTGTTCTGAATGTTTTCGAATGGTAATTTGCTCCAGGCACGCGACTGCAACTTAGTCTATGCCGCTATATGAAGCATTATGGTAACGTTACATGTAAGTTTGGTTGCTGATATTTAAATTTCTTCTTGATTTCACATCATATTCCTGCTGGAACATATCCAGTTGTGTTTAAAAGCTTTTATTGGTGATTTTTGATTGAAAAAAGTTCTGCTATTCTCCGTGCAGTCACTCCCCAGTTGCAAGGACACTGCTAACGTACATGTAGCTACATGCTAAGGTCATGCAAACATTTCATTTTGGTTGCTGTTGTTGTTAATTTCTCCTCCATTTCATATCATATTCCTGCTGAAACACTGTGTTTAGCTTAATTATTGATTTTTAATGGTAGACAGTACTGCTATTCTCTAGCATAGTACACTGCTAATGTGTATACATGCAAACATCAGGCAAACATTTAATTTTGTTCACTGTTATTGTTCATTTCTCTCTGATTTCGGATCACGTTCATGCTGGAACATGTCCAGCTGTGTTCAGAGGCTTTTAATGATTATTTAATCAAAGAAAGTTCCTGTATTCTTTGATACAGTCACTTCCTGGCTGCAAGTACACTGTTAATGTACATATAGCAACAACATTCCTCCTTGATTCCGGGTCATATTCTTGCTGGAACACACCCAGATGTGTTTAAAAGCTGTTATCTATGTTTTAAGTCCTCCAGGGATGATGTCTTTCTGTGGGCTGACGCGAAGTTAGCATCGCACTGGTTACCCCTCCAAAAAGCCAATGGGATTCTTTTTTGAATTACTGCCGAAAATAGGCTCTGTGGCAAACAATGTTTATGATGGTTTGACATTTTGTTCAGCAAGATAATATTTACAAATGAACACTGTTTCATGATTATTAAAGCCTAATTATGATTGCCATAAGTAAAGAGCTAATGTTAGACTATAAATAAACTACACCCTGCTCGTATGACCCAATGGCACCATAACAAGAGTGTGAAGCCTTTTTGGGTGCGGAGTATTTACTGATATATTTGATGTCGTAGAACAAAACATGAAAGTCTCTTTAGCTTGTGTTAACCACTGACCTTATTTCAGGCAGTTAACCAAAAAGCCATTCAAAAAACCCACTGACTTTGGACTCAGGAGTGCTAAGATGCTAACTAATTTTCTGCTTTAGGGCTTATTCCTGGTGCACTCTATGACAGCGCAGAGATGCCAAGAAATGTTGACCAGTAAGAGCAGACTGAGCATTTTTTGAAGGGGAGCTAGACAGGCACTCAAACCGAGCATGACAGAGGGTGAATAGATGTTTCAGTACAGACAGTATGTAGAGTTTGACCATTAAAGCATGCAAACATGCTCTACTAGAAACCCAAATTACAAGTATGAACCTGAAAATGAGCATTAAAGTCCTCTTTTTTTCTTGTAGGTTTGGCACATTTTTCTGAAAATTGCTCTTTCCCCTCCTCATGCTCAGTAATTATAACAATATTCAATGACAGACATGTATTTAAAACTTTAATAATAAACTGAAGTGATGAAATATTAGCAAATACTCCCCAGTGCTGCTGATGCAAATATTGCACCATGCAGGGAGTAGGTTTCTATTTTATGCTTATATAGATTCTCAAGACATCATTCAGGAAGCTGCAAAATCAAAAGGCTTTCAGGCAGCACAGCTTGAAATCTTTTACCTAAAGGTGTCATTCTTAGTGCGTCCTTTACTATTGTCCCTCAATTTGCATAAGAATGAAACTCACTTTTATGAATTATGTCATCAAAGTTTTTGCTTTAACATGAAAAGTCCTTAAAAAAATGTTCTGTAAGATGGAGATTGCATCAAGATTACCTCTAAAACACTGACAGTTTAATTAACTGTGCTAGGAAGGAGGCAAGTTAAACACTGATGATACAATCACACATGGATTTGCTGCAGTGGGTGGACTGTTATTTGAAATATTCGGACAAAAATGCCTGACACTCTAATCACCACACTGTTTCCAGTTGAGTAATTGTGTTTGTTAAGAGCGGCCAAACAACAAAGGCGTTAATTCAACATGCTTGCTCTCTCCTTTCACTCAGTCCTTCCTACACTGTTGACTATTGTTGTTAATGTTAACGTTCACATACAAGCACCCATAATCATGCTTGTCAGAGCCAAATCACAAAGTTTACAGTGGCTCCCTGTACAGTTTTGACAGGAATTAAGTACAAACAGTGCCCTCATTCTTTCCTCCTCACTAAGTTATCCCTCCTGACAATTTATTTTTGCCTAAACTTACAACTTGCTGAGAAAATAAAGTGGTAAACACGTTAACATAAGGGGGGAGCATGGATTTGATGTATGATACAGAGGAAAAATTGTGCAAAGTACAGCCGGAGGAAAAATACATATTCTTTAATGAATGTTGAAAGAATATCTTTGTGTGTGTGTCCCAGCTGGATAAAGCACATACTGTACAATGCTGTGGGTTGAATCTAGCCTGGGACCATTGTCACATGCTGTCTGCATCTTTTCTCCACCCTTTCTTCTTTGCTGTTGAAGTGTCGGCTCCTCTAAATTACAGAAAACATATTTTCTCACTTACCTTTTCTGGTGTCTCACCGTGGAGATAGGCCTGGCTTAATTGGACCAGGTTTTAAAATCTGCCTTAAAAAATGCAACAGGCAGGCTCACTGCGTACGGGCGCATACCATTAAAGGGATTGTTCGTTTTTTCTTAAGTAGGGCTGTGTGAAGTACTTATCCATAGTCAGCGTGTTACCAATGTATCCTCATCCCATCTCATCACAGTTTTGTGAATGGACTTTCACGTTTACACATGATGTGCTCTGTATTCTCCTGCATCCGTTGTTTTCGTTAACACGTCATTACACTTGTTACAGGTGTAACGTGAGGGTTCGATGTGTGGTGGTTGGACCGCTCTAATTGGGAGCACACAGCAGGATGGAGACGGATATTCTCTTGATCAGCACTTTAATATTTCCACACTTCAGCAGCTTCACAACAACAACACTTTCCCCGTTACACTTCCTGGTTGGCGGACACGAGACTAACCAATGAGGAGTTAAAACAGAAAAAAAAAACTAGATTAAGGTAAATGTATATGAGAACTTCTGAGGCAGATGCAGCAAATTATTTAACTGTATTTAACTATGCTGATATGTCATTTCAAACTACACTTTAGTTTTCACAAGACATGGACTGTTTCTGCACGTTAGCTGCATATAGGCAGTGTAGGCGAGTGCTAAGGCCCCCAGCCCCCCTCCCCAGCTCTTTACACTTTACCTTCTCTCTGGGGGAGATGGCCGAGTTATCTGTTATCACGTGAACCCTGAAACACGGTTTATTGTTATCATGTTAAAACACCTGGTGCCCACTTAACTACCACTACACCACTGAGAGGAGTGTATGTGGAGAGAAAACAACAACATCCATGTTGAAATCAGCAGGAGGAGAGCTAGTTATCGTTACCTCTAAGCAGCCAGTGGCCAAACAGCTCAGGGGGTTGCATTGATTTACTCCGTGAAGCGTTTAAGCTCTATTCAGTCAAATGAGTATCATAAATGTGTATTTTTAAATTTGTGCTCATTCAAAGGTTGTGTAATGATGGACTGAATGACTTAAAAACTGTTCATTTGTTTTTTTATAGTGTAGATTTCTGTGATTCCCTGGCATAAATGAGGGGTAAGTAACAAAAACCAAAGGAAACACCAATATAAAACCATCGGTATCGGTGGCGGCTGTTGGCCAAGGCTCGCCTAGGACACCAAATGTGCTCTGATTTCCTTGTTCACCAAAAGCACCTGATTAGGTTTAGAAAAAAACATCATGGTGGGGCTCAGCATTCATTTTTACCGTGGAGACAAAATGATACCTTTGCTAACCAAAGTAAACAGAAGAACTTTTACAGAGGGAGACTTACCGTGCTAAAAAAGAAAAGGGGGCAAACGTCTGTGGAAAGTAGGGGGCCCAAAAAGAACAGAAGCTTACTGTGTTAAATGTTGACACATGCCCACAGACTCTACCGCTGCCATGATAGGGACTAGATTACAACACAACCTAAGGATCTTTCTGAGCTAGAAGATGACAGCACTTCACACTTTAGTGGTTGTTTGGTAAGGCGTTTCATTTATTTGTAGGTGTGCAACGTAATTTTACCTGATGTTAAGGTACAGCAGTACGCTTCAGCAAGTGTCTCTCTCACTTATTCCGCAGTGGTTTCACATAATCCTCCTGAGAGACATGTTCACAGCAAATGCTGAGCTGTCTCAGTCTTGCAGCTGGCCTGCAGTGTGCACGGCACAGTTGGGCGTAAGAATGTGGAAGTTACACTGTTGAGAAAATTAAGTGCCAAAGAAAAAGGCTGTCTGATGACAAGGTAAAACATTATTATGGCGTCTGTTTAGACCGATATTGATTTTTTTTTAGGTAGGCCACGAGTAAGTGGCCAAAATACATTTTGCTGCTAACCTCGACCCACAGCAGTACATTGGTTAGCTTCCAGGATGGTACACCTGTCTGCCTCTCCACACTGGGAGCTTGCCAACTGCCAACTACAGTATGTATTACACTGATTGGATCAGTGCTCAGTACAACCATAGACTGTATAAATAATGGACGTAGCTAGCATGATGTCACCAATTGGTTTGTGGGCTGTTGTTTTAAAGCCTCGAGTCAGCAATTCAGATGTCGACCATTTTGTTTATTTGGGGGGCCAGAAGTGACTATATTTTGGAGAGAGAGGAGGGAGGGGTGGATGTTACTCACACACTGTAACAATCTGTCACTCGAGCAACCCCGTTGTTAAATATTTGTAATTTTGGGACTTAATTAAATGTGAAAAGGGGAGTTACAAAAAAAATCACCCCCTGTGCACTTGTCACAAATGTTGAAATGAACTATAGAGACAAAAACTCTTTGTTGTACGAGGATGTAAAAGTGTATTTCTGCTGTCCAGTTGGGCATTTTAACATGGGGGTCTATGGGGATTGACCTATTTCTGGAGCCAGCCTCAAGCGGCCATTAGAGGAACTGCAGTTATTGGTACTTCCTCATTGAGTACAACCCCATTTCAAAGAATCCGAGCCATCCCTTTTAGGCTGAGTCCTACATGCAGCGGCCACGCCAATATGAGAGGCAACAATACCTCTGAAAATAGTTTTTTAAAGAGTAATTTCTTTCTAAAAGTGGCTCATACATAATGTTACAGCTAACTGAAAAAAAAGTTGGATTTTCATGACTTGCATGTTCTCACACATACATGAATACATGAATCCATAAAATACAAGTATGCTGACTTGATTGGTGCCTAATTTAAGCTTATTTATTCTGCATTAGTGTACACATGCTGCATAATGATGGAGAAGGAAGCAGACCATGATGAAATGCATCCTCTCCCTCAGTCATTGCCACATGCTTCCACTGTTCTCAGATGCCTGAAGACAGTTTAGTCCTTCAGCCAGCTGTAATACATTTTGGAACAGACCGCAGGTTTAAAAGCTGCGCTCTGTTCCTGAGGCATGAAAAAGAGTTTAATTCATTGAGTGAGTAAATGCAGAATCTTTTATTTGTGTCATATATTGATGCACTGCCATACAGCCCATTGATCTGATACATTGGGATCACATTAACGAACGGCATTAAACACAGCTCGCTCTCCAACAGCCTTGGTTTATAAGTGATTTTAAATATGTTTTGTGTCATGAGAGGAAACACAGCGTTTTCTCTTATGAATGGCAATTGGATACCCTCAAAGGCTCTTAAACAAAAACATGACCTTAAAGAACTTCACATTTAAAAAATGAAGAGGTTTGTTGAGTGCCAGACGTGGCAACGGAAAATGGCAAAGGTCGCCCACTGTTGTAGGTGATTTGTTCGGCCGTGTTAACAGGCTGTGTGCGTCTCTTCACAGATCAAAGGTGTGCGACTCCTGTCTCTGCGAGGACATTGTAGGAACACAGCATCCAGCAGACTAATCCAATTAAGTGTGTTTGTTCAGGTTGTGATGGCGCCCGAACCAACACAGTGATGAAGGTTGTGCCGTCGCTCTGCAGCAGCAGCACAGCAGCAGCAGCAGCAGGAGGAGCCGGAGCCTGATTAGACTGATGTGTCCTCGGTCCACGCACGGCCAGCCAAAACTGAGCTTATGAGCATATTTACAGTGAGCGCACAAGGCAACCAGCAGCTCAATTATTCAGCAAGCGGAAGAGATGTAATGACTTTCTCCTGTTATTAATGACCCACGCCTAGGCTTATTTATGAAAGGATACTTGTGTGTATGAGGCAGAAGATGAAGGAGCATGAGATTGAAGATGTTCGCCTTTATAGTGATTCGGGCTTAATTAAAAAGTTTTGTGAAGTCCAAACAAATAGATTGCCTCTTTACACTTCCCCCTTACGTACATAAAAGCTATTTTCATTTCAATTTTCAATGCTAGATCGCCTAATTTTAATAATTTATGAAATATATTACTTCCCTTGAAGTTTTCTGTTTGCTTTATTTGATCAGTCGATATCAAATGTCAGCTCCTACATTAGCTTGCATGCCGACGCAACTAACTTTTAGAAGAAAAAAAAGCCTCCATTTATGTAAAGCAGTGACCTCCCTTTGAGTAACAAGGGCTAAAAGCGGTATAACACGCCATATGCAAAAGTGATTCCCAGTCCTTCTCAATAAAATAAGATGCAACCTTGAAACCGAGGTGTCCTTGTGTTAAACCAGGGGATGTTGAAAGGTAGCATGTTCAAAACTGCATTAATGAATAGAGTGGTGTGTGATGAAAGCAAAGTTTTTTCCTCAAGGCCCGAATCCCTGTGCGACTCTGAAAATATTATTTCATCTCACAAAATTGTCTGGTTGCATTTGAATAACTTAGAACCCACATTAGTGGCTGCTTATAATTCCTGTCGGCAAAATAAACCTTTTCTCCTTTTTAATTTAAGGTGAAAGCATTCTAATGAAGTTGAAATGATGGTTCTCACAGGACTTGTAGAGCTGGTTGGGATTCGCTTCGTCTCTATTAGATGGTCACTAAACATCCCAGTGGAAATGTTAATTATGGACTCACATGGCTTTAGATATTGCCGCAACAAATCCACACACCCACACACACCCACCCACACACACACACAAATGCACGGGCAGCTCTCGAGAAATGATCTGCTGATTCAGAAGATATGGTGCTGTAAGCTGAGGGCAGTGAATAAGGCTGATTTATCAATACTTATCGAGCTGTGGCCTAAACTGGATACGTTGCTGAGTCTGTGACCGCTCAGCCAGTAATACGCCTGCTTGTTAAACATGTATGCATTAATGTACCAGCTCCATATAACTAAAATATGTTACCCATAGGTGAATATTTAATAAGCAAATGCTCTGCATGGTTTCTGCATGGAGACCTGCTGTGATGTTTTCAAGGGTTTCAGAGCTTTGCAAAATCTATACAGAGCTTTGCTGATATTTCTCTCAGAATTTAAAATGTAAGCAATAGAAACCATCACGCACCTCTCTGCCAAGGCTGCACAAAGGAGGTGGTTAAAGAAGAAGATAGAAGATATGCTTTATTAATCCCAGATGGGAAATTCAATTTTTTTTTCAGTCTGTTGTCATATACACACACAGGCGCAAAATACACACACAGGCGCAAACAGGACCTGTACATGCATCAAATGGAGAGATGTCAGAGCGAGGGGGCTGCCTTGGACAGGTGCTCCAAGCAATTAGGGGTTCAGTGACTTGCTCAGGGGCCCCTCAACAGTGCCACCTCCAGTCTACCCTCCATACTTGGAGTGTATGGGGACTTGAACTGGTGACCCTCCCTTCCCAAGCCAAATCCCTATGGAGTGAGCTACTGATTTTAAACATGAATATCAGTTTACTCGACAAAGGAACTGCTACTTAGCCTGTAAACAGTGTAAAATGTCATCTCTGGCTGGCTACATTTCAACCCTATTGCCAGAATAAATGATGACATAACCATGGATATGTTGTATTTGTACATTATTTTCTGGAGGATATGTAGAAAGTTTATGTTTCTTTAGGTATCAACAGTGCTGTGGTTAACTTGTGGTTATGTTAAGGCAAAAAAACAACAACTTGGTTATGGCTAGCAAAATATGATTTGGATTACAATACCTGCTTTGGATGGTACAATAACAGCTGGAAATGCTGCCAATGCCTCGCTAAAAATTACTGTTTTTGATGGTGTAATGATGGCAGCAAATGCTGCTGGTATCTTACAAAAAAACACAGTTTTTGTGGTACAGTGACAGCTGGAAATACTGCCAATGTCTCACCAAGAAACACCCACTTTTTGTGGTACAGTAGCAGCTGGAAATTTCGCCAGTGTCTCATACAATGACAACTAGAAATGCTGCTAATGTCTCACTAAAATAACTGCTTTGGATGGTACAATGATGGCAGCAAATGCCACTGGTATCTCGCTAAAAAACACCCTCTTTTGGTGATACAATGATGGTCAGAAATGTTGCCAATATCTCACTAAACAGACGTGGGCTTGGTAGTACAATGAAGGCTGGAAATGCTGTTGATGTCTGGCTGAAAACCATCACTGTCATTAGTACAATTACAGCTGGAAATGCTGCTAATGTGTCGCTAAAAATAATGACTCTTGATTATACAATGATGGCAGCAAATGCCACTGGTACCTCGCTAAAAAACACTCACTTTTGGTGGGACAATGATGGCTGGAAATGCTACTGATGTCTTGCTGAAAAATGTCCATTTTTGGAGGTACAAACACAGCTGGAAAAGCTAACAATGTGTTGTTAACATACCCTATTTGTTTATTGGTCTGGAACAGTGGTCTGCAGCTTGGCAGCCTTTTTGCCTGGACGCCACCCACCATCCCCTCCGCCTCCCGACGACAAAGTCAGCTCATATCCATGTAATCATAACTACATCACTTTTGAAATGTTGATATGATGTATGAAAGGTACAAATGTAATGTATCCAACATTTTCTTCTGGCTGCTCTGCTTCCTTCAAATAATGCTGATGTCATACACTGTCATGTCTGTAGAAATATTAAACCATCCTTTGTGATAAGTAGTGCAGTCTATGTGTTACTTTGATCATTTATCACAACATCCCCAAGTTGGATTTATCGATGTGCTTCTGCTGTCTGTAAAAATGCTTTTCAGACAGAAAACAGAAATGTTCAAACCCTAAACACGCGGGCTTTACTGTAACAGGTGCTGTTCTGACCTGACTAAACGCAAAGCTGATGTTTGCTGTCTGTCTCTCTGTTCTGAAGTATCCCACGAATAATCTCAGAAGAAGGTTGTTGTTTTTTTGCTCGAATTTGAGAAATTAAATCTTTCATTTCTCTCAGGTGCTGTCCCCTACGTCCCGCTGTGCGCTCAGTCATATACAAATTGGAGCGGGTACACAGCTTGATGTGTGATTACCAGCGCACACGGGAGATTGCAGCAATCAAACGTCTTGAGGAGACTCACTGCAGCTGACCCACCAGGTAACCATTTTGGTCTGTGCATCAGTCGGCCCAGTGAATAGCAAACGCTCACCCCTGTGTGCTCCATGGAGCTGACCTCACCGGGGTAAAGCATCAAACCCTGCAAAGTCAATTTCTCTCTGCTCATTAAATCACCCACGGCACAATCAGCAGCAGGGTGTTGGAAAATAAACATCCTGCTGATGGTGTGTGATAGAAGGTGTTAGCAGGCTCCTGGGGAACAGATTTTCTGACTGAGGAAACGAATGTTGACTCTTTGCTGTGACGGGGGGGGAAACTCAGTGCGGAGCAGGATTTTAAAAATATTTAGGAAGGTTTTTGTTGTTTTTTTTAAACAGTCAGAGGCCTCAAAATGATCCCGCTAAACCTATTAAAATGTCTCACACAAGCATGATTAGATTAGATTTACTTTTTTTCAGACATCACAATCATGTCAATGTCGTTTTCATATACAAAAGTTATTACTTCATAAATCAGTCCTCATTGAAATCTTAGATTAATTAGTGCCAATGTGACAAATGCAGACTTCGGATAATAGGGAGGCATTTGATTAGACTAAAAATACAAGGCATACTTCCTCAGTCCATTTTGCCACCACTTAGTATTCCTCTAAATGTTTCTAATAAAGTCGCCCCAAGTTGTGATTCCCTTTAACATTTCAAGCATAAAACAACTAATATTTTGGTGCTGGTTCCATTATGGATCCTTCCCTGAGCCGGAAACTCAATTAAGATGCGATTTTCACATCAATTTTCTCTCAGAATGCTTCCTCAAGAAAACGCCACAGGCAACTAATCTCGGCGTAATAGCAATACATCTGTTTTCATGATTAATATGCATCAAAAAAATCACATATATTTTCATTTCCCAGTTACCAGAGATTATGTTTTGATAGGTCAAATATCTAATAGGTTTGTACAGGCAATCAAGCTGAAGGCTTCATTTCCTTTTCTTGGCAATTTGTATGAAGGAAGAAATTTACATCCACAAACTCCCAAACAAATTAAGAAGAGATTGGACACAACTCTGATTTAATGGACCCCGTGACAGAAACTTTAATAACGAGTATGTATGTTACTGCTTTGTTGAAATGAAGATGTTGGGCCTAATAACTTGTATGTACAAACTGTAATCTGCACTACTTGTTAAATAACAGCTACATTTACAACTCATTTGTTTATAGACTTAGATAACATCAGGATTACTGTACAATGAGGCAAGGACAACATGAGTCACGAGGATTATCTCATTAATTACACTGCAAATGAAATGTCATAATTACTGTAGTGTTGTTTGATTAAACGTGTAGATGAGAGACGATGAAGAAGAGTGTGGGAGTATAAACCAATTCTTTTCTGTGTTCATAAATTCTGACATTTGTTTTATTTCAGCGGTTATAAAAAGATGACAGTCAGCACTGGGTCACTGTGTTAATTGAATAAAACATATTTGAGAAATCACTGAAATTAAAATGAAGATTGGTACACATGGTTTACAATCTCACAGATTTGATACTGATTGAAAACTCTTCTTTCTGCTGCCCTTGTGGCCAGGTATGTCATGATTCTAAAGGAAAGCAAAAAAGAAAATGAAAGCATAAATGTTTAAAAACAGCAAAAACTGATATTGGAACTGGAGAGGCCACCAGTCTCAATTATAAAACAGTGTGTAAGATTCATACTAAAAGTGTATGTGCGGGCACAAGCCCAACATGGCAAGCGCCAAAAAATACCTACTGTGAAACTTCAATTAAAAGCCTGGTCCCAATTAAACACTTAGTCTCTTTTACTAGCCTTTACTAGCCTGATCTGGCTGCCAAGCAGTTCATTTTTATAGATGTTCTTTTTATGTATTTAACCAGATTGTTGACATCCCTCTTGAGCAAACATTAGTTAGATGTTTAGATCACGCAAAAATAATATAAATGCTTTAACTTTTGTCAATATGGAGATGCGACACATTGTAAGCTCATCTAATTTCATTTTCCTGAAACCATGAGCACCAGAGAGGACCGTAATTCATTCAGATTTACCTGCATGATGACTCCCCTCCTCTGAAGCTGCCATAAAGTCAAAATCCTCGATTACACAACAGTTTTGTGTATGAGGAATTAAAGGACTGTCCCTAATATAAGCCTGTTGAGTTCAGCGATTTAGTCAAATAATAGCCTGGGCTACTATTTGAAGTTTTACGGTATAAATACTTAATAAAACTGTGTATATGCCTGACAGTGGCAATTCACTTTTATAAATCCCAAATCCCAAATCAACTTGGAGTTGTCCACACATGGGTCAGCCTCAAATCCCGCCCTCTACACACCCACAGTCAACTATTAATGGTCAATGCAAAGAACCTGATGAATATGATGTATAGAAATAATCTGATGGGTCTTTATGCTGAGTCATGGCAACAACCGAGTGTCACTGTTGTATTTCTATGTTTACAGAAATCAGACTGATTGCTTCACACCGTGCCAAAATGATCGTGACAATCAGTGTTATCCATGGCCCTGAGATATAATTAAAAATGGAAGTTTCATAGGTAAACACAATTTATTTATTTAAGCTTGTTTTGGCAAACTTGATAATAATCATAATAATGATATGAACTGCAATAATTGTGTGAGAGCTGTCGCTTTATTTTCAGACTTTTCCAATTTACACAATCCATAATGTGCAGATGGTGAAGATGCGTGGGGTGAGGTGACTGGAGACGTGCGGTGTGTGTGGCAGCACTGCAGAGTCTCCATCCCACTCTGTGCATGCGATTTTACACACAAAAACTATATCAAAACTACAGTCGTACTAGGTAGGATATATTTACAGTATTAGATTATGTTATTGAAAACTCCTAATGCTGTGTTCCGCAATTTTTTTATGCTATTTGATGTGAGCATTACAACAGGTCTTTCCTCTGTGCTCCAGGGGAAGGAAAGTAATGGTAAGACAGCACTGAAATGAAATAATGTATAATAATAATGATAATAATAATAGTGGAATTCAATGTGAGATTTGAGTAAGCTTATTCTTTTTAGAATTGAAAGGTGCTCATGGAAAAGTTATAGCTCACTTGGTGCACAACCACAAATAAAAACTAAATCTATAAGTAACATGTGAGATGCAATACATATGTGAGAGACGTCACTATATGTAGTGATTCCTCTCACATTTAATTTCTACAGTCTGACTTCAATTCTCCACCTCACTATCTGTGCTGCCGATTCCCCCTGTCTCCACAGTGTTCATACACATGGGTCAGAGTCTCCCTCCAGGTGAGCACAGTCTTCTATCAAGTTTGTTTTTATAAATTACAACTTTTGCGTGGGAAATGACATACGCCTCTTTCTGACCTTGTTTTGTGCACACACAATGGATTTAAATGAGTCTCCAGATCTCTCACCTGCCTCACCAAAAAAGTAAAATAAATAAATAAAGGCAAGGCCAAAATCAAGAGCTGCATCCAGCAAATTTTCCTCCTCCAAGTGCATCAGAATAAATCTTCCTCACAGACGATATTGTGACATGTCATAGTAGGAGAAGCACAGGTGTAAATAATCCGAATAATCATGGCTGAATTTCAGTTAATTGCCTCTGTTTCAGGTTCCTGATACTTCTATCTGTTAAAATTCTTCTTGGATGCATTTATACTCAGCTTTTCTGAGATAAGAAAGTTAATCAGCTCAAGACACATCCAGTTACTAAGTTTAAATGGGGTCAAACTGTCTGTAGTAAAAAATGCCTTTAATCAATACTTTAGATGTCATTATCCTCATTATTCTGGCTTGGTTATAGTGCAGGCGAATTCTCCTCATGCCCTCTGTGCATTGTGTACACCCTCTTAACTCAATGTTCCCATCAAGTACAAGGTAGCCTTCAGCGTCAGGCTTTCAGCTAACTCCAGTGTAAACCCATCTGCATCAATATTTGACGCCCAGGGCAACTGATGTGGTATAAAACCTAAAGTCAACCTTATTTTGAAGTAACATTAAGTTGTTGCACACTATTCATCAATCTACATCACAATAAGTACCAATGTACCCAAAACGTGACCTTTTTTCTAAACCCAACCAAGTAGTTTTGTTACCTAAACCTAACCGTGACTGTTTCACAGCATTAACCATGTTTTAGCCCGTTCTCATTCCAAAGTTGTTAAATGCCGCCGCCTTGTTACTGATTTTAGCATCAGATACCTGAAGCCAAAAACCACCTTTCGTGGTGTAAAATACACCACCATGTGGCATCAATTTGTAATGCTGTCAGACCAAACCTTTCGCAATTTTATTTTCCGCTGATAGGTAGGCTGGATTGCTCCTGTCGCAACAGTATGATACGCGGGCAGATGGCGTCAATTCATGTGACGGCCGGATGGCACCTGTCTTGGCAGTATGATATGTTGCTGGATGGCATTAGGTTGAAACTGTGCCAAAAAAGTCCCTGTAGGGTGGGTGTTAGGGGTAGTGGAGAGCTCCCACAAACCCTGGACTTTCACCCAAGAGTCAGGTGTTCAGTTCCCGTATGAATGTAGAGCCAAACCACGATGTTTACTCCTAAACTTAACCATTTGCCCCTGTTGCCTGACCCTAACCATTTGCTTTTGTTGACGTCCTGATGTTGGTTGTTGCATCCCGCAACATCAACAGCAGACCCAGGAGGATACCTAGACATGTAGACATGAAAGACCAATGACAAAGAGCCCATATGTGACAACGTGAGATGTGAATGTGTTTGCTTTGATACAGGGTGCCCTGTGCATCGCTATTAGATGATGAGGGGCATGACAAAACATCAGTATTTGACTACCTGAGAAAAAGAACGCAGTGGTTTAAAGTAGTATGGGATAATTTGATTAAAGGCCCAGCCACAGGAAGCCTTGTCAGGGTGAATTCGCCAAAGTTTTTAACCGGTTCAGCCTTTCATTCACACGAAACCGGCGTTTTTGGAGGTCGAAATCACATCTTTTTGAAGCGGGGTTCCAGAGTGCACAGATCTGAAGATGCCGCCTTTGCGTCTTCATGTGTACAGCCAATGCGCGACTTTTGGCTGGCAATGATGTCATAGCCCTACCTCTCAATGGCTTTGTAATCCAGCGTGACTCCAAGCAGCAGCTCGATTTCATCATTAGTGCAAACCAAAGTCTCCGTTTTCCCTCGTGTGTTGGAATTTGTTTTCGCCATCTCCTTGTTGTGCTTGTTCTGGATCTTCTTGTTCTTCTTCCGTTTGTATACACTGCACAAACTTTTTGCGCATGTTCTGCATCTTCCTCTCCGGTTCAGAGCTGTAAGCTCCGGTTTTAAGTGGCACGCCATCTCCTGGCTGGCATATATACTGCAGCCTTTTTATGTGGTTTCAGTGGCTTGAACCGGCTTCATTTTGATGCCTGCATTCGGCGCCATGTTTACAGAACACTATTGCAATCCAATCATTTTATTTGGCGGGTTCCAAAAGACAAGACTTCATGTGGATATAGCCTAAAACCACCTTAATTTATTACAAACCATACAGTAGAAGCACAATATAAACTGAAACAACTTAGGCATCACAGTCAAATTTAACACTGTAGCCAATTTGAAATTCCAAAAGCACATTAATAAACAGTGAGTCTGGGGCATTCGGGGCCCCTGGTAGCATGGGGTCCTGCGGGGTTGACCACTTTGCCCAGTTAGTAATCCAGCCTTAGTCATTATGGTTTCAAACTGTCAGTAGCAGCTGCATTTATTTTATTTCTTGTGGCAAATGGAAATATAAACCAGCTGCCATGACAAATTATTATGGAAAGCATGTTATTATTAGAAAATGTAGTTAAACATACCACAGGTGTTTCAGATATATATATAACAGAATAAAGATCTCAATAGATGAAAACAGAAATCCAGTGTTAGCTGCTGAATAAGCTAACAGGCCTGAAACTAAGGCGCATGAGTGGACAGACTCACAGTAACCATTATAAATGAACCCACAACTACAGGCCATGAATAAAATGTATGAGTAGTTTGAGGGTAGAGTCATTATTAAATAGGAATTACTTTAAACTAGACGGTAATTAATGATGACTTGTTATGAGGGGATTGATGCTGCAGTTACTGCCATTAACAGTCATGATTTAAAGGGTTACCCATAAACCAATAATTAGATTATAATTCTACAACATTTGCAGATGTGTGCTTATAGTGTGCAACTTAAAATGAATTCTTGGAGAAACCTTGTGACACAACAGGACCCTCGACGCCTCTGATTTTGTATCTTTGTTGGTGAATTTAAATGTAAAACCTTCACCTTTCTCCTCCTCTTACTGTAATGCTTTGGCTGTGGGCCAGATCACGTTATCCTGGTGAAGCCTTGTTGATTTGTTGTGCTATGACCCACTCCACTTTCCTCAGCTTCAAAACCTCATTATGGACCTCAGCTTCCTGTGTTTACAATAAAGCGTTTCTCTTGATGGGCTCAGTACACAGCATGAATCTCCTGGACAGACAAAGCCCCCTGGCACAGATTGAAGTGAGCGAGCAGCAGAGCCGGCAGAGCAGCAGACGGTGGCTAAGCCTCGCTGCTGAGTGAACAAAATAGTTTCATTTAGTTCCGGTTCATGAGAAAAGGGGGAAAGACGCAAACACAATGACACATTCAGAATCAACTGCTTGGTTGCAGAGTAGCTTACTTTGTTTTTAATTTACATTCATGCATCATGCTGTTGTCAATGTAGAAGGGTTTCATGCGTCTACATCAATGTCAGGCTTAAAGTAAATACCAAAGGTTGACCTGAAGTATTTAAGGATAATTTCTTACAAATGTCACAAATACCTCTAGTCCACCCGTAATGTGGCACATTAAAGCAGTCACTTTACAATAATACACCCACGGACGGATTATGGGCCACTGGGCCTCTGGGCATGGATATAGAAAATATACTTTATACTTTATTAATCCCTGAGGGGAAATTCAATTTTTTCACTCTGTTGTCATATACGCACAGGCCCCAAATACACACACATGAACAAACAAGACTCATACGTGCATCAAATGGAGAGATGTCAGAGCGAGGGGGCTGCCTATGAAGTCCAAAAGAGCAGTTGGGGGTTCGGAACCTTGCTCAAGGGCACCTCGGCAGTGCCTAGGAGGCCAACTGGCCATGAGTAAAAAGCTAACGTCAGGCTATAAACAAACTACTCTACCTTCGTATGACTTAACATCCCCATCACAAATGTAAAGCTGCGTTCAGTGTGATGATGTTCTGTAGTCTCATTCAGCCACTTGTTAGTACTTGCCTTTTTAAATACACATAAAAGCTTCAAAGTTCACAAATGGGGTATTTACTGATGTATTTCATTTCGTAGAACAAAATGTAAAGTCTCTTAAGCTTGTGTTAACCACAGACCTTATTTCAGGCATCTAAGTAAAAACCCATAAAAAAAAACACTGATTTCGAGACAAGGGAACTGAGAGGGCTAAAATGCTAACACATTTCCGCATTTGAGGACTCATGCTTTCACTACTCTATATAGGAATTCACCTCCTGTGCAATTGTCATGAAATTAGCTATATAGACCTAAACAGTTTTTTGTATCAGGCTGTAAACGTGCTTATTTCTGCTTTAAAGTTGGGCATTTTAACATGGGGGTCTAGGAGGACTGACATGCTTTTAGAGCCAGCCCCTAGTGTCCTGTAGAGGAACTACAGTTTTTCTGCACTTCAACGTTGGCTTCATTTTAAAGCACTTTTCAAACAGCCTCAACTGCACTTTATGTTCAGAGCTAGTTAGCAAATCATGCTAACATGGTAAAGTAAGATGGTGAACATGGTAAACACTATGTCGTCATTGTGAGCATGCAGTGTTAATTTTGTTGACGAAAACTATGACAAATTTTTTTCTTCAATTACCTTTTTTTCATGACGAAAACGAGACAATGATAAGCTTAAAATAGATCTTGATAATAAAAAGACAAAATCTATAGTTGCGTTTCCATTACAGCTGTTCGCAAAATAAAAGCGATATTTCTGAAATTTCTACAAAATTCAAATGCTACTTGCAGGTGTTTCCATTCCATTGTTTTGCGAACTAGCCATAATTCTTGTAAATTCTCGTCCGTCCTGCAAGACTTCACTTTGAGGAAGTTGGCCGAAAGCATTATGCGTCTCAGGACTATAATATTGCTATCCAAGATAACTGTGACATTTTTTATCATGAATAACTGTTAATAATAACTCCGTCTCCTCCTCTGTCCACACATACCGTGCCATCTTCCTCGAGATGAACTGGTCATGTGACTCCCTACGTCATGTCCGTTGACCCCGGTGACGTGTCCATTACACTTTTGCGATACACTTTTATATCGACACGTCTGAAAAACCACCTCACGAGAGCGTGCAAATGTTTTAGCGATATTTGAGAGGATTTTTGAAGTATAGGTTTTTTTGCAATATTTAGGTTTTGCGCATTTCTAGGAGTAATGGAAACATGACTTATGTTTCAGTTTCTAAAATAATTAATTTATAATTAATTCATTTATGTGGTCTCTGTATTGTAATCTACACTGCATAATGCATTTTACCGGTTTATTATTGTCTTTCTGATTTATTTGCTTATATTAAATTAATCCATTTAAATATTTTTAATCTGTTTTCTCACCTGCATGAATTTACCCAGCTAGATCAATAACTCATCACTCAGACTCATTTTTTAAGTCCAAAGTAAACAATGGCCTTATTTGTGCACCCGTACAGAATAAATCAGATTCATAAAGGGAGCTTTGCAATAAAAGGACTGTGCATTTCTTATATTTTACCCTGGCAGATGTACCCTGGGGCTGATACATATTCACAAATTTACCACAAAACCTGAGCACCAAATGTTATAAATATTTAAAACACATTTTATCAGTGTGAATTTAGAGATCTTCTGTGCTTCTGAATACTTCAGAGGGTCTTGAGGATGCGCTGGTGCGGATGTGATTCAGTGTTGTTCAGCGCCAAAACATTAAAGATTGCTCCACTCCTACTGCACAGATGGTAGCAGCAGGCTGACCTCACCCCATATCCACCCAAGTTCATTTTTCCAAGTGTTAATTATGCATGGAAAGGTTTGCTGAGCACACAAGCTTGTTCACAGCATGGCCACGGTTTCTCCCTGATAAGGTTACACATATTCACACTTGGGAGCCGCCCAGTACAACCACAGTCTTCTGCTTATTGCCCAGCAGAGCAGCTCAGGGCCAGATGTCTTGAGGGCACTTTGACTGTAACTCACTCATCCTCACCAACCAGATTCTCCCAAATGGTCAGCGAACTAGTAGGGTTTGAACTCCCTGACCTTACAGACACAAGCCCACATCTCTTTAGGCTACAACTGTCCCCACTGTGCAGCATTTTTTTTTTCTAAAGGGCCGGAAGAGAAGTTATTATTAGGGAGACCTCATTCACCTCCTCCCACTCACCACGTTATCCTTAGCTGACCAAAAAGACATCACATATGATCAAGTGCTCATTAAATACTAACAAGCACAGCCAGAGGGCAAAAGAAACACTGGAAGAATTCACACACTGCATTCCTCCCTTCTCCGCTGCTATTTTAATGTAATGTATGCAAGATATGGCCCCATTACAAACATTCATCTGTCACATGAGGAAAATTCTCGGATTAGCTGGAAGAAGCTGCTCATGGAGGACGCTGCAGCCGTAGAAGAGTTTAAAGCATGCTTGTATGTGAAAACAAAACTGTAAAGTATGCATTGAATTACACTGTGTCAAAAAGTCCTCGGCATGTAGCTGAAATCCAGACAGGGTAAAAATGCATGGTTTGGGTTTTGTGTTGAAAATTCTACACATTTCTAATGAAGTCTACCAAGGTTTGCTCCTTGACATTCCTCTATTTACTGTTGAGGAAACACCACAAGGACCCATTCAGCCGAGTCACCAAAAGAAAATGTTGAAATTATTCATTTCTGCAAACCATAGATAGGCTACATTTGTACGTTTCACTTGTATCATAGCAACGTTTCCTAGGTGACGTAAAATATGAGATGACATTGTCATCAGGAGGTGGAGGGAATGGATAGCCTGTCAGTCCACAGCCAAGCTGGAGACCACTGTTCAAACAAAACAATGAAGCCTGTTGTTTTTCGCCAAAATATCACTGCATTTCCTGCCAGGACAGTGCCAAGAAAAGCAGTTGTTTCTTTACCGATAAAGCAAGTGCTTTTTTTACTGGCGGATATGCTACCAAATGGTGGATAGCCTGTCAGACGGTGGCCAAGCTGGAGACCACTGCAAACCACTGTCCGAGACAAACAACAAAACTGGTGGTTCACTTTGTTTCCTGTCATGATAGTGCCACAAACCAGTGTTAATTTCGTTGACGAAAACTACGAAGAATCTTTTCGTCAACGCCCTTTTCTCCATGACGAAAATGAGACAATGATGAGCTAAAAACAGATACTGATAATAAAAACTAAGATGAAATCTATGTTTCATTTTTGTTGGAGACGAGACGTGACGGAAATGTTTGTCCAGACTCGACTGGACTGGACAGTTTAACTTTAATGACAAACTCTGTGAGACATGAGTTTAAACCTCCAGACTCCAGAGTTTACAATGAACCTGGGTACAAAGCCTAGTTGTCTCAGATTAATTAATTATGGTGTCAAAGTTTTTGAGAGCATAAACAGAGAGATGTTGAGCTTTTCAAATGATCAGTGAGCGTGTGCTCGCGAATCCCCTCTTAAACCTCTCAAACACTGCTGGAGAAATGGCAGTTTAAAACAGTTCCTTTTTTACCAAGACGTCCCTGCGTTTTCAGCCAGTATTGTGCAGTCAACTGCAGGTATTTTAATCCAAAACATGATCTTTTCCTAACTGTAACCAAATGGATTTTGTGCCCAAACCCAAACACAGTGTTGTTGAAACTGAGGTGCTGACATTTCAACATATCCACTACATAATAATGTACTAATGTAACGTGTGGATTGCAGAAACATACAGTGCCAAATTTAGTTTGACAATAAGGTGGATTCGTTTTGGAGCTTTCAGTGTCATTGCATGATCTTCATCTTCAGCAAGCATTTGCCTTAGAGTTTGTCCATAATGATTTTAAGAGCAAAAAAAGGAAACAAATGACGTTTGGCTTCATGTTTCTACCTGAATTAGTTTAAAAAGAACCCTGTGAACATATTATGTATATGCTACACTACTACATACATGTTTACAAGCTAACATATTGAGGCTAAAGCTCAAAAATTCCAGAAGTTATCATCCTAACCAGCTGATGATCCATGTAGAAAAGAGGTTAACCTGACCCCTTGGGTGGCTTAAAATGGGTTGGGTTTGCACTAATTTCCTGGTGTTTTTCTTTTTCTTTTTTAAATTGCAGGCCTGGTCCGTGTATTGTATTGTAATAATTAATATATAAGCTGTGTTGCCATCACTGGTAACTGCCCAAAACTGCTTCAAGTAGGGCCCAGGCCTGATTTTTTGGGCCATATCAAAGCTGTAATGTTAAAAACATGGAAATAAAGAAGCAAGACGTTAGATAATGATGTGCCACTTGACCTCCAAAGTAATGCTCCATTATGTTGTGGACAGCGAGCTAGATAACCAGATATGCTTCTAACTGCTGTTTACATTTTAGTAGATAAAACACTGTTTACGTATTTGGTTTTAAAATGACTAAAAAAAAAAAAACCAACATGTTAAATGCTGAGTATTCACATTCAGCCTCATGCACAAATTAAACCTACAGCCTGACCGGTCTTGTGTGCCTACTAACAGTTGCTAAGCTATGATTGGACAATGGCAGTTTGGGGGAGGGGATTGAGGACCAAAGTTCACGAAGACCATTCAGAGTTTCATGTGCTCTTGTACTCTTTATACTCTGCAGCATAAAGATTATAAATGTAAGTGGAGATGAGGGGGGAAAATAAATATTTGATGATCCCATAGAAAATCACATTTGTTAAGAGCAAATGTATTGGAGTTTTTTTTCAACTTGTTTTTAGGTCTTATTCAGTGGATCTGCTGCTTTCTTCACTGTCTGAATCATCTGAGACAAATGGACTACATGAAACCCTGGACTAAGAAAGAAAGAGAATCAGTGACAGCGGGGTCAGAGAGCTAAATGGTCCAGTCTCCAGTATTGGTCCAGTAATGGAATATAATTGGAGAATAAATGGAGCAAGTCAGTGGGAGATGGAGAGAAAAAGAAAGATGGGTTGGTGTAAGTCAGGTAAAGCTTCTGTTGGAGAGACGACCTCTGTAGGAGAGCTGAAGTGACAGAGATGACAAAAAGGTGCAAATGATAGAATATGTGTTTTATCCAAGCTGCATGTGACTTTGAGTCAGTACAGAAAAAAATTGTATAATTTTGGAATATCAGCATGCAGTATCCTTGCTGTATTTTACTGTTTTCCCCTTCACCACACGCCCTGTATAATATAAAACATGACAAAGTAAAAGCCTTTTGTAAAGCAACCAGCAGCCATTAAACCTGCAGCTCCCAGCAGAGACTTTAGCTTGAGACATTGTGCACAGTCTTCTTTCCAGATGCTGTAGTTAGGCTCACATAAAGAGATTCTCGACTCCAAATTCATAGCACAGCTTCAAACTGAGATTTGTATTTCATTAGTTAGATGCTGTGTAGCTGCTGAGCAGCTTTTTATCTGACAATGTACAATTCACACTTTGCCCTTGAGACTATTTGAAAAATCTCTTCTATTCCTGCAACACAGGAACACTGCATGAGAGAAAAAGCTCCATCTCAATATATTTTCTTTTGGGTAAACATGGTTCCAGGTAAGATGTTCTACATGATAGCAGGGGCTTTTAGCAACAGGCAAGGTGTTTGTGGTCCCATGAGTCAAGCAGATAATATGAATATTTTGGGAGAAATGTTCCGACAGAAATTGTTACTGTGCGGATTGATGACATACCAAACTCTGAGGACACAAACTTAGCCAGAAGCTTTTTTGTTATGCTATAAAGCCACTATGATTGCACATGCATAATATTAAAAACAGTAGGCAAGAATCTACAGCCATGCAAGCAGCTCTGCGAGGCTACACTTCAGCACAGTGGTGCCTTAAGCTGAATGCTAATGTAAGCTAACAAGCTCACACCTGACAATGCTAACATGCTGAGCAGGGAATGTTTACCATGTTCACCATCTTAACATTTATTGTGCTAACAGTGGCTAATTAGCACTGAAGGCGAATTACAGGTGAAGGTTTTGGGAATGTCTTGAGTTTTGCAGGGGTTTGACCTGATGATGGCGCTACACAGAGTTTGGGGGTCATCCTGAGGGGAACATGAATGTCTGAGCCAAATTTCATGGCAATCAGTCCTATATTTTTTGAGACATTTCACTCAAAATTCTTCAAATAAAAATGTAAATCTTATGATGGCACTACAGTAACTGTTAGGGATCACCAAAGTCAGGATAAATTATCCTCTGAGGACCACAAATGTCTGCACAGCATTTCATGGCAACCTATCCAATGATTGTTGAAACATTCATTCAAAACCACAAACGTCAGTCTCATGGTGGTGCTGTAGGAAAAGTCAGGATAGCCAAAGTCACTGAAATACATCATCTGGAAACCATGATTGTCTGTACCAAATTTTGTGCCAATCCATCCTGTAGTTGTTGAGATATTTGACCTGCTAGTGGCACTGAAATGAATAAACAATAAAGTCATTACGATCCACCCTCTGGGGATTGTGAATGTCTGACCTCAATTTCATGGCAGTCCATCAAATAATTATGAGGACATTTCTTTCAAAACCACAAATGCCTGTTTCATGGTAGTGCCAGAGAAGAAGTCAGGGAATCACCAACGTCATGCAGGTACATAATCTGGGAACCATGAATGTCTGTACCAAATTTAGTGGCAATCCCTTGTGTAGGTGCTAAGATATCTCATAGAATAATTGAAAAGTTTGACCTGCTAGTGGCACTGAGGAAAAAGTCATAGGATCACCAGAGTCATTGCTATTTATCCTCTAGGGATCGTGAATGCGTGAACTCAATTTCATGCTAGTCAGTCAAATGGTTGTCAGGGCTTTTGACTTTTGTGCATTTGTGCTTTTGAGTGAGAGGATCACCAGAGTCACTCGGATTGATCCTCTGTGCGCCATGGATACCTGTGCCAAATTCAATGGCGATCCATACATAAGTAACTGAGGTATTTCAGCCTGGAACAACGTGGTGGACCAACTGACTGACTGACAGTGTCGTCCTGCATGCTGCTAACTTGGCTAATTACAACCAATACATGCATAGGATCAGACTGTAAGTCATGAAAAGGTACACAGAAGTGCTGGTTGCATTAAAAAATACATTATTTAAACAACAATCCAAGTACATTAGAAAACTGAAGAATCCACAGCCCACCTAAAAACCAGAAAAAACCCTAATATGTGCACTGGCTGCCCTGCTATACCTTTTACATGAAGGACTTCAAAGTGGGTATCAGAGACTGTGAGAGTTGAGAGACAGAGCACTGATATAGAGAATGGGAGGCAGAAGGCAATATAACTATGAACTCACCCTGAAAGAACCTTGAGTCTGTCAATCAGCCGACCCACCGCCTTCAGAGAGCCTCGGCTGGCAACACTGAAAGTGTAATGCTTAGCGTCCCACTCCAGACCTGTAATGAGATCTCTGGGCAATCTGATTGAATTATTCTGATGGTTTTCAGTGGGTTTGTGCCTCGGGCCCTGACACCCCTCACCGATAAAGCCTGGCTATGAAAGAAAATAAGCTTAAGTGATGGATGTACAAATACAATTTGAAGACGGTCTATTCACACAGGATTGCGGGGGGTCCTCTATGAACGGCCAGATCAGTGGGGTTTCCCATATTAGGATTAACCTTGAAATGTGCTCTTTTGAAATTCTGTTTCTTATATAGTACATTTTTATGGATTTATTTTAAAAGTGCTTCTCTAATTTTCTTCATCTCTGCTGCCAGGTGTTCAACCTTTGAACTGCCTTTTATTATAGCATCTAACTAGCATTGATAATGAGTCTCTGAAGACCAGAGTGAAAGACATAAAAGTTAGTGTTGCTTGATAAACACTGAATAGCAGCCATCTGCCGGCTGCCTCTGGATGCTTTTTGGAGGCTGAAAATTGTAAGAAGCTTCAAAAATGCAAATGAACAGAGGCTCACAAACAAACTTAATCAACAACTAATAACGCAGCTGTTTCAAAGACTGAGTATGTGAGCCAGAAATAGGTTTTCGCCTCTTTAATTGGAGCAAATTAATGATTTAGCTGAGCATTAGCTGACTCAAGGCACTCATTGTGACTAATCTTTATCAAGCCATGCACTGATGGATGTGGAAATGGTAGTATATGAATGAATAGATGGAATATGTAGATGCATATTTGGATGTGGGATGCATTTCCATGTTCAATCTTGGCATGTCTTCTTGTTTATAATTTCATTTGATTTATGGGTGAGGCAATGTGCTGTTCCCCGGCTACTATATTAGGACCTCAGTGCTAATTGAAAGAGCTGTGAATCATTATTTGCTTGCAAAGCAACAATGGTGTCAAAGACTTCTCCCTGCTGTGAAGGCAAACAATATTTCAGTTGCACTTGAGAAATGCATGGCAAACACACAGTATTTTGGAATGTCAGTCAATAAATGGGTCATTTAGGCTGCACAATAACTACAGGCCATGGGATTTAATTGCAGTATTCACAATCCCTAGACGATAATTCTCGGTCATTTTCCTAATATGTTGACTTGTGTGGAGAACCACCATCATGTCCAAATATCTCAAACATTAATGGCCAAATTTTCATGACGTGGCTGTGAACATGATTGTTCCTCAGAGCAAGCTGTGTCCTTGCAGGCAATCTGATCTCCCTGTCATTCTTTCCGAATAATTTGATTTTGTCAGAATTTTAGGCCATATTGTGATCATACATGTTATGAATTCATGTATCTATTTTATGTATTTACATATAAAGAATTTTATCTAATGCACATCTGTTTGTATATGCCTTGCAACAGTATATTGACTGCTGTTGTTTTACATTATATAATGATGGATTGCCATTAAGCATTTTACTGTTATCCAAGGTCCCCAGAGGATAAATTCTACTGACTATGGTGACTTTATTGACTTTTCCTTAGCACATCCATTGACATTTTGAAAGTTTAATTATATGTCTTGACATTGCAATTCATTGCCATTACCATGAAATTAGTTACAGACATTCATGGTTCCCAGAGGATGCACCGTAATCACTTTGTGATTCCCTGACTTTCCTTCTAAATATCTCAACAGTGGATTACCATGCAATGTGGTGCAGACAATCATGGTCTCTGTGAACATTGGTGACCCTTTGACTTCTTCATCACATCAGAATTTTGCTTGTCCAGTTTCTTTATAATGAGCATAATGGCCTCACGGCACCACTAGCAGGTCTGTAAACTCTAGGTTCATGTTTACACTTTTAAAATACATCGTTGACCAATCACAAGTGGACTGCGCTCTAAATACAAGGGTAATTGACAACCAAGAAACACTGTGATCCAATCACTCAAACCTCTTACCAAGGTGGCCTGGGATACATTTGGCCACATATCTAGGTGTTTTAGTGACAGCATGCCAACGCTCTATAGTACTACTGTTAGTTTTACATAGGGATGTGGACTAATGTCAGTTTACCACAGGATGTCTGTAATATAAATGTCCGATTCGCACAGGACAAGAAATGTCCGTAATTCTACCAGAGATGGGAGTGGTAACTCGGTTTATGCCCTGACATCACCTCCCTGTCAGCATGTGCGTGCTACGTGGTGGACGATGTTGGTGGAGCAGGGCATAAAGCATCAGGTGAAGGATAATAATAATTAATGATTAGCCCAGTATGAAATATTGCCCATGCTCAGGATTGTGTGTACACAACGATTAGCAATATGGATTTATATTAGGCCTACCTTACACAACCAGAAGTCTTGTGGCTCTGAAAGGTGCTTTCTTCTCAACCTTTTTGATTGGTCTCCCATGTAGGGCTATGTGATCATTAGAAGAATGTCCGATCATGACTACCACGACTGCCGACAACACCGAATGCTTCTTCAAGCGCCTCCATCATCGAAAAAACACAGAAAACTAGTTGTAAACGCTGGAAAAATGGTTGTAAACATGACGTGACGAAATATGTACATACATTTTTACAGAGGATCGCATTCACACAGGATTAATATTACCTGAGGTATTTTCATCTGACCGTCTTACAGAAGGTAAAAGTTGCCATAATTTTTGCTGACATTATCCTGTAATGATTACAGACATGGCGCGTTCGGACGGGACTAAAATCTCTGGTAATAATTACTTTACCCCACGTCTCCACCTTAAACTAATCCCCATCCGAATAGGGTCTTATGACTTGCCCTTTTTACAACAGTCCTGAAGTGTTGTGTGATTGTCCATCTGTTTTGCCCTATGGAAGGAGAAGTGTTTGATTCTGCTGACAGTGATATTGCCAGCTAAACCAACACAAATGCAAATGTGACTAGCGAGAGTGAGGACGTGATGAATGTGCACGGGGCCCCCTTGACCTCCTAACATTAGAGGTGAAATCTGAAGACAAATGGCCAACTAGAGACGCATGATAAGACACAGATGTGAACAGCGATGCTTCTCTGCTATCTCACCAAAACACATCTTAATACAAAGTGTAAACAAGGTCTCAGTTTTGTTAATCTCAATAAAGCACTTTAAAACATATCTGCCACATTTTTCCTGAGCATGTGATCAACTCCTACAACTGAATTTTAATGTGATGGAAATTGAAAGACATTGCTGTCAGTATCTTTTCTTGGAGATTATTTACTTTTAGAGGTAGAAAAACAAAAAAATGTTGACCTAAGCATTTTTTCTGAAGTCACTGCTTTTGAGTAGGGCATATTTCAAAGCTGAGAGCAGTGCATTCAAATTTACACAGGGACATCGACTGCATTGGGGTAGAGACGGAATTCTCAGAGGCAGAGCTAAGAAAATCAGCCATTCTGAATTAAATGTGTTAATTTTCATGCATTTTTTTTTGGCCTTTTCCAGGGGTTGTACTTCAACTAACTCCTCCTGCAGATTACATTCAATTGACTTCAAATTTTGTCTGTGCAATCTTAACACCTTGGACATCAAGAGTTGCTTAAAGCTTGAGTTTTCCTCAAACCATGTGACTGTGGTGTGATGTCAAATTTCCATGTTTTGCCACCAAACAGGAAGTAGTTTGTAGCTCCAGCATTCATGGTCCAATCTGACCAAATCTTAACATGTTTTATAAGGCTCCAGGCCTGAAGCCAACAACATGCTCATTAGGTGTCATGGTTTTGCTTTACCTAAAACTAACATGGTGTGGTCTGCAATTGATTTACAGCAATATGATGTATAACTAGTGTATTATCTGGCACCACACAGTGGACACAGGAAGTGGTACAAAATGTGAATTAGGTTATTCCAGTGCCCACACTCCATGGAGGTTATGCCGTCTCAATGCATACACTGTCTGATTTTCACAGACATGACCTGCCGTGACAGCCGGTGTCCTGCCAGCACCCAAGTTGCACAGAGGTGCAAGGGCCCGTTCATTTCTGCTTGTAGCTTTAATTTACTTTTTAAGGTTGAAAAAAATACTATAAAACTGTTGACCTAAACATTGCTTCTGAAGTCACTGCTTTTGAGTAAGTCTTTTTTCAAAGCTGGGAGCAATGCATTCAAAATTTACACAAGACATCCATTGCTTTGGAGTAGAGGCAGACTTCTCAGAGGCAGATCTATGAAAACCCTACACCAAACTATAGGCATTACCACATACCATAAGTGGCAAGTGGGGAAAAAATGTTTTATTTTTGGAATCTGGGCAAACTGCCACTCACCGCAGGTTAACACCGAGGAAATAAACAAAAATAAATTATTAACAACCTGTGATAACCTTTTAATTTTGAACTTGACATCAATTATTTTATCCATTACAGAGTAATTACTATGGCACGACATGTTGTATCACCCAGACTTTCTCCATTGATTGCCTTTCCACATGCTATCCTTTATACAAGAGTGAATGTGTGAGCAATTTCATTCACCTTCAACATCAGTCGCTCCATTTTCAACTCCTTTGGATTTGGTTTCAGTCAGTGAAACTTCAGAGGCACAAATCTGGTGTTTGATCATATGCAGCCAGGGACCATTACTTGGTGATAATGGGATTGGATCATGGGATTTGACACATTCCTACAGAATACAGTTCATTCAAGAGTTGCAAGCTGTAATATCTGTGCATTGATCGCCTACCTGTGATGCTGAAATTGATTAGGTGTTGTGAAGTTCGAAAAGAGCCAACCTCCATTTTGGCAAGATTCATCAGAGGATTTAAACATTTTCACGCGGTTATCAGTCGCTAACGAGCAAACTGGAGACTGTAATTGCTTTCCAAATTGCCTTTTTGAGCAGTGGCTGACCCAATTAGTTTTGGGATTGTGTTTGTTACAGTATCACTGTCTAGCCGTTGCGACTCATCTGTATGAATATTTCAAACTCACATTGGCAGTCAATTACATCTGTATTTGTAACGTGTCAGCCAGCATGATTAGTTAATTATGTTTGCACTCTCTAACGATGGCACTGCCAAGTGTCTCTCAGCTGATTCCCCAGCTCTCAAGTTACACTTCTGGCTCACACACACACACACACACACACACCTATGGTTTCCTCCAATGTTTAGGCATGGAGGGAATATCGATAGTAAAAAATGAAATCTTATTTATGTGTCAACATGTGGACGGATGCTTGCTGCAAGATGTCAACAATCCATTAGAGGATAAATAGTCAGACTAAAAAATGAAAGGAAAGAACAGTATGCTTGCAAAGAGATGGATTGTGGTGGATAAAACACAACAAAACAAACTCTGTCTTTCAGGAAATAAATGTAGAAAAACCAACCCAAAGGTCAGAGTAATGTGGTGGAGGTCTGGTTAGGTTTAGGCACCAAAATCACTTGGCTATAGTTTGGAAAAGATTATGGTTTGGCTTAAAACATCCGCATTTGGTTGCACAAAGCTGCTAGAAATGAAAAGAGAGGTCAGTGAAAACCACCCACGTTTGGTGGCTCAGACGTCACCAGGGAATGGCACAATGTGTCATTTAAAAACACCATGATTTGGTGGCTAAAATGCAGCTGGGAAACTGTGGGATGTGTCAATAAAAAGCATCTAGGTTCCAAGCCACAAACACCTCTAAGAAATGCAATGATATGCTGCTAAAAACACTGAGGCTTGATGCCACAAACACCAGTGAAAATGCCACAAAGGGTCGCTAATAAACAACAGTATTGTTGGTTTTAAACCCTAACCCTTTACATACCATGAAGAGACTTCATTTGTTTGTCACTGGGTATTCAGAATTTAATGTACAGTTCATGGTACGCCGTTGAAGTTAAGGGAATAGACTGACATTTTGGAAAATCTGCTTATTCACAGAGTTAGATGAGAAGACTGATACCACTTTTATCAGTTCAATAGACTACATACAGCTTGCTGAGGTAAGGTATGATTCCCAACTTATTATAGGTGGAAACAAGAAAAGCACCAAAATGTATTAATCTGACTATTTTAGATTTATTTCCAGTTGCCAGACCTCATTTAAAGACAAAGCCATGTTGTAATTCAGCAACAAACACAGGGCAATATATAATGTGCATTGACACATAACACTGGTTGTGCTGATATTGCACAAGCGGCCTCTCTGTGGGATTAAAGAAAAAAACAGATATTACACTCTGAATATTTGTCTGAAGATTGAGTATCTAATCTATATCGGTTATTGGTCATAATTAGGTCCATATGCCTCCGGCCCTTTATAAATTTGGAAGTAACATCAATATGCAAAATGACCACCATAATCATCTCTCCCTCAGTGTGCAGGCAGTCATGTACCAATTATGTTAACAGTGTTAGACAGCGGTAGCTGATGAAAAGATAGACGCCTTACTGCATGAGTCAGAAATATAATGTTTCCAATCACCAGCCATTAACACAGACTCTCCAATCAACTAGTTTTTAGAAGGTTTAGTCAGATATTTTTTAGTATAAACGCATAAAATCATTGAGGAAGAGGCAGTTTTTATACTCTATGACATGAACCTTTTAAATCAGTTTGGACAAAATGATTTCTATGATTTCTACACCGATGAAATGAACATGCTAACAAAGTCTGATGTACATGCTGTATATATTTAAATACCAACTAGCTGCAATGTAAACCTGTCCACAGTGATGACATTGTATGATGAGTGAGGAAGTCTAAGTAGGAAGGGTGGGTTGATGGGTCAAACAGACACATCCTTAACATCTTTATGATACACACCAGGCTCTCAGCTAACTCTAGTTTAAACCCATCCATGGCAATGAGTTAGTATAAAGAGCGAAGAAGTTCAGTGGGTTCTGGAAGGAGGGGCAGACACACAGCACTTTCACCCAGGAGACAGGTGTTCATGTCATGTATGAAACAGTGACCTTTTATTAACTGTTAATGTTACATAGTTAACATTACCTGTCATATTCATTAACTTACTATCTAACAAATGTACAGATTTTAGCCCAACCCATCATCTTACTTCTAAACATAACAAACTACTTTTGTTACCTAAACTTTAAGTAGTTTTATTATTCCTGTGAAAATGGAAGTTTATTTTGAAAAGACACCATGCATGTATTGACACACCGTCTGTGCGCGTCCACAACTGACCTGGACCGTCACAGTTTGAGGTGTAGGGCCATCTAGCCAAGCTGCTATATTTGACCAGTTGGATGTGAGAATGTCTCAATATACTGTAATAGAGCTTGTTCCTATGTGCCAGAGAGCACCATTGTTGTCAACAAACTATTACCACTGTTGCACTGGTGACGTGCTCCTAATGATCATGGGCACTGCAGTTCTTCAGGTGTAAGCATTAACTTCTGTTTCAGTAATGTATGCCAAAAACTATAGTTCCCAGTTGTTTTAAGAATTATTTAAAAAACAGTATGTAAATTCAATCAACCAATCAACCTATCCTCATACAATGGTTGGTATGATACCTTCAGAAAATACACATACAATGGTACGTGTATCTAATGAATGATTGGCTCACCAAGACGTTTCATACTTAACATCAAGTTACGTACTTAATGTAAAGTTATGTAGGCTAGGTTTAGAAACAGAAACATGGTGACAGTGTACCCTAAATTAACCGTTTTGTATGACCCATTTACCACCTCAACCTGCTTCTCTACATGCACTTTTAGTCTTTATACTACTTCCTTCTTAACTCCTGTCAGTGCATTGGTTGTTGATCACAGCCTTCCTGATTACATGGATTACACTCAAATTAGTGGCTTGTGATTACATGTGATGTGTAGGTGTTGTGTACTTAACATACTGTTGGGACCAATCTGAATTGTGATATCTGAAGTGGCTAAAATTATAGAAATAAGCTTGCCAAAGTCTGATCATTCAATATCATCCAGCTAAACTACATACACAACTGTCATACTGAATAACATCTCCGGTGTATTCAATTGCATGCTTCTCTAGCCTTTGCAAGGATAACACCAACATGGGAGTGTAGAGCCTGCTGCAACACTTGGCTGACTCCATGCTAACTTATTGCTACATCAACAGGAAACCAAGCCTGACAGTGGCAGTCGCACAGTTTGACTGACAACATGTGTATAAGAGCTGCAGCACAGAAACAGAAGCACGACTGCCTAACCGAAAATATGAATGTAGCACTTTACCCATTGAGAGATTTTTTGAGGCAGAGTGGGAACAGAGTGGGCACTTTATATTACAGGCATAACCGTTTCCCTAAATGGATATGCAACATTTTCGAAATTAACATTTAATTTCACCACACAGATGTTTTCAGACCTCTGTGTTTCGGGACAGATGAGACCTCAGACCATCAGGACGACAGTGGGAACAGCTGATCCCTGCAGAACCAGCTTGGAGCTGACCCAGATGAGGACGCTCGACTGTAATCAGGCCCCGGAGGTTATCTAGGCAGGACATTATCTGCTTCGCTGCGTCTCTGCAGCATCTGGACGCCTCCGCCACCTGCTCTAGAGGGCCTCACACCTCTCCTCTGCCTCTCTTTGCATTGTTTGTTTTCCCTCTCGCCCTGATTTGCTAAACATTACATTTAGCCGTGTCAGATGTATTCTCAAGAATCATGGATCAGTTTTGTTGGTTATTTTTTAGCATTTTGTGTCTTGATTTATCGGACAAAATCAAAGCAATAGAATTTGCTATGAGTAGATTTCTTTGCAAGATCGTCTTGCCTTGACATTGTCAGAGTGATTTATCATTGTCAGTGAGGATTCTATGATTTATAAAAGACTATTGTGAAAATGCATGCAGAATATTGCAAGCAATTATGTTTTACTTCCATAATTACTCGCTGTAAGCAACAAAAACATGAAAACAGGCATTCGCTTTAATACGGACCACAAAAATGAGTGATGACAGCATTTTTAACATCTTTTATTGGCTTATCTGCAAAATAACAGATTGCAGGCTATGACAAATAAACAACTGCCCAAAACAAAAATCAGATTAGCATTTGAGAAAAAGGAAAATAACGAAACACCCCAACCCAGGAACATAATGTGTATTACAGTATAGAGTATGAGAATTTAATCACACCAAGAAAGTGATTCACAGTTTAATAAAACTATTCTTAGTTTAACTACTTTGCAAAGTTGTTTCATCAATCAAATGTTCTGCCAAAGCACATTCTTTAACAACTGGTTTAGCAAAGCAGTCTTTCGAGGCAGGACTCTGACAGTGGTTAAAGGCTATTGCTAATTAGCATCATTGCTCATGACAGTGGAGTAATCAATTCTGTCTTCTAAATCAATCCTTGTTTGTCTGTTGCTAATATTAGATCACAATTACTAATCTGTGAAAATAATTGCATGAAGATGTTGCCGAACAGTCACCTTGTAACTTTTGCAAACTCCAGGCTGTTAAAAGAAGTATAATTAAAAAAGCTGCTGAACAAGTGACTGCAGGGATTGCTTTCAATGTTCAAGTCTTTAAATTAATTAGGATAAACTTCACAACAGTGTCACTGACATTTGACATTTTCTCTCCTGATATCTCCAGTTCTTCTTAAAATTTAAAAAAATGTAGTAGTCAAGAGCTTACAGGTTATTAGTCCCCTCGGGCACATACACAACACCTCAGGAAATTTGGACCAGACAACAAAAATTTTGTCTCTAAAATGTTTTAATTATTTGGATTTGTCATGCGAAACGGTGGTGCAAGAGGGTTCCTGCTTTGATCCCGGGTGCGGGAGCCCTTCTGTGCGGAGTTTGCATGTTCTCCCTATGTCAGCATGGGTTTTCTCCGGGTACTCCGGCTTCCCACAGTCCAAAGACATGCAGATTGGGGATAGGTTAATTGGTGACTCTAAAAAAGCCCTGTGATAGTCTGCTGACCTGTCAAGGGTGTACCCTGCCTCTCGCCCAATGTCAGCTGGGATAGGCTCCAGTCCCCCCCCCGCGACCCTCAAGAGGATAAGTGGTTAGAAAATAGATGGATTTGTCATGTTTTATAAAAAATAAATTTTTTGTAGACTTGATTTAACATGATCTTAATGTCAGTTTTAAAGCCTTCACACAACAAGAAATATCACTCCTATGGAGAAATATAGGGTCTTTCAGAGCCAACGTCACAAGGACTTCATTTTATTAGCTGGAGGCAAAACACGTAGGCTACATTGGAGTCTTAAAATGTCGTCTTGTAGAGTTGTTGAGTGCCGCCACTGCCGGTCAACAAAATGAAGACGCAGTAAGACAAAAGGACTGGACGGAGACGATCATCAAAAATGCTCTCATGTGCAGCGCACACTTCATATCAGGTTAGAGAAAAAGTATTTCCTGTAAGTCTGTGAAGAATTGTTTTAGCCTCCAGCTAAAAAAGCAAAAAAGTCATGCTATTTACTAACAGTAAAAGGGTCTTTTAAATCCTTCTCCTTTTACTTTGTTGGCCGTACAAGTCAAAATTTAAAATATTGACCTTAAGGGCCCGGACACACCAAGACAGCTGTCTGTCAATGTTGGGCCATCACCAATTATCTCCCTAGTTTTTGCAGTATGTCCAGCATGGTTGGTGCTAGTCGGCCCTTGTTGGCTTTTTTTTTTAGCCAATTAAGCTTAAGGAATTGACGCTGAGGCCATTGGTGAATAAAAATTAGTCTGATTTGTAGTTCAGCTCAGTGCATGGGAAGAGAAATGGAAAAGAGAAAAAAAGCAAACAAACGACTGAAGTCGAAGAAGGCGAGAGATCAAAACAAAGTCATTTTAGGTACGATTTTGTTTTTTAGACTTTCAGCCCTTCAGTAGAAATGGTGCATGACTGTTTGTGTTATTGCTCCCTGGTGTGCAGTAAATATCATTTGTTTTTTCAACATCAGTTTGTGTTGTTAATGTGCTAACTGGCTAGCTAGTTTCTAGCGTCATGTCAGTCTGCCAGTTTCACCCTTTTTAATGATGAGCACAGACTACTGCCACCTGCTGGTAGGGAGAGTTATTTCCTCTCATGCAGGCTCAAGATGTATATGCTAGTTAGCTATTGGCTGTAGTCTTTGCGATGTGTTCAGGGTGCAACATTTTGGCAGAGACAAAAGTGACGTGAGTCGGTATGTCTGAACCATAAAAGCAAGACTCTACAGACATGCTAATAGCTGCTAATATCAGCATCCTAACATGCTTACAATGGTATGCTAACATGCAGGTACGTTTCGCAGGTTTCATGAGGTCTGCTCAGTAGTACTGGTAATGTTAGTGGTACGTCCAGCCCCATCTGTCCTGAATGTACTACTTTAAACTAACAATCAGGTCCAGCTCCTTATTACCCCTGCAGTCATTTGTTGGCTCTATAACCCATCTCTGAAATACAAGAATGTAAAAATATGTACAGATTTATGACAAGTAAGATGTTTCAGAGAAACCAAGCGATGACATAGCTGCAGTGTCACTATTGCCTCTGCTGTACGCCATGTGCACGCACAGCCTGTTGGCTTGAGCTGGCAGACACAACGTCAGCATGCACGCAGACAGGGAGCAGTCACTGTCAGCCCCGAAATCTGTCAAAACAACAACCACCTTCAAAACAAGTCAGTCATACTTACGGATAACTTCGGAGAGAATAAACAGCCCTGATTGTTATTTCCTGAAATATTTATAGCCGGTGCATCTCGAGCAGTGAGTTCTGCAGTGCTTCCTGACAGATCCTTACTATTTCCACGTCTGTCAACACCACAGAGTGTGAAAAGAGACTGCTGCTGTCATCCGCATCAATGCCAGCCCGCTCTCCCATGAGACCCAATGCAAGCCTTTCACGCTAATAAAGATTTTCCGAGGGCAAATATGATAAACTGAGGAGTGTAGGTACAGTACGCGGGGAAAATGCTTGTGCACTCCGAGCGAGACAAATCATTCCCCCAAAATGACATTCAGACTGATCTTGCAGGGGATGCTGCTGTAATACACTGTGAAATTGATTCCATGAAGTGAATCATGATCTAATCTTGTCTACCAAAAACAAGGTGGCTTGTTCCGGGGATGAAACACCTAGACGGAAACAATTCACAAAACGTGCCAGCCCATTTCTGCTGCTGTTACAGGGCTTTTTTTTTTAGATTTCACAAAACCCAGTCTGAGAGAGTTACCTGCACTGTTTTCAAGTTTGACAGGGTTATTTTTCCTTTTCATGTATGTAATGAGTGTTCAGCATTGTTGCCTCACAGCAAGAGGGTTCCTGGTTTGAACCCGGGCGTGGGTTTTCTCTGGGTACTCCAGCTTCCTCCCACAGTCCAAAGACATGCAGGTTAACTGGTGACTCTAAATTGTCCGTAGGTGTGAATATGAGTGAGAATGTTTGTCTGTCTCTATGTGTCAGTCCTGTGATAGCCTGACGACCTGTCCAGGGTGTACCCCGCTTCTCACTGAATTTCAGCTGGGATAGGCTGTAGAGTGTAGAGTTTGTAGAGTGTGGTGAACTCACTGAGGGCGGAACGAAACCACTGGCTTGCCCAAAAAATCCTGGACACGGAAATGGTGAAAAACAGTTTAACAGTCTAACTACTTGACCCTGTACTTCACAGTTCCCAGTCTTTTTGGATGTTTACAACAAGAATTTTCTAACATGTATGATGTGTTTGGAGAGAAATCACTGATTTTGCTTCGCCCGGACTTTGAGTCATTAAAAAACGTGTCTCTTCTAGGAGCTGAATTGAATCACAGCATGCCGTTCATTTTTTGAACAGTGCTGAATGACTAAAGCTCACATCAAAAATGTCTTATCAAATCGGTCAGTGACATGCCCGCAGAGTATTTTCTCCTCCTGAGCTGTGATCACACAAGTGACTCACTCAAAAAATGTTAAAGAAATCGGACCACTCACTCTGGGCCATTTTGAGGAGTATTTGAGGGACCAAATATGGCGATAAACAATCTTTTGATAGTTTGTGGATTTGAAACTTCATGTCAGTTCAGAGGAAACATTCATCACTATTACATGAGACCTGGCTGACCCAGCTGTCAGGAGGCGATGACGTTTGACTGATCTCTGTGCACTGTTGGCTCTGCTGCCTGTGTTTATCCAGCTGTTCTATAGCCTCATAGTTTTTCATTTGTCATGTTGGGACAGTGGGGAAGGTGGTGTTGGTGGTGGATTTGAACACAGGTCAGTCAGGTCGATGTACCCACAAGCGTACCTGTGTGCCTCACTAAATGAATTGAGGGAAGTTAATGGACAATACTGTTTTTTTTTTTTACAACCTCAGTCTTTACTTTGATTCCAATGTGACATGATAACATTTTAATCTTTGCTACCACGGGGCAGGAAATAGAGGTCTCTCTGATATCTGAGACCCAATCTGAGTTCAGCAGGGTTCAAATGACAATATGTTCAGATCTAATCAGGTTGAGTAGAGTTATGTTGTATTGCTGCAGGTTTTAGGTGTGTGTCAGTAGGTCTACTACCTGAGGGGTCCAAGCAGAATGGCAATCACCTTTGATCATGTGTTGTGTTGAAATTACTGGAAATTTTTTCTTTTTTTTGAGGTGACATTGAGGGTGTAACGTCTGTTTGCAACAGGTCTATTCACTGTCCTCATGTCACTTTGAGATTGTGTGCCTATTTTGAAAATAAAAATGCATTTATTCAACATATTTTCATAGAACGGGTTGTATAATATCCTACGATACAGTATGTGATGGTATTTGTATTGTGCTTCTCTATTTTAATGAGCTCACAAAGTGTCACAAAAGGAAACATGCTTGCACCTATTGTCCTTATTAAATAGAAAAATACAACCATACACCTTCTGAATTCAAGTTTCTCTCTTTCATCAAACTAAGACTGGCTTAACTGCCTTGTTAAATCAATCGTAAACATACTTCATTCAAACCTTGGCCAGTCTTTCCACTGTTCCAACAATCACCAGTTCTGATTTGGTTGAAATGAACCTTTACGAAGGTAGATGTAAAAATATGCTAGCTCTACCACTTTTTTCCCTGCTGTCTTTCTCTGCTGATGCTGGCTGGCTTTGTCCTGTAACGTTATCCCTACCACTCGCAGCTGTCATCTTTCTCAACTCAGCTGCCTGTTCCACAAATAGAGACTGACCACTGGTGGCTCATGCTGTGTGTTGCAATACATTGCCTCAATACAGCATCTCCATATCACTTTAACAGAAAGAGGAGTGTCTGTATTTTTGATAGTACTGTAAATAACACCATCCAGATTTGTAAGTACCCTCTATTTATGCACCTCAGTTTAAGTATTTGTTCTGAGCTTAGGTCCAATACCCAGTAATATCTTTAGCATGAACATGAGCTGATGGTCAGACAAACTTCCAGTTTTACCACACATACTTGGGAGAGAAATTCAAACCTTAAATTATTACATTTTTATCTGTGCATTGGAATATTGCAGAGGGACTTCCTGGTTCTTTGACAAACTAACATGAAGCAAAACAAGCTTTGGTCAGCACTTTTATGCCTTGACAAGGAGAGTGTGAAGTAAGTTGTTTTCATCCATCCATCCATTTTCATCTGCTTATCCAGCGCCGAGTGGCGGGGTCAGCAGGCCAAGCAAGCAAACCAGACGTTCCTCTCCCCAGAAATGCTTTCTAGCTCCTCCTGGGGAACTCGAGGCGTTCCCATGCCAGATGAGATATGTAATCCGTCCACTGTGTTTGGGTCTACTGCCTCCCAGTGGGACGTGCCTGGAGCACCTTTAACAGGGGGCGTCCAGGAAGCATCCTGATCAGATGCCCGAACCACCTCAACTGACCCCTTTCGATGCGAAGGGGCAGCGGCTCTACTCCGAGCTCCCTCTGGATGTCCGAGCTGTTTACCCTGTCTCTAAGGCTGAGCCCAGCCACCCTACAGAAGAAACTCATTTTGGCCGCTCGTATCCGCAATCTCATTCTTTCGGTCACTACCCAGAGCTCATGACAACAGGTGAGGGTTGGGATGTAGATGGACCAGCTCCCTCTCTGTTACAAGAGGGAAATGTGTAATAATGATGTTTCAAAGTAGTTTGAGGTAAATATTTTCCTAGCAGTAGCCTACCATGAAGCTCACCCAATTTGAGTGTTATTAAACAACTGAATAGATGTTATTATCAAAATTGGGTCTTACTCTAACTTGTCAGTGTATTTTGTGTAATTTTTGTATCATGATTTGATGCTTTGTGGGTCATATAAGCAATCACACTGAGAGACTTTAGCCCTTAATTTGTAATTTTCTGTAGTGACAACCAAAGATTTCACCACGTTTCTCTAATGATTGTCATCTTTAGTCTGGGGCAGCACAAAATTGCACATTGTCGAGGTCTGCTAACTTTCAGTTTCAGATAATTTGATAAAGGAATAAATGGACACTCACTTTTTTTTGCTCTATGGCTCTGTTCAATCGATGTCACCAAATTTCCTGATCCTAGTTATTAACCTTGTACAATTTTATCTTATGGAAATAATAGCCAAAACTACAAAAGGCTGTCAAAAACACCTAATTTCCCCTCAAAAGAATGTGAAAACCTCTCAGTGAGGTGACAGTTTTGCCAGCGGACATCACATCAGTGATAAGGTCTGTTCCTTAATGTTTCAATCAAAATGAACTAAAAACTACGTCAGTGTACCGCGGATGGCTCTCTGACAACAATGGCTCATTTCAACAGAGTATTAGACATCGAGACAAACTGTTCCACATAATTGGCAGTAAAAAGCCCTCCAGACAGGCCCTATTCTTCAGATATGGGTTTAATTGTCCAGAATATGATTGCTAAGTGAGAGATCCCCTCACTTATCAAATTAACGGCTTTGAAAAGTGGGACAGTGGAGTACTTAGTGCTTATTAAAGTGGAATGGGTCATGCCAAAGGTAAGCTGTTTATCTGAGGAGAGTATGGAGCAGAGGAGGAACGCCTCATGGAGAGAATGAAAGAAATAAAAAGAGTTTTTCCTTCACAATCCAACCTCTCATTAAGATATGATTGGAGAGCCAGGGAGCGCCATCACAATACAAAATGGGAGTTTGATGCAGAAATAATTTGAAATTTCTATGTGTAGGGAAGAAACAGAAACTGGGGTGGTGATAAACACGCAGACACACAGAGAGATACATGGAATTGGATAGACCCCCGTGTATTTCTTGCATAAACGATCCATACCTCGTCATGTTTTATTCATGAGTAAAGGTAGTGTATGGCCACACATGAGCTATCACATTTCTCAGTGCTCATTTATAGCTCTCCTGTGTGAGTCTGGCTGGGCCCAGATAACAGTGAAACCGCCTGGAGGGCAGACACAACACCCCAAAGAGTAATACAGGCCGTCATAACACCCAGCAAGAAACATGGTAATGCAGGTAAACTCAAAACTCTTATCAAAATGCCATACACCTTTCAACGCGGTGAGTGAGCGGTGTGGACTGGCTGCCAGCTGGCCTGATAACGTTCCAGACATCTCAGGTCCAAGTGTGCTGGTTTTAAGCAATACTACCAAGAAAAAATGAAGATATTTGTGCCTTTTAGTGCATTGATTTTTCAATAAAAATCCCTTATGACAGGAACCTCAGGTTGTTATTCTGAAAAATATTTCCCCATTGGCTCTTGGTCTTGTAGTTTAAATGACTGGTCATATCATAGGCCACAACTTATTCCCCTGAAACAGCTGTCCGACCTGTGCATACAAAAACCTTATACCTAAAATCCCACATTATGCTTTAATATACACAACAAAATACAATCTATAAATTTATTTAATTTCATAACAAGATTTTAACCTATATTAGATTGGTGATTAAATATTAACATTCAAGTAATCTTTATAGCAACAAAAATAAAGAATGATCGTGTAATTTCTCCAGTATTCTCCAAAATTTGTTTCCACGTCCACATATGACATGCAAAGTACCTTAGATTTATTTGTTGTTGACGTTCTGGGACACCGTGTCAACTTCAGCCTGCTATATAGTGTCTCTATTTAAAATAAACTTCCATTTTTAACAGGAAATGAGTAGTTTGCATACTGTCTTTGTCACAATAAATGTACTACATCGCCTGGGTGAAAGTTGGTGACTGTTGGAGGCATTCATCACCCCTGCCATCCACCCTATTCGGACTTTTCGCCACTTACCATACAATGTTGTCCTGCTGCATTTTATCCTAATGCCACTGGGCGCCATTACACAATAATGGCGGCCGGCTGTGTATCATGCTGACGTAAAAGGACGGCTAGAGGTAGTTGCTCAAGCGCTGGTATTTGACGACTCAGGCATGTGACTAGGTTGGAAAGATGTGTCTCAAAAGGCCTCAAGTGTGGTGGTGTGCTATTGTGAGCTACACTTTCATCAGGCACCTTGTATCAATTTATTCATATCCCTCGCTTTGAAAGCGTTTCAATAGATGAGGAATGGCAGATTCATGATGTTGAAAGGAAGAATTATCTATGCAATACCCTCTCACTGCACAAAACAAAATAAGGTGTTGGAGTCGTTCCCAGTCAAGGCTTAGTTACAACTTTGGACTAATGCAGGATGGAAAGTAAATATGTATGCTTTACTATGGGCTTATATGACTTGTACTTGGTGCCACAACAGTCAGAAAATTAAACTGCAGCCATGAGTGATTGTTAAGGCATTATTGTATGCAAATTATGTGTGGCTGATGTTTGTGCCAGTTGGAGGAGGCAGAAGTTGAGTTTTGATGGGGGCTGAGGGAGGGCCTTGAATAAGTTGTATCCTCGGGGCTCATGGTACTTCAATGTGGCCTTGGTGTGCACAGAAAGATCAAGAGTGGGGTTAAAAAAGTGTTAGGAGGAGCAACTGCTATGTGCAGGGTTAATGTGATTGTTCATTTTGCCTTTGGGTCACACTAAAGGGGCACTTGAATTGACCAGAGGGTGTTTTGAACCAACCAGAGGGGCACTAATGGTGACCAGAGGGGCATTAGGCTGCCCACATGCCTCTATGGCGAGACATGTGGGTGAAAATGAGGTTTCTAAAATTGGGACACTTTGGCACTGAGAGCAATAAGGGCACAGGCGGTCAGGTTTTTGCTTGACAGTGCAATTTCCATATTTTCACACTTAGAGACTTTTTCCAGACCCCTGAAGGTAATCACAGATCAAAATGCTCTGGCATTAGCACAGACGACACTTCCTGTTTGACCAGCTTGCAGAGTACAGGACTCCTATTTGACCTTGAGAGGCAAATATTTCCGAATTATATTCCTTGTTATACATTTGCATTCTCTCACCCCTGCATGCCCTGACAATAATTCAAGGCAGCCACTAATCTCTTGCTAATATTAACCATATGTTAAGAGAGATAAGTGTTTGGCAGGGCGGTCATTTGGAATATTTAATGCTAAGGGCAAATTTTGCCCAGTGGGTTTTCCTGGAGTCATCTGTCTTAGAAGAATTCTGCCTCTGAAGTTGTTTGCAGACCCCTCAGTGTCACAACTTTAATGGATAGAAGGATTTGGTTTCCTCTTGCCCAGTCCTATTTGGGTGGAAAGCATCAACAGTGAGACAGGGAGTGTAAACCAGACAGCGAGAGTTTTCCACTCCCTGTAGCGATGCAGCAAGAGGAACCAAACCACACCACTCTTTTACTCGCTTTCCTCTGTTATTCTTTTTAATAAATACATGATAAAGCTGTTTCAACTGCAGCTGTGGCTGAATAACTGAATAAATCAGCATCTAAATATAAATTTACTCATTTAAAAAATGAATAAATAAAACTGTAAATTTATGAATTAAATGAATTGTTTTGGTACTTGGTGTTAGATAAGGTAAAATGAAATGCCAGTGGTGGAATGTAGAGAACTACATATACTCAAGCACTGCACTTAGGTACAACTTAGACATACTTGTACTGCACTTGAGTATTTCCATGGTACCCTACTTTATACTTTTACTCTACTACATTTCAAAGAGGAATATTGTACTCATTGACTTTTATTTGACACAAAGTACTTTTAACATAAAAGAAACAGATATGCTGAACTGATATGATACGGTAATAAATAACTATTCTAATCCAGTCCCTTTTTCTAGACGGGTGTGGCTATATATTTTGACAAATAAACGTCTGTGATCTGGTTGCCAGGTAGTTCATTTTTACAAACTTCTTTGGATGTATAAAACCAGGTTTTTTGCTACCCACTGGAGCTAACGTTAGTTAGCTGCTTAGATCACTCATACAAATGTAAATGTCTAAAATTTTATCAATATGGATATGCCACATTGTTAGCTTGGTAAGATTCTCTACTATTCAATTGTTCAGTTCATTTAACTGGAACCACGAGCACTGAGTAATAAGTCATTCAGATTTACCATCCAAAACAAGAGAGACGCAAAAAAGTGGTGACTCCTTCATAATCAACATTTTATTTAAAACCAACATTTTTACCAAGTAATATTCACACTGGTTTAAATAAACAATTTGACTGTATTTCGCATCATTGCAGTGCAGCAGTTTTGTGTGAAAGGAATTAAAAGCCTGTCTCATATAGATGCCTGTCCTAAATGTAGGCCTGTTGAGTTCAATGATTTAAGCAAATAGTAGAAGTTTTATGGTACAAACACTAATGATTTAACAATGTGTGGAAACATGCTGCATCATAAATACTTTTACGTTTGATACTTTAAGTACATTTTGCTGATAACATTATTCACCAAAATTTTTGAATTCAGAACATTAACTTGTTGTGGAGTATTACCATACCATGTTATTTCTACATTTACTTATGCAACAGACTTGAGTACTTCTTGCACCTCTGATAAATAGATTTGGGTAATAATCAGAAATGCTTTTTCATATTGTGTACCACTTATCTCATCTCAGTCTTTGCATGAAAGCTCCATTAGTGAGTTTGTACTGTAGGGCTACAGCAAATAATCATTTGTATCTTCATCTAATATGAGAGTTCTTTTTGTGGGTTTTACAAATTTTCAACATTTTTAAGTAAAGTTGTGTAAGAAGTACCCTCTTATTATAGTTTATGCTCATAAAGAGTTTTTGTTCTTTACTTGAATTAACATGAATATAATTTCTTCTTTTAGACAACAGCTTCTGGTAATTTTTCTGTAGTTGATGACAAACTGGCAACCTCAAAAGACTTTTATCTTTTCAAGGTACTAGACAACAAGAAGGAGGACACAACGGTGAAGGAGGTTGAGCTGATTGGTACTTTAGTTCAAACTGTGTCAAAGAAGCATGTTAACAGCTCAGCAACATGAGGGCAGTCCAAAAAGGCAAATAAATCTGCATGCTCATTCAATGGAGACTTCAATGGCTTGTTTGTAAGGGTAGGAAGTGATTTTTCCATTTCTGCTTGAGTTGTAAATAAAGGAAAGTGACTTCATTAAAGGTTTGGATGAACCTGTAGACAAGAGGTATCATCAGAAAATTGACGCTCTTATTGGATGTGATCCATGCAAAACTAGGGAAAATAGGTTTTTAACAACTTGACTGATTTCCCCAGTGTGGATGCGATTGTCATGACAAATTTTTCTCATCCACCAGACCTCCTACTACACGGCGAGCAAGATGAAAGCATACTAGATAGACTAGTGGACTATAAATAGTTTGTGTGCAGTTGAGTCCACCATGTTGAAACCAAAGTAATCTTGAACAACTGCCATCTTGTTTTGGCCAGGGGAGTAATGAGCTTGAGAATTACTGCCTTTTATATTTCAACTTGAGCTATCTAAACAGATACACTGCTGGCATCAGGCTAGCTAATGTTAGCTAGCTAACGGTTTCCTACTTACCAGAGACCTGCTGAAACGCCATTGACAACCTGGGTTGTAGTTAAAAGACACAGACACAATTGGCAATAGCAACTAAAGGCAAATTTGATGCAATGCTTTAACATTTACATTTAAAATTAGCTGACTCTGCGTCTGCTCCTCCAAAAAAGAAGGTGGGATTTTGATCCACATCAGCTGCCATTTCAATGTCAGCTTTTTTTTTTTTACCTCTCCCTTTATACATGCTATCTATGGAACTCAAAAGACACTCTTGCTTCTTTCCCAAATTGATTAATTGGAACAGTCATAAGCAGCACAAATAACAGGCATTTGTGCAGTGTTGGCTGAAGTTGCCTCTAGTTGCCTGCCACCTTTCTGGACACTGATGTATGAAGTCATATGCAAGAAGCTATAGAGCAGAGCCAGCCTTGATGTTATTAGTAACACCTGTGCTTTTCCAGCTATTACAAGTCAAAATGTCTGCTGTTGAAAAGGGCTATTGTGGTAGATGGAAGTGGGAAAGAGGCGAGTATATGTACTCTGGAACTTAATGAGGGAATGAGGGACAGGTGTGCTGAGAGGAGCAGGAGAAGGTGACTGGAGAAAGTCTAAATTAATCTCTTAGATAGGTAAGGAATGGTAAAAGTTCCTTAAAAATTGTCTTATAAGGAAAGTTTAAGTGTCTTAAACAGAGGATGGAGACAGTTCAGGTGTCACCTTCTAAGTTCCAAGCCTTTTGAATCCAAAACAATTTTGTTTTGTTCCTAAAATGATTCAATTATAACAAGAATCAGTATTTAATGCTCTCTTATGTAGCCCCTGAGTTAGTCCGGTTAGACACAACAGAGAAAATGATGCAGCATTAGGAGCAAAAGCACCTCATTGTCACGAATTTGCCGAAAGCTTTTAATTCATGATGGTTTTTGCTGCAGCAGTATCGCTTTGTATGGATATGACTTTGCAGGCCACAGATATGAGTAAGATAAAAAGACAGAGGTGACGTGATTATCTAAGCAGCCGCTCACAGGTTCAGAAAAAAATCTATTATCTGAGTGAACAGGGAAATGAACCCAGCAGTATCTCCTCATATTTTTTTTCCTTCTCCTTTCAGGTGCATGTAAGGGCATCTGGTTCGTTAGCTGTCCCTCAGCACTTTGTCAAAGCGACGGTACAGGCACTGAGTGAGTCCACCGCATATTGGAAAGATTAATTTACCAGAATGATTCTCCCATTCATAGCACTCTCACCAATTAGGTTCCAATAAACACATTAAAAGAGTCTTGAAGCTCACCGCTCACTTTTACAGTGAATCGTTTTAGGAAAGTCATCACTCCAGATTGATACTTCTTCCTTAGATCATGTCTGACAGTCTCTTGGTTTATGGAGAGGACACATTCAGTGGGAGGGGAAAAGGATGGAGGGGGATGAATTATATTCACAGTGTAACGGAGGAGGGAACACTGTCACACTAAGATAACAAAGGCAAAAAACAAATCTGACATGCTAGTTTGCTTTGGGGCGTCTCAAGATGTCCCAGATGCTGCATCGATTGTCTTCTATTGTGTCACAGTACACTGGATAAAATAACCAACTGTCATTTTGTACACCCATTTCCTCATGTCTGTTATATCTGGGCCATTATTAGAATTATATTGTGTAGTCTTATCATGACAAACACAAGGCAAGGAAGCTCTTTGTTACTGGAAATTATGTGTTAAATGAAAAGAGAAACCTTTTATGTTTTGTAGATTTTCAGATCATCCTCACGTTATCTGATTCGACCTACAGTGTGCCTTGTGTCAACGTCAGGCGTCAAGATAGCAGTGACAATACTGATTCAAGAGTTTCCAGAACGAACAGGGATTTTCTGGTTCAACGACGTCACACAATGGACAGTATTTAATGTTGCGACCCTATAGGCAGTATATAAGCCCAGTTCAGACCAATGATTCACAACGAGATGAAACCATTTTAGAACATTGCAGAGAAAAGTTGCAGTGGTGTGAACTGGCCATCTGAGCTCGACTCAAGCCAGCTGATGGTGTCACCTGCAACTCAGCTGTTCAAATCGCTGGCGACTGGTTTTACGATATGAAGCATGTCACCTGTTTCTACAGCAAATCAGCTTGTAGTGAAGTCCAATGGTCCAGTCAAAATGACTGCAGACGGCATGCTCTGCCCCTGCCAAGCCCTCTGTTTCCGTCCTCATGGTGTGCTGGTGTCGGACGGTGGGTCACTGCTGCTGCTCACTGTATGTGCTTATGCCCCCCCACACACACATTCTTATTGACTGACTAATTGGCTCTGGTTATTTATATTATTGTCTGATTCCCGTTTTGTTTCTGTTTTTGCCGTTTCATCACTACTACAAATGCACCTATAGCCAGTATCTCACTATCACTATCCTCATTCATATTTTAAGAAGCTACAAATTATATTCAGCCACAAAATAAGTCTGAAAAGCTGGAAATCACAGAACAGAGAGTTGTTGTATTGAGATGATACACCTCTCATCTAGTTGCATTTGTGTGAACCTGGCAGGTTTTTAGAATGTTGCAGAATGGCGCATTGCAAGTAGCTTCCTGTTTCAACTTGTCTCATTGCGACTCTTTTGTTTGAACTGGGCCATAGGGCAAGAAAGTCCGCACAGAGAGGAGGCTGGGATGGTGGATGGATCAAACAAACAGTATATGTAAAATTCAGTTTGACCTCTTTCTATGTAAAAATGTTCTTTACATGGTTACGATAGTCTGTGTAAAATAATGGACATAGCCACTGTGATGTGGACTCCCGCCTTGAAGCCTCGAGTTTAGCATTTTTAATGTCGCTACCCTGTTTGCTACCCTGTGAGAGGGTGGAGCTGCGGAGAAGCGAGGGGTGGACATGACTCATAGACTGTAGCGACGCCTCACAGATAATCTGCCCCATAACCCCATAAGTGGCTGAAATTTACGCCTTAATAAAATGTAAACAGGTGAGTTGTATTTTTTAATCCAACTCACCTGTTCACAATCACCTCCGTACAATTGTCATGAAGGGGAAAGTTAACTATAGAGACCAAAATTCTTTTTTTGTATCAGGCTGTAAACATGCTTATTCCTGCTGTACAGTTTAACTTTCTAACATGGAGGTTTATCGGGATTGACTTGCTTCTGGAGCCAGCCTCAAGTGGCCATTGGTGGTACTGCAGCTATTGGAACTTTAGCACTTGGTAGTTACGTAGCGTTATATGATGGAGTTACTTCACTTTACAACACACTTCTGTCCCACACATAACAAACACAGTTCGATCAGGAACACTTTAATCAAAGACAACATTATTTCCAATGGCAGTATTATATTTGGCTGTATGACTCTATACTGAGGCCTCGATGCCTTCTCCTCGGTCCCATGCAGAAAGCCTCTTCCACGCGCCTACGTGGAAAGCCTAAGGCGGAGAGAGCACACCTCTCTGCCCTTCATCATGCAAACAAGGAAAGCCTGAGGCAAAAAGAGCAAACCTCCCTGCCCTTCCATGTGCCTACATGGCAAGCCAGGGCAGTTTAAATAGGGTGCCCTGAATGAGATTCGCCAATTGGTTGCATAGAAAGGAATCATGTGATCTATCAGCTGCTCCATCAGTTGATTTGAGATAAGCTGATATAGCTGGGATGTGAGCTTAGCTTGACATCGTGTCCTGCCTGAACTAACGCTATGCTCACTTTATTTTGAATGAAAATTGTCTTTTTCTAAACCTAACCAAGTAGCTTTAGTGCTTTAACCAATCATGCCATCGGCATATAATTTCAACAAAATACATACCACCACCACGTAAAGGTCATTGTCATTTCACATATGTTTCTAAGAGCACATTGCTAATTTCAGTGCATACAAAGAAGTCAATCACTTTTATGTTTCCTATATTGATCTTACAAGGTAGGCATTCAAACAAAGAGGTTTTCCTCTGAGGCTAAAGCCAATAATTAATTGAAAAGTTGTTTGGGTACAAGGCATTCAGGTAGAAATAATGTATGTATTTAAGTCTGAATAACGTGGAGTATTTATTCATCTTTGAATAACATGGAGATCAAAATTCAATTAGTCAAAATGTCACATAAAGCCATGGCCATCTGTCTGTGCATTCTGCCTTCTGGCTATATAAACACATTTGTTGTGGAGTGAGAACATTTGTCAAAGAACGTGAAGGAAAACAAGGACAGATTTACTCAAAGGATATAAGGTAAAGTGTATATGAGTTAAAATAGAAATCCATTCACAGTTAACATTCCCCTGCCAAAGGTCACCTCCACCAGCTTTATAATCACATGTGAGATTCCCTCTATTTTAGTGCATCTCTTATCTCCGCTGCCATCAGTTTAGGAGGCTGAGCAGGAAAACTGCATTGCAGCTCGCATGAATTCTATTTTGTTGTCATGTGGCTCACTGCCAGCATTAAATGACACCTCCACACTTTCAGATCTCAACAGCTGGTCCCCACTGTTTAGATTTTTTGCCTCCATCTGACCGTTTACTGTTGAGACAAGAGAGAAGAGGCAGAGTTGACAGGGAAGATGTGACAGATTTAAACCCCAGCCAGATTCACACCCAGTGTGTCGACTATATCACCAGGCAGAATGTTGATCCAAAAGTGTGCCTCTAGAGATGGCAGTATATCTCAACAACTGTTGGTTAGATTAACACAAGTTTTTTTTTTTTTTTTAACAGATATTCAAGGTCTCCAGTGGATAAAGCTTCATGACTTAATCTTCCCTTCTCAAGTAGAATATCTCAATATCAACAAGACGGATTGGCAGAAATATTTGTACAGGCATGCATGTTCCCTAGAGGTTGTATCTCAATGACTTTAATAATTCCCTGACTGTTTCTCCAGCACCATCAGAGGGTTTACTTTTTTTTTTTGAGCAAAATGTCTCAACAACTATTAAATATATTGCCATGAAATTTGGTGCAGACATTCATGTTCCCCACAGAATTAACTGACTTTTCATCTAGCGCTATCATCAAGTAATAATTTTAATCTTTCCAAGGTTTTTCTACTGGGAGCTAACTTATTCACAGAGGTCTCTTTCACCCCAAAACAAAGGACCTGGTGATTTAAACCAGTAAAAACGCTGTGTAAAGCAGTTTCATGTTAAAAAAAAATCTGTGTTTTTCTGACGCCCTTGTTGCAGAGGGGCTGCTAACAACAATGGCTGGGGTTACCTCTCTCAGTGACAGCTTACCGGCTCGGAGCCGTACTTGGGAACACACTGACCTATTAACATTAAATTAGCTTGTAACCAGCTTCTAGCGGTCTGAACCACTCTGCAGAAGGATGTAGGGTAACTGTACATGCACGCCAAGAACTGCAAAAGCTGCAAAGGTGACCGATTCAATTCATTTTCAATGGGCAGTGGCGACCATGGCTGCAAAAGCTGCAAAGCTGCAAATCGTCCGCGTTTTGGCAACCAGAGCGTCAGATGAAAGTTGGGGAGTTGCGAACTTTATGCAATTTGGCTATGAGGCGTAGCAGTAACCTGCTTTAAATTGAAAAGTACAGTTGAACGTTGGAATGTATGATGTCATTAGCGACTTGAGCTGCTAAAAATATTTTAGACAGCGGCACTGCTTGGGCGACCTCGGCTGCTTTGCAGCTTTTGCAGCTCTTGGTCTGCACGTACAGTAAGGCAGGTGCCGTTCACTAACAATGACTTTATTGAAGTCTTCACCACAAAACAACAAACATGGCCTTCTCATGCTTCCCTCCACATACACCATGAAGTACAAGTCATACCTTCACAGGTTACCCACAAGGCCACAGCCCTTAAAAGGGAAAAGGGTGAGCCGGTAACACTAGGGTGAAAATGCAAAAGCCAGTGTTTGGTTGATCTGTTCTGGGTAACTGTAGAAACATGGCAGAACAACATGGCAGACTCCAAAGAGGAGGACAGGATTTCAGGTGATTATACACTTAAGAAAACAATCATATTATATTGAATTTCTGCCAATATATTCCCCTAAATCCTACACAGTGGACCTTTAATTTAAAAAGACTTAAACTGTGTAATTTCATGGTTGTGTATACAAGGTTTTAATTCTATTATAAACTTTATAAAGCAAGATTTTTGAGATGTGGCTGAATATTATTGGAAGATTGCAGGGCTCCAGTATAATTATATACTCCACCATGATAATAAAAGATTAGAATATTTTGTTGTTTGTTTTCTGTTTGCTTTCTTGTGATCACAGCCCATTTAGGAGCTACTGTGTCACATATAAAGCTTTTGCAAACCATCAGTCAGACAGCAAGACCATCATTCAGCCAGGGATGCTATACTTCATAAAGCGCACACCTCCTGCACTGGCATTGAGTGTTGGCAATAGAGGTACATTTTGCTCTGCATAATCATCCAATAGGAATGTAATTCTTAAGGAGAGTGAGCCAAGTATCTTACAGTAAAACGGGATCTGCCAGATCTGATAGCCATGTGTTCCTCATGCATTTATCTCAAGCATTAACACAATGCATTTTTCTATATGCAATCTGTATCTGGATATTTATACTAGGTGTTTAGCATGTTAAATTACTCTTAGCCACATTAACGGCTCCAACTTCTTGAACAACATGTGTCACAACAATGAGCAAAGTCAGTTGTTGTTTTTCTATTCTTGTTATAAATAAGGTGGCTGTCCTTAAGGGGAAAAAAGTGTTTACTTAACTAAGTGTCCAAGCCACTGTTTGTAAAAAAGTTAGCTTGGGGAAAAGCATCAGACAGGCCCTGAGGGCAGTCAGCCAGGGGCAAATGAGGGAGTGTCTCAATGTCTGCAGTTCCAATTGGGCTGGCATCTCTTTCCGATCGAATGACTTTCAAGAAAGCCTTTTGTGGCAGCTTCCGAATATCCATGAGACAGCAGAGCTGCCCATCAAAATCATTCTGGAGAGAGAAATCAAAGTCAACTCTTGGCCTAAGCGTGTCTCTCATTAGGTTGAATAGCATCATGCGCTGACCGAGGCCCTGCTGTCAGGACTGTGTTGGAGGCTCTGGTTTGTCTTCCACTGTGTGCACTGGGAAAATGAATATCTGTCGTCTTAGACAAGAACCAAAACAGTGAGGAAATGATTTGTTTTAGCTGCATTTGTTACTGAAATCTTCAGTTTTTATGAAATTACTAACAAGAGTTAACAAGCACAAGATGTAGAAGAGAAGTGTGACAGAGCGTTACACAACGTACAATACGTGGTGTCCAACAAACCTCCAGACGACTAATAAGATCAAGTGACAAAAACCTTGAAGAGGAAATGTATAAGACAGTTACTGTAACAGGCTAAATTATGATGACTTGACAGCTATTATACACTAACAAGAACATAATAGGCCTGTTTCAGGGAAGACATTTTGACTTGTCACAGAAGGAAAAGCACATATTAAAATAAAGAAATGAATGACGGCTGAATTCCATTTAGCTGCTTTGATTTCAGGGTCCTGTTATCATGCATGCTGTCTCACTGTTGCTCTAACTGGGACACTTAAATAGAGCCAAGCCAGTAACTCCTGAACTTCTCCTACTACGACAAGTCACATGTCTGCTGTGAGAAAGGCTTTGACATTTATCCTTATGTTTCTGGCCAAGAGGTCAACTGTTTCGAGTCACTTAATGTATCTGCCAGGCATAAGCCTAGAGGGCATCATGTGTGCATGTGCCTGTCTGTTTGCAGTTAATCTCACGTACTACTGGAGCAATAAGCCTAAAATTTTGAGTGCACATTTATGAATTTATACTTAAGGATCTGTTGTAGTTGCAGTGATTCATATTTGTGGAAAAACTTGTTTCATTGGCTGTTTTATACCATCACCGTCTGCTGAGTCCTCTTAACTGGAGGGTAGGGGCCACAAGTTTCCTAGATACCGTCTGCTGCAGGCTACGTTTTGGCCTTTGTTGTGGCTCGAAAACTGACATCCATAGAAAAGTTTGTCTTTTTTTGAGCGAGAGCATCTGTAGATTAATATCATACCCACATTCATGTCGGGGTGGGGGAAAAATCAGTACAGCGTACTATCGCGATATTTTTGTGTGGCAATATTGTATCCTCACTCAGTTTCAAGTATCTTTTTTTTCCCATCCATTCCATTTCCTCTTGAGGGTTGCAGGGGGGGGCTGGAGCCTATCCCAGCTGACACTGGGTGAGAGGCAGGGTACACCCTTGACAGGGCTGACACATAGAGACAAACAACCATTCACACTCACATTCACACCTACGGGCAATTTAGAGTCACCAATTAACCTGCATGTCCCATAGGTGTGAATGTGAGTGGGAGGAAGCTGGAGTACCCTGGAGAAAACTCACGCTGACACAGGGAGAACATGCAAACTCCACACAGAAGGGCTCCCTCCCGGGATTGAACCAGGAACCCTCTTGCTGTGAGGTGCCAGTGGGGGGATAAGCAGTTACTGAAAATGAATTAATGACTATTAAATATCCTACTGCTAATCCTAAACCAGATACTTAAAAAATCTGAAGTGGGCTCGTGCAGTATGCTCATGAATATTGTGTAGATGCATTGATGAAGTCACAGAAGCTCTAATTTTTGATCTCACAGGCTACTGCTGTACATTGTGCTTTTTGTTTTAGGTGCAAACAATGCTCCAGGAAGTATACCGCAATGCCACACTGGAAGATTCAAAGTTACAATATATCTACTTTCCTGTCTCTCAAATCTGAAAGAAGATTAATCTCCACTGACTGATGCAGTAGTGGAAGATGGATGGAGTAGCAGCTTTGATGATTTCTGAACTTCACAATAGCATGCAGTTATATAACCCTCCCTCACTCCATTCAGACTATACTCTTAACCTCAGTGTCCAAGGATCTTCAGGTGCTTTCACATTAAAAAACGCTTGAATATCTAATCCTTCAAGTTCCCGCGCCATTCAGTAGCAGTTTCATAACTCTCATTATATATTGCTTTCAAAGATCTTAAAGAAATCCGTCACAACCTTCGCTGGAACACATACGACTCAATAATAATGTTTCGGAGGGGATTAAGAATAAGCTACAGAACATAGTTACTCGGAAAAGTTCTAGTAATGCACCCTCAATAGAAACCTGGGGAAGCTGCAAAGTGGTGGGCGCTTTCATTCCAATATTAGGCAGTGGTTTTCTGAGATTGGCATCCGAAGCCCTGCTGGTTTCATTCAGGCCATATACTGTATTCAGGATCTAACACACCTGGTATGAAGAGGGAAAGCTGTTAACTACCTTACATTATAGCGAAACAGCAGCAGTTAGAGGTGGAAATTGACAGCCTTTGTCCTTTAAAGATCTTATTTTTTTTTACCTCAAAGAAAAAATCATAAAGTTAAGAAAGTATGTAAAGGCATGAGGAGTTTTTATTGGGCATCCACATTGCTAAGACACAGCAATTAACTTTCATGAGATAACATAAATAACATTTTGGCCTTTATTGATGAAAACACAAAGATCAGACCAAAAGACTATATTAAAAATGATGCCTAATTTAGCAGAATGAAACACTTACTGAGGAAGTTGCTGTCTCACTGGAGCTTAAAAAAGATCATACACATTCACAAGAACAAACACCAGAGGTCAACATTTGATATTAACAACTTATGATTGCACTGTTCTAGTGGTAATCAGACCTGTAATGTTGGCAATGGAGCTACAAATGAACAGATGTACAAACTAGCACAACACAGCCAGAAATAATGAGCTGCAAAAGCTGCTTTGATTAAAGGAACAAATAAACAAGTTACAAACAAACAGGAAAATAAACAGCTTTTGATAGCGTTGGACAATTTGGCGATGAAAGCTGAAACTCACTGGGGTTTTCAAACGTCGTATTCCATCAGTGGTACAAGGCTTTTTTAAAATTTCTATCTGAAATGAAATGTTTGTTATATTTTTTTCCAGATTTCATCTTATTTAATGAATGAAAGGAAATGAGTTGCTAAACTGTCAAAAGGCTCCACAGACAGGCGACAGTACGTCTGTATCAGTGTTTTATAGTCTCCTAACATTTGCAGTTACTCAGACATAAATAGAAGGACATGTCCTTCTGTGGGGACCGCTCGTCCCTCCGGGGAGCAGCCAGGTAAGAGTATAGAACATGACAGCCAATCACATGATGACAGGCCTGGACATAAATCTCTTGAAGCCCTTCACTAACTTATATTTATATCTGACCTATAAAACCAGTGGCAGTCTCTCCTGAGAACTGAACTTGATGTTTTATACAGTATATTGAATATTTAACATGACACACCACAGTATTTCACTTTAAAATACAGATATAATACTCAGTTTTTGTCAACTTGGCCCACTAAACAATATCTGATGATGATTAAACATGACCTGTGTCATCCGGTATCATCCAGTCCTTTTAGAAATACCAATTCAGGTGCCTTCAGTGAAGTCCATTAGGAATAAACAGTACAGACCAGCTGAACTTTGCTCACTTCAAGTGCAAGTTATGCTCTTAGTCTCACTGTTAGAGAGATACCCTGTGCTGTATAATGCTGGTTAGTATTTAAAGAAAAGGTCTAGTGATAACTGACATTTTTTTATTGTTGAAAAATTCTATTAAAAACAAAATCAACCAACGACTTAATCTCGGTAACAAATACTGTTTGTGTAACCACAGGCAGACATAGTATATACCTCTGTGCCACAGAGCTAAGACCTAAATGTTAATTGTTTTACTCCCTTTACGAACAAAAAAAGATACATCCATTTCAAATGTTGTTAATGTCACTGCCCTCATACTTCCATGTGTCCTTTACGTTGGCATAGATACAGCCAATAAATGGCACTAGAGGGCGGAGTCAAAAGTTTCATGCAACAACAAACAAGGCGATGGTGGAGGAAGTCACTAATATTGTTTCTTTATACGGAGGCAGTTTGACATCATAAACGTGCCGAAAACAGGGATAGTAAACATTAGAAAGCAGCATGGAGGCCACTGAAATGCCAGTAATGGTTAGTTCTTTTTTAAATATATCTGTTTTTTAATTTGTCTCTCTTTGAAAATAAGTGCCAAATAATTTAGAGCAATGTTCGACCACTGCTTGGACAGAGACAGATGGAATTTGTAGCTGAGAAGTTAGCAATGGTTTTGCCAGAAATGTGGCAAAAATTAGTATTCCATCCTAGTTTATATTTCCATTACTTCTGAAGCTGGAGCCAAGGAATACCAGAAACTACGGCAAAGTCATTTGTCCCAGGAATAAGTGCCGATTGTTACCTTTCCCACTTAAGACAAAAAACAGATGTTAATGGATGTTAATGGGCTTTTTTTGTCCAGTAGGAAAGGGGCTTCAGTGAGATAGTGTTAGCTTAGCACTAGACATAAAGTACAGCTGATTGATGGGGCTGTCATTCATTTTGTAGGTATTTGGTCATAAAGCAAAATAAGTCAGCCTCATGGTGACACTACAGGAGAAGTCAGGGGATCACTAAAGTCATTTGAATTCATCGTCTGGAAACAATGAACGTTTGTACAAGATTTCATGGCTGACAATCCAATAGTTATTGAGATACTTCAGTCTGGATCACCTAACGTTGCCATCTCTAAAGCTGTGCTGCTAGTTCAGTGGTTTTAGAAAATTATTAAGCTTCTGTAAAAGAAATCTTTGTGACACATTTTTTTAAGATTTACACCTCTGACAGCAACCAAAAGACCTGGGGTTGAATGCTCTAGACAGAAATGTAGCATAGCCTGCGTTATCCTTAAAGATATAGCATATTATGCTGTCGCCTCACACCAAGAGGGTTCCTGGTTCGAACCCAGGCATGGGCCCTCCTGTGCAGAGTTTACATGTTCTTCCCTTGTCAGAGTGGGTTTTCTCCAGGAACTCTGGCTTCCTCCCACAGTCCAAAGATAGGTTAATTGATGACTCTAAATTGTCCATAGGTGTGAATGTAAGCATGAATGGTTGTCTGTCTCTATGTGTCAGCCCTGTGATAGTCTGGCGACCTGTCCAGGGTGTACCCCGCCTCTCGCCCAATGCCAGCCAGGATAGGCTCCAGCTCCCCCGTGACCTTCAAGAGGATAAGCAGTTACGGCAATGATTGAATGAATGCTAAAGCATCATTGACTCCTGGGTTTTTAATTGTCTCATATTGGGCCAATTTTCTCAACAATCACTGTGTTTTAAAAACCAGTGCTGCTCATGGCTGCATAAACCTACATAAACAGAATGTAGATAATCTGCAGTGAATTATTACTGTATTTAAACACATTATGGTTTACAGTCTTCATGCTGCCAGAATGAATGACACACAATGATACAACACATTAGTGTAGGCCAGAAATACAATGCAGTAGATAGAGACACAGTCCAATGTTATGATAATTAATCCTCCAAGAGCTTTTAATTTAATTTCCTTAATTTCCAATAATAATAGATAAACCCTTCTTTGTCAGGTGCTTGTAATTTATCACACCTTATCATTTTTAATTTCACGGAAACACTTTCATCTGTTAGATTAAGTGTGTACCTACTGTAATGTATGTGTTTTAACATTCATTTAATTGGTTTATTTTGGCAGTGGTGACGCCGCTTTAACAGTGATGGTCTAATACTTAATCTATTACTCTAGATTATGAAAAGCCTTGAGATTTCACTGCGGAGGCGCCGTTTGATTTAAGAACCACAAGTTGCTGCAAATGCTTGTTCACAGCAGGAAAATGGAAGTAAGCCATATTCAGCTTAAAAAGATTTACGTCATCCTCGCTGTTTCCCGCTTCAGTTTTTGTTTTAAGTGCTCACTCAGTGGAAAAAAAAAGAAGACAGCTTTAGCAGAATAAAATGAGCATAAGCTGAGCTAGAAACGGGGTGACAGGTGACACGGGAAGGTGCACCGCTTTGGTCTCAAAGCTTTGATTATTTGCACCGCGGAGACACTTTTTAGATGTACACTTTTAGACTGTAACCTTCAGTGGGCGCAGTAAGGAGCGGTGATGGATCATCTTTTCTCCAAACTAGACTCATTACTGTCAGACTCCCTTTGACTTCACTTCAATAAAGAGGCAGGTGAAATCAGAGCTGTCTGGTTTTTATTTTTTTTATTTAGTCGTCATTGTTGTGTGTACTTTTGCCTTAAAGTGTCTCATCACAGCTATGATTTCTCTTGAGTCCTTAAGTAATACACATTTGCTTCGTGTGTGGAAACCACATGTCTGGTTTGCTGTAAGTGGCCTGATATTTATTTAAAATGCACAAATTAGCATTAAAACAAGTCATAAAAGAAACATATTTTACTACATGACACCTTACACCTTTCAGATTTCCAACACCACTGCATGAGGTCAAATTGCAGCACGTACTCAGGTGGTGAAAAGCACTGCCTTTTTAAACTTACACTGTCATAAAAAACACTAAGTAGGTACTCAATCACAGCACTCGTTTTATACCTGCTGAACTGATGAATCCACACAAATGTCTGCCAACACACACACTTATACTATTTATGGATCCTGTGGGAATCTCTATTTTATGATGAGTAATTTAGGGTAGTAATATTGACAAAAGTGCATTAACATCTTTAATGTTTGGTAATGTGATCCTTATTTCAGTACTCCATTATTTCTGTGCCTTTGCTTGCTGCTTATTCGGAGCAAAAAAGGGGAAACCAGTCATTTTCCAGCTCCTTGTTGAATTTCCAGAGGTGTTTCCGGGCCAGCTGGGAGATGTTGTGTTGTGTATCTGCCCTGGAGTTTCCTCCCAGTCAGCCAAGACGCCCCCGGGGGAATCCTTACACGATGCAGAGGAGCAGCATTTTGACTCGAAAGCCCTCCCGGGTCATTGAGCTCCTCACACATTTATGAGTGAGTCAAGCTGCCATGTGGATAAACCTCATTCTGGCCTCTTGCATCACCTCTTCTTTTACTTTCTGCTTAGACCTTGTGACCAAAAAACAGACCAGTGCTTTGTGACTAATCTTGAATGATTACAGCCACCGCACCCAATCTCATGGTTCTTCTTTTCTTTACATGATCCATGACACATAGGATGAAATACTGTCCACTGAGGCCAGGAGGACAGCATCATCTTCACACCATGTGTCACAGTCTTTGGAGCTTAGCAGGGCTTTAAATATCCTGTCAGCGTACTTAACAAAGAGGAAAGGGAAGAAAGCTCATCCCAGTCAAAGTATAACAGCTAACCTAACATTTGCTGCATAATGTCTTTAAGGAAATAGTTCCACATTATAGGGAATGCACTTCATGGCTTTCTTGTCAAGAGTTAAATGAAAACATCGAAACAACCCTTATGTTAGGAGATGGGGAGGAAGGTTGATGCTGTGACACCGGCAACACTTCTATAACAACAGGTGAGATGGCATCTGAGGCTGCTCAAGCCCAACAAACAACAACGGTTGTTTTTTGGTGACCCTTCACAGCAATTTCACTGGTGTTTGTGGTACTCATCCTGGCTGTTTTTAGTGGCACCTGGTGGCGTTTCCCCACTGTGTTTGAGCCACAAATCCGGGTGTGTTTCACTGACACATCCTGGCAGTTTCCAGCAGTGTTTGAGTCACCAAACCTTGGTGTTTTTCATCCACCCCTCCTTGCTTTTCCAGTCGTTTTTGTGCCACCAAACTTGAGTATTTCAAGCCAAAACATGATCTTCTCCTAACCATAACCGAGTGGTTTTTGTGCCTAAACCTTACCACACCTTCACCACAGTGTCAACACTTAAACACAACCTCCTGTAAAACCACATTTATTTATTTATTTTTTACATTTTGTTGTTTTCGTGGATGTTAATGACCTTTGGACAAAGCAAAGTTAGCTGTTTCCTAGCTATGCTAAGCTAAGCTAACCATCTCCTGACTCTAGCTTCATAATTAGTGTACAGACTCAGGCTGTTCTCATGCACTGTTCATATGTATACCAATGAAAAATAATACACCACAATTTGTATACAACCCATGTAATCATGAGCCAGTAATTTGCATATAACCCACAGAATCAGGAAGACTGCCATCGTGTGACCAATGCACTGGCAGGAGTAACACCTCGTTTCCACTTATGTGTGTGTACGGAGATGAGGCAACAGGAGGCCCATTCATTCCTATGGGAATCTCAGTGATACCCAGTGTGCCTGCCAAACTCCTACCCTCTGGCACAGACTTTGCCTCAGTGTCATTGGACACTAGATGCATCATCCAGATATTTATGGATCTATGGAAACCAGTCACATCTGTAAGTGGAAACAAGGAGTAAAGAAGGAAGTGGGATGAAGACCACAAGTCTGTATAGGTTAAGGTGGTGGATGGGTCAAACAACACAGGACTTTCCCCAAGAGACAGGTGTTCAGTAAAAGCTAACTTTTAATCATGCTAAGGTATATCTTCACCATATTCCTTTTCCTAAACCTGAGCTATGTGACTAATGATACTGTACATACATTCTGTTACAATAAGTAGCCTATGTAACGTCACTCATGGAGTACATTTCACTGGATATCATACGAACCATTGTACTGTATGAGGATACACTGACAGTCATGATAGTCCTATACAATTATTTCCTCTAACAGAGTGAGAGTGAAAAGTAAATTTCTTGAAAAATCAAACTATATTTTCAACCTCCATAGTGCAAGCAGTTAACAAAAATAATTAAAAATATATCATTAAGCACCCTAAATCAATACAAAGAATTCGAAGACAAGTCTTGTAACCCTTAAATGGCTTGCAGAGGTGGATCTGGAAACCGGTATTCCCACAGAGAACCTGGTAATACTATTTTAGCCCTTTTCCCAACCCACACAGCACATGTACTATAGACAGGATTAACAAACTCCCTGGGCCCTTATTTTATCTCTTAAAGTCTGGTCTAGTCTTCCGTGACCAGGACAAAATCTACATTTTTTCCTCTTGAATCTGAGGCATTGCCATCAGGCAGAGTCTCCTCTCTGGAAACCTTGACAAAGGATTTCCCAGAGAGACAGAGCAGACTAATCCCTCCGCAGTTCTAATGGATAGCCAAAGAGATATGAGTGATATTCAGGTGAAATGGTGGAATTAATTCTAGTAATGCTTGTTAACAAAAGGTCACATCAAAAATGCAGATATCTTTGATCCCAGCTGGTTGACAGTCTGACAGAGACTGTATGCACTCAGTAAATTGGATCATTTTAAAGGTGATCCAGATGCAGTTTTTTACAGCCTGGTCTATTTTTTTTTTCATCTGTTGACTCTTTTAAAGGAAGTTACTATGGACTTACATCATCATCAGTCAAAGCACTTGACATGCTAGATGATGGAAAAACTTTCCTCACAACACACTGCATCTTCTGCCACCCACTCACTCACTGGATAAGTAATGAAGCTACAAGACACATGACTTTACATACTGTATGTAAGTTGAGCCCTCCTGGATCCTGACCTGTCCCCAACTTATGTCAGCAAAGTATCCGCAAGAAAGGTCTGGTATGTCACGGGAAAAGTTGTTCACTGACAAAAACACCAGACTGAGAAAATATCTGTATCCACACAGTAAAACAAACTGCTATTGTTGCTGTTGGTGCAGACAAAGGACTTCCCATTTGTGTTGGAGAAATCACAAGCAGAAACTGATGCTTTGATGAAAAAAGCTGTCAACAAAACTTCAAATTTCTTTCTCTATTTCTGCACTTCTTTGCCAGTTTTGATTTTGTTTTTTCCTAAGGCACAGCTGATGCAATGGCAAGGAAAATTTGCTTCAAGGCAACAGGCAATATTTATTTTAAAAGCAAGTGCAGTGCTGTAGCCTCACATTTTATGTTTTTTTTCTTCTTCTTTTTTTGTGGGTGGCTACAACTTCACGATCAGAATAACTTTTAGTCTAACAAAACTGTGTGTGAGTGTGTGTGTGTGTGTGTGTTTGTTTAGGCTGCTCATTAACTACAATTATTTCAGTTTGATATGATGAAAATTAATTTAATTTTAATTGTATGCTTTTGTGGGAGCCACTGGTTCTAAGAGGGCCGCGGGCATTTTCTGTTTTTTGCCAACAGAAGGATGAATAATTTACTATAATGTTTTAATGTTTTATTTTCTAATTGGAAAACACACACACACACACACACACACACACACACACAAACACACATTGGAGGCACAGTTGGAGTCAATCAGATCTCGTACCTTTAACCTACAACCCTACAAATCTCTTGATTGGCAGACTTGATTTAACAGCGCTTTTAATTGCTTTTAAATCACTCCACAGTCCGATTACATCAATGACCTCCTCCCAGTTTATGTCCCTCACAGATCACTGTGTTCTCCTGAACTCTCACTCTTCTTCGCTGCAGGGCTAAAGATTTCAGTGATGCTGCATTTACTTCATATGGCCCCAGACTCTGAAACAGCCTCCCTGTAGATTTCAGGGTGTGCACTTCTCTTTCAACTTTTAAAGGAAAAACTTTCTTTCATCCACAGTCTTTAACAGCACTTTACCTCACCTATAGAATGTTTTATCAATGTCTTTTCTGTTTGTCTATGTATTCTAATGCCTAACCTTGTAACTGCACTGATTAATATTTTTGTATTAACTCTGAGTCAGATGGCAATGTGCGGTATAGTGACAAACACACAGAAAATGATCATAATTTTGCACTTTCCCTCAGTGCTATAGAAAGTTTTACCATCTTTGAGCTCATTGTTTTATTTTTATAGTCCACAACTTAACAGTTCTGATTGACCCCAGTCTCTGAACCCATTGTTTATTTATATAAGCCTCCAGAGGCAACAGCCAATAGATCTGACACTAAGTAATACAGGGCCATAATCACAGATACTGATGTTGATACGATACGATACAATATGATACGATACGATACAATACAATACAATACTTTTTATTATTAAAAGTGGAATTTTTCTAGTGAAGTGGAAAGCATTGTGTCATGTTTTACATGATAATCAATCTGCTAAAGTAACATCTGATGATGACCAAATGCAATTTGAAAATGTAACATTCACTAATGTTAAATATCTGATTTGACTAAAATAAAAGTTCACCTACTATGTACCTGGATATTGTTTGTCTAAGCCTCTCTGAAAAGACTTTGTCAGTGAACTCTGTCTCTGTTTCAGAGGTCAGGAGGCCATTCCCTCCTCCTTCATTCTTTGCAATTGTAGCTCTTGTAGTTGTAGTCAGTTGCCGTCATTGTTATTATCTGTCGGATTAAACTCGTCAGGTTCGGATGTCCCAGCTGTAAACAGGAGGGCTGGTATGTGAGCTTGCCATCCTTCTACTGCAGACAACAAAAAAGCCGTGGAGACGTAAGGAGCACATGCACTACATATGTTCATGACAAAGGAATGTTGTTTGCATAGACAGTTTCACTCTTGAAATAGAAATAGTTACAATGTAGAAGAGAGGAAGTAATCCCTTTTTGGTATTGATCCTGTTGATGCTAGGATTGACCTTCAAAATAAAAACATAGTGTCAAGAGTATCAATATTTTAGTATCATTCCACCCACCCTGAATGGCCAATACTTTGGGAGATGTGTAGCTGGCGAAAATCTGGGCCGAGACTTCCTCTTCTGGTCATCTTGGCTTATTTGTATAAACAGACTGTTGCATATGAATTCAAATACATGAAAAACACAAGTGAAAAAGAAGAAATGACTCATGTCATTATCAGGTGATACCCAATGGGTAGCATTTTGGAAAATGTGATCTGCTTCTCCACACACAGTTTACCTGAAACATACAAACATAATTTAGGAGTCAGGGCTGAAATGGTCACAGATTCTAAATGCATACGCAGATTTTTGTTTATAGAAATTTGATTCTCTGTTCTCGTTGTGGAGTTGTTTTCATACTACACACCAAAGACAGACACAATGAATGACTAACTGGTGAATATAGTGGAGCATTTAGCTAGAAAGCCAGATATTTCCCTGAGCAGCGTATGGAGACCAAAAACGGAGCAAAAAGGAAAGTGAATATTGGACTTACACTTACCAGGTGGACAGAAACATTACTTAAATGAATACTTGCTGAAATGTATGTTGCTCTGTGGGTTAGATGTGTAAATAGTTTACAGTTTGGTAACACATACATTATATCAGCTGATGCCATGGTTGTGTGTACAGCGTTACTCTGTCTGGCCTAAGCATTAAATAGCAATATATTTGTCACACAGATCATATTGTGCAGTGTAGTCATGTAAATTGTCTTTTGATTCTTCTATTTTTTGTTTCTCTTACTATCTCCACTTGTTTAAAATTGCAGAAAAATATAAATATCACACATATTCTTGTGTTCTGAAAAACTAGTATTAGAGTAAGAAAATAGGAAACTGTGTTTATGCCTGTGTTTCCTTCATACAGTCTCAGTTGGGCTGTAGTAAGTGGAAAAAGACAAAGATGAAGTTTGACATTGAAACGTTAAAAAATAAATAAAGAGGAGTGCAGCGGAGGGGCAGAGCGTAGCAGTACAAACAGACTCTTGATGATGTACAGTAGAACATCAGAGACATTTTGCACTCCTGACTGGATTTCCTCACCTTCCCCTTCTCTAATGTGACACTCTCAAGATGACAGCACATGTGATGTACTAGCAGCACTAACCTCTGTCTTCTCTACCTGATACCCCTCCAGGGTGTCAGAGCCATGTTCTCTCCCTTTACTATAAGCTGCCACCTCTTCCCCTCCCCCCCTTTACAATATTCACTGGCCTTTAGGTTACCATGGTAACAGGCGAAGGAGCTAATATGAGGGCAGTCATTGATTTGATTTGCTGAAGATTAATATAGACATAGCATAAACTCCACCGGGGATAGAAGGAGGACCCCGATTTGAAGTCGTGGAGATGATGGAGGCGGAGCTGGCTTAACTTCCTTGCTGTCACCAAGATGACAAATAATGGCTCATAATTCAGTATATCACTGAACAGCATCTGTTCAATATTTGATAGTATAAAATTAGACCTCTATGTTTAATGCAGGTAGGTAAGGGATGAATGTAGCTGTTATACACTTTGGCCTTAACAGGAAGCTGTAAAATTGATTTCACTTCAATAAAAATTACCTTGTGGGAACTATTTTCTCATGTGACTATTTATAAACACGTTCAAATTACAGTGGCTAAAATGTAGAATGGAAACCACTTTACTACCCTGACAACACACACCATATGTTGCAATAAAAAAGGCTGCAAATGAATAGAGGACATTTGCTAGCATTTGGCCTCATGCAGCAACAGACTCTTAAATTTCTCTTATATTTGCTCTTAATTCTTTGGTATACTGAATAACGAATCCTGCAAGAAGCCACCGATTAGCATTGGTAACACCTTCTAAACACTTTAAGGACAGGTGTTGTGCAAAGACTCACACCTAAGATTGGAGAGATGACACACACACACACACACACACAAAAAAAACATATGTAGGAAGAAGACGAAGTTCTGCAGTTGTTAAATTAAAATACTGTTAAATAAACAAAGTAAATGTGATTTTACTGATATTACAGGAAAATCAAAAATCCAGGATTGACAAAACATTTGCCGTGTCAGCAGCAGTGATGCAGGAAGTATTCGGATCCTTTTCTTATGTAAAAGTAATAATACCACACTGTCAAAATACTTTGTTTCTGGTAAAAGCCATGCATTGAAAATGTTACTGAAGTATTAGCTTGTAAGTACAATCAGGGGAATTTACTGAAGTACTAAAAGTATAGGTTCAGCAAAGATTAAAAAAAAAAAATCAAAATAATTAAACTAAATAAAAGTGTCCTCATACATGTATATGAGAAGCTGGAACCAGAAACGACTTAAACACTATGAAAATAGTTGCCAATTAATTTTCTAATACATCAACTGATAGCTTTAGCTGCACTTGTATATTTTCATATGGTTTGTGTGCAAAAATCTTAATTACTAAAGCAACTGTTAACTAAAATTAGCAAATATTTCTAGTGGATTAAATAGTGCAATATTTCCCTCTGAAGTTAAATGGAGTCAAAGTAGGAATTTGCATGAGATAAAAATACTCCAGAAAAAATTAAAGTTCCACCACTGGTCAGCAAACACACACACACAGTAACTGAAACTATAGTAAATGGGATCAATGGACCAAATACAGTAGTATATATTTAGCCCCGTATATGACATTTATGCATTTTTAAAATGTTTTTCTTTAATCTTGGTATAGTTTTCTTAACTGCTCGTAAATTTTCCTCATTTTTAAGAGAAGAGTAAAAATATGAAAACATTGATGAAACCCTAAAATCAATGAGTACTAACAAAAAAAGAAGAAATCATGGATACAAACAAAAGTAAGAGAAAATGTGTATATTGTTTTTTGCCAGAGGCTTTAAAAACATAAACATGAAACTTAAATTCCAATGTGTAACACTCCTTATGTCCGCCTACCTCAGAGAGGGGGATTTGTTTTACCAGACAGTTAGACACTGAAGCCCCTTTCCCACTGGACAAAACTCAGTAACACCTACATTTGGCTTTTGTATTTAATGGGAAAGGTTAGAATTGGCACTCACACCCAGGTCAAATGACTCTGCAGTAGTGACAGATATTTTTCAGCTCCAGCTCCATTGTGCTTCGATCAGCAGTGATTGAAATATGTTATCCAGGTAGACATGCGACTTTTAGCCCCTTTGCCGGCACAATGCAATGACATGCTGCCACAAAATACGGGGGCCTCCATTCAAGCAGCGCTCGAACATCATTCAATTCACTTTGTAAGTCAGTCAGTCGCAACACCACCTCTTGCCAAAATATGGTCCCTTTTTGCTCCAAAAAAAAACAAGATGGCAACAGCCAAAATGCTGAGCTCAAGGCTTTAAGATAGAAGGCCACAAACCAATGGGTGACTTTATGGCAGCTAAGTCCATCAGTTATACAGCACATAGGGTACACGCCAATAAATGTCCAGAACACAGAAAATAAGAAAATAAATAAATAAGAAAATAGAGGCAGAGGGCAGAGTCTCTGCAGAAAAATTCAACACACATTTCTAGTGGGTCAAAAGTGATGATTGAGCGGGATTACTTTGGAAAATCCTGCATACTATATCTTTAAGGTAACAGAAGGATCATGGTTGTGAACTCTGGTCTCTTAAATAAGTCTGACACACTCCAGACAGTCCACACTCGTACTGTCTGCCTCACTACAATGCAGACATCATCCTTTGGAAACAGAAAAATACACTGCTAAAGCTATGGCTGCATAAATGGATCTATAAAGATGAACTTGAGAGGGAACAAACTCCAAAACAAAACACCATCTGAACTGGATTCAGTGTTTCTGAAGCACTTTTTGATTAAGTGCATTGTGTTGCCAATAGGATGATGTGACCCTTCTCAAATCCAGCTTCAAAGAGCTCAATCCCAAAAACTTCCCGAAAATCCCAAAAGCTTTAATTTACCATAGAAATGACAAATCATTGCTGAAATCTCCTGCAGCTTTTTCACCCCACAGTCCTGAGCACATGAAGTGAATGTTAGAGTGATTTAGCCTACGGTCACAGTCTGATCATGCCTGTGAGGCAGCCGTCTTCAAAGGAAATCGCAGCTGAAGTTTAGGTAATTAGAAAGAAGAGCTATCTACAGCAGGCATCATCATACAGTACGAGCTGCTGAAAGCCTGCGTTGTCTCATCTCCTCTCTCCTTCTACTCTCGGTAACACATATCAAAGGGAATTTCAAGGGTGATTAAAAGTTAAACTGGATCCTTAAAGGGGAATGCCAGCACTCTTCGGTTTCATGTGTTTCACTTTTCTGCCCCTACAACAGTTCATTAGTGCTGCGTGTGCTGTGGCCTCCAATAGCCAGTGATGAGACAGAATACACACATAAACTGTACATGTGACGTGAGCTAACAGTTATTTAATGTCACAGGACTGCTCCATTAGTAATGCACTGGAAGAAATGTAATGAAAGGACCAGGATGATTCTGTTTTTTGGATGATTGTAAGGTTCGATGACAGAGGTGGAATGTAAGTACATTTGTTCAAGTACCGTACTGAAGTACCTTCTTGAGACACTTATGCTACTTTGTACTTCTGCTACATTTTGGAAGCAAATAATGTCCTTTTTCACTCCGCCACATTTGTGTTAATGCTTTACTGACTAGTTATACTGCAGATTTTCAGCCTACTTGCCAGAATAAAATATTATACGTTACTGCAAACCACAGATACGTTACACTTGTACACTTAATACGTAGCTTATATATGATTTTTCTAAAGTGACGTATTTCAGATTACATGCGAGTAAGCTGAGTTTCTCATCAGAAGGTAATGGTAGATGACATCTCGGTAAGATGGCTGCCAAGCCAAAATTGATATTTTAGGGCTGCCCCTTGAAAGTCAAAGATTTGAATCGTCAGTTTGAGACCACTCAAATGACTGAGATTACTTCTCAGTGTGCTGTGCATTGCACTGGAACCTTTTGGTCCTCAGATTTTGCTGGGAGCACATCTAACTTTCAAGCTACTCTTTGGTATAGGCAGCTGCGGACATAATACAGCGGCACAGAGGAGGAGAAACTTTCCACTGTAAGGCTCTGAGATGACATTATCTTCTCTCTTCTGCTTGGAGGTGGTGAATTTCCAGCTTACATACAACACCATCTCTGGCTTTTGTTTGACATCTAGTGTCGGCAAAAAAATGTTGCACATTTCCGATCCGTCATCAGTACTGTTAGCTTGTTTACTGTACTCCATGAATGCTATTGTCACGCTGAACGTCCCCCTGAGCTCCATTCACACTTGAAAACACTATTTGTGAACAGCCAAATCTGACTTGACTGACATAATTCTAAGTCAGGTACAGCTCTGAGGTGTGTACAACCCCCTCAATATTTAGAGCATTTGCATTTGTCCCTGGCAATTAAAATGTTAAAGTAGCAGAGGACCTTTTCTTGACAAAATTAATGACATTAACTCCATAAATTGATGCATAAAGGCACATGCAAATTTGATAAAATTCAATAAAAATTCACCAGAATGCAGGAAATTATTGGTATTTAAGAAAACCCCTATTGTATATGTGTTGTAGACCAAAAATGCAATCTTTCCCTAACCCTAATTAAGTGTGTTTTATGCTTTAACCTGACCACAAGTTACCAACAGCGCTGTCACAACATAAAATTGCAAACTGAGAACTGACGTGTAAAATTTCCATATAACCGCTGCAATGAAATAAACAAATTTAACATATGAAAAGTACAAAATGAAACACATCTGTAGTTTGCAGAAATGTAGAAGGCCAACATATACTCTGGTGATTGGGTTGAGATTTTGATTAATAATACAAAACACAACAAAAAATACATTAAAATATATTATTACGGTTTAAACTGGCTCCATCTTCACCAGCTGCAAGACAGTCTTTATGGATTCATCAGCCTCGTCCACCTCAGCAGTTAGCAGCCTCAGAATCATCAGCCACCACCGCCAGTGTATCATCTGTACACTCATATTCTGTCTGTATTGAATATTATCTTTACTTCATTCTTCTGTCTTTCCTGATTGAAATTATATCTTCATAAGTTATAATCCAGGGACGTAATGTATGATTCTAAAGTGGGTCATTCTGCATAATGACGACACTAAGTTTTGGTACTAAAAGTACTTTTTGATGCTTATACTTTCATACTTTTACTCAAGTGAAATTTTGAATGCAGGATTTTTACATGTTACAGAGTATTTTTACAGTGTGGTATTGCTATTTTTACAGAGGTAAAAGATTTCAATGCTTCTTTCATTGCTGACTGATAAAAAGCTGAAATAAATCCACACACTGATTGTCAGTGGGGTAGCTTCTGCTTACTCATGGGCGTGAAAACACAATAGTCTTGGTTTACAAGATTCTTTACTTTACTGGCGAGATTTCGTACTCATTTGCACACCACCAAAACAATTTGCCCTTCAATTCCACTGCTGGGCAGCACACTCAAAAGGCTTCTGTTTCCATCAGTAAAGTGCACTCAATACCACATTCTGGAGGTAATTTCCCCAAGGATGTGATTCTCTCCCCCTCTTCCTCTCGCTCTCAAACACACCCAACCAAAAACTACACACATACACACACACGTGCACACACCATCTACATGCATGCATGCTTATGTGCTTTATTTATCTTTGTGCTGAGCAAACACCCCGCTGTGTCTCACTTGTTCCTTGTGTCACGATGATGAAAGGCACCTGCTGTTCTCAGCAGAAACCCCTCTCTACCCTATGTTACTGACATCCTGCCTGCATTATTCACAAGTCGAGTGGTAATTCAGTCACTTCTCGGTGAGTCTCAACTTTCCTGACATGGGCTGAAGGGAAATGCAGGACATTCAAGTGGATCCATGCCCCTATGTAACCTTTCGCAGAGAGAAAATGGGGCAATAATGTGGATGACTTTCCAGTCACTTTATGTTCACCTTGTAGAATGTGACAATTACTTTCCCCCTGCTGTCTGAGATAACCCTATTTCAGACTGTATGAAATGTTTTTCCAATAATTTTATTAGGCGCCCTGTAACTTAATTACGTTGTTGTGATTGAGTGCAGAAATTGCAGCACAGAACTTAGATTCACTGTGGGCTGTTTATTTTTGTCAGAATCTGTTGTGGAAGGAAGTGCAGATGTGCTTGTGGAGGCACTACACAGCAGCTCACTCCTGCATCAGCATTTAATGGATGTGTTTTTATGTAGCCAGCAAAGCATTTTTTTAATTTTCTGGTCTTATGTGGTTGCTGATGTTTCTGGTGTGACCTTAGTTACTGTGGCTATTATTTCTTGTTTTACTAAAAGGCTATGAAAACCCTTTTTCTCCATCATCTTACTGTGAGTGCCTACAACATGTTCTGCCAAAATCTGGCTGTTTCACAGCAGGAGATATTTCTGTCTGTGATCTTCTCACTGGTTTAAAGTGCGTGGAGCCCTGTTGGAAAATCATGAAGTTATATATATTTAGATAGGTCGATGGATACTTTATATATCCCAGGGCCAAATTTGCATGTCACAGCGGAAATATGCAAACAAACCACAGTTCAACCATGGTTCAACCACACAGTGCAAGAGGGAACGTCAAACACAACATAAAGTAAAATAAGTATGCCCTTTTAAGGTTGTACAGTAAACAAGGGTGCAAAATTAAGTGAAGAAGATGCATTGCATTGTGTCAGAAGTTCCAGAAAATGTAAGTCCAGTTAGTAAGTCTAGTATGACCTCAGCAGCCTCCCAGTCAACTGATGTCCACACCGTGGAGATTGATCCCATTCGATACGATACGATACGATGCGATGTGATGCAATACAATACGATACGATACCATACGATATGATACGATACGCTGCGATACGGTACGGTACGGTACAGAACGATACAATACGATACAATACGATACGCTGCGATGCGGTACGGTATGGTACAGAACGATACAATACGCTACGATATGATATAAAATGATACAATACACTACATACGATATACTTCATTGTTCAACAGTAACAGTTCAACAGTTGCATGGCCACCAGCAGTAATGATCTTCTGCACTGCTTGGTGGAACATTTTGTGCTCTTTGCTTGCCTGGTTCCAGACCTTCAAATCCACCCACTCCACCGAGTTCAAGTTGATTGAAGATGGAAACGGAGTGTAACACGTTGGCAGTTCTGTCAGATATCAGGCAAGTGCTTTGTACTTCTCTTTATCTCAAATAGCCTATTGTATGTACTCAATAAAAGTCAAGATATTATTACTGTATAACTTTAAGTGAGCATTATTGTGCCTCAAAAGGTTGCATCTTACTGATTAATCTCTCATTTAATGCACCATCCAGTGAGCTCACCAGGTGACCCAAATCCATTGCACCCGTGTTTTTGCATCATAGACAGGTGCACGCTGGATTTAGCTGACATATTCATGGTAGATCCAGCTGTGACTTCTGTATTCACTGAGGATTTTTTACCTTTATTAAGATGTGTGTGAACTGTCTCCTGTCTTTTAAGGAGCCCAGTGAGGCTGAGTGGATTGGCTCTACTGGACCACAGAGGAATGGACTGGTGATATATTTGCTGCGAGAATGAACAAGCAGAGAAGTCATGGAACCTGGTGCAAATGGTAAAGGCCTTCAAGGTGCAGAAGACTCAGCCCTTTAGACAGGTGAGTAGCGTTACAACAGCTAACTTACTGTGATGTAAGTTAAAGTGGGATTTATACTTGTGTGTCAGCTCTAGCCAGAGCTTACGCACGTGGCCTACGCCATTGTGAGCATTTATACTTGTGCGGTGGTGTGTCTGTGTCACTCTGCAGTTAAACCTCCAAAACACTAGTCAGCAACAGGGTTTCTGTGAAGTGCTGCAAAGTTTAGCTGATTCAAAACACACATTCAAAATGTCTTTATAGCGACAATTTCAAACACAAGTACACAAATCAGCTTCAATATAACTCGCAGCATTCACAGACAAAGCACTTGTCTTTTGCTGGACACATTTTCCCCACAAATACAACATGCTAATGTTATTAGCACAAACTTATTGTATTTTACATTGCAGAAATTAGCCTAGCGGCTAGCGGACTTATCCTCTACTCATATGAGGCCAGGGACAACAGCAACATTTAACAAAGGTAACGTTACAAAATTCGGCTTCATTGCAACTCACAAGGTTCACTGACAAAACAACTGTCTTAAACTAAACACGTTTTCCAAACAAATATAACATGCTAATGTTATTAGCACATGCCTATGGCATTTTACATTATAGAAATTAGCCTACAAATAGCAGAGATTTACTCTACTCATATGAAGCTAGAATAAATCACACACAAGACCTAAAATCTTTATTGTCTCCACATTTTATTGTTTGCTATGTGTGAAATTCAAGTAAATAAAAGCTATGGTTCCACTGAGGTCTGTGTCACCACGACATGTAGTTACATTCCCTGGGGAGGTGCATGTCAGACTACAGTGTTGATTCAACACAGAAGTATAACAAAATTTGTGGCTTAATAATGTTTATTGCACCCATAGACTTCAATAGACCTTTTTTTTGTTTGTTTGTTTTGAGTCGTCTGAGTTTTATCTCTTTTCCTTTTAATTCTTTTGGAGCTACATTGATGAAGGTGGTTGTATATTTATAATCCATATTAGTTGTATGAATCGTTAATAGAATGGCATTATTTGTCTATCGGTAATGCATTGTCTCTTTTTATCTCAGTACATCTTACACACGTATTTCTACCTGTACTTGAGTCAAATGTCTTTAAAGTATCAGCATTTGTACTCAAGAAAAATATTCTGGTTTTCCCTCCATGCCTGGCACTGTAATAATGCTTTAGTTTAACACTTGCCACAAGGTCATTTTAGTTCCTAACTGCTGGACAGGGGACAGTTTTGTGTGTAGCAAGGGGAGTCTGGTGTGAGTCCAAATGGAGTGACTGTGGACGTGTTTTCCTGTCATGGCCTTGATTAAAGAAGAGAAGCCTATTACCTGCAGTCCAGAGTGACTGGAGTATGTTGAGCTCAGGGTTATACTGGTGTAACGTGGCTGAACTGTCAATGGTGCCAGTAAGAGAGGAGAATATGTGCAGTTCTTTTGTTCGACCCTTTTCATTATGTTTTGTTATTAATGCTACATACTATATTGTGTTCGTACAATCGCAACACAATGGCAAAGTGCTCTCTCCAGCACTGCTTTAATTTTAACGAACTTCTTAAAGACTTTATGATTTTTTTCAGTGTTTTGCTGCTGTGTGTAGTTGTGGTTGTGTGCTGCATTGTGGTAAAGTACTCTCACAAGCCAAATGATTTTAGTGTGTTGCTGGCATCTTTTATTATATGTACTTATTTTTGTCATTTTTCCACATGAACACAACACATACTCACTCATACCCATACTACATATACCAAGTTAGATTAGTATGTAATTGGGGCACAGCTGAAGAGTCTACTCAGCCTGCCTTCATGGTTTATTTGATTGATAGCAAACCAGAGACAGATCATACAAAGTCGGCACTTTCTGTTTTTTATTCTTTCCAGTCATGATTTTAATACCTGTTCAAAAGACGGAAATAAGAAAATCAGTTTTGGTGTCAGAGTCACATCTTTATAAACTCACAAAGCTGTACACTGGTGTTGCAGTGAACTGGGGATTGAAACAGAGTCTTTTGTCTCACACTGTGAATGCTGAGTGACAGACTGATGTGGCAACAGAGCGTAGCAAAGAAATAGTGTAAAACTAATGTTCAGAGATGTTCCTCTTCGACATTTAAATAAGGTGTCAAGGACTGAGGAGAGGTTCATCTGTCCTTCTGTCATCAGGGAGTCGAGTCTTCCTGGGCTAATATTAGACATCTCTCTTCTACCTGTTCTCTGCAGCCAATGGTGGAATTTGTGCAGCACTGACAGACATGTGCCCACTTTAAAGCAATCTCATACGAAACAATTTGTCTTTGCAAATCAAGAGCCTCACACAACATATTAGCGCAAAAATGTTGAGAAAGCGCTTAAAATTTTGAGTGTCAAAGGAAAACAGCGACTTTATTTTTCTTCAGTTGACATGCAGCCTACGGTGCATGACAAGTGAGTGGTTTTTGATTTGTACTCATGCCGCACGTCCGTGTTACCACTTATCGTCATAACAGCGGTGATGCATACAGCCTAATGTGTTTTTCTGTTGTATTTGATGAGATTCTCAGCAGGCTGCAAAAGGACTCTCCCACCACCTCCGTACCTACCTTCACCCACTGCTATGCTTTTTTTTTCTCCCTCGCAAAACAAAAAGTACTTTCTCATTTAAATGTATGCAAAAAAATGGCTTTAAGGCATGCACCAGCAGACACAGCTTGCCACTGGTGGAAATGCAGGTGTGGAGATGAGAGAGCAGCTAATGTGTAATTCTGTCCTCTGAGGCTTGCCTTAGGGAAGAGACAAAATCACTCTTCACTGTCAAAACAGTTCTGTATCTGTCTGTGTCTATTTATCTGTCTGTCAGTTTGTCTCTCTATCTGTCTGATTAGCATATTTGATAGAACAGGTATTCATTCAGTGTGAAGGAGACGCTGTTTGTGCCCTTGATTAAAGTGATACTCCACCCTAAATCTATCAAACACGCCCCCTCGCAGGCTTTAAACGTGGCTTTGAAAAGTTAGTAGTTTTGTCCTTCACACTGCATGACCAGCTGTGGACCTAAATTCACTTTGGTCACAATGGGTATTTTATCGGGGTATATTCAATGCCTTTCAGGGACTCACATGGCCTGAATACTTTGGACTATCTAACCTGAAACAACCCAGTCTAAAAGGCAAAGCAGGGACTCGCTCATTTCTCCACAAGGTGGGGAGGAGTGGAATAAAATCCCAAACAAAATTAAAAATGTGGATTCTCTGAATAGCTTTAAAAACAGCTGAAAAATGGAAACTGAGTGAGCATAGTATTAATAATAATAGTGAAATTTATTTTTAAAGCATTTATCAAAATTGATGTTACAAAGTTCTTTACACATAAAAGCACAACCATAAAATACACAATTAATGTTTGACTAATCAGGAACAATTAGGGGAATAATATGGGAATAAACGTGTAATAACAATAAATAGATAAAAGTCATAAATAAAACACTGACGAAAAATGTAAAACCAGTGGGTGAATTTAAAACTTAACAAGCAGTGCAAGACGTAAGTGCAATGTCAAGAGAAAGGTACAGTTTAACTTACTAGTTAAGTATAAAAAGAAACCAAAAAAATTAAAGAAGAAATTATAAAATAACTGTTTGATAAAGATTACTCTTTCAAATTGCTTTAAAACAAAGATACTGACATAGTAAGTAATGATGCATCCTTCAATGAACAGTTGAAGTTTTGGACTGTTTTTTTGAATTTGAATATTTTTTTTTCATGATGGTATAATACTGATGTTTTCATGTTTTTTATTAGGAGCATTAGGGGTGTAAATCACCAGATTTTTCACAACACAGTATTATATTGAATCTTTGGACAAGGATACAATATTTGCCGTTATTACACAGTCTGCCAGGATACAATTTTGATTCAATGCAGTTAAAGGTCCTGTGATCAATATGAGATGATAATATATACCCATTTAACTAGGGCTGGGTTAACCCAATTTATCCAGTTCAAATCGATCTTCATTTGAATGACTCAAAATCAATTCATAAAATCCGAGATTGATATTTTAATATACATTTTTTAACACAGATGTGTGAAGCTTAAACCCTGTTAATCTTGCCAGTAGTAAACCATCCTGGCGCTGAATTATGAACAACCGCAGTCTTGTGATGCTCTGATGTTACCGTCTCTTTAAAGTGTAACTACTAGCTTACTTATTACATTTTGGTGTAATTTATTATCATGCTGCAGCAGCCTCTCCTCCTGCTGTCTGTGCATCAGGGCTGCTGCGCCACTTCTACAGACACACAAACATGGAGTTGAGACGCTGCGGTAGAGACAGACAGGTGAAGATTACTCGAGGTAGTTGTCCAAAAACCAATGGGCTTCATTATTTTATACATTCAGTGTGTCAGACCAACAATACAGCACAAATCCCCTAAAGACAAATGAATGCAGCAGATCTTAAAGTTTGAGAAGCTGGAAGGAGTGAAACTGTGGTATTCATGCCTGAAAACAGATTTTCCATCATTTAAATACTCACGAATAATTTTCTGATGTTCATCAACTTATTGTTTCAGCACTTCAAATCAAAGTTTTGCAGTTATTTCAACAAAAATATGAATGTTAAAGCAAATCTGAACAGTGAAGAGGAGGATTGCTCAGGTCTGATTTGCATAAATCTGAAAATGCAACACCATGCCCTGAACCAGGTGAACCAGGATATCAAACAGAAAAGTTTTTGAGTATTGTTGCAAAAAGCATAAAATAAGCTATTATATCAGAAATGCTGTAATAATTGTTTCACCACAGACATTTAAAGTGACTGCAGTGTGAATGCTGCTGATTTGGTTTGTCAGCATGAGAGAGAATATCACAGCAGCCAGAAGACACTGCTGCATGTACAGGAGACCGAGTCACTGAGTTGCTTCAGTGTTGTTCAGTTCTCCTGACTTCTCATCAATGCGCACAAATTCCCTCGTGAAGAAATTGGCATGCAGCGTGGGTGTTATTACTGCGTGTTGAAAGCATGTGCTTCAATCTGTCTTTGAGTTCGACAGTTGGAGCGTACTACGGCCCAGCAGCACACGCATTCATCATGACAAAGATGGAGGGAAAAAAAGTGGAAAATAACCAGAATTATCCTTGAACACCTAAGCCAAGTAGTAATGCCTAAGTGCAAAGTTTCTGAGCAGAGACAGTGTTGAAATTCCTGAATATTTATGACAAGTGGGAGCAGGTGGGGGAGGATATGTGACATTTTTGTGACACTAACTTAAAGCCGAAACCTGTAATTATATATATATTTTATGTCACAATTATGTCAATCTTTATGCAGCGCGGTGAGGCAGTAAAAACAGTGAATTTACTGCAGTTGGAGATGCTCTCCCTGCTGCTGTTTGTCAGGTCCTAGCTTTTTGGTTGACATTATTACTGCTGTCTCACCTCATCACTTCAATATGGACTAAACATTACAGTTCACATTATCTGGTTGGTCACGCAGTGCAATGATTTATTAAAAGATTGAGTTTCACTTTAGCACATGCAATGAATACAAAGTTAAAATGATGTTACAACATTGCGAGTCATTACTGTAATAATATGAAAATGTGCTAAAACAGAGCAAACACTGGTTTAGTATAAGCACATGCGATACAATTAATATAGTTAGTTATGCTTGCATGTTTTAAGGAAAACATGACTGACCCTCTCAAAAACAAAACATATTAAAGCAAGAAATAAAATAGATAGTTGAATTTATAAGTGGTGAAGAAAAAACACCCAGTTCAGTTCAATTTTTTAAATTTATTTTTTAAATAAATTGTACTTCAGTCTGGAACACTTTAGTCAAAGAAAATTTCCATTTGCAGTATTATATTTGGTGGTATGGCTCTCTTCTGGGGCCTTTCTGCCTCTCCTTGGGCCTACGCAGAAAGCCTCTTCCTACGTAGAAAGCCTAAAGCAGACAGAGCACACCTCCCTGCCCTTCCATGCGCCTACATGTAGAGCAATTTAAATAGGGTACTCTGAAAGTGATTTGCCAATTGCTTGCATTAAAAAGGAATCATGTGATCTATCAGCTGACTCCATTCCACCAATCAGCTGCTCCATCAGTTGATTGGCCTGCTTGAGATCAGCTGATGTAGCTGGGATGTGAGCTGAACTAATGCCACAGTCAGTTTCTGAGTAGTTGTATTGCAGAATACTTTTTACTCTTATTCAAGTATATATGTGATTAAATATATGTATATCTACACCATGTCTACACCTTGCTACTTTAACTGATACCTTTATAAATAATTTTTATATTCAGCTGAGCTCACATGCATGAAGTGATTTTCTAGCAGCAAGCAGCCTGTACACACACACATACACATACGATGCAGAGTGCATCCAAGCCTCTCCTTTTGGGATTCAGTAATTCTTCGATTCAATGCTTAACAGCACATTTTTAATAATTACTTAATTATTTATCATATAATCAATGATTAACATGCACTTTTCACGTTTGTTATTACTGCACTGAGGACCTGAGCGTAATACAGTGATGTAAGAAACTGCATCTACTGAAGGTACTCACTACTTTAAGTTTTTTTTAATGAGATGCTCTTCTTACTTTTTACTCTTACTCAAGTAGCGTTTTTTATGAGCACCTTCAGGTTGCATCAGTGTAGTAGTATAATATTTGACTACTGTTTTTGTTTCCTGCTTATAATGGATAATATGACTATGACAATATTAGCAAACATTAGCTTGAGATTGCTTTGTAAATGACATAACTGAGTCAATTACCTGACTTCAAAGGTGTCTAATGAACATGTTTTGAAGTGCACCTAATGTTTTAAATGGTCGAACATGCACCAAAATCATTATGAGGCGCGTCAAACTGATTTGCCGCCCCTACTCTGACCTTGATTTTACTTTGGAGCATCAAATGAGGCATCAGTGGCCAAAGTCAGTGAAGCAGACAGGAGAGACAAAACCTTAGACCCCCGGTAGCTTCATTAGCATAGAGGACCCAACATGTGAAACGTTTACTGAGATCTACTGTGCATAAAACTTGACTTGCTGCATAAACCTAACAACAGGAATTAATTAACATGGTGTTAAGTTATGATTAGCTATGGCTTAAGTGACTTTCACCCACCTGGATATAAAAATAAAAAATGAGATGAGATGGCTGGACCCCTCTGGCTTTACTGCCAACAAACTGACGAAAGCAGCAGCACGAACCCAGCAGTTGCCCTCCTGCCTCATGTAACGTTACAGGCGACTCAAATAAAAATGCACGGAAAATGAATGGGAAGTATCTGTAAAGCAGACAACTTGTGCCAGCCCACATAAAAATAACAACACGTCATGTACATAAAATCAAATGGGGCTGAAGAGACACTGCCTCAATCAGGCCCACCAAAAAAAATCACTATCCGTTAAAATGTACGCTTTATTAAAATGTTTTCACCTCTTTGCCTTGCCATCAGACAGCTTTTTCCTCCAAACCTCCAAACTCCATTGACAAACACAATAATTTCACAAAGCTTCTCCTGGTCTACCACTGTGTCAGCTGGTAAGTGTATAAAGTAAAGTGGAGCAGATACTCAAATATAGCTTACACTTACTCTGATATTAAACATGTTTTCCTGCAGTCCCCATCCACAGCAGTACATTGTTTAGCTCCCATACCAATAGATTTGAATAATCAAAAATAAGAGCAAAGCATCAAAGAAGATAAAATAAGCATAGCAGAAACGTGAGATATGTCAGACCACCACCCTTCTGAGACACCAAATTCTTTTTGGTATGCATTTTCAATTTCTCCCAGCTATTTGAGATTAGTAGGACCTGATAAGTATAAAAAACTAAACACTGTCAACAATAATAAAGTCCCAGCGTCCTCAAATGAGACGATAATAAAGTCCCAATGTCCTCAAACGTGACAACCACAAAGTCCCAATGTCTTTAAACGAGTACATTTTAATTAAGAGTGTCTTTTTACCGTTGCTAAAATTGGTAAACTTCATTGCCATATCAAACTGCAAACTTTATTCATCATTAATAAACAGGTTTTAACCATAAAAATTTATCAGCTTTTGTACCTTGTCCACTTTAGTGTCGTGATGAGCTGGAGACTGACTGGGCAGAGATGGCTGCCATCTTGTTTTTACATGGATTAGTGTAGTGTGCTCTTACTACCACTAGATGGCACGAAAAAGTGTCCCCAAATTAGGACAAGAGGTCTAAGTTAAGCAGAATGAAGTATAAGTTGCAGAAACCCAAAATGTGATGTCTTATATCTTTAAATGTTACAGTTACAGCTGAAAATGACAACAGAAATAAGTAAGTTGGCTGATTTTACATCTCTCTGGGATTGTAATCAACTGCCAGTTGTCTACCTGGGAGTGATTGTTGTTGCTATGCACCGTCATGGTGATTCAGTCTATAGGAATGTATCCTCAGTGCTGGTTCCATGCATAACTATTTCAAATATTACAGGTGTTGAACAAGTGTGTGTGGGTGTTCTTTCCAAACTTGTATTATTTCCCAAACATCAGGCTGCAGTTGAAAAGATTTCAGTCCCCCTGCACACATTTATCCTGCCTCAGCCTACTTTAATGCTGCTGTCAAATCATTCTTGGGCCAAATCAGTATGTTGAAACACAAAACTCTACTATCTCTCAGCTGACTAGTTACCCGACGATTTGAAAAGCTGAAAAGATTTCTCTCTCTGAGTTCCTCTCTGGGGTAGAGTCAAAAGGGCAGAGGTAGTTCAGTGAGATTGTATTAAAAGTGGAACTTTTACAATGGTCTCATCTGTATGTAGCCGTGTATCATTTGTTCACACCTATTGCAATTGAATCGCGCTGCTAAAGTGACTCTCCGTGGTGCCTTGTTGCAGTAGCACTTCCCCATCTGACTTGCAGAGAATGAGCAACGTTATTGCCTGGCCTAGTTCCTCCAGAGGCATGCTAATGGAACTATTTGGCAGCTTGCCTCCGGAGGCAGGAGGGATGGACTTGTTTCACTTGATGTCAGTGTGGGGATCTGGAGGAGAGAAGAGAATTACAGGTTGGCATTGCTTCAATTGCCAGGAAGGGAGCAAAAGACAAGACACCATGCAATGTTTCTACCACTAGACAGAGAGCCGAGCGCAGATTATTTTGGGGATTGTTTCAGTTCAATTATTTTCGGTGGCTTAAGGTTATACCACCGTGCAGGACCTGTTAAGTCCATTCCCCTTGACCAGAAAGACATAAACAGCTCAATTTAGTTGCAACTCCGCCATCTGTTTCAGGTGAGCCAGGAGTGTATATTTTCACGTGTCCCATCCCAACATAGAAACACTGCTGATTTGTACAGTAATTAAAACATTGAGCACTAATGGCTCTCACATATGGTGCTGGCTTGTTGTTAGTGCCACTTGGTGTCTTCTCTGGAACAAACAGCTGTGGGTGCTGATTACCAGGAATGGCACTGAATTGCAATGCCAGGACTTTTATTTTTTTATTTCCCCCCTTGCGTGGCTGTCACCTTAGTGCTTGGTTGTCACCATGTTGCCCTGTGGAATATTTTTTTCACCAGCTACTTGTCATTTCTGTCTTAATTTCAATACTGTCAAATGCATAGAATTTGCAATGCCCTCCAGATTATGATGTCCTAAATGAGCCAAGACTAATGCCCATTCATAAGACTATTGCCGGACACAAGGGTATTATGTTGAGACTCGCATGACTATGACTGGCTGTGACAGCCATGATGTGAATATTAATATATTACCTGTCTGTCTTCCCTCCAGCACTGGCACTGTGTCTGACTTTAGCTGCATATATTTTCATTTAAAGTGCACCTTCTGGATGTGTGTTTCCAAGTACTGCTCTCAATGGTACAAGCTTGTAATGACATTATAATCTCTGAGAATACTGGTAGAGCTCCAATAGCTCTCCTCCTTGGCGTATCCCAGGGCTGCAAGCATGAGACCGGAGTGAGCTGCGCGCTGATGCTTGGCAGTCCTAGATGCCTGCAGCTCAACCATCTATCAGCTCAGCTTAGGTGGTTTCAACTGGTCAGCACCGTCGCGCAGGCACAGGCTGACATGAACTGCCCTGACGGGAAATTCAGGGACATATTACTCTTGTACATGTGAAGTTTTATTACTCAACAGGAAGCATTGTCCTGAAATGGCCTGAAATTCCTCTCAGAAAAGCGACATGGTGAATGTTCGAACACCGCAATATCTGTGGGTACACTTCTGAATACAATTGCCGTCTCTGTGAAATGACAGTGCTGCAAAACTGCTTGTGATTCCGCCCCCCCTTTTTGAAGAGGGTTAAAGCAATTTGTGTGAACTTCTGAGTGACGTAGTATCATATCATCAAAACAGACATTTCCTTTTAATGGTTTGACAATCAGCCCTAACTCTGACTGTCAATGCGCCGGAGTAAAAATGCCAAGTTCATTACTAACAGCTGCCACAGCCTGAAGAAAACTAAGCCTTGATATCAGAGGGAGCCGAGATAAGAGCGGAGGATTACTAGCCTGTCGACATGCTGAGGAGAAATCAGACGGCCCAGTGAAGCTGTCTGTGGCATCAAAGGTCGTCCTTATTAAAGATTATTATAAAAAGGCTTGAAGATACTGTCAGATGAGTGGATTACTGTGGAAATATAGTCCAAAAAGCCACAAACAGGAGGCAGGAAGGTGCAGGGAGGTCATGTTGTCTGGCTGATCACAACCTGGAGGGAGAGGGTTTCATCTCGGGTGCACACAATGCTTCTGTCAAAGGTTCCCCAAAGGTGTTCCTAAGTATATTTGTCACTGATGATTAGGAATCGCGGGGATATGGAGCAGGGTTTATGAATGCCAATACTGACTGCTTAAGGTGCTTCATCACTGTTTACTTAGAATCCAATTTATCATCGACCTGCAATAGGAAAGTCAGCAAAATTGTCCACTTACACAGAAAGTGCTGCATCAGAGAAAGTTTAATGGCTGCACTAATGCCTGCAGCCAGAAAATGGCTCTATCATCGAGCATTGATCAAGATGGACTAAATATAGAGAGCTACATTGTAGCGTCAGTAACATCGCATGAATCTAAGGCTTCTTCCACAACTCACAAAGGGCTATATTATCCCTTTGTGAGTTCTGAAATTCATCTTGCCATTTGCGGGATTTTCGTAAAGATCTGGCAGCAAAAGCCGGTTTTATCTGATATCTTCCGGTTAGAAGATTTCCTGCAGGTGAGTGAAAAGAAGAACAGAGACCAAAGTTAATCCGTTATGATGTTAGCCGTTTGAACAAACCATTGATTCAAATCAAAAACCTAACAGTATTTTCCACTGTGCCTCCTCGGGATGCTTCCAAAATGCAAAGGAGGGCTGGAGGAGTGTTGCATGGCGGCTTTGTAGAGATTATCTGAGCTGTAAAAGGTGATAGAGGATATTTTTTCCTCCTCTTCCTCCTGTATGGTGCTGTGCTGCGGCTACAAATTGGAGCCTCTGTAATGGGATGCAGAACAGTGACAAATGGCTTCTTTTACAGTATATAGGCTCATCCCTCTGACTTTGCCTCTGCCCTTGACATTTACTGTCGGAGACCGATGTTCAGCACAGTTTGACTTATAATGGCAGGATGTTAAAACACTTAGGCTATTCCTTTTTTCCCTGGACGTCTAACTAAACATCTTGATCAGGAGTGTGCTGACATTCTGCAGCTGAGTCTCTACCTGTGTGTGTGTGTGTCTTTCTCACAGGTAACTTCCTAGTTTTGTTTAAGCATCACGACCAGACTGATGTGGCTGCCTGTCTCTGTCACAGCCTCTTTTTCTCATTAGATATACTGAACATGTGTCTGCTGGTGTAATCATTTGATTATAATCAAATTTGTTATTTACACCTGATATTAACATGCAGTCTGTATCTGGATTTATCTGGATCTGATCACAGACTTATCTTTGCATTTAAATCTGATATTAATAAGCTTTCTTGTTATCTCGATTCTGCCTGCATTGGGATCGTATCTCGATATGGAAATTAGGGAGGCGGACCTGTCAGCAACATACAAACATGGCACCTCACAGGTCTGGAAGAAGTAATGCTGCTGGGTATGAGATCTGCTTATTTTTGCTGCCTTTTGTCAGGCAGCGTGAGATGACAGGAAGAGGCTGAGTTTGGTGACATCTCAGCTATAGAAATCTTGTCACTTTGTTTCATACGTGCAATCACAGTCTCTTTAGTGTGAAAAGAATAGAATTTGTTGTTACTGCCACAGGTGGGTTTTCAAATTTGATGCTTTAGTACAGCGATGCTCAACTTGCTTTGCCACTTTGCCAAAATGATAGGAGACCGGGGGCCAGTTAATAAAGAAACATTAATATTTATTAGTACGTACAATAAATGAATTGCCTGTTTTCAACATTTTACATTTACTGTCCTCACTCACTCATCCTTGCTAAGAGGCAAATCCAAGTGCAGCATTACTGCACAGATTAGGTGTACGCAGGGAAGTTTCTAGGATTTGAGGACATTTGGGGCTGAGCCTTGACCTCTGTAGGGGGGTCTGGGGCATCCTCCCCTGCATTTTGTTTTGCAACACATGCTCACTCCAACCTTGTCTTTCAAAATAAATGCACAATGTAGGAACAACAGCATTGCGTGATTTGCCAAGTAGGACATGCTCCTGGATCAACATCCCACATCGCAGTCCTGAACCAACATTGCAATCAACCAATCACAGTCCTCTGACATCATCAGTGTGCTGTTCCTGTGCGTCTTTTAAAATTATTTTGTGATTCTTTAGAGCTAAGATAGTTTTCCAGATTGAAGTTAATACAATGAACAAATTTTGTAAGCTACTGCAAGATTAGCGAGTTAGCTTGCTAACTAGGTTGGCTATGCTAACAAGTAAGCTGTTCACTGTCAAAGAGTGGAGATAAGAGAAAGGACATTCAGTGAGTGATAAAAAGGCAATTAATATATACATATAGAAGTATTAAAAGTGCACCAGAGGGCTTAGTAAATGGGGTGTTTCCCCCTGAAGCCACCGGGTGCCGTTACACAACAATGGTGGCCAGCTGCATATTTTGCCAAAGTGAAAGGACGGCTTTTATTGTTGGTGTCTTCTGCCGGAAGTCACTTTTTTGATAAACAAGCTCTATTTTGATGCTTTTACATGCACTAGCACCTTATTAACATTCAAAGTCCAAACAATACCGAGCATAAATGGAGCTACGCCTGTGAGCTAGTTGAGGCAGTCAACTCGAGCTGCACTGAGTCATACACACACGTCATATGTCATTCTCCATATGTCATCTACAAAACACACCCTCCTAATTTGAAGGTCTGTTTAAGCTGCAAATTTTTTACAACTCTTTCTTTGCCTTCTCAATGCCGCTGCTGCCCTGCATCAGTATTGCTGCCTGCTCTTTCAGCCCCACCTCTACCCCAGCATCCACCCACAGGCTCTGGCTAAGGGGGGGGGTATTTAATCATCCCTCCCCAGTATCATATGTATACATATCTGGGAGGAGCGATGACGCCAGAGTCTAGACACCAAACTCTAAACATGTTCTGCTGTTGATATAAATATTTAAAGCTGAGCTGCCTGACTGAAATCAGTTTATTTTCATTGTCAGTGTTGTATCAGGGAAGAGATTCAGGACCATAAGAACACCGACTAACAGACTGAGGAATAGCTTCTTCCACAGAGCTTTAGCTTCCATCACCCCCTCCTCCACAACACATGCACACACACATCCACATATAGCCGCTGAGTACATGCACTTTACATTGTGCAATAACTTAATTGTTTTGTTTGTGTGCACCAAACATCGTTTCATTGTACATCTACAATGACAGTTAAGTGTTTTATATCTAATGTCTTATGTAGAAAATGATCAGCAGGCCACCAGTCGCCGTATCACTGGCCAGAGTTGCCTCACGTACAGTAAGTTGTGTGTCACTGCCTTAGTATATACTGGATCTGAATAAAGAAATGCTGTAGATTATACATTTTTCATTGTAACCAGTGATAGGAACTCTATTAAAATGTGCAATATTATTTGTATATTAGTGACTTCACTACTTATTTGTTTTAAGATATTATTGGTCTGATATTGGTTTTGCAGGTGTTTGTATTTGTTGGTGTAATGGACACTACAAGGATGTTGACTTCTGGTGTATTGTCCATAAAGATTGTTTTTATATTTGCCACATGGAATAATAAGAATATGATTATCAATTAGTGCATTTAAAACAGTGTATTAATGATAAATATATGTCTATGGAGGTGCAGGGTCTTAGGCAGGGTCTTCATTTAGGATCCTTGTGGCCTAAGGGTAGAAGCTCTTCCTGAGCCTCTCAGTGCTGACCTGGTGTATCTGGTACCTTTTTCCTGATCTCAACAGGGAGAAAAGGCTGTTATCCAGAGGGTTGGGATCTTGTCTGATTCTCCTGGCTTATTTTTGCAGTGACTTGTGTAAACCTCCTTTATACATGCTACAGAGCACTGCCTATAGTATGTTCACCTGTACCTTGTGGCCCTACAAAGACATTCACGATGGTGCAAGAGTTGAAATTTTTAAGTTTTTAAGGGGATACCCAGAATTTCCTTAGGTGCCTAAGGTGAAACAGTCTCTGCCTTGCCTTTCTCACCACTGAATCAGTGTGCAGCGCCCACCCTCTCCACCACAGACCCACTGATATTAAGAAGGGCATAGTTCCTTTGCTGCCTCTTCCCAAAGTCCACTATCATCGCCTTAGTTTTGATGTTCAGGAGTAGGTTGTTGTCCTGATACTAGTGGGTCAGGTCCTCTGTTTCTCTCAGGCAGGCCTTTTTGTTGTTGTCTGTGATCAGGCACACCACCGCTGTGTCGTCAGCAAACTTGATAATGGTGTTGGAGTCTCAAGTGGCTACACAATTGTATGTGTACAGGGAGTACAGTAGGGGCCTCAAAACGCAGCCCTGGGGTGCTCCAGTGTTAAGGATGAGGGTGGGAGAGATGTTTTTGCTGACTCTCACCACCTGAGGTCTGCCCATCAGGAAGTCGAGGATCCACATGCACAGTGAGGTGTTTAAACCCAGCTTCTTGAGATTTGTGCTCAACCTCAAGGGAACTATGGTGTTAAACACTGAAGTGAAGTCAATGAACAGCAGTCCCACATAGCTCCCTTTGTTTTCCGGGGGGGAAGTGTGCTGTTGTGTCTTCTGTAGATCAGTTGGGAGGGTAGGCAAACTGTAGTGAGTCTAGTGTGCTGGTTAGTGAGAAGCAGATGTAATCCTTAACCAGCCGTTTAAAGCACTTCATCACCACAGTGGTGAGAACCACTGGATGGTAGTCATTCAAGCATGCTGGTTTTGTTTTCTTGGGCACAGGAATGATGTTGGACCTCTAAAAGCACGTGGGCATGACAGACTGAGCCAGTGACAGCTCAAATATCATTGGTGCTAGTTGGTTGGCACATAGTTTGAGGGCCCTCCCACCAATACCATCTGGTCCTGCTACTTTTTTGGTGTTCACACGCTTGAAAACCCTCCTGACATCATGCTCAGAAAGGGAGATAGGTGTGAAAGGTGCACCCACCCATCCATTAACCTGTGCTTCAGCTGTTTTTGCTTGTTGACTGCCGATGGCCTCAAAGTGAGCATAGAAATTGTTAAGCTCACTTGCTGCAGATGCATCAGCACTTGACGTGTTAGGTTGATGTTAGGTGTGTATTTTCCTGGTTTGGCTTTTTAAAAATCTTGTCTGAACAGATTTTATTTACACTCAGCTGAGATCACACCACAAGCCAGCTGATCCAGTAGCATCCTGATTGCAATGTCTATTTCAATCTTGACTGATTATTTTTTATGTACAGATATAATATTCTAACACGTTAATACCAGGTGTAAATAGGGTCGAAGTCAAGCTGTGCTCCCTTACTGAAACTGTCATGCTGACATGTAAAATATCAACTTTAACCATCTTGACTCTGAATTGGATTAAGTTAAACATGATTAATGGAGCCAATTAACTGATGACTTGAGATGATACATTTCAGGCTGATTTCTTTTGGTGTTTTGATCCTCTGCCACAAAGCCTTAGTTTTTCTTTAGTATCCTAAATTTCTCTATCTTGTAAGCAACCACACATCCGCCTACGACCTACCTTGATTGTCAGGCAGCTGATACGAGTTTATTGCAGGGTTGGGGTTCCTGTGAACCACATAAATCCTTTAATCAAGCTATTACCTTAATTGGGATACAGTGATGCTTGCATGTACACTGTAATAAAGTCATTTTCTGCAAAAGGAACAAAGAATTGGCTCTCCTACTATCCTCTTGCTGCATAACTGCAAGGAGGATAGGCACTTTTTGACCAACTCTCTGCAGCACTCCACAGTATTTGCACATTTTTCAGCTGTTCAAATAGCCTGTTGAATGAGTTTTGTGATACCCCGGAGAGGCCCTGCGGTCGGGTGTCCATGTATTCTGTACATAAAAGAGGAGCTCCTTTTAATTGTCTCTTTTCCCAGGCCAAGTTGGCCATTTGGCTGACCCAAAGAAAGATGTGGGTTGTAGAGTCCTTGTGGCAGTGCTGATGGGGGTAGTCTTCGTGTATCGTGGGCCGCTTTTATGAAAAACAAAAAGATTTTGTCACATTTGTGGGGGTTTGAGGTCCACACTCTACAGCACTAAACTTGCCTAGAAATCATGTATTAGATAGCAGCAGGAACAAGTATCATGGTGCCTTTATTTAAAGCACAAGTTCTAGATTTTTATCAAAACAACTCGAAGGTTATTGATTTCTTGGTTTGAAAAAAGTTACTGTATGTTTTTACCCTCTGTGATTAATAGGGGTTTGTGAAAATCACTGGTTTCATCACGATACAATATCATATTGATTCTTTGGACAATGATGCGATATTTACTGACATCACAAAGCCTGCCACGATACGATTTCAATACGAAGGGGCTTGTGATCAACAGTTAACACAACCAATTACAGCAGAAGCTGCCACCCCTTTGTGTTTTGCATTGGGCCAGTAAAAGATAAAAACAACACATAAATAATGTAAATAACTGTAACTGCTTAAGCGCAGTGAGGTTTACTTTAAATTGACTCCAATAACACACTTTAGACAGTGCATGGAATAAGTTAACCTTCAGGGTTTTCTGCCAGAAAGCCCCTTTTTGTAAGAAATGTTTTTATTTTAACCCAAACCGTCCTCTTTTTCATAAAACATCAGGGCTATCTGGCTAATACTCTGAAGTATTAGCCATAAAACATGGATTAATAACAAGGTCATTCAACAAAGGTATAAAATTCAGCTCAATAATAACTGTCAAGGTTCACAGACATGTCACTTTTTCTTTGCGAGTCACGTATTACCAGCTTAAGCATGTTTACATTGCATATATTAGCCTAGCCGCTACTTATTAAATCACATGTTTGGGTCCTCTACCAGTGGCCTGGGAATTTGAGGCTTCTGTGCAGTATCTTAGCCGTTCCTAGGACTACACACTTCTGGACAGAGACATCATTTGTACCTGGAATCTGCTGGAGCCAAATACCCCATAAATTAAGAAATACTTATCCAGCTTTATTCATTATGCATCAGTGTTAATTGTGATAGTCCAACATAGATACACTAGCAAGATGCTGAAAACATTACATGTATGGAATAGCTTCAAAATTTGCCAAGATGACCCCCAAAAGTCAAGTGCTAGATATGCCAAAGGAGACTGGCATATCACAAATCTACAACAGGCTTGGCAAATCACCTGAAACTTTTAAGTAACAGCTTAGCAGTGCTGCATTTTTTTTCTAGTTATGATGGCTAATGTGTGGCCTGCATGCTAATAAAGTGGCTTATAGATGCATCGGCTGATATCCTCATCTCTCATTTGATCAAGAGCATCAACAGCTGAGAGCCAATAGTGTGCAAAAAAAATGTGCTGTGCTAACTTTTTGGGATCAAAATAAGACTTTAAATTGTCTGTATTTCTGAGCAACTTGTATTAGACCAAGCTATTCTGAAGTATATCTTTTACAAGTCTGTGAGCTGCAAAGCAATCAGGCAGGTGACTGCAGGATATTAGCATCCTTAGAGTTCCATGCTTTGGCTAACGGGCCTAAAAAGTACCACAGTTCTAGTTAGATATGACTTTAGTTGGTAGTTGTACTTTCTCTTTTCAGTTGTTCTTCAGTAATTCTTAGGATTCATCAAGTTACGTTCCCACAGTGGATTCAGGAACCAGAACATTTTTGCTTCCTGTCCTCTCTCTCTCTATCTCCACCCCTTTTTCTCTTTTCCTCCGTCTTCCCTCGGTTTGGAGAAATTTATTCCCATGGTGGCTTCTGCTGCTTCAAATGCGCTGACTTCAGCATCTGATCTGAGAACAACTCTTGTGATCAGGCAGGATTCTTACTTGTCAGGATCGCCTACTGCTTCAGTACCCCTTTCTTTCTACCCCCTCTTATTTTTATCACATCCTCTTTCTTCTCTCCCTCAGCATAATTTCCTTTTATTCTCAAGCCGCTCGCCTGCAGTCTGTTCTGTCTGCCTCTTCTTCTTTTGCCTTATTATTACTTCTGAGCTTTATAACATCAGCTTCACAACTTTTCATGACGGTCCAGTCTTATGAAAAATTATCCAGCTTGAATTTTCTCTGAGGCTATACAGAATATATGTACAAGTCATTCTGAAGTGTGAAAGCAATATCTCATATTCTCACTATTTCATTGTAGCTTTATGTACAGACAAATAAATGATCATGTTTTGCTCTATCGAGGGTTTGAGGCCAGAGATATTTGAGCTAATCACTTTATATCCACATTTCTAATAACTGCTGAGAAGTTGTGTCAGAGCATGTGTCATCAACCAGAGAATTCATACGGCAGTCGAATGCAAATATTAAAAGAATGATAAATGAACCAACCGAGGATAAAGTGGGAGACATCAGGCCGTGTAACCCAGATCTATTCGGGCATCACAGTGGCTAAGTGGTTGGACTGTCACCTCGCATCAAGAAGGACTAGTGCTTGTCGCCACGGCGCTTTCTCTGTAGAGATCACATATTCTCCATGTCGGCCTGGTTTTCTCCCAGACTCTGCAGACATGAAAATCAGGGCGACTGGGGATCTTAAATGACTTATAGCTAAGAATATTACTGCTTGTCTTTTCATGTTGGTTCCCTCATTTAATCCAGCATTCACCAGAATAGGAAGGAACACGAAGAATGAAGAAATCAGTTAGCGTCAGTACACCTCTGTGAAAATGATGAAACCACCTCTATTTCAATGTTCTTTCAGCAGCATTTAAACAACCAGTTGTTAAACACTTAACCTCTGATCCTTCCAATGATTAAGACACTTGAATGCCTACTTGCAAAAGCTGAAAAGACAGAAATAATGAGAAAAGAGGATGTTTGTGTGGATGATAGAGGGGCAAAGGGTAGAGGTATAGGGCCTTGATTCAACCATATCTTTTAAATCACATTTATATTGTGCTAATTTGCAATGGTAAATGGATTTTTAAAAAACTGTAATGTCACCTGATATCTGCCAAATTGCAAAATGTATATACAGAACTCACATGAGCACTTGAACAGTATGTGCATGAAATTATAAGAGTACTTGAGCCCTCGCAAAAAGTAATCTAATTCAAGAGCAGCGTCTGTCCATGACTCTCCAGTAATAGCTACCTTGTCTGCACTTTGCAGATCTTAGGAGCAAAGTTTGTCATTATTATTTATAGACATGTAATATTCCGCTTCTTTTCTGTGTGTTATTCTTCGTTGTACCCAAAGTGAGCTGTATCCTCTGAGAGTTTCATTTGTGTGTAGGAAACTTGCTTTGTAGCTGTTCCCATGACAGTCATAAGTAAACCGACCTCCTTTTTGCTTTAATAAGTTTTAATCATATTATGTGACTGAATCTTCAGGTGTCATGGCTCTGACCTTTCAGCTGAAGTAAGATTGACTGTGTTATAACTCTTATTATTCTGTTCTGTCACTTTATTAAATAACTCAAAGGAGAACTTGATGGTGTCACACTCTTTTTTTGTTCACTTCTGCCGCCACACAGATCAGCCTTCAATTTCAGTGCACTTTCCTCATATATTTTCTTCTGTTGTTCATTGCAACAGTAGCTTGATCTTCAGCTGAACGAAAAACATCAGCTCATGGAAATCTTCCATGAAGCTCAACGCGAGCACATCTTCAAAACACTGCTGGCAAATAAGGTGATGGAAAAGATTGTTATCTGTGTTGCTTTTTCATACTTGTGCATATTGCACAAATGGTTAATCCATTAGTCGTTCTATGATGTGCAAGTTAAGTGTAACTGCTCATTAAATATTTACATGTACCTCCTTGTACACACACCACACACACGCATTCTGGAGGGGTCTTAGCAGAGAATCAGCCAGTAGCACGGGCCCCCTGAAGCAGCTGCCATAGGAGCAGAGTAAAAGAGCTGCTGCGGGGGCCTGGTATGTACAAGCAGAGAGCGAGTTGGGAAAAATGCATTTAATTCCACGGATGCCGAGGCTGGAAAAAGGACAGTGGCGTAAAGTAAATGGTGCAGGGCTTCGTGGCCAGGATTGCCAAAGCGTGTTTTGCCGCCACTGATGTGGAGCGTTTTTTGACGTGTGATGTTCGCTGCCAGTGTGTTTTGGCCTTAATACAGAATTCTGCAAAATGTAAACTGAAACATGTTTTATTTATTTTCCTACAATATCCGTTCTTGCGATACAATTCTCCCTCATCATAACTACTAATTATTAAACTTACCATGCTTATGTTTAGGCACTCAATCATGTTTTTTTAAGGTTAGGAAAACATTGTGATTAGATATTTAAAAAACCAGCAGTAACATGACATGTTTACTTTTAATCATTCAAATTTAACCAAAAGTAGAATCTTTTTCTCATCTGAACTACTGGAGTTTTGTCACCTGAAACTTACTGCACACCTAACTCAGGGTCTCTGATGTCAAAGTCCTGCACTTTGTACATCAGCCATCCACCCCAACCTCCGAGATGTGTTCACTTACTGTTGTACATACTGAAGAACATTTGAATGATACGAGCACTTAGTTCAGGAAAAAAGTGAACTACACAGTTAGTGACTTCAAATCTTTGAACTGCATTGAACAAAATGATTCAAATCAGCAGAGTAATTTGTGATTTCCATCTCTACTTTGGGCAAGAATACCGACTGGAGCATGTGAGTGGAGTGCAGCGGCAACAATTCCAGCTCCCCGTAATCACTCCTCATTTTCCTTTACTGACTCTCTGCTAATATGTGAGAGAAATCTCTCATGTTTGCTCCGCAAGCCAACATCTGTGTCACCCTGTGTGTCATTTATTTTTATTTGTTGCATGTCCTTGTCTTTTCAATGGTATTTGACAATTTCATTTTGAGAGTGTAACTGTGTGAGGTTAAAAGGTGAAGTGTGGTGGATGCTGTCTGACGTGCAATGTCACCTTGGGTGTTTGTTTGGGTGATGGAGTGCTATCAGAACAATCCTAAGATGGCTTCTGTCTCAATTTTAAATTTTTCTAAGACGTTCTTAAATCCACTATGCTTCAGGCAAAAATCATACAAACCTTGATAGCAGCAACAGATAAGGTTAAATAAAAATGCTGCCAATATACCAACATATAACTGCATATACAGAGAGAGAAGGACATACTAACAGTCAGTATACCAGAGTCAAATCAAAACTTTGTTATGAATCTTTTCATTAACCTGTACTTATTGTGACTAAATCTCACCTCTCATTAATGAGTGTCTGTTTAAGATGATTTTACATTTGCATTACTCAGCACGTGAATATTACTATTAATGTAGTCAACTTTTTGTCGACTCAAGTGCTAAGCTGCTTGTAGTCTGATCCCCCAGATGGAGGGCGGCTCTTACAGTGCTGTATAAGCTCTCAGAAATCAATAAGGTTTTTGAGTTGTATTATTCTGCTCTGTACAAACTGAACCTCCAGCAGAGAAGAATAACAGGGGATACTTTCTAAATAGCCTTGAGCTTCTAACAATTACCCAAAGGCAGCTGCAGAATTAATTCACCCCACAGAACTCTTTGAAATTACTGCAGCAAGTTGCAATTTAAATAAAGATTTTTAAAAAGTTTTTGGAAAACTTTGGATCCTTCTCTTCTAAACGCACTCAATAAATCATATCTTGTCAATTTTGCTCTGAACCTGGCTCACAAACCAAAAACCACAGATCACAGCTAATGTTTGTACTCTGCAGATCAAACACGTCCTCCCTCAGGTTGTTTCCGGTGACCAGACGGAGCTCATGGGAGGCCACCACTCATTTTCCAATATCTGTAGGCTGTAGAACATTATCAATACCACAGAGTCCTTTCTCCCTCCAGGTGTTGTCATCTGCTTGGAAGCAGACAACATTTTTGGCTCGATGAAAGGCAATTATAGTATTTTATATACAAAGCAACAGATGCACAAGACAGTCAAAAGATAATATATAACACTAAAGTATGTGATGAAACAGGAAAAATGAGAGGCGTAAATGTTTAAGACACATATTATATAACTTTAATGTTCCTTTTTCATTTGAGAAATACACCTCCCTTTCCCAATATATCCTGCCTGTTGATGGCCACTGACCAAGCTGCCATATTTGATGCCCTGCGGATGAGAACGAGCTGGTCTATTAACACTGTAAGCTGTCCAATAAAGGCACAAAATCCCCAGACTTTCTATGTCAGGTAATCCTCTGAGGGGCAAACCACATCTTCTCAGTTTCACACCTTCTTATCTTGCAAATGAGTCTGTCTCATTACATGTGATATATACTGGTCGAATATATTTAGCTTGAAATAATGTATATATTTAACACACATGGAGTAAGGGTCTCTCGTTATCAACTATACCACATCATGAAACTTTAAATTGCAGCCTGTTTTTGATTAAATATTCTTTTAAAATATTTGTACATTTAAATGATTTCAGTTTTAATAAGGTGAGATCAGTTTGCAGTGTAAAACAACATTTATTAACGCATTTAAAAAGTTTTCAGTTATAAGGCTCTAAAAATGTTTAATGTAAATTTGTTACATGACCAGAGCTGTTTACTTCCTGGTTGCACCATGAGATGAGGATGGCTGCATCAAAGCTAGACTATGAGGGGAAGACAGGCCATTTGCCAGCCAGGCTTTTAAATACATGTGCTGACCTTATACAAACAGATCACGACAGGAACAACATAATCAGTGATCATGACCTCCCCCTTCAGCCTGTTCTTATTATGAAGTTGAATACCGCTGCTTTGTCAATGATTTCAGCATCAGACACCTGATGCCGAAAGCCACCTTTCGTGGCTGTATGTAATGCAGCCAGACGTAACCTTTGGTGTTGTTATGATATGCCGCTGGTCAGGTGGACAGCACCTATCAGAGTGGTATGATACGCTGCTGGATGCGTTCAGGTGAAACCCTGCCGGTAACACCGTAATATAATGAGCAGGAAAGTCCATATAGTGTGAGTAGAAGGGGTTGTGGATGGGTCCAACAAAACCCCTGGACTTTCACCCAGGAGTCGAGTGTTTGCTTCGTGAATGCCGAACCAAATAGTTTTTTTTCTAAACCTAACCACGTGCTTTTGTTGATGTCCTGGTATTGGTGGCACATCCTGGAATGTCGACAGCAGATGCAGAAGGATACCTAGCACGTCATGTGTGAAAGTTAAATGTTTTAATTATGAGCTGGGACTTATAAGAATTTTGATGACTGTACAGGGAGATTACGTTAATTCAGTCAATAAATGGTATAACTACACATTATCCCACTGGTCACAATTGTGACTGACGATAAAACACACTGTTTTATATAAATTAAAACAAAGACATTATTGATTATATCAGAGGGTAATCAGTGACAGATGATTTGGGTAGTTTTATGACTAGGAAAAAAAAACTGGGATAAACAAATTAAGCTTGGCAATAGAGAAAGACCTGGGCAGTTAAACACATCAATCAATCAAACTTGATTGAAATGGCACCAACTGAACCGTATTTACAAAGCAGCCTTCAAACAAATCAGTGCACTTCAAAGTGCTTTACAAGTAACTTAGGATGTTAAAAATACTACACCAACTACTAGTGTAAAGACTTTAAAATATGTGTAATGTGTGCTCTCCTTTTGTTCTCAGTCAGCACTTGTGCAGCAGAATTTTAATTAATTGTACTGATTTATTGTATTCCCCTAATACAACAGAAAGGAGAGCATTAAAATAGTCTAGCTTGCCAGTTATAAAAGCATGCATCAGTCTCTCTGTGTGCTCTGAGAGGGCAAGATGGAGGGGATAGGGGACGAGGACGAGATACACCAGAGTCTAGATTCAGCTATTGAATCTCCCTGGACATCTGGTAAGAGCAGCGCTAGGTCTGCAACCTTCATAGGGCTGAGTGTCTTGTGGGCACAAGGATCATTGGATGGATTTAGCGTTTTGAAACAAGAATTATAGGCAGTCCATTTAGACAGCATAGCAATGCAGAGGTGATGGACAGGATTAGAGTGGACAGAAATAGCAGAACCCTACCCATAGAGGGAGAGAGTAGCAGGAGTGTTTTTAGTACAAAGTTACTGTAACTGTTTTACCTTTAATTTTCATTTTCTGGTATTTTGTTCTTTTTACAACCCATTATACAGACAAAATAACCAGGGATGAAACATTACATTGATCTAGACTGACGTATCATGTCAATGGTCATTATTTCAATATTGTCAATGCAAAGTGAAAACACTGAATCATATCATCATCTTTAAGATACACCTTTATTTTGAAATTCTCATTCACGTCTGTGTCACTATATCTGTCCAAACACACCTCCTTCCTAAACATTCAAACAGTGCCTTGCAAAAGGCAGACAATGATAAGCAGCCAAATAAAAGAGAATCAGGGTATTTAACTTCTGACTTTTTATCGTTTGGGGATTTATACTTTAGGATTAATCCTGGCTTCATATGCGCAGAGGAAATCTCTGCTTGTCGCTAGGCTAATTTATACAATGTAAAATGCCATAGGTTTGTGCTAATAAAGTTAGCATTTATATTTGTTTGGAAAACGTGTTCAGTATAAGACAGTTGTTTCGTTGGTGAGCTGTAATGGAGCTGAATTTTGCAGCGTTACCTTTATTATATGTTGCTGTTGTCCCTGGCTTCATATGAGTAGAGAAAATGTCCGCTAGCTGCCAAGCTAATCTATACAATGTAAAATGCCATAGACTTGTGCTAATAACATTAGCATGTTGCATTTTTGGGGAAAATGTGTCCAGCAAAAGACATGTGCTTTGTCTGTTAATGCTGCGAGTTATAGTGAAGCAGATTTGTGTACTTGTGTTTGAAATGGTCGCTATTAAGCCATGTTTAATGTGTTTTAGGTGTGTTTTAAATCAACTAGACTTTACAGCACTTCACAGAACACCTGCTGCCAAGTAGTGTTTTGAAGGCGTAACTGCAGAGTGACACAGACACACCACCACACAAGTATAAATGCTCAGCTAAGGCCATGTGCATCAGCTATGGTGCTAGGGTCTGCATAGAGCTTGACCCACAGGTATAAATCCCGCTTAAGTAAACCTAAGTTGGAAGTTTATTTTGAAAAGAGGCAGTATGTATTTAATGAGCTGAAACTGTGCTTTTCTTGTGAAAATGAATGTTTATTTTGAAAAAAGACACAATGCATCTAACAAGCATAAATTTACACGCTGTGTCTGAGCATCAAAAAGTGATGCAGGAGGGTATATAGGTCGTCATATTTTGACGCATAGGGCCACTGACCAAGCATTGTTTACATGACGTTTGGAGCAAGACTGTGTTGCAATTGCAGGCAGCTGAATCGAAATCATACTGTGGGAGAATTTTTTCATATCGGCACATTTAATATAATTGTCCAAAGAATCAGTATGACATTGTATCGTGATGAAACCCTATAAGAAAATTTTCCCTTTCTGAGCTGGTTTATTCAATAAAAGTGACAAAATATAGTGTTGTTGTTTTTGATCCCAAATCAAAATTATTCTTATAAGCAATCTTCATATAATTGGGAAATATCACTCTGATAAAACAATGTTAAGCTTGTTTTTGAGCTGTTAAAGAGAGCCAGGGATCTTCTTGTCCTAAAACACAACATTATAAAAATAGGTATTGATCAATTCTAAAACCTTGATTAATGTAAAATATATCCTGTTAAAGCCCCAATCCATTTAATTCAAATATCATGCGGCAGAGTAAAGTACATTCACAGTAATTGGATGTATTTTATGGCACAAGGCACAAGCCAAAATAATGTCATCCTCCTCCGCCCACAACTGGCACAGTAACTATATTCACAGTTTTTTAACATAGACTCCCTCTTTAGTCTGGACGAACTCCAAAAATGAAACTGCATGAATGGAAGAGAGATTTTGCGGATGCACATGATGTTTCAGGTTTTATGCCTAAATGAGCTTGTTTTACATAACAGCCTTTAGTTCTGCACTTGTAATGCACACTCATCGTTTTTAAAATGCTCAGTGAGTGCTCTCTCTCAGTCACCTTCACCATCTTTTCCTATTTAGTCTCTACAGTTTTATTAACAGGGACCAGACTGCAATGTTATCCCTGCTTTGTCTTCTGTCCAACTCTGTTACTCTACGCTTTATTGTACATTTACACAAGTCACAGAGCACATACAAGCTGTTACTCGTGATTACTTTCATTTGCAATTAACCCCTTTACATTTACAACATTTAAAATCTTTACAATCATGATCCTGCTTTTGCGGCTTCTGGTTTCAATCCGTACGGTCCCATGTTAAATAAAAACTGTATTCTTAGTCATTCTAATAGTGTAAAAATCTCCAGTGGTTTGCTTTTAAATGCTGTCCCCTGTGGCGTTTTACTTTCACCATGGTGCTCTGTTGCTACCCAACCCATTTTCAGTCCTGGTGATACTCTAATTTTATGGGTTACAGACTCAGTGCAATGACATTTTGAGAGCATGTAGCTTCTTTAAATTGATGCACAGTGTTTCCTAATTACACAGGATGTAAGGGCAGGGAAGGACACGGGGAAGGATCATTTATAGAAATTAAAAATGATGGCTTATCAGGTGGAGAGAGACATAAATTAAAGTTTGATTGGTAAAGGTCAGAAAGAGCGTACCATTAAAGTTATAATCCTTAATGTTGTCATGAAATTAAACCCGTTTTGTTGTACTATTTATGGGCAATGTTTTTTTTAACAATCAGTGTGCTTACATTTTGTAATTAACTCTCAATAGCTGTAGTAATTTTTATTGGTGGTGGAGTCCACAATAATCAGAATGAAAATTGCCTACCTATACACGAGGGAAACGATGCATGCAGTCCAGCATTGCTGTTTTATAATTTGATCTCACTGACATCAGCCTCTTTGTTCACCGTTAACTCTCTTACAGCCGTGTCACAGCTCTATTAACTGCAAACTGAACATTTACTACTGTTGCTTCACATTAAAAGAGTTGAACTGGGCAAATTCAGAGTGGCTTTTATTGTGAAGCAGTCACAGTCACTGTTGGCCAAATGTTGACTGACTTCTTTTTGACAACTTAAGTTTGTTTGGCTGCACTGTAACAGATAAACCAGCAGCTCCTCTGTTGTATTTCTCTCAAAGTAGCTGCTCAAGAACCTGTGACCTGTAGAATTGGTGCACAATCATCAAATGCAGGCCAGTAGAATATCACCTGCTGAGGTGCGATTCATGATACCTTCATGATGTGACAGACACTGAAAGCTAGCTTGATGGTTAATGTTAGTGTGCTTGCTAATAAATATCATGAAATATGATATACTGGTACATTTCTTATGTTCCATGCCTGTCTCTCGACTTACTGCCAGCCAGGCAGCATCTCTCTTGTGGGTCAGTTTGTGTTTTTCATGCCAGTATCTTAAAATATCGGCTAGTTAAACATTGCAACAATCACTGTCTCCTCCAGACACAACTGTTTGCGATGGTTGAGGCTGCAACTTTGCTGGTCAAAGTTCAGCAAAGTTGAACTCCACACAATACGAAGATGCAATTTTACCTTACTTTATTCCCCCTTTTGCTCACATTGATTGGAGGTAAACAGAAGGAAAATATTTGCCAGTGTTAATTTTGGACATGTGTGTCTGTGCCTTTAACCCAGCAGGTTGCTGTTCCCACAGAAACCAGAGTTTTTTTTTTGTTTTTTTTTTAACAAATCAGCCAGAACTGAATTACAACCTTTTTAACATTAGCAGGCATATGCAATTATTTGTCATTACTAAAATACATAAAGTGGCCTAAATATCAAATATTAATGAATATTATATTAGAAGTAACCTTCACGTTTATAGTATTTTATCACTGCCACGACATTATGCAGATACATTTATTTGTCCTCATTAGTTGAGGGGATTAAGGCCCTGTCTACACGCACAAAGATATTATTAAAAACGGACATTTCACCCCTCATTTTGAAAAAAGTCTGTCCTCATGACCTTCGTTTTACAAAATACCACCATCTACACTTGAAAATGATTCTAAAGGCTCATTGGCGTTAAATGTCTCACACATTTTCCCCTCATCACATAGGTAGTATAGTTTTTAGCCTAACTTTTCTCAAAACACCTACTGGAGATCTCATCACAGTGGATTCTCCTCCAATATAAGAACAAAGGAGCTCACTTAGACACATGTTTAAGTTTTTCTTTCACTGCTCGTCGATGACTATCCCACCATTAAAGTTGTCCCACCATCTGCTGGATTGACTGGGCATGGTCCAAAAATGGCATTTATGGCAGACTTTAAATCGCAGACGCTGAGGTGGACCAAATAACGCTGGGTACAGCAGATGCCTCTGTTTGTCAGAAGTGCTGCAGCAATACTAAGTGTAAGCTGAAAGTAGTCATTAGACCAAGCAGTGCAAACAAAATGTAAACAAACCGGTTGTCTGCAATTTTGTTAAAGGTCCCTATTAGGGACCAAGCAGTGAGGCGACAACGACACGGGAGTTGACAAAATTGTGGGTTTTTATTTACCCAAAAAATGCATGAAAAATTACAAACCAAGAAATGAACAACTAGGCCTCTAAAAAACACAACATAACATAACTATACTCATTATAATGACTAAACAAGGTGTGACACACAAGGGAGCATATAAAGCGGCTTGGCCAAACCAAAAAAATATACAAGGGGTAACCAAAATTGAGACAACTAAATACAAAGCGACCCAAATTCCTCCATGACATGGCAGCACATGGATTGATCAAATGAGTTGGCTCCAGGATTTAAGAGTCCTCAGCCCTCAGCCATACCTTTTGCTCCACCAGGAAGGGACCACCCCAAACAACTATAGTAACAAAGATAGAGAAACAGATGATTATCTCACAAGTTGCCTGTGTAACCCTACAATGCTAGGAAGTGTACACTTACATTAAACTTATGGGACACGAACACCGCCCTCCTGGGTGAAGGTCGGTGCTTGTTGAAACCATCCACCTTCACTTCACCCAACTCGTACTCTCGCCGCCCTTTACTTTCGCTCTTGCCCTGCCGCATTTCCCCCTGACACCGCCAAGCACCAGTTAAACTACAACGGCATCCTGCTGTGTATCATGCCAACGTAAAAGGATGGCTTTTTTTTGTCAGTGTCTGAAGCTGCAAGTCACTGCCCAAGTGCTGGATTTCGATGACTTTGGTGTAAGATTGGGTTGATCAGAGCAGACTGGGCTTTTTTAGGTGGTAAATTTAAAGAGACAGGTGCTAAAATGGAGAGTTTCAGAGAGCAGCTAAATGCAGGTAAGGCAGACAGTGTGAGGGAAGTGTGTTTGGACATTAAAGCCTGTAAACATGTTCTAATAGTAACACAAAATTCAAGTATGAATCTGAAAATAATTAGGCAAAGCAACAAAGGGTATACACGAATTGGTGAGATGGCATCATTGTTTTCCCAAGCACTTAACATTTTCACACAGATATAAAGTAACTGGGGTTTTGAAAAATCTGCATCTTAAAGGCATTTAAAAAAACACCCTTACTGTTAGTGACCTCCAACCATGTGTGGGCAAGATCCCCCCAAAAATTGAGGAAACTATCAGTTTTCCAAAATATCTGTATACATGCAGACAGGCCCTAAAACCACTCAGTAATTAAAGATAAAGTGCTTGAAAAAAAAGGAAACCTGAACACCTACAATGCCAAACTAGGAAAGCTCCATCTGCTGATGAAGACCATGTGATAAGACTGAAAGTTCCAGAACAGCGACTGTACTAAATGTCCCTTATGGAGGTGGTTTTTCTCAGTTGTGAATCTTTGCAGCTACAGAATAGCCGAGATGTTAAGGTTAAAGAAGGATCATGCTGTTGGTTAAATGTTAAAAATGTCAACACTGACTTATTTATGAGACTAATGTTTTAATAAAGTGGAACAACTGAAGCCGCAGCGTTGCCCTCATTTCCCAGACTGTTCCTTTAAGACCTCTGTTAAGGACTATTTGTCTGGCTGCTGTATCACCTGTGGGCTCTTATCTTTGCATCTTGTGTTTTCTTCTGCTATTGCCTACAGCTGTCCTCTTATTTGTAACTTGCCAGCCTTGAATAAGAAGTAGAGATTACACGCTGCTGATTAATGAAACAATGAAGAACATTTCTTACACAACGCGAGATAGTTCTGCATTGTGCTCTTTTCCCAATAAAGCACAAAGACATGTTCAAAGCACAAAAGGCGGTCTGAGGGGGGAAAGAACAACAACTGTATTTCCTCCCCACAGGCTGTTTAATACAATGTGTAATGGAAGATCAGAGTCTCTGGCCTACCGGGGGATTACTACAACCTCTGGCTGAACCACACACAAATAAATGCAACTGAAATCTTGTCGTATATAAACGACAAAATGTATTGTGTGCTGGGATGCGCTAGATCATATATGTATGATCGTGCCCTTGTATTATTTAAATCCTAAATGTGGAAAAGACAGATTTAAGAGCTGTAAAAGGTCCAGTGTGTAGGATTTAGAGGGTTATATTGGCAGAAATGGAATATAATACAATACGTATGTTTTCTTTAGAGTATAATCACCTGAAAATAAGAATTACCTTTGAATGAGCCCTTTATATCTACATAGGGAGCAGGTTCTTGTCTATGGACAGCACCATGTTGCACTGTCATGTTTCTACAGTTGTTCAGAATGGGCAAACCAAGCACTAGCTCTAGATAGAACCACTCATGTTTTGATGTTGCCCCTCATAATTGGCAGCCCCTCTGCACCGAGAGGTTTAGAAAAACACACATTTTTTTTAAATGAAACTGCTTTATTAAGTGTTTCTACCATATTTTTCCTTTTACCTGTAGTGCTGTTTATCAGTGTTGATAGTGTTGGAGATGTCGGAGAGATGTCTGCCCTCCCTCCTAGTATAATGGAACTACATGGCACTCAGCTTGTGGTGCTCAAAGCATCAAAAAATACATTTGAAAAACTCAACAGCAATGTCTCTTTCCAGAAATTATGACCTAGTTAATCAAGATAATCCACAGACCTTATTGTAAGCAGTTTCATGTAGGAACTGTATCTTTTCTAATGGACTACACCTGCACAGAAGGAAGCATGTATCTATTCGTGGATGAGAAACTCATGCTTGTGACGGTGTGAGAGATGAACATTAATGGTGTCCTCCTTGGCTGAGCTGTAATGTTAGCTAGCTCAGTTGTGTTAGGTGAGCTAGCAGTGGATGTACGCTTCCTTCTGTGCAGCGATACTGTGGACATTTGAGACTGTCCCCCTCTAAAAATGACCGCAAGGGATGGTTTTACAAGCAGAAATTGTGACCCATAGTTACATTTTTGTTGGCCATTGTAATTATTACAGGAGCAAAGGAAAAAGTTAGACAACATAGCGTAAAGAGCAAGGATGTTTGCTAAGGGTCAGAGGGAGCGAAGGTGGATGGGTCAAACAAGCACCAGACTTTCATCCAGGAAATCTGTGTTTGTGTCTCATGTGGAACCAAATTCAGTGTCAGGTATTTTAACAACGAAACGTAGTGTGATGATATACTGTATGTTTTACGTGACATATGCCACATGAGATACGTTATGCAACCCTAGTAACAAACATACCTATTTAAAGCCAAAACATGATGTTTTTTCTAAACGTAACCACATAGTTTTGGTGCAACTGCAACCGTTTCAAAATATTAACCAACGGTTTCAAACTGTAACCATTAACGGTCATTTGAACTACTCTGTTGTCCCTGTTGTAGGCTGCACTAATTTCGGATATGCTCCTGTGGGTTGTACTCAGAAGTATGAACATATGACTTAAGTGTTCATATCGGTTGGAGGACTTCTTGGTGTCTGGTATCCTCCTTGGCTAAGCTAGGTGAGCTAGGAGTGGATGAACGCTTCCCTCTGGTGGTACGGGTGTAGTTCGGTGGAAAGAATATAGGTCCTATGTGAAAATGCTTGCAACAAGGTCTGTGGATTATCTTGAGTACCTCGGTCATGATTACTGGAAAGAGACATTGCTGTTAAGTCTTCCAAAGGATTTTTAATTTTAATTTTTTAATTGCCGCTTTGAGCACCACAAGCTCCATCTAGTTCCATTATCTTTGAGAGAAGGCAGACATCTTAACAGCCTGATATCTCCAACGCTCGGACACTCACACCAAAACAATCTTGACTGATAATTAACACTACAGAAAAGAGGAAAATATTTAAGCACTGTGGCAGGTCTCTGAGGCTTATGCATGCTCTAACTTTAAATTTAGCTGTTTAATAGCCAGAGATACAATATTGGATAATATTTCATTACCTTTTTCAAGTGGATTCAAAAAGTTTTTGGGTACATTTTTGCAGTTGTACCTCCTCTTTCTTACACAGAAAGCCAGGTATGTTTCACATGTATTAAAGAAAAATGTCTCTTTAATTGATTTTTTTTATTAACATCTAAGCGAGGGGTATCTTCTCCTTTAATCTGCCTCGGGTTCACTGGACGCCATTAACCTTTGATTGAACATTAACACAGATCAACGACCTCAAAAGAGCCCAGGAGGATCTGAGAAAGATTGATTTCAGTATGTGCGTTATTGGGCTTCAGTTTACTTTAACTTATCAAAGGAAACTTCATCTAACTGCTTCTTCACCTTTATCAACTCCCTATTTTATAAATTACTTCCCAACATAATTCTACAGATATATGGAGGCACTGGGCTTTTTAAAGTAGTTAATTAGGATGGTAGTCTAAGACATCAAGACTGATACACAAACAAATAGTTGGGGTGCAAATTTACAGACTGCAAGGAAAAGTTTGTTGACAGAGGAAATCATTGAGAGGAGAATATTGTTTCGTCTCAACTGAGTCTGAAGGACTACATGATTTATGTAAAGCAGCAATCACCATGCATTGGGAAGTGCCAAATCCTCGACCCGGTGTGGATGTGACCTTTCATACTAATTCAGAGCTATTCATTATAGAAAAGAAAAAAAGACTTGCATCTAAACAAGACAGACTGTGATTTCCATATGCAACACTTAACCATTTATCATTTAATTGAGATTGGAGTATTCCTCGTTGGTGGAAATTAATAAAGGCTCTTAGGAAGCTCGGCAAAGTCAAGAGAATTCCTCTGCATAATCAAATATGCTAATTAGAAGAAAAGTGGAATTAATCTGCAGCCGTAGACCGAGCCCTAGATTAGTGCAGGAGAACAATAGGGTGCGAGATGCCAGAGTGTGCTATTGTACGGTTGCCTCTTATTGACACGAGCCATTTTTGTTCTCTATGCAAATGTTTGCATCTGAAAACTGGAGTACACAGACCTGTGTTTGAATTCTGGTTTTTAAACATGTTTCTATCGCAGGTCAGCTTAATTACAACCAATGAAAAACAGGCCTGTGTTTATCGATCTTAACTGCTTTCTGTTCCTGCTTTAAAGAACAGGAAAGAAACATGTGATCAACTATCTTGACTCAGGAAATAACTGCTATGTCAACTGATACTTAGACATGATGATCTGACAATTTGGCAGTAATAAATCAAACTGTGATTGCTTGCAAAGCTCGTCAAATAACAGATAATGGGCAGATTAATACAATTTTAAATTGCGCAGGGGCAAAGTCACAAAGTATCAATTGCAGCTGCTGATAGCACCATGCATTGCACATCACTTGCAACTGCTGCCTGCCTCCTTCTCATTCCTTCTTCATTTACAAAAGACATTGTGCTAATAACATTACAGTGCAAACATGCCCTTAAAGTCTTGCAGCTTAGTGCATTTTTTGCATTCAATTGCAGTTATCTATATGGCAAAGTTTGAATGTTACCTTTGTGGCAAGAACACAGTGGAGGGTTCATGGTTTGCTCCCCTGGGGTGAGGGAGCCCTTCTTTGTGGAGTCTGCATGTTCTCCCCGTGTCAGCGTGGGTTTTCTCTGGGTGTTCTGGCTTCCTCCCACAGTCCAAAGACATGCAGGTTAACTGGTGACTCTAAATTGGTCGCAGGTGTGAATGTGAGTGTGAATGGTTGTCTGTCTCTATGTGTCAGCCCTGTGATAGTCTGGTGACCTCTCCATCGTGTACCCCACCTCCCACCCAATGTCAGCTGGGATAGGCTCCAGCACCCCTGCAACCCCTTACAGGATAAGTGGTTGTTGAAAAATGAATGGCTGAAATGAACTGTATGTGGTATTGAATATCCCAGTCTGTTAATGTGCTTTAGTTACCACCAACTCTGTGACGACGCCAATAATTTTACTATAACTGGCTGTGGCTATTAGTGACATCTTTGTAAACTGGACTGTGTTTAGCAATAAGACTCATATGTATATGAAAGAGGCTAATTTGGTGCCAAGTGCATTTAAACACATGCAAATTGCACTGGAGCAGTGCAGTGCTATTTGCTTGACAGCACAGTTAGGGGTGCATTTCACCCTTTCCGACTGCTTTCAGAAATACACTGTTTCATTTGGTCTCGTTTGTGCAGGCTTTGTTGCTCCGCTGAGTCAGAAATCTAAAACTATTTGACATTGTATTAATTGTATTGTTTAGAGCACAGGGGTTTCTTGCCAGTGATGACTGACAGTCCAGATGGCCTACTGGTAAACATCATTATGAGATTCAAGTTATTAATTTTTTAATTGGCATGATACTTTGCATAATAACCTAGATCAAAGTATCTTCATACAACGGTTTGTATTATATCTTGTGAATTAGACCCCAGTTGGATTTGGGAAAAGAGACATGGTGTAGACGTTCCTTAAAATAACTCACTTGGTTTTATTTGAAGTAAATCTGCCTCCTTACATGCACTTTCGGTCTTTAAACTACTTCCTTCTTTACTCCTGTCAGCATGTTGGTCACATCTTTGTAGCCTACCTGGTTGCATGGGTTATACACCGGTTACTAGCTCATGATTATGTCAACACATTGTGGCACATTACTTTTCATAGGTATATATACAAACAGTACAAACAGCCTGCCCAGACAGTTTAGTCACTGATGGCAGATCTGGTTTCATATAATACACACATTTTATGTGAAATGAGTCACAAACTGCCCTCAACAGAAATTATTTTATACTCTTTGGGATTTTAAAGCATTATTATCTCATGTGTTTATGAGTCTTGAAATATTTTTTTATTAAAAATCTATTTGTTGTTCGATTGCTGTTTTTATGGTTACAATGAATGTTTCTTGCTCTGAGTGATCTCTATCTCAACAAGACCACCTGATTAAACCTAAAGTTGAATGATTATTTGCTTTTATGCAGACAGAATGCAGATACAGTACACTATAAAGACACAGGAGTTCTTTAAGTAAGTTTGATTAATTGACCTTTGATAAATATAGACTCAGAATAGTATAAAAGTATAGAAAGTTAAAGTATTCAAAACAGTTAGAAAATTGTGGAAATGCATTTAGTATATGCAAAATACTATAATACATCACACTCTCTACTCATCTAAGAATGAAACCGCAAAGAAATATTAGCAAACGCACTTATGAATCAGCTCTCACACACACATACTTATACACACTGACATTAATGCAGAGAGGTCAAATTAATAGTCATCTAAATTGCCAAAGGGCGCTCCTTTTTTCTTCTCCAAAAGCTGTTTTCTATTCATACCCACAGTGTCGGAGCGATCTCTGTGATGATTTCTTATCAACACGCACAAGTTCCTCGACCTTTGAATGCAGAAAATAACCCAAATACCCAAAGAGAATAATGATGATTAACTGCAGGCATTTCTGTAATTAATGAAAATTACCAGAGAATCCATAATTAATGCGGAAGAGCAAGAAAAAGTCATTGCCAACTCTTGATATGTGATTAGAAGTGAGAAAGGGGCACTTATCTGTGGATAAATTAACTTTCTGAGAGAATGTATCTCGGTCACGAAATTCAGCACCTGGTTTATTTTCAGTTGGTGGCAGAGGTGAACGCGAGATTATATAAAATGGAAAGCGTAATTTTAAGACAAATAAATTCTATACAATTACGCATAAAAATATTGAGGTCATGAGTCCAGTTAAATACATTTTTAAACATTGGTATATGCAGCTGTACTCCACCTAACTAAAAGATTAACCAGCAGTGCTACAGTAAGCCCATATGCTGGTCTAAAGACATAAAAAATCATCTCACACACAGAGGCAGGGGTCAATGGGATTTCTGAGAGCCCTTGACAAAAGAAAAACAGACTATGCATGTTTCCACTTCTTTGAGGGATGACCGGCATTGTAATGACTTGGTGATTGTGTGCGGCTCCCTCTTTTCATTTGATTCGACACTCGCCTGTTTTTACCTTTGTCTCCCTGTCGACAGGATCTGTTTCCACTCCACGGATGTTTGAGGAGATCCCAACCAATCAGGGACGACGACGACAGCTAAAATCACGGCGAGGTGAAGAGGCTGAGGCCAGCAGAAGTTTGAGTGATTTGATATTGTTTCCTTTCAGAATGAACACTCGATTGCAGGGACTAACTGTCAACAATACAAGGTAAGGGAAAAAAAAAAGCTCTGAGGAACCAGTTCAGTAAATTACATGGATTTACGGAGAGCAGGGAGGCCTCGCAGAATGATTTTCAATAAGACTGAGATGGATGAATATGGTGAATGGCAAACGGCTGCCGGATCCATTTGTTTTGAATCCTTTCTGTGAAATTAAATCCTCAACTGATTATGAGAGAATGGTATTACATGGATGAGGAGGCAGGAATAGAAATATGAAACAATTCCAAATGTAGAGGAGCGCAAGTGTTTTCTCTTACCCATTGGAAATAACGCTCCATGCTGATGCCACTACCCTGTGCAGAATTGGCTCTCGCTGATAGAAATCATCCAAGAAATGGCTTTCATGATTGCAGCTAATGTTTGCATTCAGCTGTTTGCCAGTTTGGATATAATCTCTGCTGCTTATTTATGCGTTTCTTCGAGTCAAGATTAAATTCCTGCATGCACCTGCATTCTGGAGACTTGTAACGTTGACCGGGCGTGTTTGTTTGACTTACAAAAAACATGAATTGAGCGTTTAAAAGGTCGTGTAATTGCTTTCTTATCGCTAAAATCTGGTGTTATTTTGACAAAGCTGCCAATAGACTTGCAATTCTCAGACAGTGTTCTTGCTTCTTCTTCTGTGGCGAGGCTGGCAGCGTCTCAGAGCTCCAAATCCTGGCCAGGAGGCCGGTGTGTACATAGACGGTTTTCAGTGCTAATCTGATTAGGATGAAGAGATAGGGATGCCTGGACTATATGTCATCTGAGTACAGCATCACCGCTATTGATTAACTGAGCAAACATCAGATGGAGACACCAAACATTTACACAGAAATGTACACACACACATACACACACACAACCAGCTATTCCAGGCTACGGCAGATGGTGGTCAGATAGACTCCCATACAGTATATGGGTTCATTTTCCGAAGGCATTTTCCTGTGTATATCCTGCCAAACCGGCGCTGTCTGTCCACTCTACCAACAGGCTGCTGGTGATAATACATTGGAACCGAGACAGATGTCTCTCATCAAACAACCAACTCATTCATAATGGAGTGAAAATTAGAACCCTAGACGACTGTAACAAGCAATGATTGTGAGGGCGAGTGTTTCAAATCCAAACCAGACCATAAACCTGTCAGCGGGCTGACAATAGCCGATCAAATTTTGATCAACGATTCCCAGATTTCGGAGGCATCCTGCCATCACACCTCATTGATCATGTCAACTTGTTTTCTGATTAAAACCGCGTCACTTTGCAGAGAAGAAGCATCCATCTGTTGTGCTAGCGAGGAGCCATGTGTGTTTGGACAAAGTTGTTGTGTGTGTAAACACTGTAATGCTTATTTGTCCATGTGAGCCGTGAGAGAACGACGACTGGGATTACAGAAGAGAATAGACAAATAGGAAGTAATCTGTCGGGGGGAAACAAATTCCTGCCCGGGGGCCAAATGTCCTGACTGTGTATGCTTTATGTGTGTAACAATTAGAATTCACATCCCCTTGTAATTACCAAATGTTGTTGACTCCCAGACATTACATGGCTTCAAAGCTGTTCCAGATGATTAGCAATGTGCGCACATCAGAGGAGCTGGTACTGACAAAACTGAACGAAAGCTTGCAGTTCACTAATTTTTAGCTACCCCAGTGGCTTGACTCTACGGATCATAGTGGTGGTTGGTCTGTTGGTCCACCAGTTTGGTCCAGACTGAAATACTTCTCTATCTATTACATGTATTGCTATGAGATCTTGCACAGATTTTTATGACCCCCAGAGGATGAGTCCTACTGACTTTGGTGAGCCATGAATTTGACATGATTTGCCTCAACAGCTGTTGGAGGGCAATGAAATTTGGTTCTATTCTCTCAGTTAACCCAGTAAATTTCCACTCACGCCACCTCTCCTCCACACCTACCTGCCAGCCTACCACCTGTCCACACATCTCCCACTCCTGCTGGTGCACCACACCCACCTCATCGAGCCAACTCTGCCAACCTGTGGCTCATTACTCCCTGCCACTATAAATACTCCAGCTTCTCAGACTTCTGTTGCCAGATTGCCCTTTGTCATATATATGCGAGACCCACCAGCGTGTGCTCTCGGACTACTCTCTCACTGCCAACCTTGCCTGGCTTGCCCTGTGTGTTCACCTGGTATTGGACCCTCTGCTCATTTGACATCGCTTCCCGCCTGCTCCAGCGTATCACACCAAGTGCTTTGGACTGAACCTGTGTCTTGGAAGGCTCCGAGCCATGACATTGAGTCTCACTGTTGTTTCATTTGCCTGCTCATTCTGTGTTTGACAAGTAGTTTATTGAAGGCCATTACAAATTGTCTTGTCCGCCTTTGGTGCTGCAGTTCTGTTCCTACTACATCCTGTGACATCTATTGTTAATCAAAGTGTGAAAACTATTCCCCATTTCTCTGAGGACCTCCTTGAACTTCCTCAAAGTTTTCACTTATCCAGTCATATAAATCAACATCTACTGAATGGATTCACACAACATGCTGAACAACCATTTATAGTTACCAGAAGATGCATCCTAATAACTTTGGTGATCCTCTGACTTTACTCTACAGCACCACCATGAGGTTGACATTCGTGGATATTATGAAAATATCTTGGCAAGTACTGGATGGATTGCCATGAAATTTGGTTCAGACACTGATGGTCGCTGAAGAACCATTATTACATTACTGACCCTTGACTTTGTCATACACTGCTGAAAGGTTTCAAGATTAATTTGCCCTGTATAACATCTACTGGTTAGATTGCCACAAAATTTTGTTCAGATATTCATGGTCCCCAGAAGATACAACCTCCTAACTTTGGAGACCCCCTGACTTTTTACTCTAGCACCACCACAAGGTCAACATCTGTGGTTCTAAGCAAAATGTCTCAACAACTACCAGATGGATTGTTATAAAATTTGGTACAGATCCTCAGAAAATGAATCCTTATGACTTTTGCAATCCTGACGACAAATCTACATTTCCATTAGCCTCATTTGTCATTTAAGCCAGGGACAATTAGAAAATGTAAGAATGCTCACACACTTCACCAAGACAGAGAACACGCTACACATTATATCTTCTAAATATTAGTAATCTTATTGTCATCAGTGAGCCTGTTTAACCCATTTTCATTTACCAGTTTATATGATATCTTGTTAAAATGCACATACAACGATTTCTTATGATATCTTAAGAATTAGCACCCCATGAATGACATTACGTACCTATTGTAAAGTTGCACACTTAAAGTAATACGATAGTAAGGTTTAGGCAGGTAAGTTAGTTTGGCTAGGTTTAGGAAAATAACATAATTAGGCATGTTTAGTTTAGGCAAGTTACATAGATTAGATTTAGAAAAAGAACACAGTTCCAAATGGAAAATTCTTGGGGAAAGTCCTATGTTTTGTGACTCCTCCACCACCCAAACCCATCTGCTTATGCGGACTACTTCCTTCTTTACTTCTGTCAGTACACTGGTCAAGTGATTGCAGCCCTCCTAATTACATGGGTTATACAAAAAGTATGGTGCCTTACTTTTTATAATTTCACAAACGAACAATGCTTGAGAACAGCCTGGCATATTAACATGCCAATGTAAGCATCTAGTTCAAAGCACCACTGTGCCAAAAGTACAATTTCACAGAGCTGCTAGTCTGTATGTAGATTCTTAGTCTTGTTAAATTCAAGGTTAGACTTAAGATTTCCACCCTTCTGCAATCATCATTTTAATTGGAGTTAAGTATTGGACCTCAATCTTCAGCTTCTTTCATCTCATCTATTCCCATTCCATTTCTTACTTCAAATTTTCAAGGTTTGTTTATACATGCTGTTAATATTCAGGAGTTGTGGTATTTGAGCAAGGTAAGGAATTGCAATTGAAGTGCTAACTAGATGTGTTGAAAGCTGCCCAAGGGAATGTGGTCAGGGTTATGGTGTGGCAAAGAGAAACTCTGGAATGAAGAATAAAGGTTAGAGTGCAAGAAGATTGAGACTCTTCACACTCTGCAGGGAATACTGATCTCATGTGAGCATTTAAAACCATTACGGCAAGGGCCATTTGAAGCTATTTCAAAGATCCTTACTTGTATAGATAATGTTGATACTTTCTCAGTCATTTACTCAGCTACACGGGTACTGTTTCTTCTTGTTTCCCATATTTTGCTAACTTTGTGACAAAAAAATGAGGATATCAAATAAAGTTTTAATGATTCCTGCATTTCTGAGTCAGCTAAGATGGATGCACTGTAGATAAAGAAGTGGTGGAAAGAGCCAGGGCTGAATGGTAGAGTGACTATCAGATAGAGATTCACTTTCTCCTCTAAGGGAGGGGAAGTGGCCATTAGTCAGGGAAGTAATCTAATCAATGTTGTTGTGCACAACAGTGCAGACAGCCGCAACGCATCACCGAGCGCTATTATTCTTAGTCATGTTCTCATTGAGGGAGAAAACAGCGGCTCCCGACCGCCCAAATCTCCCTCCTCCATGTGTGCAGGTCCTGCAGCGGGAGGCTGGTTACATGCCGTGCTACAGATAGGGGGAGAGAAGCTGTACTGACTGTTAATATCATATCCCGTTAATGCATTTGAAACAGTAATATAAATGTAGCGGGTAGCAGTATATTATCAGCATCCACTCCTGTGCTCAACCTTCATTTTCCTGCTGTGCTGGTTTATGTTGCGGTGCCCCTTGCATGTGGCGATAATCTCTGACTGGGCTGCAGGAGAGATAGGTGAGAGATGAAAGAGGAGGAGATGGGAGAGCGGCGCTTTGATGGCCGACTGCCACGAGTTCGGCCGAGGTCAGACTGCATCGCACCACACTTCATAAACTTTTTGGGCTACAAAACTGCAGGGAGTATGAGGATTAGACAATAAAGTTTAGTGGCAAAGGTGCAAATAGTTCATCTGTATTCATATATTTAATGGCATACATCATTACTTATTACAGTCTCTTCTTTTTGGTTCTTTCTGCCTTTATTCTCAGTTGCTTTCACATTTGCAAGCATGAGAAAGAGCAAGGACGCAAGAGAAACGTATTTTAAATATATTAATTGTAGCATATCATGTCTTGTATATCAAAATACTGTGCACAGTATTATTGATCTCGACATTGTTTCAGTCAAACAAGGTTAAGAGGCAAACAACACCAGCATGCACCAGGTATTAATATTTAACACATTTTCTCTCTATAACAGAATTTTATGGATGGTTTGACAGATGTCTCTCATCACCTGCTCACACTGACCCACTTTTTTTCACGGTTCAAACCCTCATGGGGTTAAGTGAATTTTTTGATAGACAATTCATTTGGAATAAATGCTGCGCTAAATTCCTTTGAGCTTTCCAATATCAGCGAAAGCACATTTATGGCAACAGTAAATCATGTGGGGCTCTGTCATAAAATCATATCCCCCATTGATCTGGAGCCCTTAGAGCCCGAGCTGTGTTAATGGTACACCAATTTCTTGTCCTTTATTGTGCAACTCTGTCCCGATGAGAAGGTCAACCTCGGCATCCTGAGCAGCGATGTGACATGTGAATGACGGCAGTTTGTACACACGCAGGGAATTCACAATTGAGTCAATTCATGGCCTTTGTGCTTCACCACATAGGAAACTGGGAACATTTTTGGCATGTTTCCTCCTAAGGGAATTCAGGACCTTTAAAAAGGTATGCATACAACTGAAAGGTACTTTTAAAAAAGAAAAAAAAAATCACGTTTGTTTGCTGTAGATTAAGATGATAAAATCAATACTTTTTTCATATATGTGAAGCTACAGCCAGCAGGCAGCTAGCTTAGCTTAGCATATAGACTGGAAGCAGGGGGGCAGCTAGCTTGTTGGTTTTTGTCTTTCTTTCTTTTATTTTTTGGATTTAACAAACGATATGTAATGAGTGAGCTTCAGAGGCAATAGTAGGTGGACTCTATTACCTTTTAATTGAGTCAGGTTCCCCCTGTCTTTAGTCTTTACGGAGTTCTGCCAACTTTGAGGTCTATCCCTAGGTCTAGTGTACATTTTTATTTTTTAAAACATAGTTTTCTATGCCATTTGGTCTTTGTCCACATACAAACTGCTTTCAAGGTCACTTAAAAACTGACCTTTTGTAAAACTCTGTAGAAGCTCCTCTGTCCCTGTGGACGTGTCACATTTTTGTCTTGTTACGTCAAAGTGCAGTCTGTAATTTCTTTTGTCAGGTGTCACAAATGAGGCGATATTTTGCAGATCGGCAGACATGACCACAGTAGTGCTGGTTCCAACTTTGCTAACAGAACTTTTTACATGTTTATACATAAATGTACAGTTACTCTTACACTATACTGAGGAACAGAGGCATCCGAATGTGCTACAGAGGTCACTGCTACAGGTAGCCTTCCAGTAATACCCTTTTTAGGCTTCTAATTGGCCTACATTGTCTTTTTCTACACATGGCTCTAGGGTTAGGGTTATATTAGCACCTGTAGGGTTTGGCATGCTCTTGAAAGTATTTTTGCATTTTAACAAAAAAAAAAAAAATTCTTTGTAAAATAGAGCACTTTTTTAGAGCACAAAGGACAGAAAAACCCTGTTTCCAAAAATACCAAGGCTGTGTGGACTAGTCCTCCATTCATATTTAGTGCACAGACAACACATTCTTACTCTAAACTCATTTAATACCGCAGCTTGGTCAGTCGGCCTAAGCTTCAAATTATGATGCTCTTGGCACCCCTTTGTCAATTTTCTCCCGTTACATGCTACAGTGTCTTTTCAGATTGAACTTTTGTGTTCACAGGAAATAGATTTTGGTAACTACTTAAGGTTTAGGCAACAAAACTACTTGGTTAGGTTTAGAGAAAGACCATTGTTTGGGGTTAATGTGAGTACCTTTGTTATATAAGTGATACTTACTTAAGTAAGGGAACAAATATGTCATGTAAAAATGTCACGTTACGTAATTAAAAAATCCCACAGCATTGACTTTTGGTTTCACATGGGACATGAACAAGTTTCTTGGCTGAAAGTCCTGTGTTTGTTTGACCCATCCACCACCTCTCCCTGCCACCCTTTACAGATTTTCTTGCTCTTTATACTATGTCACTACTTCAGACAGGGTTTACATTGGAATTAAAACACTGTGCTTCTTATAGAGATGCTGAAAGGGTTCCTTGTGTGTCGCTATTGAATGCTGAGAGCCACTGATCCCAAGCTGTTGTATTTGATGCTGTGGGGATAAGGGCAGATTGGCACAGATGAGAGTAGTGTCAATTTCATCTACTTTTTGGAAAAAAAAATAGAACACCTTTTTTCCCCCCATAATATCACGATATTCTGTAAAACTGAGTGCTCTGCTGTAAACCATGTAGACCACCAATAGTTAATAGTATTGGTACACTGTCTCACAGACAGAAAGAGTTGGTCAAATACAGTGTTTGTTTTCAACAAATACACCATACAACTGTTTTTCAGCTCAGAGCACCAGGAGACATTACAGCAGGCAGCATACTGCAAATGAAAGCGACTGCTGTTAACATATCATATGCTGGAGAGGTCAGAGATCAAAGATTCACATGCTGGATGAACACAAAACAGCAAGCATACCATTTATCCACAACTTCTTTGTCCAACAACGATGCATTTTTAAAAACGACACCGACTTTTCAAACCATCCAGCTCTGAATGCTGTGAGGGCTCTGAATTTTTGAACATCACCTCACTGTTTGCTGCACTCAGGGTTTTCATTTCCAAACAGGCTTTAGAAACCAGAATGATGCCTCTGACCCAGGAAAAAAAAAACATGCAGGGTACGACAACAACAAACTGAACAGAGGACAGATAGATTAGAGGTTTCTCATTCCACCATTTCTTTAGACTGACCGAGGGGACTGCTGGCTATATTACACTGAAAATCTTACATGGTTGCTTTTAAGGCGATGGTTTAAATGGAATACAATCCTGTGCTCATGTCCTGTAGGGCCTTTTCAGTCCACTTTTATACAGCATTACACTGAGATGCAAAGACAGAAAGTAACAGACGAAAAAACATCGGCCAATAATGCATCGCTACAAGAGCTGCTATTCTGGGGCCACAAAGTAAACTTGAAAGCTCCCTCGAAATGGAATGTGATCGTGGCTAATGCCCCTCATGGTGCTTAGTGATGCAATTGGGCTTTTTTCACAATGCTGCCATTGACAGAAGGGATCAAATCATTTTCTTGACTAATGGCCACTTCCACTCCCCAAGGGGAAAGCTGTGGCCGATGCATGTGCTGTTCTCATCGCCACAGACATAACTTTTATCTGATTAATTTATTCAAACAGGACAACTGTCTGGGACAATCATCAAATGGGAAGCCCGAGAACTAATATCCATCCTCCTAATCAGTGTGATAAAAATGTTCTATTCATGGAAACAAGCCTTCTGAAAAGACAACATTGACAGAGGGGAAAAAAAATAATCTTTTATTCAGGGTTAGGGTTATCTTTAGTCTTCAGATACATGTCATTAATTGCCTGTTACCATTACAATGTATAACTGATTTAATGGGAAACATATTCTAAAAACTGATACAAAGAGGTTGATTAATTTCTCTGGAGAGAAAAGAAATTCATTCATTTTAGTTTCAGAGCTTCAGAGCGTAGTGAGTTTGAACATCATAAGTGGATCATGCAAATCAATTGCTGCCTTATCACATTTAAAGCTGGAGCATGTTGGCTCTCAGCACTGGTGGGCCACTTGAGGATTCCTGAACGACCGCTTTACCGTTCACCCAGGAATAGAAGTGGTAATTATTCTTCCACTGTCTCTGGAGGATTTCTCTGAGTCACTGGTTCATGTTAAAATTGCTCGGATGAAGTTGCATTTATGGTGACAGCAATTGGGTGACAGCGAAGAACAGAGTGTATCTTTTGCAGTTATTTTGTGAGAGAACAGCAGGTAACCTTCATATACATATTCTGCTTTGATTATGTCAGGTTGTATTCTTGCTACAAACATATCACAGTGATTTATTTATGTTTCATTTTGCCACATTGAAAAAGGTATTTAATTGGCCAATAATAACACAAGTATCAGTAGCACTAACTTGGCTAAAGAAAACAATCTTTGACTATTATTGCACAAATATATCGTCAATGTCGGGTTAAAACTTTGTAAGTCCAAAACCTCTACTTTCAAGAGATGCTTTCAAAATAAATAAGCACTGGGCTGTCAAAGTTGGTATAGTGTCTCCATATATGGTCAGATACTTCAGGGTGTCTACAGGTCCTTGAAAAGGTCTTAAAATGTCTTAAATTAAGTTTTCTTAGTATAGGGCCTTAAAAAGTCTTAAATTGTCTGAAATTCAGATTCAATGGTTCTGAAATATTTAGACTGCTTACGAACGTTATCAAGACCAAAGAATTGCAATTTGCATTTATGACAGCGATGAGGCTTTGTTTTATTTTTACATTACAACACATTAAACTTAAAGTCACCCAATTTTAGTCATTTATTCTTACTTTTCATTTTGAACTGACATCAGTGTGTTTATTTGTGAATGGAGTTTGTATATATATGTATATAATGTGTATTTCCATTGCAGGTTTGGTCTTAAATTTCATATAAGGTGGTATTAAAAAGGTCTGAAATTTAAATTTAAATTTAACTACATTATATCTGTGGACACCCTGTACTTGAATGTGTCAATATATTATTAATATCTGACCAAACTCAAGTGCAAATTACAACATTTTTGACAAGGGAATGTTGACATACTTGTTTTGTCTGTCATTTATTGGAACCACCACATCTAAGGCAGTAAGTGCACTGCATTATGTTATCATCTACTTACAGGTTACAGAGTTTATTACTGTCATGTGTGCCCTCAGTCACCCAGTACTAGGAGACTATCTGACGGGAGGAGAGCAGGCAAACTCTCCAGTGATTGACTATCAGTAGCAGCTGGAGCAAACAAATGCAGCCAGCAGTGACCCCAGCACCAGGCTGCTGGCAATTAGTAACATTAAAAAAGGCTGTGCTTGTTGCAAAAAAAAAACAACGTAATTTTGAGATCAGACTAATCGCCCCATGTCCAGGACCTGTATTATGGTACTTTCTTCAATGGAGGGGGGGTGGAGCTACAATATTTTGCTGCAGTTTGAGAATCCAATGGAATTACAAGGTTTAGTCATAAGCTCCTTTTTGTACATTTCATTGGTTAAATATTTGTAAAACTCATACAGATGTAAAGGATGACCAATAGCATTGATTCATGAAGAAAAATTGAGTATCTGCTTATGTTGTAAATGTATAGCTGTGGTAACACAATGCTACAATGCTGCCACTGTTTGTGTGGTGACTTCAGGGCAGAACAATAAGCTCTAATACAACACTGACATACTAGTACGCTCTCTGTTGATATGGGAAACTTGTTCACAAACAGTTGCCTGTAAATATCCAGCAGGCTTGGAGCAACGTAAATATTAGTTTGGAGTTATTTTTCTGGCCACCTGGCAAGTGTTTGTCCAAGTCTCTTCTTTTGGCTCTGTTTTTGTCACCACTAACTCCCTCAGGAAATAACCTTCTATAGCTGCCACTTTGTTCACCAGCTAGTCGCTAACTTTCTCTGTCTGCTGTTTGCTGTTGGCCAGGTTGTGCAGTCAGTGAGGTTTTTGGAGCTTTTTTTTTTTTTTTACCACAAACTACTGCCTGCTATGGACGAAAACAGTGCTAATGAGAGCCATGAGAGTGAACCAAAACAGTTAAGTTGTGGGCTAAAAATGCTACACAATGCGCTAAAAGATGCTAATATGAGGGGAACTGCAGTCAGTTTATAATAATCTGTGGTCTAATTACAACAACGAACCCCTTTCACCTACCAGTAGTTACATGATCCATTGCACCGCAGAGAATATAACTAATTTTAGGAATTATGTTGAGTTAAAACAACATGTATAGCTATGTCAGTGTTATCCCAGTTTGTCCTCACTTTCGTGGCCAATTTTGTGTGGCTATTTTTTATCCCTGGCACAGAAAGATAACGTCTGCGTGCTTATAAGATTGGCTCGGTTACCTTTCCAACTGGGGAATTAGCTGTCAATGAGCACAACGCCAGACATATGTAATCGCTGAAAGAATCTTAGATGTGGACGATGATTCAGTGGTCTGGCACGGGAGTATTAATTCATGACTCTATTGTATGAACCTTCCCTCACGTGGGACCTGATTATGATTCATGAGATTTGATTTTCTGCCATAAAAATACTTCAAATGTTCAAAATTCTTCAGGCTTATCTATGAAAACCAACAGTTGTGCTTTGTTCTGCTGCAGCCTGCCCAAGTTAACATGGGCATAAAAAAAAAAGCAGCCCGCAGCTCAAATCTCTCTCCCAAAACGTTGTAGTATACATCAATATAAATATTGTATGAGCTGGGTTGTTTGGCCGGGAGATAATCTGTAGGTAGCTAATAGTAATGTTCAGAAATTTCAGACAACAGCCTCACCATTGATTTTTGTCAATACATTCTTTGTTCAGAAGGGTGAGGCTTGCTTTGACCCTCAATTCCTTGTATTCGTCTCACATTCCCATGGCAGAGTCAACTAATTAGAGGCCACAGCAACTGAAAGTATTTATAGTAGTGGTCTCTATTCTTGTGCCATTTATTTTGCTTATTTTGCAGTCACAAGAGGAGGTGTTTTCACACCCAAGCTCCTCATTTTCCACTGTTTTACACCCTCAAACCCCATCAAAGTGATATATAAATCCAGTTTTCTTTGTCTTTTTTAACAATCATCTCTCTGCCATATTTTTGATAAAGTCTGACAACTATTGGAAAGTTAGACTTTGTGTAAAACACTGCCTTTTTGATCTGGTTTCCCTGAGTGAATGCTGAGCCTATACACTTTAGGGTGATAAGAAAGTGAGGAACACCAGATTAAATGGCCCCAGGGTTCAGCCTGAGGGTGCAGCGGTGCTCATTGGTCACTGTCACCCACTAAGTCCTCTTTTTCCTTACTGCCTTTTGTTTAGTGCAGCTGGCCTCTGTGGTCTCTCTGGCACAGGGAATAATTCTGAAACAGTGTGATTAATGTGATGCCACATGATCTTTTAAGATGTTTTCCTCAAATCCTTTTTTATTCGCTGTGATTAGCAGACTGCAGTCGATTGCAAACAGGAAAACGACCAGAATGCAAAAACAAGGAAGGTTTGATTGCTTGTGTGACATTTCATCATATGTGGTAAAGGACCTAACCCTGATGATGTCCTGAGAAGCCCAGAATACACTGTGCGATTTTGGGCCACCCCAGACAAAAGATGGCCATCATGAAAGAAACTTGGCTATATCTTTGGTTGTGGCTCTAAAACGTTGGTCCTATGTTGCATAGCATGAAAGGTTCAAGGAAGCCCAGTCTCATTCCAAAGTCATCAAAATCTGGCACTTGGGCAATAACTTGTGGCATCACAAACCAAAGAAAAAAGGCGCCTTTAAACGTCGGCATGATACGTGGACACTTGCGGTTATAGTTTAACGGCGCCTGGTGGCTCCAGGGGGAAACGCGCTGGGACAAGGGCAAAAGTTAAGGTGGTCCGACTGGGGCAGGTGGGAGAGGTGGTGAATGGGTCCAACAAACACCGACTCACCCAAGAGAGCTGTGTTTCAGTCCCCTAAGATTGTAAAGCCAAAGGCTGTTTTTTTTTCTAAACCTAACCACGTGTTTTTGTTGGCTAAACCCAACCATGTATGTTTCTTATTGAAGGAAAAAAAAAGTAAATTTGCGGTGCTGTACCGACGTGCGTTTATTTTTGAAGAGACTGTATGTAAATGCTTAAATTTCCTGTGAAACAGAGGTGTATTTTGAAAGAAGACAATGCACGTAACAGGACAGGACTTGACACAGTGTCCTAGAAGGTCAACAGCCAACGCACCCAGGGTACCTTGCACATCACATGTGGACATGGAAAGTCCATTACCAAATGTCAATATGTGACAGGTGTTGTGCAAGGATGACAGTTGTCACGATCTTGTGATCAAAGAGCAACCTAGCAGCTAACAAACACACACACACACACACACACACACACACACACACACACACACGTTTGTACTTCTATCTTTGTGAGGATCCTCACTGTCATAATGCATTTCCTAGCCCTTTACCCTAACCTTAACCATCTCAACTAAATGCCTAACCCTAACCCTTACCCTAACCAAAACCTAATTCTAACCTGAACCTTAAAACCAAGTCCTAACCCTCAAACAGGCCTATGAAAAAGTGAGGACCGACCAAAATGTCCTCACTTTCCAAAAATGTCCTCACTTTGTTGCTAAATTACAGTTTTTGGTCCTCACTATGTAGCATGTACAAGAACACACACACACACACACACACACACCACAGTATATAATGCCCACAAAACTTTAGGTTATTTAATAATGTGACCCTCTACGCGTGCTTTACCATCGAAGAAGTAATAATTCGTGCAGCGTCTTTGCGCACTCAGTACAGGAAGTTAGCGTACGTTGTAACCTGCGATTCAGGAAGCGCTGTCATTGTACAGTCTGCATACAACAAACTTAATGTCACACCCAAGTTTATTACATCCATGTTGCACAGTGTAGCTGCACTAAACTGAAAAGATTCCAAAAATTGCACAGTCTGTAGGAGGCTTTAGATGCAGGACAGAGACATCATATTAAAAGCATATCACTCTAGAGACCTAAATGGGCTTACCCTTCAAGAAGGAAGTTGTTTTCAATGAGCTCATTAGCCAGCTATTGTGAAGTGAAAAGGCCTAGGGTATCTGAATAGATATATGGACAACACCGGTATATGCACATGTATGCACCCACATCTTTAAGCACATATCTGCACATATGTATAAGCATACAAAACAAAGAACTGAATGAAAAAAAATGGGGCTGGCTTATGGAAATTGCCCAGGCATGGCTCATATAATGGGTAATTAGCTCTAAATACGTTTGCTATGCAGGAGCTATAATGGCAACATGGACAGCTCAAGCCAAAAATATACATTACAAATAACAAGTGAGAGATAACTTTTCATTAGGACCCTTCTGGAAATATCTATTTACATTCTCTGCTCAGTATTACAGCAGCCATTTCTATGTGGTTTGGTAATCTATTGGATGGGACAAAATTTTAAAAGAGACATATATCTTTATATAAGAAGGTAGAAATACCAAAGCAGATTAAGACACAGGCCTTTATCACAGCAGACATCTTGACTAGTCATCCTAGGACAAGCACAGGTGTTAAGAATAAGACTAACACAGCCTAGTTCAGTGTGACAGTGACAGTGTGACAGCATCCACAAAACCAGGTCCCTGAGATCAAAGCAGCTAATGCCTACACTAAGATGTTGAAAAGACTTTGAGAATACTTTTTAAAGACAAAAGCTTGACACCCTTTCACATCTAAAGACTGGGGATCTTCCGGGGTCAGTATTCGCAAGACTACATCTAGATTCCGTTGAGATTTGAGATTTCCCCTCCTGCTCCCGGTGAAAAATATTACGCCAAACTCCCTTTAAGAAATACAGCACTTAAACAATTCCTGACATTTTTCCGTTGGTCGGCTGCGCTACTTTAGTGGAAGGAAGCTGTGGGAATGAGAGGTGATCCATTTTCAAAAATTAAGACGTCTCACTGAAATAAGTGCTGGTTTGAGGATCAGGCCAAATCCAAAAACAGACTCTTGTTCACACCACAACTCCACCAGTTTCTCCTCCTATGCAGCACGAGAGAACAGAGACCTCCCTGGAGTCCCCTCCATATTTACAGTCCACCTAGTTTACTGCTTCCTGTTTGGTGCTGGCCATTTTGGTTGTTGACAATGTCCATGTTATTAAACTTAAGTATTTGCATGAGCTAAAAACTTCTGATGATATTAAACATATTAGATTTAGTCGTAACGTCAAGACAAGGAAAAGACTGACTTAAGACAGCTTGAGCTGAGTTATATGACCACCCTACACGAAATGATCAAGATCAAGGAAACATGCACCAACTAAAGTAAAGCTAATATGATTATGACAGTGAAATCAATGTAAAAGCCATTTAGTGTAAGGCAGGCATAAACGTAATGCAGCCATCATTAATTTCTTTGTTTACACCTGTGTTGTTCCTATTGTGACAAGTCAAAGAGTCTTTCATAAAAAAGGCCTGTCTGTCCAATGCCTAGTTTTTAAGTTTTAACTCTAGTGCACTGTAATTCTCACATGACCTGCAGTTACCAAAGAAAGGCATGATTTTCCTTTATTTTTACCGTGCCTTCTACCTTCAACCCTGTCTCTTAAACAATATTCATATACAACTAATTTGCTACATTAAATAGGTTTTGAAAGAAATTTCATGCCTCTCAGATTAAGCTTTCTATCAACATAATGGAGTAACATCACAAACATACTGAAGTGCAAAGTGCAAAATGCACTGAACAAATCAGAAAAACATTTACTCAATTTCTTTTTGTTTTCTGCACTGGTAAGACTAAAGGAACTCAAAACAACCAACATTGTGTGTTTATTTCTTAAGCATTTAAACTGTACCAATAATTCTCACTAACTTTACGTGTTTTGGTAGCGTGTAAACCAAAAACAGGACCTGAATCCTGTGTTTTGTCTAACTAACATCTACCCCAACTATATACCTGTGACTTCTGTGATATTTGAATTCTTTCTGGACTGGAAAAAACAAGAACCTACTCCAGGCAGCTGTTACATGTCCCCTAAAATGTATTTGACAAAACCATCAAGTGTTAAAAACTGAATTTTTAAGAGATAGGTTTTGTTGTTAGGTTTTCGGCTATTGCTTGATGTGTCTTCTCCAACGTTATACACTGTTGCAGAGTCAGTACATCACGGTAAATGGTTGCTTTGGATTAATAGATAAGTAAGAACCAAGCAGCAACCTCTGGGGCTGAGAAATGCGCCAAGAAATGTAGTTCCTCTTGTGGCCACTTGAGGCTGCCTCCAAGAGTGATTCAATCTCTATGTGGGCCTTTTCCACTGTCACTTTTGGCTGCACAGAATAAAGTCATGCTGCAGTGATTTGTGTTTACATTGTCAGTTTAGCCACGCCAAGCTGCGCCAGAGATGGACCTTCTCAAGAGTAGGTCCAAAAGCCAGGCCGCCCACCCTCAAGCAGGTAGTGGTGACATCTCACCGACCGCAGCCAACCCCCAACAACCCCACCTCTTCCCCTCGAACAAGCTGCGTGTGTTAGGAGACTCTACTCACCTCTGTCTGCAGGAGACCAGAGAGAAAGGTGTTTTTAAAAGTTTCTGTGTGTTCAGCTCTCAGTACTTTTGTAGCTTCTAATGAATCTCTGTTGTTTGGAGTTTAGTTTCTCTCCTGTGTCCTGTTCTTACTTTAGATATCTGCTATTTTACTGTTTTATATTTGCTATCAGTCGTATTGGAAGTTGTGTCAAGTTGCTGCTTGAAAACTCAACATTTCCTTATTTTGCTGCGTCACAATAAAAGTTTTTACAAAATGACAGGGGGAGTTTTATTGTGAAGATTTATAGGAAATGAAATGTGATTATCACTGATTTAGTGGAACTTTGTTAGCAGCTTCTCTTCAATAAAGGCAAGTCTAATAATACAGAAAGGAGAAAGAGTAAAAGCAGAAACAGCCACAGTGAGATGTTGATGAAGAGCTGCAGACAACAGGCTCTTACTGCACCTCTGCAAACAGCTCACCTCCAACAGGTAAACTTCTTTTACCTGCCCTGCTGTGGAAAAACACATGCAGCAAAAATAACAGGGGCCTTCAGCACTCAGCTTTTATATGTTATCACCCAAGGCAAGCCATCATCAGTTTAAGACACACCTTCAAGAGGGTACCCCGGCTTGTAATGTTAATGCAAACCCCTGCTGCCCTGGGCTGATGTCCCAAACCAAACCAAGCCAAGCTAAGCCAGCCCATGACTGTCAAAAAAGGGCAATAAACACCCATGTGAGAATGTAAACATGTTTACAGCCTGGTATAAAAAAACCTGTTTCAGTCACTATAACTAATTTCCCTAGTAGTGACAACTATATGGGGGAGGAATTTTTTTATATAACTGACCAGTTTAAATGTTTTAAGCCTGAAAGATGTGCATAATTACAGGGGGAGGCTCTGAGTGACACTTGGGTACCATCTGTTCAAATGTCGCTCCCATAGCAACAATGTTGGTTAGGCAATTAGTCATAGCACAGTCCCAGATGCATGCAGGACAGACATAGCTGTAGCTTTCGTTGCGTTTTGCATAACATTTTGGTCACCTAAGAAATTCCTGTTCAGTGTTTGGTTGTACTAAAAGACCCTCTAAGGAGTCAAATGTTCAGTTTTGCCAGTAAGTAGCCTACATTTGGTTTTAATGCTTTTAAGCCTGTTTTTAGCCAGCAAAAATTAGCATTACCATTACCACAGTTATAGCTGTAAATACACCATGCTAACAAAGCTAGCAGTTAGCATTAGGGTTATCTCCACCATTCCTTATTTATAAGGTCACTTTTGGCTCCAAAAATCCAAGATGGTGACAGCCACAATGCCAAAGGCCTCAGGATAGGAGTCCACAAACCAATGGGTGATGTAACGGTGGCTACACATACATTATTTTTATGCAGCCTATGGTAAGACCAAGAATAGACAGAGGGAGCAGAGGAGATAGAAAAAGACTCACCCATAAGAATGTGTCTGTTTATCTCTGGTAGCCCTCTTATGTACTCACAACCTGTCCAGGGCATTTCCCTGACTTCTGCCCAGTGCATACTGGGACAGACTCCAGCCCCACAGCACCATGAAAAGGATTAGAGAAAATAAATGTGCTCTCCTGTGTGTGTGTGTGTGTGTGTGTGTGTGTGTGTGTGTGTGTGTGTGTGTGTGTGCATAAGCATGCGTGCAGGGTTTGAAAGATCAAAGAGTGACATCAAATTCATCGAGCCGCTTTTCTATCAGGCTCTAAACAGTTCTCTCTCTCAGCATCCCACCGTGTTATTAGAAGCATCCAGAAAGACAGAGAGGAAGGAAATCGGAAAGCCCTATAACTCAAATTGCCACCCAGAGAATGCATCTCAGACCGAACGTGATCAGATAGACGGAGGACATTACCATTTCTATTACAGCTATTTTGCCTCCAGCAATGCAGTCCATCGTCTGTCTCGGTGGAAATAATCTTTTTTCCCTCCACTAGTAAAATAAGGGCGCTTTCTCATAGATTCAAAATAAAAGGAAAAAAAAAATCTGGAGTACATTTCTAATTCATAGAAAATGTGTGATTTTCAAGAACTTGTTTGCATGCATGTTTGTGTGTGTCTCTGTGTCTCTGCGCAGCCAAGAATAGCATTTGAGTCAGAGAGGCAGTGGTGGAGCCAACACTGAATGGGAGGTCCACCTCAGTCTTATGCTCCATTAGCAGTCAGTGTGTAATAGCACGGGTGGACATGTGTTCAGTACAGATAACAGAGAAGTGGCTGAGACTGTGACAGAGAGAGACAGCCCTAACAGACTGGCCCTGATGTTCCAGCGCCAATGACATGTCTGCCTGGTTCTCTCCCACTCTCTCCCTCTCCCTTTGAGAGTCAGCGCCTTTCAAATACCTGTAGGTATGACAGAGCCAAAGAGAAGGATGGAGAAAGGGCAGAGAAAGCTCTTTGGGCTGGAAATTATCTGGTTATATTGCAATTATTAGGCCAGGCTCTGACTAATTGATTTAACAACTCTATGCAGATTTTTACCTCATTCAACCCAGAGCAGCTTCTGGGACTACTGGATTATGCAGTCTGTGCCGAGGCCTCGCTGTTGCTTTATTCACATTGAATCTTATTCATATTAGATTTCTGTTGTGCCACTGCTTTTGACAACATGCCCACATGGATCCACTTAAACAAATTTTGAGCTTAAATATTTATTCTGTGGGTATTAAATCAAGAAAATCATAAAATTAAAATACAGGTTCGTCGGAGGGACAAACACAAACAGAGTTTGCAATTCAGATGGGTTTTCTTTGGATTGCCGCATAAACTGTACTTATTAGCCAGTGAAGATGTTTTTAGTGCAGTATTAAATTTGACATTTCTACTAGTCATCATGGAACCACCTACATTGACATTTAAAATGAAATTACTGAGTGATCGGTGCATCAAAGTTTCAGGTCATCAGGGCGAAACATGAACTGGCACAGCAGGCAATCAGCTAAAAAGACCATCTATTTTAAGAACTTGTCTTTTACTAAAACAAACCACTACATGGTATGTTAACATTGGATCAAATCACTGCCTGTAATATAAAATGGTCGCGAGCACCATTGATCCCACTGAGAATCAACACCCTGGTCTGCACTGCTTTGCAGCTTTCATTTCATTGTTTGATGGTCCATATGGTTGAGTCTCAGCAGCTCTTAACGTGGGCAGCTCTGAGCTCGTGAGCTCCCATAACCCCACTTGCCAAGACATTGCATAGAGCCAAAGTCAATGTCTAGCTGGGGACATTTTGAACATCTTGCAAGCCAAAGATACAGATGTTTTTTCAGGAGTTGGTGGACCAAACCAAAGTTAAAAATATATAACATAATAGCCATGTGAGCTGCTTTGTAAGTGTATTGTGTACTCTATAAGGAATTATTTACTCCCCCAAATGACCATTTGTATAGCAATTACTCAACCTGTGTTACGTTGAAGTTATGAAGAAAACTTTGTTGTTCTCGCATGCCTACACAGTGAATGAAGAATCCAGTTCAATGAATCTAAACTAACTCTGAAAACATAAAATGTGTAATTTTCTGCAACTAGAGGTCTTACAGTCAGTTTCTCCTGATTAGGATGCCTTCAAGGAGACCAGTTAACCCTACACTAAGTCCCGCCTTCAGACGTAGACAGGCCAATCATAACGTAACATAGAGTCAGCTCAGACCAGGGTCTGTGCTCCATTGACTCTAATGCAATCATTTCAGATTTCCTTCATTTTCAGGCTGGTTGTGGATTTGGAGCTAAATGTTGTGCCTGGGGCACGTCGTGTATTAATGATACTCGTTACCTGGAGAGGTTGGAAAAAAATATACGTTTCTTCCCTGCTCCAAAACCAAAATCAAACCCTGAAAAGTGTAGGGTTAGCTAGCTAGCTACTGAAGATATAGCCTACTGAATGTACACACATGCTGCTTTGCTTTGTAATGATTATAACAGTGAAACAAAGACCAACCCTGCTGTACAGGAACCAGTGACGGGAAGCAGGGAAACTTTGCTGATATTCAACCAGCTGTGTGTCATCGCATTGTGCGCAGATGTCGAAGCCAAACACCATTCATCTGCACACAGTGTGATGCCACACAGCTGGTTCAATATCAGCAAAGTTTCCCTTTATATTCATTGTCTTCTGTGGCGATCAGCAGTGATGTGGTGGTTCACTTCTACACTGTGACCTGTAGCCTATAGTTGGGCTTTAGCTTCTAACTATCTTTGTCTTTTTAACCTGTTGTTGCTGCTGAGTCAGTTTGACATCCTGGATATATCCTTCAAACACAGACTGTAGACCCCTCTGTCTGCTTCTCTCACTATTTCATTTTTCCAAAAGTATGATAATATTTCTTCAGGGAGTGCAGTTAGTTACAGTGTGGGCTCCATGCCTACTTCAACAGCTTTATCTGCAGAAGTCTCCCCCTCTCAAAAAAAAAAAAAAAAAACAGACCTGGTGATTAAACCAGTAAAAACACACAAAAAAGTTAAATGTTAAAATTCAGTGATTCTGTTCAGCTTTGCAGGGGCTGGAACTGAGCTCTGGCTTACATTTGCTCAGCTTGTGTCTTTCCTCTGTGTCATTTATAATTACAGATTTCTCTGGGTTTGAAAATTGTTGAAAACTTTAAGAATTTTTTAAGTACTCGATCAGTACTCTCATCATTTTTAGGCACTGTAATGTGGAAAAGTTACATCATTATAATAAAACACCAAAGTTACACAATAACACAATCAAATAAATGATAGAGGCAGTGGTAGACCAGTAACTCCTGCGTATAGCGAGGAAAAATTACTGTTTTTGTTTGTGGAATCTGGCTTTGAGCACATGGGAATGTTTGACTTTTAGTTTCAAATAGTAAAGGCTGAGCAATAATGCATGTGTGTTGGAAGCACTGAGCATACGACTGGATAAATGAGACTGGAGTTATGCTACACTCTAAACAGATGATTTGCTATAGTTTTGCTTTTGTTAAATGCTGACCTCTATGACTTCAGTTCATGAGGAATTTGTCTTGTTGTTGGAGGCATGCAAGAAAAACACTTTCCTTCACAAGGTGAGCAACTGATATACAGATGGTCATTTGGGGGGTTTTGCTTTAAATCTTTAATATACCAAGACTCTAATGCACCAAGATTGTTTTAGGTTTAAAAGATAAGGTTTTTTCTGCTCCCTTGTGCTCTAAAAAGGTTAATAGTGACTGCACTAGTTGACTGTTATTGTAAATTATGGTATTTCTACCAAATTTGTAAGTTTATTGTTGAGGGAAAACATTTGAGAGAGAAAACAAGCAAGCTGCAGACTGGATTAAATCCAAAGTAAAAATTATGCAATTTTAAAATTACGTTATAAGAAATTCTCACCGGGAGGTCCATTTGATTAGCTCAGTGCACAACAAGCTTGTTAGTCAGCAAAATGTTGGCCAACAGCCATCGCCAGCCTGCAAAATTTCTGAGCTTCTGCCTTTATCATCAATACGACTTCATCTTAAGTTTAGCTTGTGTAAAGTGAAATATGTGTCTTGTTGTAAATCTACCATAAAGACAAGACTGACACACACAAGTTGTTGCAAAGTTATTTTTGAGCAAATTATATACAGAGGCAAATACTGTAATTAAATTTCATTATATTAAATGCTTTAGTCATTGGCTCAGTACAGCGGTACAACAACTTGTACCTAACATTACAGTAATAACAGGTCTTTAGTCACTGCTGTTTTTCTCACTAAACCCTACAGGAAGATTAGCCGGCAAAATTGCACTCATTAATGGCAAATTACCCATTTAAAGCACAGTGGCAGGGAGTTTTGGCCTTCGTGGTCATGATTCAGTTTTCTGCAAAAGTGTCTAACAAAACTGACTTTCACTCTCAGGAAGAACACACTCTTTTCGATAAAGAATGTTATTTTTTTTTAACCATCCTTTAGTTTGGTTGTCTGTCAGAGGGAGATCTAAACAACTAGTGAACAGAGTTTTCCAGGAAATTTGGCAGGCAGTCTTTTTTTCTGATGAAGGACTTTCAGATCTCAGATGTCATCTTTAAATGCTTTACTCTCTGCTGCTTCTGCTTTACAGCAAGACAATGACTGACAAAAATGAAACAAAAAAAATGGTTTTCTGTGATAAATTACTTACCTCAAGCGAGGTAGTTATGCTGTTTTGTTTGATTTTTATGGAAAGCCACAGTCAAACCCAGAATCAGGGTGAGATTCTTAGAGGGCTTCTTTCATTGTTCCTCCGAGTATTTTCAGGGGTGAAGACTTATCAAGTTTCAGCTAAAATCACTGTTTTGAATCCACAGCAGGGTGAGTTCTCTTATTTAAATGCTGGCCATCACAGTGTGGATGTTATGTTTGGTGTTAACGTTTTTTTCCTGGAGTCTATCTTTTTTATCTAGCGTATTACTTGTTATTCCAAATTCCACTTGTAGTAGCGCTCTGAGACTACTCATTTATTGATACTGACGTTAGCATTGGTTGAGCTCCTCAGTCAAAAGGCCATGGCTGGTACGGTTTCCCAGCCCATTCTTATTCAACTCAAATACCACTGCTTTGTCAGTGATTTCAGTGTCAGACAGCGACGCAAAAAGGCATCTTTTGCAGCTGGATGATACACTGCTGGGAGGAGTAAGTTTGTAGAGCCCAGTTCAGACCAATGATTTGCAACAAGACAAAACCTGTCTTAGAACATTGCAGAGAAAAGTTGCAGTGGTGTGAACTGTCTGGTCTGAGCTGCACTCAAGCGGCTGATGGTGTCACCAGCAACTCAGCTGGTCAAATTGCCAGTGGCTGGTTTTAGAATGTAAAGCCCGTCACCTATTTCTACAGCCAACTGGCTTGTAGTGAAGTCTGCTGGTCAAGTCAAAATGACTGCAGATGGCAGTATAGAGAGTTGTTGCATAGAGATGATACACCATTTCATGTTGCAAGTAGTTACATGGTTCAATTCGTCTTGTCTTAACTGGGCATAACAGCAACGGCCAGCACCAGTTTGTAGTGCCGCTTGCAAGAATGTGATAAAACAAGCTGGAATGTCCCTGAAGGGCAGGTGACAGGGTGGATAGATCCAAAAATTCCTGAACTGGTGGAGCCAAGTGTTTATTTGCTATGTGAATGTTGAGCCATACCATGATGTTTTTTTTCTAAACCTCACCACTTGCTTTATATAAATGTAAAAACAAGGTGTTTTACTGATGTTATAAGTGTACTTTGAAAAAGACTGAATACACCTAACAAGCAGAAACTCTACATTTTCTGTGAAAACGGAAGTGTATTTTGAAAAGATACAATGCATGTGACAAGCATAAATTGACACACCGTCCCTTAACATCAGGAGGATACCCAGCACATCATATTTAGACATGAAAGTACACTGACAAAGCGGTGGTATTTGATGATCTGGGATGAGACTGCAGTGAGTTTCCATAGTGTTATATATTGCACTGACTGGTTCAATTAAACATTAATGAAACAGCCAAATATTTTGTAGTATTCAACAGTGACAGCTGTCACAATGCTCTGGCAGCGCTTGCGTGACTAAAACTGCGTGCAGATTGAATGTGAAGTAAAGTTTGACCTTGTGTTACAGCAGGCACATGCTCTCGCCCACTTGCACTGAAGCGTCTTTGCCCTAATTCATGCAGCCTACAGCAAATTTGTGTCTGTTCATGCCCTAATGCCATTGACTTTGTATGCAGCCACAGCACGTCTCGAATCAGACAAATATCATAGATTTGTGTTCAAATTCAAACAGAGGGAGGTTTTAGATTAAAATTGTGTTTTACAAACAGGGGACAAACATTTTAGTTGATCACAGGCACTATGACGTTCTTGCAGTGTTTAGTTCCTTGGTATGACATAAACACAGTAATGCTGTTTCATTGCTCTTAGCATTGTCCTGACATGTATCCCATTATTCATCCATTGCCCTCTCAGACAATATCATATTGAAGTTAACCTTGGACATTTAAAAGCAATTAAATTTGGTCTAAAAGACATATTTTTTCTTCTTAATCTGTTTTTGTTTCAGTAATGTTCTGTTGTATCAGATATTTTCTAGGAAATTGACTCATGACCTGCCTTTAAAGGAAATAAACTCATCTTCCATATTCGTTGCCCAAGTAAAAGCAAAGTTCACTTGAACTTGTGATTCTTTTTCCTTTTTGTGCTCTCCCATGCAGACACAAGCAGCCAGCACATTGCACAATATCAATGCAGATGGTTTTTCCAATGATAGAATACCCAAGCAGGTCCAGAACGAAGACTCACAGGACTGGTTTAGGTGGATTTTCTTTATTTCTTTATTTTATTTTATTTCTTTAAAGCTTAAAAAAAGACTTATTACAGCCCAGTCACCAGAATAAATGTTGGCATTGTACATTTCTGCAAACCATGAACACATTACAATGCACGTTTCATACGGATCATTCAATTTTCTCTAAAGTGAAGTAGTTTATGAGCTAACTTAGTGATCTGGATATGAAGGGGGTGGTGGATGGCATGTCACTTAGGCGAGACACCTGCCAATTGGCAGACCACTGTTCAAGACCAACAAACAACAAAACCATTTGTTATTTAATGAGTCATTGCTGTTTTTCCTGTGACATTTGAAGCACTAGATTTTTGTGTTTTTTTAAAGGCTTAGAGGCTTTTAAGCTCCCTAATATGGCTGTTTTTAAGCCATCCATTGCTGTTTCTCTAACAGCGACAGTGCCCCAAAAATAAGTTGTTTTTTTTGCAAAGGCATCAAAGTTTTTCTAGTGGGGATTGTGCCCCCAAAACTGGGTATATTATGCCATAATGTGATCTTTTCCCGACCATAATCAAGTTTTTTTTGTGCCTAAACGTAACTACACATTAATCACAGCGGTGTTGAAATGTAAAGTTTCTGTGGTTTGCAGAAATGTAGACATTTTTCCTGGCTATTGGGTTTCTAATTAACACAGTTTGGATGGGCTGTATTGGAGTTCATCAACACAGACAGAATTAGGAGAGCAAAACATTAAATTACTCCAATATTTTCCTTAAATGAGAGCAAACAGATGAAATGATATTTCTGTTTGCCAGAGGACATTGTAATTAGTTGAATTCACATTTGTTGTACATAAATTTACATTTAACTGTCCTTATTGGGGGTGACTTTCACAGCTCTGTCCAGGGAGCCCATATGTCTCTCCTGCAGTGAGTGGAATTATTGTTGCAAATACATGTAGTGTTACAACAAAAAGCATTTGTTTTAGTGTTTTGGTGGAAGTGGCTACTTGTGAGCATCAGCACACTAATATTTAATTCAAACTGGACTTTTTCTAATAGAAACAGGCTGTTAGGAGGCGTCACAGTTCAGGAGTCAGGTCCAGGTCACATTCATTAGCAGTGACAGAAACAATTTATTCCAAAACGATGTGGGTCAAGAATACACATCAGGGAATATTGTAGGGTTGGGGATGACAGTCTGTTGGTTAATTGGTGATATCCTTTAAAATTGTGGTTATAATTGGCTTCAAGTGACATTTTTACTTGGGGTTACCGAGTTTGAGGGTGTGCAAAGTGGATGTGTCCACAGTCCACACAAATTTGGTACTAACAGACAAGCAAATATGCAAAGTGGTTATTTATAACACTTTTCATCAGAAAAAGGATAAGTTTGATAAAGTGTGTCGGTTTATGAGGTGCTGCAGGTTAATTGTTCCCATGGAGGTTTCTTCTTCCTGCAATATTTTATGCAACATGAGTTACATGATGAAACATGTCAGTTTAATCAAAAGCTGTTGAACTATTCTGTGTGTATCAACACTTTAAATTTAATTAGCCATCTCAAAGGAAACAGGATATTTCTGTACAAGCCGTCTCAGTTTCCTCATGTAAGATTTGTTTGTTTTCGGCTTTATTGTAGCAGAACCAGCTTTTCTTCTTCTGTAAGTACATTTCCAGCAGGCAAAACAGTTGATAATACACATTTCAGGTTGAATGTTACTAACAATAAGTGAGTGTAACTCACTCTTTCTATAGTTATAGTAGGAACCTACTTTCTTCCATACAGTAATTGGGTTAAAATGATTAAAATAAATGTTTTTTTGTAAATAATGAATATATTATATATATATAATAGACCTTGTAATGTGTATTTGTCTTTTAAATCAGAGGTTTTTAATTTTTTGGTTCAGCCAAGGAGCCATCAATATGGAATGTATACAGGGGGCCTCCTCATGCATGTCCCTTGCAATAATTCAACATAGCCTATTTTTTACACTTTTGTAGTCTTAGTTATGTGACAGAACAATACAAGAGAGTAGTGACAGATTTGTTGGATTAAAATATAATCTATGAACTAAAAAACAAAAATATTATTCAATGAAATAGTCTTTTATTTAAAAAAAAAAAGTTTCTTAACATGATAATTTGATGAATCTAAAAACTTTTCATGGATCACTGGAGGGATCACTTATTTAAATAATCAAATAACTTGCAGAGAGTCTTAGCTACCTAACTGGCTACTGGCTGCTGCTTTTTAAAAATAACATTAGCTGTCAAGCTAATCTTTACAAAAAGATATGTGTATATGTGAGCAGAATTAATGGGCAACAGAACCAGAATTTAGTATCTGAGGCATTCTGGTTTCTGTTAGTAGCCTGAGTAGTATTGACCAATCATGTTTGAGTGGTTGGTAAGCAGTCCCTGTAGAAAGGCAGAGTGTATTGGCCAAAATTCAATCTCGGAACTCATCGGCGATCGTCTGAAATCTATACAGCTATGCATTCATACCAGATGCAGATATCTGTGTATAGAGCTGAGGTGATATGACTGGTGCTTGGAAGAGGAGGTCTTGGCCAGGATATCCATTTCCCACACCAGGTCTCCTGAATATTGCCCACAGAGGCTCATTGTTGTCAGACAATGGCTGTGATTGTGTAACAGCTAACAATTTAGTGATGTGAATTTCTTGTGCTGTACAAAATACTATGAAATGTAAAATTGTCTTGCTGTGTAGAATAATGTAGCAGAGTGCTGATACTCATAACAGTTGAGATGTATACCATAGTATAACAAAATAAGGAAGAAAGATACTTTTAAATTTCCATAGGAAATATAGAAAACCAGTCACTTGCGATTGGTTTAGTGACGAAGTGACAACCGCTGAAAAGTTAAGCAACGAGGAAGTGACAAAAACTGCACTTCCTCTAATAGCCACTTGAGACTGGCTCCAGAAGCAAGTCAGTCCCCATAGCATCTCAGTCTCAAGTCGTCAAAGTCCGGCACTTGGGCGATGACTTGTGGCGTCAGAAAGTGACGAAAAAAGGCGTCCTTAAACTTTGACATGATACACAGCCAGTCACTGTTATAGATTAACGATGGGAGGAAATGCCGCAGGAAAGAAGGAAAGTTAGGGCAACGAAATGCTTATAGTTGTGCATAATTAAGGGCAAGCCCGCTTTGAGTGACAGACTGTCTGGGAGATGTCACCACAGTCTGTGAGGCAGATCCACCCCTCGCTCCTCTAAAGCTCTGCCCCCTGGTCCAAATATGGTCACTTGTGGCTCCAAAAATCCAAGATAGCGATGGACCAGTGGGTGATGTCTTGGTGGCTACATCCATTGTTTTTATACAGACTGTGGTAATTTCACAAAAAAAAGTTTCGTAGTAATTTAAAAAAAAAAAACAAGAGGAACACCTGAAACATGAAATGCTAAAATATTTTTTTTAAATAAATTTTGCAAGAAAGGAAAACTGGATCATTCTCCCACCAATGCAAGATAAGGGTTACTAAACTTCATTTTCTGCAGAGCTTGACCAGCAGTTTGACCTCAGATGGTTTCATTTTTGAACACCTTGTAGCAACCATATTGCTCAGGCACAATTCTACCATAGCAATTATGATGCATTTCCACAAAATACAGCACAGTGGGCTGCAAAGTCTATTCTGTATTGTAAAGCACATACAGTGCATATGACAGGATTAAAGATTGAGATTTTTTTTTCCTTGTTTTTACTCATCCGAAGGGGAAATTTTAATTAAGGGGGGATTGGACTATAATAACAAAATAAATGAATTGGACAAATGTTTAGTTCTGAAACAAAATTCTGTGATAATATTTGTGAAGAAACAAAAAGAAGTGTAAATACATGAGGTTGGTTGGTTGGTCTCTTCCTTCATTTTCTTGCCAGTGCATTAACAGGACTTGACGAGGCGTTAGCTACAGGCTCTGCCAAACAGAATCGGAGCTGCCGGCAGTTGTTGTGGGCATCAATTGTACACTCAGTAATTGTAGATGCTTTAAAAGTGAGCCAGCTCCATCCGCTTTGCTTGGAAATTGGAAGCATATTGTACAAACGTTACAGTATGGGATTTTTGTTTTTTGCCTTTTTTTAAGTATCTGTTTCAGTCCAAGGAATCTGTTGCTCCCACAGCAAACACACAGCTTTTCACGTTGTAATTCAAAGTATCGGTCACCGAGTGTGCTCCACACATCTCTCCTGTTAACTCGGATGTCCAATCTGATGTGTCAGAAAAGGCAAAACAGAGAGCAGAGTAGGCGCGTGGCAGAGCACAGAGGGCAAAGATAATGGGCTTTTAACTGGCTGAGAAGTAAGGCCACAAACTTTTATTTCTGGCCTCAGCACAGTGCCGACTGATCATCTAACCTGAGGCAACATGTTTGGATCCTTTCGTCAAATTCTTTATGAACTTACTTTTTCAATTTTTGCAATCATGGAATATGTTGTGGTTGAGAACACTGCAACTGTGACTGTGATGAGCAGATTTTTTTTAACTTTACTTTTTTTTGTGTTGAACAAATCCTAAACTCATATAATCCATGTCATAAAATAGTAAAAAACTTTAATTAAGTTTTGAACCCAGCAGTTAATTGTGGGTAATTAAAGGGACAGTTTACCCCTAGATCAAAAATACATGTTTTAACTATTACCTGTAGTGCTCTTTATTAATCCAGGTTGTTGGAGACATCGGCTTTAGGGATGTCTGCCTTCTCTCCACTTTGATGGAACCAGATGGCACTCTGCTTGTGGTGCTCAAAGCCTAAAGGAAGCTATCTACTCAGGGAATAGAAGCTCGTGTTTGTGACAGTGCAAGACATAAACATTGATGACATCCTCCTTAGTTGAGCTATAACATGAGCTAGCTCAGTGGTGCTAGGTGAGCTAGCAGCACATGCACACTTCCCTCTGCATAGTGATACAGTTGGCATGTTTAGTAGAGGGAAAATAGTTCCGAAATGAAACTGCTTACAACTAAGTCTATGGGTTATCTTGAGTAACTGGGTACTGATTGTTGGAAAGAGACATTGCTGTTGAGTTTTTCAAAAAATTGTTTTTTGGGAGCTTTGAGCACCACAAGCTGAGTGCTATCTAGTTCCATTATAATGGGAGAGAGGGCAGACATCTCGCCAATATCTCCAACACTCTGCAACTTACACAAAAACAATTTAGACTAATGAACAGCACTACGGGTAAGAGGAAAACATTTATTTTAATCTTGGCAGTGAGCTGTCCTTTTAAAATACAAAGGAAAAACAAGAAGATGTGATACCTCGTGATCATTGGGGGTTCACGAGGGTTCAGGCCCAATGGCACTTTATCAGATCTAGTATTGATTCTGTATATTAGACAAATCCTCTGTCGTACTGAAGTTATTAATTACAGTTACTAACTGCTGCTAGTGATATCAGTCATTTCAGTCGGTTAAGTGTTTTCTACTGCACTGTAAATGCAGAAAGGTAAGATAAATGGTTGGATAAAAGTGCAGTTAGCATGAGAGCTGGAGCCCACAACCATACCCAACAGTAACCTCCAATCCTCTGTACTATATGTGAGGCTGCTCTTATGCACTGTTTCTATGAATACATATGGAAAGTAATGCACGCCAGTTTGTTTATAATGATACACAATCATGAGCCAGTAATTCATATTTAACCCACATAATTAGGAAGGCTGCAATCATGTGACCAATGTGCTGATGGCTGTAAAAAGGGAAGTAGTATAAAGAGCTAAAATCCGTGTAAGGAAGCAGGTCGGGTTGGTGGATGGGTCAAACAAACACAGGACTTTCTCCTTGTACATCATACAATTGTGAAAATGTGTTACCTATAGCCCTTTAACAAATTCAAAAAATGTTTTGACATTTCATCAATTAAAATATGAATCATAGCTATGTCTACAGATTCATGCTTTTCTCTCAAACATCAAGAGTGGTGGCTTGTCTTGAGTCTCCTTAGCGGCGCTAGCCATGGATTCCAATTCCATTCCATTTAATAGAACATAGACAGATTTGTTAACTTTCACTGACAGGCACCAGATATTTATTGATACTTTTCTGCAGAGTAATCACCTAATGGTAAAACATATTATAATTAGACCAATAGGTAATGTTGATAAGCTGTTACCTTTATTATAAGGGACCAAAAATGGCTCCTCTGGTGTTAAAGGCTGCTGACCAATGGCCTAAACCTTACCAACAAACTTTATGTTCAGTATGCTGTGTCAGTTGTGGGGGCACTAATAAGTTGGATATCATATAACACATTGTATGAGGATACATTGCTAGATTGTAAAAACTACAAAAATGAGTATTCCTTCATTCTATGTATAGAAGAGACCGTTTTTCTGTTGTTTTTCTTTAATGCCACCAAGCAGAACTTTACATTTTCCTGTATTAGTTTTAACCTCCCCCTAAAAACGAAGGGCTTGCAAGATGTTAATGCCTAGTCAAATGGTGCACCAGTTTCTCCACTTTTGAACACAAACCAGCCCGCGCAGTGTTAAGATGCTGGATGCCAGTCCTCACAACTGGCATAAATCACCGTGCACATGCCTCGTCCAGATGGAAGGATTTAGACGCATGGGAAAGGAATGAAACAAAATACGGGGGAAGACAGTCTTGTCAGTCTTGGAGGAGGGGGTGATGGGATATGGTTTCTGGACAGAGAGCATGCTAGCACAGATGTGAGTAATGAACAGGTGTAGGAAAGATAGGACAGCAATAGGTCATTATTATCCAGATGTAAGCTGTCCGAGGGTTTTTCTGTTCTTGCACATGCAGGAACTGATAATGTGCTCAGACTTTTTGATGTCTAATTAAACCCTAAACAGAGTGAGGCCACTTCCTGCCCTCATCAAAAACTCCTCTCACACAAAGTTCTTTCTTTCCAAGTTTCAGCACGTTAGGTGGTAAAATTGCTTCTAATAGGCGGTCAGGACTACAGTGTGCATGAAGTGTATTAGCATGCAGTGTGGCACATGGTGCACTCTCATCAGCTTGTCAAACAAAATTACAGGTGCAGAATACACAGTGAATCATTCATCACCTCACAATGTCCTCCCTGGTCTCCAACTGCTTCCTCTTTGTTTAGCAGTGGTGCTCTATTGGAGATTCATCCAATCAATGTAATTGCGGGTGATTGTTTGATTCAATCTAGTGCCTCCTTACAATCGTTGCTACAATCAATGGCCATTGCTCCCGTCTTCCTGCTGTCACACTGAAGGATTATCCAGGCACGCTTCGAGAAGAGAAATTATTTTATGTGAAGATTTATCTGATTATTTCTGAAGAATTAAGCACTTTTATACCTGCACTAAAGTCGCCTCTTATGTTCGCCATTATGAATTGACTACATTATTTAACAAGCCATACATAAAAAATGCTGATTAATATTGGAAATCAAGACTTCTCCCTCTTTAATTGCCTCCGCTGTCTTTTCACATTCAATATATATTGGCCACAGAGAATGAAGTCTTTGTCTCGAGGAGAATTTGCATTAAATCTTACATTTGTCTGCAGTTCTACTTCTTTTTAATGATTCTCCTCATCAGGTATTTCACATTAGGTGACATGAGCTTTTGGAGTTCAGAAACAAAGGATTTGACTGCTCAGCATTCATTGAAATCTTTGTGAGGTACATGTAGCTTATAATGATGAGCTTTGTAACAACGCAGAGAAATTAATCACCAGTTGTGCTATTTATGTGCCGGCGTTTATGATCAATGAAACTGTGAACTTGTCTGAAATTATGAAAATAGATTTAAGACAGTGGCAATCAAGCTAAATATTTCTAATCTGAGGCTGTGACTCCAAGTCAAATATTTCTTCTCTAGCAAAAAAAAAAAACAACAAAAAAAACTTTTTATCTGCGACATTGATCATGTGTGATTTATTTGAGGCTGTATTTGGAAATCCTCTCATTAGATTCTTTAATAAAGATGAACTTTGATGCCACAGACAGCTACGCGGGGCTCTGTCTGAATTCTCCTCCAGTGTGCTGACAGGCTGCTAATCCTCCCCTCTCATATCAGCTCCTTCTGAAATCACAGCTTAGTTTTCATCAAGCCGGGCCGGTTGATGGTAATGAGCTTGGCATTTTCAGAGTCATACTGATACGGGTTGTAGTACATAACACCAAGGAACTCGTTTACCCAAATATCCATCAAATAGGTGATATATTTATACAGGTTTTTTTTATTTCAAATCACTGGAATCTTTAAAATCAAAGCTCTTCTCTGTTAATGGACCGAGCAACCAGCAGTAAAAGCATGTATTAATCTAAAGGAGGATAAGTAATTGCAGCTATTTTTGGAGCATATTGAAATGTCAGAATATAATACGACTGGCTGCGCCTCCTTTCTCGCCCTCTGAATGCTGCTCTTAGATAATGAAACTCAACATGTACTTTATAAGTGCGATTTGTCTCTGCATTTTCCAGCCGGGGCAGTGTTTGTCAGCTTGCTCCTCTTTGCCACGGTGCTGAGCAGTAGCGATGGCCTAAGCTGTGCTGATGGATGGCTTGGCTGCAGGCAGCCAGGCGCTGGTGCTCGCCTCGGCTCCCACCGACGCAACGCGACCCTTTAGCCCAGGGGTATGGCTTGGAATGCAGCTATTTGAGCAGCCCGGAAGATTTCACTAGCTCATTATAGTCAAGTGTTGAGCACACACACACACACATGGGCAGCTTCACGTATATGCGCTCAAACACAGCAACCACTTAGGATGCAGGTCCATATGCACTGAGGGCAGGATTCACTGGAGCCTCACAAAAAATAAATAAATAAATAAGAGGAGAAAACCACGAGATTGCGCACGGTCACCACGGTGTGTCCGGAAACATTTACAGAAAATTGCTCACGTTTTAGTCAGAACCGAGACAATGAGACAATTTTACAATTTTAGAACAGCGGCATCATTATAGAGGAAGCAGATCTGCAGCAGATTTACTCCTCAGGCAGGATGGGTTTTTTAGGACTATAACAGGTGCACTGTCAGATTCTGTGCCCGTTAATTATGTTTGCTTGCGTAAGTAGAGCTTGTAATTTTGTTTGCTTCTTCCAATGGCATTCACAGCTTACTCTGCATTCACTTAAGTTATGTAGAGAAATAGAATTTGTCAGAGCTGAAAGGTGAGACAGTATTGCTTTAATGGGTTTGCAATGATTGGCACTGCTTATGACGGCACAATTTTTAAATTACAGCTGTAGAGTTGTATTAATTTAGTTAAATCAATTTTAATTTAAGGATAAGTTCTAATATATTAACAATTATCACAGCGTAATACAGAGATAGCATTTGCTCTGCACATATAGCTAAAGCACATACAATATAGTAGCTCATATGCATATGTATGAGTGTCACCAGAGAGTGTGGAGAGTCGGCCAGGAAGCACAGAGCCACAGAGCAATTAAGGGTTTAGTGTCTCGCTCAAGGAGACTTTGAGAGAAGTTGACACTCGCTGGGGAACTGGAGACCACCTTTAACCCAAAGCCTGTCCCAGTTATGACCATTACTGAGGAAAAAGAAATCCAAGATACTGCAGTGAAACTGTATAGGGCTGAATGCCAATTTTAGAGATTTTTTTTACCACTATAATTCTTTCTTATCCTGCTTTCCAAAATTTGTTTTCATATACAACTAATTAGCACCAGCAAACACATTTGGCATGAGATGTTATGCTGCCTGCATTATGTTTTTTAATCAGCAGAATGAGGAGGTATTTGTTAAATGTATCTGCAAAACATTCACTGTTAACAGTTTTCATTTCTACAGTATCTGCTCCTGAAGACTAAAGCACGAGTCACATTTTATATATTTAGAAAACTCATAGCAATTGGTTAAATTGGCTAATGAAGCTCTAGCCAAAGTTCAGTCAGGAAAACAAAACTTTTCATGCTCAGGCTGCCTTGTACGCATGCTCAATCACTGTCTCTAGGTGTCATTGTCTGGGTAGGTAAGTTGAGTCATCAGCCGATTCTCTGCCTATCATCTTACTGCTCCTCATTTTAAATATGGTTCTTTCTCTGCTGTAGTTCTTTCTTGCTTTTCTTTCCTCCACCACCCCATCACCACCTAGTCTTTACGGATTCGTCAGCCTCATCTGCCTCAGCAGTCAGCAGCCTCAGAGTCATCAGCCACCAGTCATCAGCCACCACCACCCGTGTCTGAACTCATGGGGTAATTTACCTTGCTGCCACTCAGATGTCCCTTGATAAGAAAATATCTTGCGCCAAAGACTTCCGTAAAATCTTAATCTGTTAATCTGTACACTTCCATATTAAATATTATCTTTACTTCATTCCTCTGTCTCTCCTGATTGAAATATATTTTTTAAATGACACTGCAACAATGTGAAATGGATAAATAGTGAATGGATTGTATTTACATAGTACTCTCTAATATTTGTATTGGATGGGTCAAACAAACACAGGACTTTCACCTGGGAGGCCAAGGTTTGTATATTGTGTAAAACCAAATTCAAGGTAGTTTATTTTAACTGACACACGTCATGTCGCATCATGTCACATTCGTTATGTCAGATCACTTACATCACATTACATTACATACCAAACATACTTTTTACAACCCAAACCATGATCTTCTTTCTAAACCCAACTAGTTTGGCACCTAAATCTTTATATTAACAAAAGTGAGACCTAATGAAACCGCTCTTGAGCCATCTATCCTTTCTTAACCACTAAGCAGGCTGAGCAAAGTACTCCAGATATCCCTCTCCCCAGCAACGCTTTCCAGCTCCTCCTGGAGGGCCCCGAGGCATTCCCAGGCCAAAGGAGGTACGCAATGCCTCAGCATGTTCTGGGTCTGCCCCGGGGCCTCCTACCAATTGGACATGCCTTGAACACCTCTGATGGGAGGCACCCAGGAGGCATCCTGATCAGATGCCCAAATCACCTCAACTGACCCTTTTTGATTGTCCTGATGACAAGTGACATTTAATAGGTTGATAACAGCTTTTTGACACAAGTAGTAGGTGTAGCACACCCCTTCTATCCCATCTACAGACCCAGATACACCAAATTGACATCAAAGAATTAGAGGCGATAAAGGCCAACTTTTGCATCGCCTCACGTCACCCTTGTCTCAGTCAACAAGTTGTGCTGCAGTTAGCACATCACCAACACAGCCTGATGTTGATAAAACCAAGGATTTTTGCCATGCACTACTGAACAAAAACGTACACCCTCTTGACTTTAGCTGGTGATTTGCTATCGTCAATTCCATTTTTTCTTCTTGTGCAGTGAGTTGAGCTGCCAATGAGAGTGATTTCCCTCAGGGATTAGCTCTGACGGGTCTGATGCTGATTTAACATACTGAATCCGCTAAAGTACAGCTGACAAGGGACGATGGGTGATGATGAGTGTCAAGGGTGTCGGACACACTACAAAAAACACCCGGTCTCACTCTGAAGTGGTCGAAATCTTGCGCTTGGGTAGTGACTTTCGGCATCAGACGCTGATGAAAAAAGCCATCCTGTAACTTCGCCATGATATGCAGCACTTTGCTGTTATAGTTTAACTGCGCTCAGAGGTGTCAGGGGCCAACACGGCTTGACGAGGACGAAAGATAAGGCGGCATAAGTCCAAGTTAGGCGGACTGGAGACGGGTCCAACAAACACTGACTTTCACCTAGGATAGTGGTGTTCATGTCCCGTAAGATTATAAAGCCAAACCCTGTTCTTTTTTCCTAAACCCAACCACGACACAGAATGTAAACGGTAAACTTCCTGTGAAAATGGAAGTGTGTTTCTAAAGAAGACAATGCATGTAATGGGCAGAACTTGACACAGCGTCCCAGAACGTCAACAACCAACACACCCAGGGTACCTTGCAGGTTGTATCTGGACGTGGAAAGTCCATGACCAAACATCAATATGTGATGAGGTCAGAGTGAGAATGTGTTGGCAAAAACTGGGCAACAGATGTCCATGGACGGCCAACCGTCGGCTTGTGGTGTCAGGACACTATGAGGCTAATAACCACTAGTAATGGGTATTTATTAGAGTGGTAACATTCTCAATGGGCATCTCTGCCCACCATGCAGTGCAATGCTCTGAGTCTATTCATCTACGTTACTGCTGTCATTGATGTTTAAATCTAATAAATACTACACATACACCCTGTGATTAAAGTTCTTTTCCTGGACTGGTTGCTGCAGAGTTTACAGGATAGTTGGCTGGAGCACTTACAGTTCCTGCTGTGGACCTGTTGTTGACAGTAAATCCGGAAGCAGGTTTCACTCTAGAGACAAATCAAAGGGGAGTGTTGATGCATTGTGGGAAAACAGGTAAAGTAAGGAATCTGCAGTAAAGTTGCTTACAGCGTCAAATGTGCGTAGATTATTCCCTGGCCCTTCTCCAAACTGTCACTCAGCTCTTTGTTGACTTACCCAGCTGTAATGAGAAACACTCAGCCATGGCCACCCCGTGAGTCCAGTTAGCTTTTTGATTTATTGAAATCCACTGCTGGCCTGTGCTGAGTCACCAGCTCTGTGGTGAAAGCCAGACTGATACTTCACAGTTCCTGTCCCTGCTTTCACTCTGCTTAGTATCATCACGCTGTCAGACATTTTTCTTTGCCTCTACTGTAGCAAAGGGTGCAGTCATTTATCCAGCAAAGCCACAATCGACAGAGGACTCTTGTGTTGGGTAGCTGATGCCTAAAAATTATTACACTTATAAATCCACTGCTTTTTCTGGGTTAAAAGAATATGTACATCAACAAACCGTATATTTATGTATTCCCAATCCAATTATTTTCTAAGCGAGTGTGAATGCCAAGATATTTCCTACCAATATACTTAATGTACCGCAGTTGCTAATAGTAATAATTTCTCATCATAAAGAATTGGATGACATTAGTCCAGCTGGCTGTGGTCATTCCTCAGAACATATCACACAGCATTAATTCAGGCTGGAAGCTTTTGTAAAGTCATTCTGAGCCTTTAGTTTTAAATATTGTGTAAATGGCAGTGGAATACAGCTGAAAATACAAACAGAGCACAGATGAAAGAAGACCTGCAGAGTAACCTTGTATCATATGATTTTCATTCATTTGTAAATTTGCAACAGGATTTACATTCAGAGGCAAAGTTTGGTCCCAATGCAGGAAGAGTCTGAGTCTATATTCAGTTTGAGCATTATGCATGTGGTGTATCAACAAATGTATCTGCAAATGTAGATGCATTTTTAGATGTTTAATTTATGTTTAGGTATTTATTAAAAAAACATGCATCAAAAATGTCAATTTAATTAATTAATTGAATCTGAAAAACGAGTGTGAAATGTTTCTGCTATACCATTTTCTGAAGTTATTTATCTACAAATGTAGATGTAGTATAAGCAAATATAAAAATATTGTATCCAAAAGTATTAAAATGACACTTTTTTCATTACTATTATCTATAAAGACTCCTTTGAAACAAATAGAGATAATCACAACTACTCATACACAGTCTACTACATATGATGTTCTCTTGTTTTAATTTAATTACATTTATTTTATTTTATTTTATTTGAATCAGAATTATCAATTACAGTGCAAGATTATTTTAAATATTTTTTATTTTTTTAATTTATACTTATGGCACTTTTATGGCACCCAATTATTGCATGTTCTTTTAAATAATTGAATATTCATGTATTAATAACTAAGTCATGCATTGCCACTATCGTAGCTGCCACTGGACATTGGTCTAATAATGTTATATTAAAAAATGAATAAAATAATATTCTTAAAGGACCAATATGTAATTTCTGGCCATGTACTCCAAGGAAATAGTGGGTGGCATTCATTCATTCATACTGGGTCAGTATTATCTACCAACCACTAACTTACAGCAGAGTACAGTGAAAATAATATTGCTGTGTATGGCATCAGCCTGTAATTTATGTCATAGCTTGCTTTGCTAAGTTTGAGCAAGATCATACTGGCAAGAAAACAGCCTGTCAAAATTATATATTAACCCTATTTTGACCATTTTTTTTTTGGCCTTTATTTTGGCCTTTATTAGATAGGACAGGTTGAGTGTTAAGGAGGGAGAGAGAGGGGAGATGACATGCAGCAAAGGGCTGATGGTCAGAATTGAGCCCAGGGCCGCTGCAGCAAGCACAGCCCGCTCTACCAGGTGAGTTACTGGGAACCCCAGAACATATTTTTTTATGTTTTATGTTGTCAATAGTTGTGATGGAAATATGTTTCACTAAATAGTCAGCATCAACTAGATGTCACCTCCCAGTCTAAAAGAACTGTCTTAAATGGTGGACAGCCATGCCAATGTTAGTCTGTTCCCAGTCAAACAGTGTTTCCCCCCTGTTAAAATACATAGCGCACACCAGTATATCACTTCATTTCAGATGGTATACAAACTGTTATATGGTTGCTTGCCATCTTAATGTTATAAGGAGTTATGCAGTATACATGAAAATGTATGGAGTGCTGCAGGAATGAGTGGTAAAACATGGAAATTAGTTAGCATTTTTGCACATCTGGTTCCCTTGTCTCGAAGTCAATAGGTTTTTGAGTGGGTGTTTTGTTTAGATGCCTGAAATAAGGTCAATGGTTCACACAGGCTTTAGAGACTTTAACATTTTGTTCTACATCATAAATTATATCAGTAAATACCCCACTCATGAATTTTGAAGTGTTTAAATATCTTTAAAAGGAGATTGCTAACAAGTGATTAAATGAGACTGTAGAACATCATCACACTGAACATGGCTTTACTGCCTTGTTGTGGTGGCGATATTAAAGTAATCTGTTGTTTATAGCCTAACGTTGGGTTTTTACTTCTGTTGATTACATTTAAGCTTCAGAAATCATAAAAGTCTGTGGCACGTTGGTACTGTACTGTGGTTAGCATCGTTACCTCACAGCAAGAGGGTTCCTAGTTCGAACGTGCAGACTCTGCTATGTTCTCCCTGTGTCAGCGTGGGTTTTCTGTGGATACTCCTGCTTCCTCCCACAGTCCAGAGACATGCGGGTTAATTGGTGACTCTAAACAGGTGTGAATGTGAGTGTGAATGGCTGTATGTCTCTATGTGTTAGACCTGCAAAGTCTGGTGACCTGTCCAGGGTGTAACCCGCCTCTTGCCCAGTGTCAGCTGGGATAGGCTCCAGCACCCTTTGAGGATAAGCGGTTATTGCAAATGAATGAAATCATAAAAGTGGTGTTAATATGTGAAGATTACCTGTCTGAACAAAACATGTCGGTGTCATAAATGTTTGTTTGCCACAGAGCTCGTGTTCTGCAGTAATCAAAAATCCAGTGGAAAAATCCATAGGCTTTTTGTCAAGAGCTAAGATGAAGTTAACTCCTGGGTCCTTCTACATAAAAACGTCACCCCTGCAGCAATTTATTGGTGTGGATGTATCCGTTATGTTAAATGAGCAATTTCTGGCTCTTCTTACTTTAGGTTAGACTGGATGCTACAGTGACTTACTATCAACTCTTAAGGTGGAAGTGTTATTACAAGATAGGATGACCCAGGGCTAGCTGGTTAGCATGCTAATTCTAGTAGATACCTCTGCAACACAGTAAATACGTAGAGGTCAGTGTTGATATAACTTCAACTCAGCGACTTCTTCACACTTTGTAATTGTAATTTTTTGTTTTAAACAAAAATTCTGGTGATATCTTACACCGTTTTCAAAATGAATATGATGCTTGAAGGTATTTAAAGTTAAGTATCTGAAGGAAAATTGTGCAGAAACTGTGTAGTTATAAACATGAGAGTTAGATTAAGAAGAGCTTGAAAACACCACAGTTGTTTTTCCTTCTTAATCCCATTAATTTAATTTTCTGCTTTTCCTAAATGCTCCTAAACACTTTGTTTACACTTTAATTTGTGTGGTGTTTTAAGTCTTAATAGCTGCAATGGTGAGATTGATGCTTCTATTATGTTATGGCTGGGAGAATAAAAGCGTGATTATTTTCATAGCTTATCTTTTCTTGTCTGTTATGATTCCATTTTCACCACAGTGCAAGTCCTGGCAAAGACTTATACGCTTAGAAGCCTTATCAGAGCTTCCTTTCAGCCTTGCTACGCCTTTGTAGAAAAATCTCTCTGCACTTGCTTCTTCCACTCGCTCCATCTTCCTTTAGCCTGCATCTCTGGAACATTGATGATAATCACTGAAACCTTAGACATACGCCAGCAGCGTGACAATCTCTGGACATCCTGTTTTTCCATGTTGACCACAAACATCTCTCCTCTGTCCTGTTACTTACTCAAGTTGTCAAGTCGTTATTAATCGTTTTTAGACGAGATACTTCAAAGTCCTCATTTGTTAACCTTCATTTGTCATAGACTCCCCAAGCTGATCCCAGGCAATTACTCATTGTTGAAGATGGGAAGATGAGCAGTCCATAATCAAGCAGCTCAGAGTTAAGAAACTCTTTGTGATTGATAGTGAGTTGTCATTAATGGCAAAATAATAAAGGCGCAGCGTGCCACGGGGATGCCTGACAGGCAATGGAATTGAGAAAAGATGAATTAATTACACATCTTCTCATTGAAACAGTCTATGGACCGCATTGCCTCCACTCACTCATTTTAAGTGCTTCCTTTTTGTCCTTGAGAAAGTTTCCTTTTCAAGCTTTGCCGCCTGTGGTTTATCAGGCTTCGGAAAAGATACTGTTTGACACGCATTCAGACATCGTGTTTGGATTCTTTTTTTAACCTACTTTAATAGATTCTGTAAGCACGTGAAGAAAACAAAAAAAAAAATCAAGAATGCAGAATAAATGAGGTTTTGAAATGTTGATTGGAGCACTGAATCCATATGTTTCATCATGATGAAGCATTTATCTCTCTGATAAGACGAAAACAGTGTCCACTCACCAGAAGAAAATGTTGGCATTGTGCGTTTCTGCAAACCATGCACGTATTACATTTTGCACATTCCACTGTTTCTTAACGTTTCTAAAGTGACATAGTATATAAGATGACTTTGTCATTAAGAGGGGGAGGGGATGATGGATGATGTGAAACCAAGGCGAGACGTCTGCCAAGCTGCAGACGACTGTTTGAGAATAACAAACAACAAAAAGCGGTACGTAACTCTCATTTTAGCGGCCAAATGTTTGTGGTTTTTAGGGACTCATTGTGTTTTACCTGTGGCTTTTCAGCCTTCAAATATCGGTGATTTTTAGGGATTTGTTGTTTTTCCCGCAGCTTTTTTGCCTCCAACATCTTAGCAACTTCTGGCTCTTATTCCAGTCACTTTTTAGCCCAAAAATGTGGGTGTTTTTTGGGGACCCATTGCTTTTTTTGCACCTTTATAGCTCAGAAACATGAGTGTTTTTTAGGGAGTTGTTGCTGTGTTTTAGCCCCTTTATTTGAGTCATTGTTTTACCTGTGGCTTTTCAGCCCCAAAATGTGGGTGATTTTTAGGGATTCATTGCTGTTTTTCCTGTGTTCTTTTAACACCCAAACATGGGTTTTTTAGGGATCCATTGCTTTTTACTGCAGCTTTTTCACAACCCAAATGTGGGTGTTTATTAGGGATCTATTGCTTTTTCGGGCAGCTTTTTAGCCCCCAAGTGTTACTGTTTTTAGGTACCTGTTGCTGTTTTTCCTGTGGCGTTTCAGCCCCAAAATATATGTGATTTTTTTGGGATCCATTGCTTTTTCCTGCAGCTTTTAAGTCCCCAAATGTGGGTGTTTATTAAAGATCTGTTGGTTTTTCCTGTGGCTTTTAAGCCCCCAAACATGAGAGTTTTTCTGGGACCTGTTGCTGTATTTCTGTGGCTATTTAGCCCCAACATATGGGTATTTTTAGTGACTAGTACTTCTTCTTCCTGCTGCTTTTTAGCCTCCAAACATAGGTGTTTTTTAGAGACCAATCACTTTGTTTCCTGTGGCTTTTTAGCCCCCTAATGTGGGTATTTTTTAGTAACCCATTGCTTTTTTTGCCAGCGGGAATTGTGCCATGAAAAAAAGCTGTTTTCTTTAAAACATTGATGCTTTCCAGTGGGGACTGTTCCCCCCACACAGGGCAATTTAAGCCAAAATATGATCTTTTCCTAACAATAAGTAATTTGTTTTTGTGCCTGAACCTACCTGCACATTAACCACAGCGTTGTTGCAATGTAAAGTTTCAATATATCCCTGACTTAACTTAATGTATCCGTGGTTTGCAGGAGCACACAATGCCAACATTTTTTTCTGTTGATTGGGTTGCAATCAAAGAAAGCAATAGGAGAACAACAAGATGACATTTTCCCCCAAAGAAATCTACTGCCACACAACTCTGAAAACTACTGCCTCAAAAAAAAAAAAGATACAAAATGATCTTTTTGATTCCTCATAATCACTACCCAAAAGTGTTTTTGGGAGAAAGAATGACATCAACAAGATTCCTGCACCATGCCGCATTAACTGTCGTTGTTGTGACTTTCTCAGGAGGAGGTGTAAGGAGAAACAGTTCATTAAAATCTCAGCGCACACTGGGACATAAAAGAGATATCACCTTATGTGCTTCAGACTGACAATCAGTGAGCACCAAACTGGTCCCCTGGAGGGCTACAATGCATGATTGTCAAAACATGGAAAGTCAGGCTGTGAATTTTGCCAAAATGGAATCCCACAATATCTCAAAATTCTGGGCAGCAGATTCTCTCTTTTCTTACTATTATTCTCACTTGAAAATACAATGGTTGTGAAAACTTAAAACTCTCATTCTTTCAAAATCACTGCTGTAGTTACTGCTCTCTGCTTTGGGCCGAATTTGTAAATTGTACTTGATGCTGTCAGAAAAAGTCTGTCAAGGTCAGATATTCTAGGATGCGTTTTCATTTTTGTCACAGTTCATCACTGATGCTTTTTGTCGTTCTCTAAGTGAAAAAAAAACTGCTTATAATAACTGTCTGTGAAGTGGAGAAGCACAACAAAGCATTCATACATCGCAGAATTATGATTCATTGTTCTTCAATAGACGTAGTGAATCCACTGTCCTACCAGAGAGCCACTAATGAGCTGTTGAGGTTTCAAAAAGTCCAGAATATCCACAGAAAAATAGTCACGGAAACGACAGCGGGTTTGCACAGAGTTCAGCATGTGCCTTTCATTGTTGCATGACAAACAACTGAGGCACAGCAGGGGGTAAAGCAAATAGTAATGTGTGTGCCAGGAGGGAGAGCAGCGAGGAATACAAACGAGGATGAGAGCAAAGACTTGTGAAAGGAAAGAGGTCGAAGGAAATCGGTTTCAATTACGTTCAGAAAGGTCAACTGTTGTGATGACAGATTGTTAGACATGCAGTGAGTGCACATTATTAATAATCCATACATCCATATAATGAACAGTCATGAATACTAATTGTTGAAATAAAACACACAGTATATGGCTTCACTGGGAGCTCATTCCTGCAACCTCAAGCTCTTGTTTTTCTGGATGCTCTTTCCTTGTTGATTTCTATACCATGATACTGTAAAGCCCCTTTGACCCGAACAGTCACTAGGAGATACACCAATTATTTCGACACGACTTGACATGTAGGTCACACATCTAGTCTCAAAACAGCAATGTACTTGGTGTTATGGAGTCATGATGGAAGAAGTGAATGATGCACAGAGTCTGGAAATGGAGGGAGTCTTTTAAAATTAAATGTGATTGTCGTATTTTAGGTTACATACAGTATGCATGAGCTGATTATTTATTAATGTATGTATGATTCTATGCCTTTGTCCCTTTGCTCTTTTCTTATTTCTCAATTAAGTTTTCATTGTTTTATTATGATTAATTTAAAATTATTATTTTTGTTATTTTCCTTTTCTTTGTTTGGGTCTTGTGATATTTTATCATCATATCTTATTATTGTCATAAATTGGCTTTTTATCCATCTTTAAGCTACTTTTTGTGATACACATGCTAGATCTTGGTCTTTTTTAACTATATATTTTAACAAATTCAAATGATTTTAAGTCATCAGAAGTCTGGATCTTATGTTATCGGTGAATCAGTCACAGCAAATGCTAGCGGCAGCTTGGCCTCAGCCCCTGTTGTGCCAAACAGCATCAGCGAAACACTGATATTTAACGTGAAACTTCTTCATTTAGTGTTTTTACCATTTTAAATCACTTAGTTCATTTGTTGTGGAGAAGGGACGACCTCTGGGTATAATTCAGCTCTTGATAAAAACCTCATGAAGGTCTGGATGTTAAGGTGGTGGAGAAAAATGGTGAGCGCACATTAGCAGGAGCTGTGCCATCAGCCCCTCCGCAACAAGCTGAACAGCATAGGAGAAACACTGATTACCAATGTGAAGCTGCTTTATTTAGTGGTTAAATCACCTGGTCCATTAGTTTTGGAGAGGTGGAGAACTCTTTGGATAATTCATCTGCTGAACAGTCCTAACCAGGAGAAACTGACTTTTGTAATTGGTTTGACTGAGAGACCCTTAGCAGCAGAAAATAACATATTTTTCATTTAAAAGGGGAGCTTACACTTCTCATATAAGATAAAGGCTTAATGCTGATTAGTGTTAACTGTTTTGGCTTCCACTAGTAAATTAAATTCACCAAAATGACCTTCGCAAGAGGAAATTCTTGTACTTATTTAGCACTGAATTTGAATTGCATTGTTTATCTCACAGTTGACTATCTAAATTAACTTTTATCTGGTTCAGATGATATTTATTGGAGACAAAAAAGGGATGTTTTTAGATGAACAAGCTGAATAAATTTAAGATGATATCATTACAACTTCAAATCAACCCTTTTTTAAGACATGCTGTTCCTCAAGGCTCAATTCTTGGTCCACACCTGTTTTCTAGTTTATTATTGTTACGCCCCACCCTTAGGCGGCCCTATGGGGCGAACAAAACTCTAAATCTGACTCAAAAAAAGCAATCACACGAACACCTTTAAAACACTCAAATGCATGGGATTTATTAAAATTAAAAGAAACACACAAGACACACAAAAATCCCAGGGGGAGAGGCAGCAGGACCAGCAGTCCCCACACCAGAACCTCTCCCCCTTGCTGCTGGCACAGGAGCTCTTAAATACCTCCATGCCAGGTGCACTGCACCTCGTTACCTGATGCAGCACACCTGGATAGATCTACAAGGGAGGGAAGCAGAACAGAGCACATGCAGAGCACATACAGCAGAACAGGGCACATACAGCCGTAACACCCCCACCCTTAAAACAATGAATAAATAGGATGTCATACTCACAAGTACTGGGCCAATTAGGGCTTAACACAATATCCCATACTTCAGTGAGAAATACTATTTATTCATTGAAAGTATATGTGACAATGTGGAGATGAGTGTTACTTACCAAGGCTGTATGATTGGACTACTGTTAATGGAAGGTGTCGATTTTGGTCAAATTTGGACTGAAGATCTGAACAAAAGGGCCAACTAAGCTAAGCCAGCCAAAAGTGGGTGCCACTCCCACCAGGTGCAAAATGGCTACCACCATGAGATGAAAAGAGAAAACCACCACAAAACTAAACGAGGTTACTGCATTTACCAACACCAAAACAATAACACAGGTGACCAACACAAAAGTGGAGTGCAACAGCCACATACTAAAAGGATCATAACAAGTAGCCCAGCTACAAAGTTGCTGCTATGCCAACAGCAACACACAAAGATCCAACAAAGTGAACTACCACTACCACAAAACAAAGTGGACACCATATGGTCTTCAACCACACAAGTGACTGATGGATGCAGGAAACCAGCAACACAACTTCACCTGATTAATTGGGAAGCCACACCCACCACTCTAAGATCCAATGATCTGTGGGGTGACTACATCCCAACCCCAGAAAAGGTCACGACGAATTTGCTACAACAAATACCCAACAGTAAGACACAAGTGACCACACCAAAAAGTGGACTGCAACAACCACAGAACAAAATGGTCACAATGTAGTTCACCACTACACAAATGTTGCCAACTTACACCTAAGCAGCAACGCACAAGTGACCCAACAAGTGTGGAGTGCAGTGACCACAACCCTAAAGGTCACAAACCACAAGTTACTGCACACAAGTATTCATCATAGCGACACAAAACCATGACCAGTACTAGTCATCTCAAACAAAGCAAATCATAATGAAGTTGCTCTGCAATGTGCAAAAAAAACTAGACATTGTTGAGGCACCCCAACCCTGACCTACCTACCAAGACAGTTAACTAACCTAGCTAGTCTTCAGTGGCCTGCCGAGCTCGAGGCGGCTTTAAACGCTGAACTCAGTGCATCACAGAAGACCAAAGAAGTAGCCAGCTGTAATACACTAAAGCGTGCCTCCACTCAGGGTTACCACCAAGAATAAAAAAGGCAAAATAACAAAGTGGCAAGTTCTTACCTGCCCAGTGACTACCTAGTCAGGGTGCTCAAAACTAACATTTCAAATAAACACAGAGCAACAACCACAAAATAATTTAACAAAAGAGATGACTCACAAAAAAAAGGCCACAAGATACACACAAAAACTTACATTTACTTCACCTCATGGATGTTCTAATCCCGGACGAGCCCCCAATTGTTACGCCCCACCCTTAGGCGGCCCTATGGGGCGAACAAAACTCCAAATCTGACTCAAAAAAAGCAATCACACGAACACCTTTAAAACACTCAAATGCATGGGATTTATTAAAATTAAAAGAAACACACAAGACACACAAAAATCCCATGGGGGAGAGGCAGCAGGACCAGCAGTCCCCACACCAGAACCTCTCCCCCTTGCTGCTGGCACAGGAGCTCTTAAATACCTCCATGCCAGGTGCACTGCACCTCGTTACCTGATGCAGCACACCTGGATAGATCTACAAGGGAGGGAAGCAGAACAGAGCACATGCAGAGCACATACAGCAGAACAGGGCACATACAGCCGTAACAATTATTGTTTTGCTGATGACACACAACTGTAGCTCTTAGTTTTTTTTTTAACTGTAATGAATCTATGAAGCTGGTACTATTCAAAACTGCATCTTTCTAAAAATATTGTACAACTTCAGTGATATGACTAAACACATATTTGTTTTGTTAAGTTTGACCAACTTGGTATGCACAATTACTCAAATTAAAGTGGTATTCTTGCAGTGTAGTGTTGCACTTCCATTGGGCTGTTGGACCTTCTACATGTCCCACAATGAAACTCTTCTCATTGCCAGGGTTTTTTATTAAACATTAGCTTGAAAGCCAATCAAGATTTTAAGGTTAAATTGGTGTAGCACCCCTACAATTATCTTGCTTAAACACAGTGATCTCGATAAGAGACAGTGGACACCTTCACCAGCCTGTGTTAACATTATAGTTTGTGAGACTAAGCAGAGAAATATTAGAGCCTATACAACACAATAACGCCCAGTGGTAGTATCACATATGCAGATTTTTACCAGGCAATGTCTTATGTGATGTAAAGACAGCAAAATCATTTCCATTTTTAATTTGGATTTTATTTATTTGTTTATTTTGACACATGCTAATTTTCTTCTTGCTCACTTAGCTGTCTGCTTTGAATAAAAGTAAAGAAAATGCCCCGAAACAAAACCAATTAACAAATTTGGTCCCAAAACGCAGCAGAAAGATGACACACAGGCCTAATTATCAGCTTATTGGAACGTGATCTCAACTGTCTGCTTCTCACATTCATCCACTGCCTTCATTTCATCTCTAGCAGCAGTAATTAAGCAAAGCCCTGTGTGTGTGTGTGTATTTTGTCTCATAATCATGTGAATGATGAAATATAGCTGAAATGTACATTTTAACATAAATCACAGCAGCTCATGTAAATATTATGATAAAGCTGGTCATGATGCTGGTAATGGACTTAAATAGTCGAGAGATGATTGCAGGAATCATGTGAAAATATTTTTTAAATGCAACCGTGATGGTGTCTGATATAATTATGCAGTAACACAGTCAACCATCTGAGCTGAGAGTGACTGGTCTGAATCTGCCTCTAAAGCACAGTATTGAAAACTGATTTTCTGACCAGTTCAAGGACCACATGTTCCTCTATGGGTTCATAAAACCATTTCAAAACCAATTCAATGGTGTAAAAGTAATGCTTTTCAACCCTCTCACGAGGCTGCTTTTCTTTTTTCCTTCTCTTTATTTCATGGGGCCGCAAGGTCTTTACCACAGTGTGGTAAAACCCATTGAGACAGAGCTGCAAATGTTTATTTCATCAAAACATGGAAAATAAATACAGTTTTGCTTGGAGGACTCTACTGCTGTAAAAATTGTTAAATACATCATTGGATGCATCATCTTAAAAATACAAAAGGAGTTTTTAAGCGAATGATTAAATATGAAGTGTATTAGAGCATTAACAAAGATGTCTTTTGTTTGTTTCCTGTTTTAATGTGTACAGTGTAAAGTAAATAAAATCCTAGTTAGTGAATGTGATAGTCTTACTAATGATGGATCGATGCTGTGAAGGATGTACACAATAAATATCATCTGTCACTGTAGATGCATTGTGTTGTAAAGAAGAGAAAAACAAGTCTCTTAATGTTTGTTGTTAGTGCACCTCACTTTCCAAAAGTCTGACGAATGAAGGCTCAGTAGGGTCTCCAAGGTAAATTGATCCTACCTGTGGATGTAGTAAACAAAAACATCAGCACTTTCCGACGATATAATGTTGCACAGAAGCTGGTTTTCTCACATGTAACATGCAAACAAGGTTTCAAATTTAGCCTCCCCTTGCTCTTCCTTTCCTTCTCCCTCATCTGCTTTCACTATCTGATTTAATTTTAAAACAATTGTGTATCAAATCTGACTCCTTCCAAAGGGGTTTGAGAATCAAGCTGGAAGCGATAATGAGATGCAGGCTAAGCCCCTTGTGTGAAGCATATAGTTTGGAAGCATAATTAATATTCATGTTGTTAGCCTGTATGCAACAAATCCCTGTTGAGTAAATGCAGTGTTCTTGTCACAAGCGGCTGTTTATGTGGAGGAAACAAGTGGAGAAAGAGCCACAGTCAGCATCTGCCTCTTCATTCTAGTGCTTACAATACAAAACTCAAATTACGAGCAGCTAGTTATCTGTAAACAGAGTGAGTGTTGGTGAGAAATTGTCTCTCAGAAGATTTCAGATTACTGTTTCCTAATACAGCCAATCAGCAGAAAGAGAAATGCACATACTGCAGAAACTGGTGTTCTCTGCTGAAATTAGGTTTTTCAGAAGATGTTTAAAAGTGCAGGTATTTTACGATCATCTGTAGCTGAGTTACTTAAGTGTTTCTACATCATGGCCATTAAATAAAAAAAGAAGCCTTATTAGGAATCATCATTAATTAAAACTTACAAGCTCGGATGAAATTTGGTCAAAAAATATTTTTGTTTCATTTAAACTGTTTTCTGTTTCCTAACAGAGTTAATGGAGAAGCCTGAGGTAATGTTAGTATAATAATTACATTTACGACGAATAATTGCATGAATAATTCATTACAGCGTTTTTAAAAATTGCTTTAGAGAAATTACTCCCACAAATAGCAAAATAAAGAAATGTATCCACGGAGAAGTTGTTTAATTAATAAGTGTTTAGGTGGGTGAACTTTTAATCGTAGCTCTGATAAAGGCTTAAGTAATGTACAGTATGTCAAAAAATGTGAAAAAGATGTGGAAGACAAGATAAAGAGGCTTGTATCTGAGGTCCAGTACTTCTCCTATATGTCTGTTTTCTTTCGTCATCTTTTTAGTGTAGTTACATCTGTTATAATGCCATTGTGTTTCATTAGATATTCCCACCCGGTTTCACAGAAATATATGAAATGACCATGACCTCTTAACACCATATTACTTTGTGGTGGCACGTAATGTGGTAAAGCAGCTCGGTCTCATGTTCACTGTGAGCAAGAAAGTCATATTGGGCAGTTCCTGTGTGAATGCAAAGTAAATTATTTGTTTTAATAACAACATAGCGTGCTTTACGTTACATTTCGTTTGTAACAACCACACTTCTTTTAAGCCAAACCATGATGTTTTTTTCTAACTAGAATAAAGAGCAAAAAAGTCCACATAGGACACTGGAAGCGGTGGATGGGTGAAAGCAAACAGAGGACTTTCCCTCATGAGATGACTTTTCGTCAGACTAAAAGTCAAAGTTGAGGTCTTTTAACATCATGCAGGTCCTTTATATAGTCAGTCACTTTACTACGTACATAACATCCCATACAAAACAAACAGTTATTATACCTGAAAACAAGATCTTTGTCTGTGCCTAACCATGTAGGTTTGGAGCCTAAACCCAGCCATGCCACCATGTAATTTAACACATTCTGTGCCAATACCACCATGTAATGTTAAGAGTTTGTGGCCATTTCACAAATTTCTGTGAGGTAGCATTCTATATTCAAATATTCTATATATGTTCTACTGCATGTAGTATATATTCAAATACTGACTTTTGTAATATCTCATGACACACTTTAAAGTCTCAAATTCCTAAGACCTTCACTTTCTGGGCCCAACTCCATAATCAATTTCCCCACAAAACCAATCAAATGTTTTCCAAAAAGTGAAAGGAGCCACTATAATGTTCACTTGATGGTAATCTAGATTTTTTTTTCCTTCTTTCAAGGTGTTTTATTAGTATAATGACAATTACAATATAATAAAATACCAACCCTGTCTCCCAAGAATTCTGTTTTATGTCGTAATTGCCAACTGGATTATGTTCAGACATGTTTCTGTCAGGTAAAGAAACACCTTGTACCTTCTAAGGAGGAGGTTGGGGAGAATGGCGAGCGTACAAAGTGTGGGATCTTGACACCAGAACTTAAGGTTCGTGTCAAGACTCCTGTCTTAGGTTTAGGCCACAACAGCACTTTGGTTAAGGTTGGGGAAAGATTGTGATTTCAGTTAAATGTCATTAAAAAAGATAATTTAAACTCTGCTGTCCCTACAAGTAAATACTGCAGCATATTGAAGATTGCCTGTTTTGGCAGAAAAGAGCTGAAATATGTTGTCAGTGAACATTTTGCTCATACATTCAGTATCAATACTTTTGTGTCTTGCCAGATACGTTAATTAGCAACATTTCCTCATTATGTCAGAAAACATAATTTGCTCTGCATTACTTTTCCCTCAGAACATATTTGCTGGTTGAAATTAGTTGTATATAAAAATAATTTCTAGGAGACAGCGATGAATATACAGTAAAAACTGTCACTGTATTTTCAACCTATAAAGACAAAACACACAAAAATGTCCCTCACTTTGTCCAACATCAGTTTCTTAAAATCCATTCACCTGGCTGTCATAATTTTACCCCTATTTTGTGGGGAAAAAAAGCTGGTTTATTTTGCCGCTGTCCTCGGTGTCCAGATAATCTATCCAAACATTACAGTTCTCAGAAAGTAATTTTTTCCACTGATTATATCTAAAAGTCTTCCTGTCCTCCGAATTACAGGCTTCTTTCATGCTTGCAATAACAACGTTTTTCCCCCTTGTCTGTAATATCAAAGCAGAAGTATTGGTCCTGTGCATTTTTTGTGGCACTGTACTTTCCATTTCTCACTTTTACAGAGCCTATGATATTGCAGGATAGCATCTCAAAAGCCTACAGGTTGTGAAATTTAAATCATGTCAGTACAACCCTATCCTGCAAGTCCAAGTGGCCTCGCAGCACTATGAGCAGTGCATTTTAAAGCCAAGAGGCTCATGGCACGCAGCACGGGGCTGGAAGCTAGTCAGCTAGCTGCAAGCCACACATGCCAAAGGCCCCAGGAAAAGCCATTCACTACCCACTACCACTGCAAGGTTCAATGGGAGAGAACAATAGCAGGCAAGCTCCCGTAGATTCTCTCGTGCCCTCTGCTTTCAGGGAAACGTGTGTAAAAAAGGCCTTCATGGCTGCCAAAGTACCACTGGCCTCTTTTTGCTATCAGTCTCTGCAGAATCTGATCAAGAAGGATGTCCACGGCTTCTGCCACGACCGCTGGGAGCCCTCCTTCCAGGAGCACCTGTGCCTCCAAACTGAAACCAAAACCCTTCCAGTTTGGCTGAAGCAAGAGAACATGTAGCCTTGCTTGGAGATGAGCCTGGGCACACATGCAAACACTCACCACATCACCCCTTTTGTATTTGTCAACCATTTAAATGCCCAACAAGATATTCAGTTCCTGTTGCTAAGCTGTACCATCCTTTACTCTACATGAAGGGTTGAAAGTTAAAGAAAAGAAGCCAACATATAAAAAAATAGGCAAAGTATTAACAATAACGTGATTAATGTGTTAAAGCTGTAGAGTACCTGAGTCCTGTGTCAACTTAAAAATCACATCTAGAACAATCCTAGACATCCTGACAAAGGCTTCTCTGCATGATGCAGGCTGTAACAGGTTTGCATAATTGATTAGCTTACCCTTACATTTCACCTCGGCGTAGTGAGTATAAAGAACGATCTCATTATGACTCCCTACCTTAGGGGTTGTTTTGCTAATAGATGTTCATGTAAACTGTTAACCATTGTGCCTTTATTGCTTTGCCTCAACAACAATACAATAACAGTATCAATAGAGTAAATACAATAGAACATTAAAGGAGTATTCAGTATTTTTAGTACCTGCGTTTTATGCTTGGTAATTTATAAGAGAAAGGGAGTATGACCAGAAATCTGTCATCAGGGTGACCAAATGGGACAGCTGAAAATCTAGGGATGGCACACAACAACCTAAAGCCATAACTGAATTTCAAGGATTCCATTATGCTGTTGAAGCATATAGGCCAGCTGGAAACTATATGGAGAGTTGAGGAATTGCATACTGATATACACTGGTCTCTTACTTTACAGTTAATATTACTAATTATCAGATTTGCATAGACTAATGGTGGTACACTTAATTTTGAGTGCTACAACAATCCTGTTTTAATGTGTTATGTATCTATACATGTGAGGTGATTTATTGTTCTCCAAATAGGCTGGGTGTTCATTTCCTTAAAAAGACAAAAATACAACTTTATTTTGAAGGTGTACATTATTTGTTAGGAACAAACAAGCCTTTTCAAGTTCAGGGAAGACTTATGGGACTTGTGTAGCAGAATGAGGAAGAACATAAATTGAGCAAAGCTTTAAATAAAAAGTCTCAAGCATGAGGTCATGATCAGAAATGAGTTAGGGCACATGAGCCTACCCAGCACGAAAACAGGCTGAACAAGAAAAATAGAGACAAAGATTCTTCAACTCCAACTCCACTCAGCTATTAAATTAAGAGTTATGTTGTGTTAACACTGGGCGTGTGCATGAATGAATTACACATAAAGCTAATGTAAAGATTAGTTGCGAAGTCCTGCTGGGAGGCGCAGTGGACAACGCAGCGACACGAATGAGTAGGACATAAGACGCTGAGCATGTACTGGTGGAAGTTGATTCATCAATTCAGTGATTTCATGCTTGTATGACGCAAGTTAATTTTGCATATGAGGCGGGTCAACACAAAATATGCTAGCATTGAAACTTGCATGACTACATATGTTAAAACATTTTAAGAAAGTTATTTAATTAGCCACCAGACTATTATTTTATGAGCAACCAGCATTGCTAGCATAAACCGCACATGATAACTTGTGTGCTAATTGATAACATGGTGATGATTAGCGTAGCTTTTAGCTACAAACTGCTGTTAGCCACAATGGTCAGCCAACAATATTTCTCTGTCACAAAATGTAAATACATGAAAGCAGTTTAAGAAAGACATTGCTAAAAAAATAAATCCCTATTATGTCAAGTTTTCACCTTCATTCATCAACATCAGCTGTAGCTTGACAAACTGAGCTCAAATGAATTGAACAAACAGCAGGCCCCTTGCAAGCTTGTTAATTAGCCATTGGGCTGTTGTTAATATTTTATGAGCAACAAACACTGCTAGCATCAACTGCACGTGCTAGCTTGTGTGCTAATCAGATGAATGGTAAATGGACTGCATTTATATAGTGCTTTTTAAGTCTTAATGACCAATCAAAGTGCTTTACAACATAAGCCAGCATTCAGCCACTCACACACATTCATACAATGGTGGCCGAGGCTACTGCAGAGTGCCACCTGCTCATCAGGAGCGATAACCATTCACACACACACACACTCACACACTGATGGCACAGCCATTGGGAACAATTTTGGGTTCAGTATCTCACCCAGTGACATTTTCAACATGTAGACTATAGAGGGGATTGAACCACCAACCTCTGTGTAGTGGACAACTCATAGACACAGAGTGAACTGAAAGGACTTTGAACTGATTGACAGGGTCATTTGAACAGTTCAAAAGAAAGAGGCTATTATTGGTAGTTGTTATGGTGACAACACACGTCAATGGGCCCTTCAAGTGAGTCACAATCGCTAGCTGGAGAGCTCTATATTGCCCTTTGCTGACACCTGTTTTCCTTATAAAACAGAAAAATTCAACCATACAGTTTCTCTCTTTTATAGGACTAAGACTAGCCTTGTTATCTTATCAGACAACACACTTCACACAAACTCCACAAAAACAAAATAAAACTCACTAAAATCGTCTTGGTTGATGTTCGTCTTTTCACTCTTCTAACAATCACCAACTCAGGTGTGGTTGAAATAACCACTTAAATCACTGAGTTAGATGTGAAACTATGCTGATTTACATGCTGTTGATCACCACAATCTTTCTCATCCTCTCAGATGCCGGCTGAGCAGTGGCTTTGTCAGGGATGATGTCACTTTTCAGGTCCTTGCCACTGACCCCACGCTTGTTGGGGTCATTTCATCTTTCAAAGCATTAGAGGTGTTGGAGATGAACTCTCTGAGGAGGATCTCTTTGTAGGAATAGATGCTGATGATCAGGGACATCAGCTGAGTGATCTCTGCCAGGAAGGCAAATGTCTCTGCAGCTCTCACTTGTTCTTCAGAGGTAGCTACAATGCATCATGTTTAGACAGATATGCAATTATTGGCAACAAATAACAGGGAAATACGTTAATATCTTAAATGCAATCAATTGCTCATTTAAAAACAAACTACTCTGCTGCTTGTTAATGCGAAACCTTACCTCAGCAAGCTTGTGACTTGCTGCAAGTGTTTATACGGAAGTTAGCTCGCTGCAATGGTTGCAATAGCAATGGTACACATAGAAAATGGCCGCCTCTCTGACCATCCTGCCACACTAATTTAAATGGGACTGTTATTTCCACTTATTTTACGTCTTTGGGATGCTCTACCGCAGTTCTACCTCCTGAGACCCAGCAGGCACACAGGCCAAGGACCATGAGGGTTCTTAAGGGAGCTTGGCACCCTCAGTTGTAATATTTGTCTCATCTGTTTAACTTTTCTATAGAAAAATGGTCAACATCGGAAAAATTACTGGTCAAGATAAATGTGACTATCACTTAGCTGTTGTTTTAGAACCACAGGACAGCGCTGTATGATATGTGTAAGGCCGGGGAAGCATGCGTAGATCCGTTATCTGAAACAGAGTAGACACAGAACGTATCACTGAGTTGGGTTTCTTAAGGTTTTTGCACACTGAGTCCATTTTTTTCGTGTGAAATTGTTGCACTTCTAAAAATAGATACGACCTCACGTTGTGTCAGATATGTTTGCACACTGACTGAGACTTGTCCGTCATTAAAATTTTGAGAACAGGTTCGATTTCCTGGGTTTTTCGCTGCCGTCAGAAGCCTTAAAGGCCTTTGCACACTGAGTCTGTTGTTTTCAGAAAAACAAACAAACTTGTTTTTCAATGCGTCATCCAAAAAAAAATTGTTACACACAAAAACATTGCACACTGATTCCGATGCGTTTATTGTTCTAATTGTTGTGAAAATTCACAATCCAAGGTACCTATCTGGCTGTCATCACTCCCTCCCTGTCTTGCATTTGGGGAGCTGTCCTCTGTCTCTGCATTCTGTGTGTGGTCCATATCCTCCTCCTCTTCATCATCAGCCACCTGAACATTACTATCTGACCTGCTGAAAGTGAGCTATCTGAGTTATGAAATGATTCTGTTCCTCCTGTTCCTCTGTCCCGCTGCCGCATTTTCTTCACTGATTCTTGATCAAACGTCTCTAAAGGCTTCTGACAGATGCGAAAAATGCAGAAAATGGAACCTGTTCTGAAAATTTTAACGATGGACGAAAGTTTCGGACTTAGCGTGCAAACATAACTGACACAATATGAGGTCGTATTTAGTTTTAGACATGCAACAATTTCAGACAAAAAAAGAGAGACTCAGTGTGCAGAGGCCTTTAGCCTGCTTGTTTTTTTAGAACTTTCAGCCCTATGTCCATTTCCCTCCCATCGTAGCAATCTACAGACAGATGGGACACTGTGAAGAGATAGTCAACAACAGATATAGAAGTGAGAGATGGAAGCCACCAACAGCTGTTTCTACAGGCTTCCTTCTGATTTTGACAGAAAATTGTTAATAGGTTCAAAATATATTTAGCGCTCTGCTAGTGCTATGGTCTTATCTGAGTGCTCTGATTAATGAATGTATTCTTTAATTTTGAGATAGTAGCCATATGTTGTTATTTAGCCTTTCTGTACTGCATGGTTAAATCAACAAAAAAATTTTATAAGAGAATGAAAATTCCCAATAACAATTTTTGAGAGCCCCCTCAGTCACTTTATCCTGGCACCTGGTCTGCTGCCAGATGAAACAGTGATGCTTACAAATGCCATTTAACACACATAAAATTGGTGGGCCAACTTTCCCTGCCAACAATAGTAAAAACATTATATAATGTTAAGAAAGAGACACAATGTGTGTTTGGTAAAGTAACAGTCCAATATAGTAGGAGGTGTAAATAAAACACCATCTTTACATTGAATACAGATTAAAGCTTTGAAACACAGACATAGCTTGGTGCCATATTAAGTTTGTAGACGGTTATAAAATACACCATAACTGTTTTGTACAGTGTGACAGGAACCCTGTGGCTAAAAAGCCTGTGTTAGTTTCACAGTGAAACAGTGGACAGGCATTTATATCTGCTTTTAACGCTGACTGCTGAGGCACAATTCCTAACTCCTGTTTTCAGCTGAGTTAATTTTTCATTTTCAGCAACACTGAGGCATCAGAGGTAGCAAATCAGAGGTGACAAAGACTTATGCAGAGGTCTTTAATATATCAAAATCAGAGACATCCCAGGTGTTTTTTTTCCACACTTGCAGGCAGACACACAAATGGTCCTGAATACCAAATCATTCTCCGCACATTTCACAAACGGCCTTGAAAATCCTGAGGACAAATTGACAATTTCAGGTGATTTTTTACTTCCACATCCACAGCTGACAAATAATGGCACCAGCCATTACATAATCTCACTTTGTTCGGCGTGTTCAGTCGTAGCTAGCAGCTTCTTAGCTATTATGGGCACTCAGAAAAGAGCAAAGACAGAGAGGAGGCAGCAATCATGTCCATCATTATATATACTTTTTTGCCATATTTTCTCATCTGCAAGTTAAATACAATATAATATATCTGTTTGGAAGGAATACTGTTCACACTCACTTTATTAGGTACACCTGTTCAGCTGCTTGTTAACGCAAATAATCAGCTGACCATGTGGCAGCACCTCGATGCATTCAGGCATGTAGACATGGTCAAGACGACCTGCGAAGTTCAAACTGAGCATCAGAATGTAGAAAAAAGGGTACTGAATGTGGCATGGTTGTTAGTGAACAAGATACAGGAATAGAAAATATCCAGTGAGCAGCAGTTCCCTGGGTGAAAATGCCGTGTTGATGCCAGAGGTCAGAGGAGAATGGCCAGACTGGTTCAACAGTAACTCAAATAACCACTCGTTACAACCAAGGTATGCAGAGGACCATCTCTGAATGAACAACACTTCGAGCCTTGAAGCAGATGGGCTACAGCAGCAGAAGACCACACCAGGTGCCACTCCTGTCAGCGAAGAACAGGAAGCTGAGGCTACAGTTCACACAGGCTCACCAAAACTGGACAACAGAAGACTAGAAAAACGTTGCCTGGTCTGATGAGTCTCGATTTCTGCTGCCACATTCAGATGGTAGGGTCAGAATTCGACGTACACAACATGAAAGCATGGATCCATCCTGCCTTGTATCAACGGCTCAGGCTGCTGGTGGTGGTGTAATGGTGTGGGGGAGATTTTCTTGGCACACTTTGGGCCCCTTCGTACCAACTGAGCATGGTTTAAACACCACAGCCTACCTGAGTATTGTTGCTGACCGTTTGTACTCACCAGATCTCAATCCAATAGAGCACCTTCGGGCAAGCGGTGGAGATGTGTGATGCTATCATGTCAAAATATGGACCAAAATCTCTGAGGAATGTTTCCAGCACCTTGTTGAATCTATGCCACCAAGGTTTAAGGCAGCTCTGAAGGCAAAAGTGGGTCCAACCTGGTACTAGCAAGGTGTTAAGAGGCCGGTGGTGAGTGTATATTCAACATAATTACTGTATTTTTTCATGTTTAATTAGGTACAGATATCTTTAAATGTAATTCTAAATATTCAGTATGTCTCTATAACATTAAATATTCATGACTAAATAAGCTCTTTGGTAAAATAACCCAAAAGATTATCCTCTGTTCATGTTGGACTGCATTGCTCACAATAAAAAGCTGACCTTTAAGACACAACAAAGTGTGCCGTTTTGAGTAACAATACAGTATTCCTGGTAAATTTGAGAATCAGCCATGCACCCTCTGACATATGCTACAAGTAAAGAGATTTTTAAGTAACCCATTAAAAGCCAGTTAACTGAGATAGTTTTCGGCCACACACAATTTAGTCCCAACAGTCACAGTTGGACCAATTTCATGCTTCTGTGATCAAACAAAGTACTTAAATGGTTTAGCATCTGCGAATAAGTCCAACATTAGAAATCCAGAGCAGTCCTGTCCCTACCTGTATCTGCAGCCACATATGCTGTAATATATAATGCCATAGAGAAAGGGCAGGTGACAGAAGAACAGCACACTGTATGCAAACAAATTAACCGTCATGTACTTATGTTAGTTAATTATCGAAAGGGCTCGTGCAGCATACGGAACAATCAGCCTGTCTCAGTCCCACAATGCTCCTGGTCGTGTAGCGGCCAGGAGAGTCCTTCTACTCTGTGGTGAAAAGGTCATCCTGCCTCAGCCTCTGTGGAGGCCTGTGGCAGTCACACGGAAATGAAAATGTCCCCGTGTGATGTGACAATTAATCTGACTGCTGTTAACAAGGTAAGAACATCCGACGTGTGTGCATCTGTTCAGAGGGGTCTTTCTTTCTTCTTCTGCAGCGTCCTCCCTTTTTGCGTTTCAGCCGAGATGGAGCTGTTACACTGTTTACCTCCCTTTTCAAAGCCAATTATTTTGTTCATCAGAATGTAACGATGTGAGCTATTTTTTTTTCCGGCTCCTTGTCACCGACTGAGCACAATTAATTCAATGCAGAGGCGAACATTTTCTTCAAGACTCCTCTTTCTCTACACTTAATTGGAAGCATAAATGCTTTGTAAGACGGCACGCCGGCTCGCTGTCAGGAAAAGTTTAGCATGTGTTCGTGTGCACGTCTACATGTCTGTCTGGCCGGCTATTTGACTGTCTGTGTGTGTCTGAACCTTTGACCTGTCAATTCATACGTTTGTTTACCTCTCTTGACAAGACATCAAAATGAGTATTACTTGGAGGGGAAGGAAAACACAGTGTGAGTGAATACAGAATGCCTGTAATTGGGTCTTATTTCACAGCCAGACAACACAGAGGAGAGCGCAATGGTTTGCATGAGAATTACAACAACTGTTGACTGTTATTTTGATGAGAACGACTTTGACTATTCAACTCCAGTACATATACAGCAAGCAAGCAAATGAGCAAACAGACAAGCAACCAAATGCAGTCCACAGGGGCATAGGTACAAAAACTCTAGGCCTCTCAGAAGGAATATTAATCTGCTGCATTTGGGATGTCTGCAGCCTCCTTTGCATCTCACCAACCATCGTTTAACTCCAATAGTTAGGGAGTTACAATTCCTTTAATGTAAAGATTAATAAACTGAGACTGCTAAAGAAAAATTGTGACATTTTTCACCCTGGGTCTCATTCTCATTATTGTCATAATTATGTATATTCTTACTGATAGGTTGTAATAATTTGTTGTATCCATTAGAGGGACAGATTTGAGAAACGTGACTCAGAGAGATTAATGGAAGAGTCACTTCCAACAATATCTCCTGCTCATTAAGAGTATACAATCAATTCAACATTGCAGTCCTGACACAATGTCAGACTCACAGTGAACTGTTTTTGTTTGTTTGTTTTGTTTCAAAAGGAGCAAAATCAATGCAACAGAGACAACTGGCAACCTGCAGTACTTAAAATTGAGGGCATTGCGAAAGTGCCCAAAAGCTGCACTTCCTCTAATGGCCACTTGAGGCTGGCTCCAAGATTGAGTTAGTCCCTATACACCCCTATGTTTACAGCCTGGTTCAAAAAGTAGTTATTGGTCTCTATACTTAATTTCCATGTTAATGACAACTGTATGGGGTTGAATTTTTATACCACTTACCCGTTTAAATGTTAGCAAGGCTTAAAGTTGCACATAATTGGGGGGGTAAGTAGCTACCAGGGCAACAGTGTTAGTTTGTTTACATAACTATCATGTATCTGCAAATTCAACAGACTATAGGTGTAGCTGTAGCTGTTGCTCTTTCAGTGTGTTTGCAGTTGATGAAAGTTTATTGTGATGTTTTAGTTTCCTAAAAGTCTTGTTCAACATATGGTTGTATTAAAAGACCCTCTTAGGAGTCAGATGTTCAAGTTTTGCTTAAATGATCTTAAGCCTGTTTTTTACTGGGAAAAATTAGCATTAGCGTTATTGTAGTCAACCATAGACAGTATATACACCAAGCCAGCAGCTAGCATTAGGGCAGGGGTAGACACTCTGCAGCTCTGGAGCCTTTAGCTCCTCTCCAGTGGCTCCCTTAAAAAAAACATCATATGGAAATTAATCATTTTTATCTTTAACATTTTAATTTTCATAATCAGCGCTGTAAGCCTAAAGAGAATTTGACATTTTTCAATTGTAAAAATAAACACAGAATAAAAAAGTTTTAACATTTTGGCAACTAAAATAAGTGTCAACCCTCTTCAGCCCGGCACCCTTCCCTCTACATTTAGCCAAATTTCAATAGCGGTGGCTACAGTAGTCTTGAGTCTCCCTAGCTTGGCTAGCTATGGATTCAAATCCAAAAAGGGAAACATTTTGGAGGAAAACAGAATTTAATTGTGTGTGAAGATATTTGTTTGCTTTTCCTGCCAACTCTGCAAAGCTGAAGTTCCAAATAATCATACATAGCCCGCTGCAGTGCCCCCTGGTGGTAAAATATATTAATGAATGCTCATTTGGACCTATTTGTAATGTTGATAGGCTAATTTACCTTCATTATAAGATTCAATATGTTTTGCAGCACCAGGTTGGTTAAAAATGGCTCTATTGATAGTGAAGGTCTGCATGTTCACTTCTGTCCCAAAAACTTTGAGGTGGCAATGACCAAAATGCCAAACTCAAGGCATCAGCACAGGAGTCCACCAGGCTCCTAGGAAGTATGCTGGGCTTTGACGCCACTTTTTGTAGTGGTCAAACAACTCCTGAGTCTGTCTCACAATGCCAGTGGGCCTAAAAAGACTTTTCCCATAGACTAACATTTTTTTTAACGTCACACTCCCTGCCAAATGACTTGTTTCACTACCAGGATTTAATCCATTCTGTGTGATAACATTTGGAAAGTCTATAAGAGCGCAAGATTAAATCCTTTTATCCCCAAAACTGGAAGTAGCTCGCTCGGCCAGCGGAAATCTCTAATGTGCTTGCTCTATGGGCTCAATAATGTGGAAACAGTGCTGATTATCTGAGTTATCTTATACTACAGTAATAGAGATTTTTTTGGCTTCATGCACCACTGATCAACTTACATAGGAATGAAAAGGGTCCCGCCTCCAACGCTGTATCCAGGTCTCTTAACACATCCATGGAGTCCACAAATCAATTTCATTATTCATTATCTATACAGTCTATGAGCAGAACCAGTAGTGCCATCTTTTTTATTCCACACACTCTTCTTCCTTGTCAAAACCTGGCACCTACATTACCTTCAATGCAACATGACTTCTGACCTCTACGTGTGTTATGCTAGTAGCTGCTAATGTAACCAGTTAGCCTTAAGCAGAGATGAAGAGCTGGCTACAGTGGTCTGGTGAGGTCACTTCTTTCAATTGCAACACCCCCAGATTTTTCCCCTTCAAACTCGTAGTAAATGGTAAGTGGACTGCATAGCTGCCTTTCTAGTCTTCTGACCTCTCAAAGCACTTTTTACACTACGAGCCACATTCACCCATCCACACAACCATTCATACACTGATGGCCAAGGCTACTTTACAAGGTGCCACCTGCTACTCAGTTTATTTCTTTAACACACACATTCACACACCGAGTATCTTGCTCAAGGATACTTCGACATGCTGGAGGAGCGGAGGATCGAACAGTCGATTTTGAGATTTGTGGAAGACCCACACAGACATTGGCTCAAGTGACATTACTTAAGGCAATCCATCAGATTTCACGTAGCTTCCACTGGAGCCATAAAAGCCTCTATGAAACTTTTATGCAGAAATACTCCTCAAGAACTGTAAACAGACGTTCATGTGTAAAATTGATGCAGCCCTCCTTTAGGGAGAATACCTAAAGCAGACAAGACGGAGAAAACAAATGAAGACACTGCATTTTGTCTGTCAAGTTCTGAGAATGTGTTATAGTCATAACAAGTACATCTACTATGAAACTTCTTGCATAGAGTTCCCTCTCACAGATATCAGGCCAAAGTATCCTTGTAATAGTAATTGTTCTTTGGGCAAAGTCATTTAGACATAGTAGACTTATTAAACGTATTAAGATTAAAACAGATAGAAGTGTGACCTTCAGAATGTCAGGTTCAGCGTAACATAAAAATTATCTTACACTTGTGTAATATAATACAAATCTTGTCCTGGAAATATATCCCCTGAGATTTTTACTAATCAGCATGGTATAATATTACCACTGCCAAGTTCCACATAAAAGGCTTTACTCTATTTACCTGACTTGAGGAAAAGATTATGGATTAATGGAGTTAAGAGCTTATGTTTCATATCTCCAAATGCTGATACATCTATCTCAGTTTGTGTTTTGGACGACACTGTCTTTTTGACTTTCATTTGTTCATCAGAAAGACACTTCATCTCATTTAAATCCTGTACTGGTTCTAGCATCTGCTTTATTGCTATGTAGATCCCACTCTGACACATAAATAAAGCTGTAAATGTACAGAAACATACTGTGGAGCTGCAGCACAGCCACGGTATCTTGTTATAATAAGAGCATCCTCTTGTTGTAATGTGGTGCTTTTTTTCACGAGACTATAAGCAGCAAGCCTCAGCTGAAGGTTAGAAGAGGAACAAAGATAGTGGGACATGCTGTCCTGTAAAGAATAATGCAGCTCTCAAATTTCACTTTGCTTCTCTCTCTGATAGAGTAGACAAAGTCCTTTGTAGTATCCGCATACTAATGACAATGACAATAAATATTATACTGCTACGGAGAGCACAGTCCCATTGTGTGTTAGCGCTGAAAGGAAGGAAAAGTTGAATAGTTCATCAGCGGCCTCTTGCTGCATAAAAGATATGCAATTGGCATACATTGTGTTTCACAATAAAAGCCACCCCGTCTTTCACTAGCTGAACGCTTTTAATGTGAAGCAACCACAGTAGGAAATGTTGGATTTGCATTAGCACTGATATGACGCAGTTCTGACACAGTGTAAAGAGTGAACAGTAACGAGCGAGGCGATATCAATGAGATAAATAGGAATAGGACGCCATTAATGTTTACATCTTGCACTGTCATGGGCATGGGCCTCTTGTCCATGAGTAGATGGAGGAGCTGGAAAGTGTTACTGGGGAGAGGGACATCTGAAATGCTTTGAACGGCCTGCTGCACCCGCAACACAGCTTCGGATAAGTGGTTGAAAATGGATGGGCTGTCATGAGCATGGGCCTCTTGTCGATGAGTAGATGCACACCTGCTTCTGCACCGTGATACAGTTGCTGGTAGTAGTAGGGAAGAAAGAAAATAGATCCTACATGAAACTGCTCACAACAACAGTTGCTAGAAGAAAATGGTGGCGTTTTGCAAACCAAAAATACATTACATTTGCACATTTCATGTATCTTAACATCGCATCTAAAGTGACATACTATATAGGCTAACTTTGTCATCTGGAGATGGAAGGTATGGTGGATGGTGTGTCAACTAGTCCAGACATCTGCCAAGCTGCAGACCACTGCTGGAAACAGGAAACAACAACACCACTTGTCTTTGGCAATGTTTCCGCCAGTATTTGTGGCACCAGACCTGGGTGTTTTAAGTGACACATAGCTGCCAAATGTGGGTATTTTGAGCCAAAAAAAAACGTTCTTTTCCTAACCTCTACCAAGATGTTTTTAAGGCTGAATCCTTACTATACATTAACCACAGCGTTGTTGAGTGATGTAGAGTTTCATTGTATCTGCTACAAAATATTGTGGGAATGTATCATATCCATGGTTTACAGAAATGTTCAATGCAAACTTTTTTTTGGTGACTGAGGTGCACAAGGTCTGTGGATTATCTTGAGTAACCAGGTCATGATTTCTGGAAAGAGACAATGCTGTTGAGTTTTTCAAATGTATTTTGTTCGGCGCTTTGAGCACCACAAGCTGAGTGCCATCTAGTTCCATATATTGGAGAGAAGGCAGACATCTCTATGGTCTATATCTCCATCACTCAGCAGCTCAAACTGAAACAATCTAAACTGATAAATACAACTTCAGGTAAGAAGAAAAATATGCATTTTTGATTTGGGGGTGAACTGTCCCTTTAAGAGAAACCAAATCAAATTAAAGCTTCTTCAGTAAGTTTAAAACCTAACTCTTAGTTTTTAGATGGTACCACAGACGAAGGGTTTTTAGTAAAGATATACGCCTTCACCTTCAAGAGTCAAAACATGAGGTATTCTGCAGGGGTGACTGCTGTCCATGTCAGTAAGCCTGCCTTATGTCCCAGCAGGCTGCTGTGGGTCAGTCATCTCGGACAGAGTGCAGCCTCTGACAGGGACAAAGAGAAGAATGAAAATGAATGTGCCACATAAACACATGGGAGATCCACTCAATCGAGCCTGATAGCAAAAACGCATTGGTTGACATTTTTCTAACTGACCCAGCCCACACAAGCACATTTCCAACCTTTAAAATATGCATGATGGTAAAAAAAAAAAAGAAAAGCCTTCCACGCAATGATTTAGCTAAACCCGCTGATATTAGCAAACACAGGCAATGCAAAAAAAAACCGAGCCTTCCAAGTATATTTTCATTTTGAATCATTTGATATAATCCTTCTACCTCAAGCTTTAGATTTGTAAATGTAACCCATTTATTGTAATGAGCATTAAATCCCCTTACAGTTATGTGTGCACACTCCATTTATTTTTGATTAAAATATCCTGCACGATTTCTGCAGACTCCTTGACAAAATGGTAATTAAAGAACACAAATCCTCTCATTGCTTTAATAAAGGAAATTAATTCAGTCCGTAGTTTTTGTGTTGCCACAGGATGTGGACTTTACACATTGAAGTGGGCCGTGAATGCTATGTTTATACACTATAGAGAGTTCAGTTTACCACAAAATATCACACAAAGAGCAGACAAAAGGATGTATTACGTTTTATATTCATCTTCAAATAATTATATCCCTTCATAGAGGGATATCATTATTACTGAGAGGGGTCATTGGTCTTTCATATAACACCTTAGTATCACAGGACGTAACTGAAACACGCAGAAAATCATTATTTTCTGCAGGTTTTTTTTAGCGTTGCTGCATGTTGCGCTTGACTGTAGCTGTTAAATAATGTACTAACAGATATTGATTAATGAACCCAGAGAGGAAACACTCTGAATGTGTGGAAAAGCGCAGTGGCCCACATGTTTTGAGCTCTGCCTCTGATTGGCTCTTTATGGCCAAAGGCAATGAGTGGTCCTTGCTCTGTGCTATACTAATGGGAATTTGATACTAGGCAATGAATTATGATTCTGTTTAGCTTTGTACCTTGTTTAATTTTTAAAACTACCAATGGCAAACACAATGAGAGTCAGCTTAGGGTAGAAAAATGTGTGTTTTTGTTGTGTGTTTGGCCGTGCGGGGGCTGCTGATGTGTACAAAGAGCCACACCATGTCAAAGGGTTGATATGATTGATATTTCTTATTTCAGATATTCATAAAGGGCATTTGGTCGACCTTCCGAGTCACTTTCTGATGCATCTGTGTGGCTGATAAAAAGCACAGGCCTGAAAACCTGAGTGTGTGTTGCAGGGAACTTGACAGCATCTCCCGTGTTTATGGTCACACGTGTGTAAATCATGTCAGCTGAGACATAAATTGTTTATTTCCCTGCATATCTTCCACAGCGTCCATTAAAAGTCATGCAGCATTAAACTGGGTGAAAGGCTGATTTTTAAGCCAAATGACTGTTTGTCAATAACGATGTCATGCATTAGTCATAGTTTATTATAGAGTGTGGTATTGGATTAAAAGGATTTATACTGGCTGTGGTTTAATTGCATTTTCTTTGTCACCTCCGCTCTGCCCATGTGTTGGCGCTCATCCCTATCTGTTTACCATCCAAGTCTTAAGTTAGACCTCTGCAGCTTTCTGAATCACCTCATTGACAGTGAGTTAGGTCATGAACACCCCCGGGCATCGATAATTACAGCCTGACATGTCCTGCACAGCAACACGCTGACCGTCAAGTTGGGTTTATAGGCATGGAGACCAATGTGCAATGACACTGTTGACATATAACCCTAAATGAGATTGAAAAACAGTGCCGTACAGTATACTGCTCAAGCGTCTTAACAGCCTCTGATGGCTGAATGAAAGAAGAGGTAAACATGCTCAGATAAGGTGCTAGATTTTGCTTCGAGGAAAGTTTGATCACTGTTCTTGGACACCCAATGCATTCTTTAGAGACTGTACAGCATTTTACATTGTGCCTCCCAAAGGCTTGGATGTGATCTGGAATGTAAATTAAATTAGACAGTGCTTAAGGTGGAAACAGTGCACCAACCACGGTTATGATGAATGAATGGTGACAGTTGTCTCCAGCGCTGTGTGTTACATGAACTTGTACTGAATTCTGTCTGACAACTGCAGTCAGACGCTAATGCATCAATAACACATTATTACTTTCCTGTCTGGCACAATCAGCAATAACCTACATTTTGCAGGTGTATTTATTAAACAAATGAGAGAGAGGGAGAACGGGAGAGAGAAATCGTGTAGGTACTATGAATCCAAAATGCCATTAAAATCCACTACAAGATTCATCCTTCTGAGTTCCAGGCCATAAATAAATACATACAGTAAATTCAGTGTCTCTCCATGTTGATGCCTGAAGATGATTTAGGAACACTGAGTGTAGGGTGGTAGCCACCCAGTTTCAGCACCACATAGAGAGCTAATACTGCTGTTGATCCTAAATCTGCCAAAGTCTAATGTCTACTGCCTACTTTTCTCTATCCCAGATCAGCTACGTTCTCTTAATTTCAGCCCCATGGACAGGTAATGCTGTTGCTCATGCTAAACAGACCAGCTCCATAAAACTTATTACACTAATATTATATATTGTAATACTGCTTGCGCTGTCACATGTCCCACTTACCTCAATTTTTTTAATTCAAAAGAAATTTTTGAGTGACTAGCTGTGCTAAAAAATGCAAAACACCTTCTTCTCTCTTCAGAATATATCAACTGTTATCCATTGTTAATGCTAACATATACCAGACTTGTGTATTCATGTATAAATATGTACATCTCAGTCATGACTTGCCTAGCATTTTCCAGAACTTTCTTAAGTCCTCCTCAGACACTCACTCATATTACACAAAACACTCTAAGGACCTTTATCTTCCAATGATAACATCTGGAAAGTGTTGAGGAACTGAGCGATAAAATTTCGTTCCCATTCAGTTAAAGCGGAAGTAGCTGGCTCGACTGGTGGAAGTCTCTAGTGCACCTGCTCTATGGGCCTTACATTCCCAGTACATCCCGTTAATTTTATATGTGGCAGTTGAACCATTCTGCCTACACACGCCACTGAGCATCTTTCACAGGAATGAATGGGGTCCCTCCACCAATGCTGTATCCAGGTGTCTTCATACATCCATGGTCCTAAATGTCCTAGTTTCTCCTCATTTCTGCACCATGGTTCAGACTGGGTGATTTCAAACCACTGTGATACTGGTGAGCATTTGTCCTACATTCACTTCACTCCCTCAGTTTCAGCCCTGCGTGGTTTCAAGAAGATGATTGTATTGTTTGTTTGCTCTAAATCATGCAACAACCCCACTGTTGAAGAGGGATGGGTGTCGGTGAACAGTCTGGCATGTCGAAAACAATTCACTGTTTGTCTGCTTTATAGTGTGTTTGCCACTTTGTAATGCTTACCTAACGTCTAGGATGGACTCCATGATGCATTGTTAAAAGCAGTCTGGTCATAAAGCATTAAAAAGCTGTCATAATGCAATGAGGAAACAGAAAAGCATACATTAAATCAAGTGCTAAATCCAACAAAGGACCTGGGTTGCATCCAAACTTTTTTTTATCTTTCCCATTTGACACATTACAAAATCCTCCTAAAAGTATCTATATGTTGAATATACTGTATATAAATGAACAAGTCCATACACAGCTTACCGTTATGTGTGTATTAGAGCTAAATTCCCTCAGTTTTATCACCACAGACAGGTATGGGTGGTGTTAAGAGTATGTCTGTGTCTGTGTCTGAAATAATGCACAATTTAACTCCACTTAAAAGGACAGTCACCATTTTGTAGAAGTGCGAATTATCATTCCTGATAGAGGGGCTATAGTGAGGCATAGTTTGTCTTCAACATTCAGCACTCTGTTTTAGCACCATGGACAGAGCATGGTGATGTTTGGAGGATGGTACTGTTGTTTTGCTCTTAACGTGCTACATTTCAGTTTCAGCACCATGAACAGGGCTGCAAATATTCAAAGTGTAAACGTGTCTCTATTTCATGCTACTTAGTACTTGTATACCACCTGTAATATACAGATTGTTAAAAACAATCAACATACTTAATCATTTTATACAAACAGGACATTATACAATGTGCAAATCAAACTGCAGAGAATGTCACTGGTAATTAGATCAAGCTTATACAGGTCACAGTGTTTTTCCAAAGATTTAAAGGTTACTTGGTTGTTGTCTTAGTTGTTTACAGACTACTTCTACCACCATACACAACTTCTTTTTTTCTGATCATGAACATTTTCTCAATTTTCTTGGTGCAATGCATCAGGGGAAGAAAATGTCCATCAACAGCCCAATTAAAAAAATCAATCATTTTTAGTGTGCATAATGACTTTTGAGTATACTTGATTAAAGTACCACAATCTCAAAACCTGCTTAGAATTATTAAGTGGCATGAAGTATGTAACTGGTACTCAGCTTTTGATACTACTGTCTGTTCTAAATAGAGCTATACTGTATGCGATATTATTAGTATAGTGCTTTGGTTTGCTTGTAGTTAATTTAATACATTCTGATTCACGGCTGGGTGATAATATAAGTATAATATGTTGTTAACTTGTACTCAGTGTACTACACTCTGTTTCAAAACAGTGGGTAGTGCTGGGTGATTATATTAGTTTAATACTTTTGTTTGCTTGCACTGAATTTAATAGATTCTGTTTCAACACCATGGCCGGCTGAGTAATATTGTTAGTACAATACATTCGATTTCTTGTACATAATGTAGTGCATTCTGTTTGAGCACTGTGAGAAATGCTGAGGGATAATATCAGTATGATAGTTTTGCTTACTTGTACTCAGTGTACTACATTCTGTTTCAGTAACATGGACAGGGATGGTGATATTATTAGTGTAATCAGGGCGTCTACAGGTGCTTAAAAATGTCTTGCATTTTCTTACATACAGATTCAATGGGTCTTAAATATTTTCGGTCACATTACTGCAAAAAATTCTCCAGCCTGACAGACCCAGTGCCTATTAACAATTGCTGGACAGACCAAAGAGTTCCATCAATAAATAGCATTAATGACAGTGATGAGATTTTGTTTTGTGTTCCCACTAAACACATTAAACCTAAACTCACTCAATCACTGTTCATTTTGAACTGACATCAGTGTGTTTAGTTGGAAAGAGTACCCACACATGTGTGTCAGACACACAATTTGGTACTCAAGGACAGGGCTGGGTGACAACATTAGTATACTATGTTTGTTTAATTGTACTCAGTGTACTACATTTTTTTTCAGTACCATGGACATGGTTGGTAATATTATTACTATAGTGCGTTGTTTACTTGTACCTAGTGTACTACATTCTGGTTCAGTACTGTTGACAATGCTGAGTGATCTTATTAGTATAATACTTTTGTTTGCTTGCACTGAATGTACTAGATTATGTTTCACCACCATGGACAGGGCTGGTTGACAATATTAGTATACTATGTTTGTTTACTTGTACTCAGTGTACTACATTTTACTTCAGCACTATGGACAGCGCTGGGTGACATAAGTATAGTATGTTTGTTTACAGTGTACTGCATTCATTTACAGTATCATGGGCAGTGCTGAGTGATATTATTAGTATACTATGTTTGAGTACTTGTGTTAGTGTACAATGTGCTAGATTGTGTTTCAGCACCCTGGACAGGGCTGGTGATATTATTAGTATAATACTTGTGTTTAATTGTACTCAGTACACTACATTCTGTTTCAGCACAGGGCTGGTGATATTGTTAATATAATACTTCATGTTAGTGAATGTCCAAGGTTGTGTTTCAGCACCATGGACAGAGCTGAGTGATGATATTAGTATAATACTTTAGTTTGCCTGCACTGCATGTAGCAGACTGTGTTTCAGCACCATGGACAGGGCAGGGCTGGCTCTTATACTGTTGCTTGATTGTCACATTCGCCAGATTTCAGTCCCACGGACAGAGCTGGCATCATACTGTGGATATGATACTGTTGTTGATGTGTCCCGAATGTGCTACATACGTTGACCAGCCTGCAATAAAAACCAACACGTCTGTCCCTCCATCCCTCATAAGAGAGCAGAGACACGCAGTGCATTGCAGCCGGTGCTTCCTCTGCTGAATGGAATGAAAGCATGTCCGGATCGCGTCGTGGCGCTGACACCGAGTGAGCTCTGCATCTTTAAAACAGAAAAAAAAAAGGCAAAGAAAAACACACAACCAGCTCAGTCATAACTGTGGGATGATAAGGACTACCTCTTTTTACTTTTGGAGAGAGCCAAGCCGTTAGGAGAGCATTCAGCATCAGCTGTTCAACACTGGTCTCTCATTGCTGGAAGTCGGGGCTGAATCAGTCACATGACAGAACTGGAGGCAGAGATCTAGAGAAAAGGCACAGCATTTCGGCTTGCACCGCCATACTGTATTTTGAGCCATATCACATTTTTATTGCAACATTTTACTCCCGCTCGGTGAGTACATTTCCAATGGCTTTTTTGTAAGCATTTTTTGTCTTTTTAATTGCCCCCTTTTTTATTTTTCCTCCTTTTGCTGGTGTTTGAATTGAGCATTGACATGGTGGTTTTGAGCGTTTTTCACATGCAGGCTTCAAGTTTTTAGCATGCAGTTATTCTGATCGAGAGTGCCAAGAGGGTAATCGGTGCGTTATCGGTCTTGAGAAAGCCTTTACTTGCTTGCAGTTTTGTTTCGAGGGTCGAAACCAAGCAGCTTTTGTCAGTATTGAGATTTTTCAAACAATTTATTGGTGGTTTTGAAACATTTTTATTTTTTTGTTTCTGTCGACTTTTGCTGTTGCTATGCTTTGGTTTGCATTTTGCAGTGTTGTTTGTTGCCTTCGAGTTTTGTGATTTTGATGTGTCGGTGAATCTCACCGATCAAAAAAAAAAACCTTTGCTTTTACTTTGTTCCTCTTTTCTTTATAAAAAGGAGTCATTTTTAAAGCCCCATGACGTTTTAACGTGCTACTTTTCTTGCAGCTGAGCTCACAGGTTTGTTGTTTTTGTGTTTCTCTCTTTTTTCGATTTCATTATACTTTTGCTGGTGGCAGTGTCAAGTATTTTTGGATGTTTTTGACTAGATGATGCTGGGTGGACGAGGGGAGTTTTGATTCTTGGGGGAGTTCAATGCGTTTTTGTTTTCTGTATCAACGAGGATGAACAGACATTTTCCCTTTTGCAGGTATATATATATAATATGAGTGGATAAGTGACACGTTTCTGTATTTACAATAAAGAATGAGGTGACAGAAATATGCACCTGTGGCTGACGTGTTATTTTGTAAGGCTGGCCAAATTGCTCATTAGAGAAGGCATTCTTTATCAATGTTATCTGAAGGTTACCTGATCTGATCGATCTGATCCGTAATGCTTCATTTAAATAAAGAAACACACGCGACGCGATCGACAATTCAACAACAAGGATTGGAAATCACACGCAGGTCGTTTGATCACAATGTGTTCTTTGTTTTTGAGTTCAACAATCTTCAAGCCGTCGCAGCTGAGGAGTAAATGTAAGTAGCATGCAGGTCCCTGGGAAGGATGCACTGTAACGACTGTAATGATTTCCCACAGATAAAGTAAACTCCAACCATATGTCGACATGCAGGAAATCTGAATTGCCTGTGCTGCAGCGGGCTTTAAACTGCAGTAGGCTATGCTACCAAGTTGGGGGGGAAATAAAAAGGATAACCACAGTTTGAACTACAGTATGTCAAGTATAGCTACACTTAAGTGCCCTCCTTATTGCTGGACAAACTCAAATCGGCTTTGGTAGGCCTGGATTCATAAATACTCCTGGATTTGTCAAATCTGATTTTGCAGGAAATGAATAGAGCCACTGACAGGACTAAAAGAGGACTTAGGGTGAATTAATCCTCCAAGAGGCAGGTTTAACTTCAGATTATTGGTGTGCTGCAGGAAATGCAAACACCAGTAAACAGTTGTCATGTAGTCTTAGTAAGAGGCATGGGTTGCATCATGTTTTCCTGTGTTTTGTAGGGTACAATATTGCTGTGTGTGTTCTCTGGGAATAGATAACATCGCTGTGTGTCCATTATCTCTCTGTAAGTTTAGTCTTTGAGGAGTCAAAAAGTAGCTCCACAAACCTTATCTGACTTTTCTGGACTATTCCAGGACTATTCCAAATCTGTGATAAATGCTGGATTCAGTTTTGGCTTTCTTTTATAAGAGGAGGAAATCAGCTTGTGCATGACATCTCATGAATCTGCTTCATTTTGATCCATATGTATTCACTTTAACAGAACACAGGTTTCGTTAGTGCAATATTGTAAGCCTATAAAAGATATGAGAGTGGACCATTAAGTGTGGGAACAGACCGTTAAGCCCCATTGTCGTTAAACAAGCTGACATGGGAGATCAGAATCAGTTCAGTTAAACGTGGTGAAATGATTAATATCGAATGCAGACCAAGGCAGGTAAACTTTTAAAAAGGCGAAGTGATTAGAGCAATTAGGATGATACATTTTATCATGTATTGAGGAGCTGTTATCGTCTATTGATTTCCCTGTCTCCTGTTAAATCTACGCAGCTCATAAAGCAGATGTAGATAAAGAGCCACAAGGAGGCTGTTAATGGGTTTTAAGTTGTAGAAACAAAAGTCAAATCTTTGCATTCAGTGTTTGTATCACAGAGCTGTCATTAAACAGGATCGAGGTGTGAATTTACCAGCATTAATTACCGGAAAGAGGTGTGTAACAATCCAATAGTTTGATTCTGCTGCATTATCAAGTCCCATATTTAGCCCATAATTGGATTTGAGTAAATCTGCAAAAGCAACAACAAACTGTTGTCGATAATTAAACACATTTAAGCCTATGCTAAGTTGAAAGAATGACTTTAATTTTCAAGGCCTTTATTTTTAGCTTCAATCCAAAGCATCTAATTGTGCCTGGATGCTATTTTCAACAACTTCTTCAAGGCAACACACTTTCCTCTTGTTTATCTCTGCAGAATGAAGCACAAACATCTGCCCGCTTCAGTCACACCGAGGCTCTTACCAGACATTTTTAGCTGTGTGAATAGTAGCATTTCATTTTAATCGATTCATTTCAAATCTTGCCTTCAAAGCTTGCATCGTTGCATCACGACACATCGACATTTCTTCACGCCCCTAGTCGAGAGGTGTTTCTGCCGCTCCGCCACAGTATGAGCTCCTGGACATCTCTCCTGCTAAGCATTATGATAGCTTCTATTACGTCCTGCGGTGTTGTGTCTCCCCTCCAGGCAGGTTTCCTGTTATCTAGGCCAAGCCAGACCTGCACAGGAGACTTACAGAGAAATATGATAGCTTATGAATGGATATACCTCTGCTACCATGAATAAAACATCACGCAGGAGCAAAGTGTATTAACTAAGCATGTGCTTAACTATCAGAGTGTCTGTGCGTCTGCATGTTTGTTGGTCTGAATGTGAGTGGAACAACAGTTTAGCTTTCAGCATGACAGAGTTTGACTAATGTAAACATAATTGATATGCTGTGTATTGCATACACATGCTGTGTAATTATTAAGGGATGCTGGATTCAGTAGCACATGGTATGAACACTGCAACCCACATAGACAAATGTTACGGCCAAGATGCATCTACTGTTATATTTTTAACAAGCTTCGCCTCAGTCCAGCCTGTGCAGTCACAGTTTTAGTACACAAACACGTGTATACTTTCAAATGTAAATGCCGACTCTTAAAGCAATACTTCACCCACGACAATGAGCATTTGTATATCAGTTAATCCCCCTTTGTCACGTTGAATTTGTGAGAAAGCTTTGTTTTTCTTGCATGCCTCAATGGTGAACGAAGAATCCAAAAAATGAGAAAATTCTTGTGAATTGGAGTAAGGCATTTAACAATAGTGAACCTATATCAAAACATCCATTTACAAACTATCACACAATTCATGCAAGTTTCTATTTATGCAGTTGTATGCTCAGTACTTCCTAAACACATGCGTTTACACTAAAATCAACAGTCGCTTTCTGTATGTGGAAGTGTTTTGGGTTCTTCATTCATGGTGTATACATGCAAGAAAAGTAAACTTTTCTTCAATAATTCAACGTAACACAGGGTGAGTAAGTGATATCCAAATGGTCATTTTGTGGGTGAAGTATCCCTTTAAGACTGAAAACTAAGTAGAAAAGAACCCAACTTTAAGACGACTATTTTTTACAGATGATCTGAAGATGCTGAGAGGGAGACTGAAAGACGTTATATAAGACGCAGCAGCGGAGCTTTTGTGGGTTTATTGGCCTTCTTGTTCCATATATGCACAAAAGCAGTTGAAAGTTTCATCGTAAATGCCCTTTTATGAACGAACATCAATCGAATGTCTCGTTGCCGCGACGCCGATTCATAACTGAGGGAGTGGGTTTGGTTTCAGAGGAGGGGAGGAAGAGGTTCTTCGACCGAGAAACACAAGATAAAGAATAGAAAGGGAGAGAAAAGAACAGCTGAGTGCTATTGTCTGCCTTTTTATACATTTATATCAATCTAGAAAATGCATTATGATAAATACCATGGAAATTGCTGCATTAGTAATGCACTATACTTAAAATCAAATTTGACTGAGACCTGATACATTAGGCCTGCTGGTAATGCTGTATTTGCATCTTTACGACAAAGAGCACTGTCCGTCATGTAAGACTGAACAAACGCATACATTCAGTGTCAGATTTTTTTTAACTAAAAACATTCAGAAGAGGTAAACAAAAGGGAGACAAAAAACTGTGGATTTTGAGAGCTGGACAACCCTGGAGTATCAAACTAAAACTGGCATGTACATCATGTTTTGTTCTCTCAATGAGGCTTTCTCTTCCTGCTCCCCCTCCGTTAACAGATAAACAGCTTACCTTTGGCACGACTCATTCTACTGAAACGAGTGCTAAGTACTTTACTGTCCTTTTCTGAGCTGTTAATTTGATAAGTGAAGGGATCTTACACTTCATATTGTGGGCAATTAAACTCATATCTGAAGAATAGGGTCAGGCTGAAAGACTTTCCAGTGTCTATTATGGGAACCATTTGAGTTATGGTGCGTCACTTAAATGAACCTTCTGCACCGACATGCTGAGACCTGATTGTACTTTTAGAATTTAACATTAAAGTTTCGTCTTAGTTATATTTCATTAACGTTTGGTGCGGAGTGCGTCATTCTTTGTTGCTGATAAGATGCTAAAGAAGCCGTTCAGGGAAGTCATAAAGAAGTGAGTTATGACTGACTACTGTTTTATTTGACTTGATTAGAATTTAGCAGCATTGTACATTTCTGCAAACCCCAGATATGTTACATTTGTACGTTTTGTACATTTCTAAAGTGACGTAGCTCTGATTACATGTATATGCGCTGAGTTTCTCATCAGGAAGAGGAGGGAGGGGATGGATGGTGTGACAACTTGGTGAGACAGCTGCCAAGCTGCAGACTACTCTTTGATACTGGCAAACAACAAAACTGGGAGTGTTTTTTTTAGCAAGACATTTCCAGGCATGATTGTGGACTAAAACCAGGTATATTAAGACAAAAAATGTTTTTTCCCGTAACCATCACCAAGTGGTTTTTGTACCTTAACATAACCACACCTTAACCACAGCCTTTGTAGAAATGTAAAGCATATCTGATGGTACAAATGTTATGTATCTGTGGTTAGGGATGTACAATACCAACATTTATTCTAGCGACTGGGTTGAATTTAGAAAACAAGAGTGAGCGTTGGTGTGTGCTTGTGTTTGTGTGAAAGGACTAACTCACAGCCGTTTAAATGCAGTTTAAAAATGGCCAATTAAGCCGCAATCACTTCCATTTTTCCTTATCAAGAGCTCACAGAGGAATTACTTTTTCTATTTTTGGAGGAAATTAGGGTTCATGCTGTCTGATAAGGACTATAACCTAAACTCACAAGGATAGATGGCTCTTAACACGTTAGAGTAAAATTCCTTTCTAAAGGAAGGAAGTTAAGTTAATGCTGTTTTACTACTTTGTCAGCTTGGCGTGCAAATATCGACCCGGCCAACCCGATAGCTTGCAGGCTACATCTGTTTCAGGTCGAGCTCGTCACATTCAATACAATTTTCTAATCACACCGTTTGTCAAATTACATTCAGCAGCAGCACCACATGGGATCAAAACATCCAGAATTAGTTTTCAGATTACATATAGATTCAGCGTGGCTGCCACTGATACATATTGTTTTTCCTCTTAGACAGGAATAAATCAAAATTCACATCATGAAATGTTCTGCAGCAGCATCACCCCCCCCCCTCAGCCCCCTGTTATTAAACCATAATTTTAGAAAATGGTGAGTCTCCCTGTTTGTACACAAGTGTGTTTCATCACTCCTAACTTTTGGCATATTAATACATGTTTTTCATATCCGTCTGTGGAGCATCATCATTAAAGTTTAACCCTCAGGCAGGAAGATGACCGTACAAAAGATGACTTGCCCAATTTCTGTCTTTTCTGACAATAATGGAAAGCCTCAGCTCGGGTGTGTATATATATATATAGAATTATGGAGATGTGGCTGAAATGTTTTGGCAGAATGCAACAACGTTGCTCCATAAAACATTATGAATATAATACATACACAATCTCACACATATATACATAAAAATCATCACAGGGGAGACAGGAGAACAAAATAGAGGCAAGTCAACCTTCCAGAGCAGATTGAATAGTAAGATTTTTCTTGCTTTTGTGATTTGTGTCGGTGTGTTTTTATTTTAATCCCAGTGATAACAAAACATCATCATAGTTTTGCCTGATACCTGGTAGTTTATGAAAATGCTTCTAAGGTCTCCAGGAAATAGCAAGAGCAATATCTTCTTCAAAACTCTGAAAATAACTTGTTTTCTTCTGATAATTTTTCCCCACCAGGGTAAAAAAAAAAAAATGTTTTTACTGAAGCATAAAAAGTAGCAAACACAGAACCTCGCAGAGCAAATAGTAGCAGAGGAGCCCCATCAAGCAGAGGGCACTATAAAATGCTAAAAGCAGCATTAAAAAGATAATGAATACAAAAGATGAGACATAAAAATAGCATAGAGCGGATGTTACAGGTCAATTTGTAGAGTTTAAAATTCTCATCGCACTTTGAATAAAAGACTTAAAAACATTCTTGGTTGCTCAGGGCAACCTGTAAGGCACACTTAATTAATTTAACATTAAGATGCAAAAGCGAGTACCACTGGCAATTTAAAAAATGACCTGGGCATGAATATAATAAGTGTAGAAACATCATGCACGGGGAACATTTAATTGGGGAAATCATTTTTTGTTTGCTACTAGATAAGCAGCAGAGCATTCCTTATGGCAATTAGGGCAGAAGAGTCTCAGTGCGACTCGTTTATTGGTGAGATATTTCATCGGGACACAGCGAGGAGACAAAGGTCGAGACAAACAGAGAGGACGAGGAGATCCATACTTCTCAGGCACATATCTGATATGTCTAAGTGGCTGTGTGATGTTCGCTGAGTCCGGAGGTGGAAAGTAAACAAACAAACCTGAAATAAAAAGAGGCAGAGGAGCGGCGTGGGGCCTTCCAGAGCAGGTGGCGGAGCCCTCCAGATGCTGCAGAGAAGCAGCGAAGCAGATAATGTCCTGTCTAGATTACCTCGGGGACCCCGATTACAGTCGAGCGTCCTCATCTGGGTCAGCTCCAGGCTGGTTCTGCAGGGATCAGCTGTTCCTACTGTCGTCCCGCTGGCCTCAGCTGTCTCTCACCTGCTTGTGACCAGTTGTGGAGGCATTGACAACAGACATGATATACTGTGCTGTACCTCACGTACAGTGACAGCCATATTAAGCTTATTGACAGTGTGGATATTGTTTTTGACTGTGACATGAGGACACTCTTCATAAGCACAGAGGGATTATTGAGTGGTACCCCCTAAACTCCTTAGGCCAGCAGGGGTAACAGTGCCCCAGGGGGTACTCCTGCAGTTGTCGGGGGTATGTGGAAAATTGTAGAGAAGTTCAACTAATTTGAAAAAAAGACCTGTACACATTGTGTTGTGACTTTGAGTGCATGAAATCAAACTAGCACAGAAGTTTAAACCAGGGGTCTTTAAGGATTTCAGGACATGGACACCTTAGCTGTGAGATAGACGGAGCAGGGCCCCCCCTACTACATATATTGCAAAAATTGAGCTGCATATTAAACCAGGCACATGGAGGTTGTCAAGCAGAGGGCCAAATCAGCCTCGGGCTGCAGCTCTGACCTGTATTTGCTTTTCAGGAAGGTGAGGGAGGACACTTCACTTTCACAAAGATAAGGGGCAAACATGTTAGATTCATATATGTATGTGTGTTTTCAGACATATTTTGCTAAAAAAAAAAAAAAAAAGATTGTTTAAAAAATTATCAAACAATAATTTGGTGGGCCCCTGCTGTAACCAGTTGTACAAAGCACCTTAAGTTAAGAGTTTTTCTAAAGTCTGAGTTAAGGTTCCTTGAGATAAAATTGGCACAAAACTTCTCCTTTAGGTTTCCTTAAGATGTTAACTTAACGATTTAAGTTTTTTCATTAACACAGGTCTTAAGGAATTGCTTAAAGGTTGTTAAACCATTGGACCTTGATAGTCAAAGTAAGGATAAAAACATGATGTACCTCTGTCTCCATCTTAACTGCAACATGGCTGAGTTTATAAAGATAATGAGAAAAAATAAGGCTTTGTGGGAAGAGTGTTCTGCGGCCAGGTGAACCCAACAGACATTTTGTGTTATAGATTTGACCAGAAGACAATTCATGATTGTAACTGTCTGGTTTTGGATCACTCATCTTTCCAAAGCTGCGCTTTTCCAGTCTCATTACAATTTATGATTGCTCTGCTGTTTTGTGCAGTGGGATCTCTGCAGTCAGTTTTGGTATAGTATTTCATTTAAGCCTCAAGTGTCACACTCAAGGAAACAAACTAAAGGTGGTTTGTGCAACCAGCCCCAGGGTCTAAACAGTTGGCTTAAATTACTGTAACTGAAAAAGTGAGCTAAAAGTAATAGATAAAAGACGAATACATTTAATGATTAAATGGTTGAAATAGCTAAGTAATGGATAAATTGTTGAAAAAGTTAGCTCAAAGTGAGGGATAATAATAATTATTAGCTTTAAAAATAGATAAATATTTGTATTAGATAGCTAAAAGTGCCACTGAGGGACAAATGGTTGGAAATATTAACTAAAAGAGAAACAGATAAATACTTTAAATAGTTAAATTAATATTTTTTTTTTTCAGAAAAATTGTTAAAATAGATAGTTTAACAGGCAAAACAGTTGAAGTAGTTATATAAATGTAACAGATAAACTAGTGAAATAGCTATAGCATCAAATCTATCAGATAAATGGTTGAAAAAAGCTACACTAGGTCATGGATTAACAGTTGAAACAGTTAGCTAGAAGCAATCGATGAATAGTTTGCATAGGTAGCGTTAAACAGGCTGGGAAGTAGTTAAAATGTCCAGCTTCTGCCACTTAATGGTAATAGTGGAACTGTAATTGACCAAACTGGTCTAAACATTGTTCAACTGTATGAAAAAAATATTGCTGTTTATAATTACTGATGTTAAATTTAATTTAAAACTAATTCAGATGAACACATTTGGAACCTTTGTTGTTGTTGAAGGGGTATTTGAGTTCATCTGACGGGGCTGTGGAGGTACTAAAGACAAAAAAGGTTAGGAACCACAGCCATAGGCCTCTGACCCCTTAGACCCCTGGACCAGAGCATGTTTAAGGTGACTGTTAACATTTCTTGTTATAAAGTCAATCCAAAAAAAAAAAGAGAGAGAACACAAAATGCCTGCATGAGACACAAATGCAGATGCAGAACAAGTACAAAGTGATGCAAAATGATCACAAAGAGAAACAAAAAAGACTATAAGGAAAACAAAACAGCCACAAAAAGACACAAACTGACTATAAAGAGATGTGAAAAGACACAACATACCACACACACTCACACACATACAATACGACCACAAAGCCACTGTCTGTAATGTATTTTTCTCTTTCAGTCTGGCTCCATCATTTGTACTTATGTGTCTCTTTCAGTCTGGGTGTCTTGCTCCGATGTAACAGGGGTGGGAGGGCTTTTACATGTCTACGCCCGAAGGCCCATTGTCTCATTATCCGTCCATGTTCGTGGGGCAGTTTGAAACTGAAGTCAGAGGTTTAAAAACTTTAAGATTTTCATCCATAAACAGAGTCCCATCACGTCTGCACACAAATTAAGGTTTAGTCAGCTTGGACACACTATGGTGACTTTATACAAAATGTTGCCAAAGGGTTGAGAAAGTAAAATAGTTTGTGTCGGTTTCCTGGTTTTGGACAGCGTGCTCGCCTGGTACTGCTGACGTTAAGGGGACACTGGAGATTTTAATTTGTCATTTTCTGTAGGCGGGACACCAGACCTGAAGTTAGTGACAGAATAGAAACTAAGCAGGTGAGATGGTTCACTTTACTAGAGCACACTGTTTTTAAGGTGATTTAAAGGTACACTACGCAGGATTGTCGGTTACTGTTTCTGAACACACTCACTAGTACAGTGAACGTGAAAGCCAACCCCTGATTCACTCTTGTTTGCCATTTTGCCTTGATATATTTACATTTTTTTTATGCTGTGTCCTGGGACGTTTCCTGGATTTGAGGATATTTAGGGCTTAGCCCAACACTCTGTAGGGGGGTCCCTGGATTTTTGCTAAACAAGCTCTATTTTGATGCTTTTTAATGCACTCTGGGACTTTATTTCCATTCAAAGTACACATCTTAATCACTGAGAAATGAAATGTGTACCTCAAAAAGTGTTAGCGTTACCTTGCTGGCTGAAAAATAAAAGTGTCTCTAAGCTTTTTTGTGCATTTTTTTACCCAGAGACAGCCCTGGAGTACAGCATTAGCTCCCAGTTTGGAAGGCTCTGTTATGTAATATCATTGCGGCCAACATACCGTGCTCATTTCATCTTCATTCATTAAGGATATAGACTTACAACACATGCTGTCTTCTTTAGTCACAATTAACCGGGTCTCAAATGCTCAGGCCAGGCGACGCAGATGGCTGTGTCTCTTGGATGCCTGCTGCTTACAGTCTGGAACCTGGTTGCTGCATTTTTATAAAGCCCCGACCTCACCTGAGCGCGGTGGGGGTACATGACCACAAACATTTCGAGCACAGAAAATAAGAAGAAAATAAGAAAATACAGGCAGAGGGCAGAATCTCTGCAGATAAATATACCTCAGCACACTTCTAGTGGGTCATAAGCAGAGGTGTAGTGGGAGTTAATGAGGCGGATGTACAACTTGGAAGATAGGTAGGTTACTGAGGAGTAAGTTGGTATACTCTACTGCAGTGGTTCCCAACTGGTTCAGCCATGAAGTCCAGAATTCTCCTTAGACATTAGCTCAAGGTCCACACAGTTTAATACATTGAGAATCATTCTTGTGTTTGGCCATGTCGTCAAGTTAGTTTTCAGTCTCTGTCAAGCAGCTGTCTGTTAGTCACTCAATTTATAATAGGATACATCACTTAAAAATGCAGCTCTGTGCTGGAAACTCACATTTTTTACAAGCTAGACATGTTTGCAAGTCACTTGCGGTCCATTCAGAATGGACCCTTGACCCACTTTTGGACCGCGACCAACCAATTGGGAACCATCGCTTTACTATATACTTTAATGGCATTTTGGCTGATAGGTGGGTTCACAGTACACAGCCAGAAAAAGAGGCAAGTATTCCCCCTATACCTGCATATACCCCCCACTATACTACTGGTCATAGGTAATGATCAAGAGGGATTACTTCTGTATGAGCTATACACTGTTTTTAGGAAAATCCTGCATAGTATACCTTAATTTGAGCTGCTAGTTCAGATGTTTTTACACTAAAGTTAAAGTAAATAACATTGGCTTTAGGAAGTATTCAGACCCCCATATTAAATGCATCCTACACTAAATACATAACACAAAAAAGTGTTACTGTATCTAATTTAAGATGCATTAAATATACTTGTTTGGCCAGTCTACAAACAATATTTATCATGACAAAAAAAACCCACTTAGAAATGTTTTGCAAATTTAATATATATAACAAACGCCACATCCCATTTACATAAGTGTACAGACCCTTTAAAGTGGTACTCCCAGGTGCATCCTGTTTGTATTAAGAGTTCACTTGATCAGTGTAAATTAGTGTACACATATAGACATTAATACAGATGTATAAATGCAGGATGTAGACAAAGTCAACTGTGAATTGCTGCAAGCTCCCATAAAGTAAATCCCCTTTATAGTTCCTGTGCTCAGTAATAAAAAAAGAAGGTCTATATGTAGAAATATCCCGAGTAGATATTTCAAGCAGATGTACCCAGAAACCGAGAAAAAAAAAGAGAAAGATATTTCAACACAGAGGCATCTTGACTCACATACTCACGAGGATCATGACCTCAATTTTCAGTGTCTGCCACTAGGAAAGCACAGGTGCACTCAAGGAGAGACGGCTAGCTAGCTAGCCAGCTATTGAGTTTGTGTACCCCTGAGGGCAAAAACATGTCCACCGAGCAAACCTTTTATGTTTCTCTCAACAAACGGTTCACTCAGGGGTAGCGAGGGACTGTTGGTGATGGCGAAAATGTATTCCGCTCCACATTCAAACTTTGATTGAGCCTGACAGGGAATCCTTAACTGACTACAGCATATGGACAGACTTGGGGCTTTTCATTCAGAGAGAGTTCACATAGTTATTTAAATGCTGTGTGCCTTTGTAGAGTTGCTTTGTTGTGCAGAACTTTTACTAACTAGGAGAGAGTAAAGCAGACACGTGTCATTTTCTTTTTCAAAGCAGCCTCCTGAGCTCTTGGTTTTTCAGTATATGGGACACAAAGTGACCCAAGCTCTTATGTGGTAATCCCAATTGTGTGTTTTGTGTGCGTGTACACGTCCCTGCAATTATGCATCCCACACAGGATTGCACGGTCACCGGATTGAGATTAAGAATGGCAAATGTCTGTCTGATTACGCTCTACAAGGCAACAGAGGCCCTCTGAGCTAAATCTGAGTATAAAAAAAAAAAAGAAAGAAAGAAAAACATCTGTCTGGCTAAAATGTAGCCCTACTCACCAGTGTGTTTATGTGTAAAAATAGAATTCCCATCATTTAATTCCCCACTTAGCCTCAAAAAGCAATCTTCTCCTGAAACATTAATAGCTTGTTGACATCTTGCAGTGAGCCACAGTCAATCAGGTGGAGTGTGTAAATAAGGCTTCATTCTTCATATTGATTTTTCCTCCAGGTTTTGACATCAGAGGAAATCATGGAGCTCATTGCCGTGTGTTCTCGCAGATACCGGCGGCTATTACAGCCTTTACTTGTGTTTCCATCCACTTTCTTTAATAAACATCATGAGCCTGCACTCATCACCGCGCTGAGACATGGTCAGGATTTTAGCCTCGCTGATTGCAGAGAGTAAAAAACATCTTCCATTTATTATAAAGCACCTGTATTAGTGAAGTAGCCTGGTCCAGCATTATTAGGATGATATCGATTTTACTTAGTTGTGAATTCCCCTGCCTCTTAATAGTAATGTGTTTCTCTGGATTATGTTCATTAGTCATTTGGTGCCCAGTTAGTGTTCACGGTACATTGCATCTTCCAGACAGAGAGCAGAATTTAAAAAAAACCTCAAGAGTTTTTAATTTATGTCACATAAATCTGTGACTCCCAGCCTTTTTGAACGCTATCATGTCAAGACAGGAGTGGGCAATATGGCCAAAAAATGTTTATCACGGTGACTGTATCATAATACAGTGATTGTTCTACAGATTTAAATAAGAAATGGCTTAAAATAACCATAATGTACTTCAACACATTTGATTATTTTCTTCTTTTATTTGGAACTTCCTTACAAACAAATAAAAAAAAACATAACTGCCTTACATGAGACAATCCTTGAGTTAAAAACAAGACTCAGAACAATAAAACCAAAGCTCTTTCACAATGGAAGCTTTACTGTATGTTCCATAAGAACAATAATTTCAAGTGTAACAGGTTTCTGTATTTACACATTCACTCTCCTCCTCCATGTCTGCCCAGCTGGATTCACCAAATAATCCAAGAATCGTGCAAGAATCACAAGATCAGGCGAGAATCCAGCTCTGATTTACCACATGGCCAGCTCTGAATAGCTCCGAGGTATAAATAGTATTGCCAAATCTCTACTGATGGGCACATTTATACCATCACATGGTATTGTCATATCGCCCAACCCTATCTCAAGACTTATGAGCTTTTTCTTATGGCGTATTTGGCAGGTCTCAGCCCCAGGTTTGGAACCACCACCAGAACTTTGACAAAAAAAGTTTCCCTTTATGTAGTTATCAGCAGGGCCTGGTACCCTATTTAGCCCCATATGTTCCCCAAATAGTTTTGCAAAAATTGATTAAATGTTGACATCAACATGGAACAAGCAGCGCACTGGGAACTAAATCCAGATTTCGAGACAACACCCCTCTAAAAGACAAGGCCTCAAGGTTGGAGCTTTTGGGAATTCTGTCTCTTACAAATTATGTTTAAACAACTAATTTGTTTACCAAGAAGGTTTGGGAGAAAATGTAATCGTTGCCTGGTCTATCTTCCTGTGGCAAACAATTTTGAGTGGAGGAAATGCAAATATTTGGATGGCAGGGACGTTTAGGGAAGTTGTTGAGGTGGTAAGCATTCAAAGTGCAGGACCCTGATACACGAGAGTAGGGTTTGATTTCACTGATGTGTTTGATATCAACTTTTTTGCAACTTGCCAGATGCGTTCATTAACAACATTTCTTAATTATGCTAATAGAAATGTTTGTTACTTTTAAACTGTATCTTATATGTAGTTAGGTATAAATGTGTAGTCATTTTTAGGAGATAAGGATGGTTAAATATGTCATTAGATCCAGCAGCCGGTTAGCTTAGCTTAGCACAAAGACTGGAAACAGCAGGAAACAGTTAGCCTGGCCAGTCCAAAGGTCACAAAATCCTCCTATCAGCACCTCTAAAGCTCCTCAGTTGATGTAACATTTAATTATTTCATTCATACAAACCTAAAATATCGATAAAACAGTTTTTGGTGTTAAGGACCATTTCTTGGTCGGCGCTGTGACTTTATGCTAAGCGGAGCTAACCAGCTGCTGTTTTAGCATTATGTTGTGTTCACACCGGGCACAAATAAAACAATTCATGTGAGTGAATTTCATGTAAAATCAATGTGAAGATGCAATTAGACACAAATTCCCACCAAGTGGTGCAAAGTACGTGAATTAAGCTGATCAAATTAAGGAGGTAGCGTGATACACTTATTCGCGAGAGCTGAAAAATCTGAACTTCAGCGACTACTTCATGCCGCGACAGCCAATCAGCATTGAGATCCTCCAAGGAGCTATGAGGCAGAGGACGTACCGGTGGAATGTCATTCCTCGATTCAATAACCAATACCGATACGATGTTCGTCTGAAGCAGGTCAACACTAAATATTCTAGCATTCAAACTAGCATGAGTTTGCCGTGAACACAACATTAGATTTAACAGTCTAGATATCAGAGTGGTATCAATTTTCTCATATAACTCTCTGCAAGAAAGCAAAGGAGCATGTTTTTCAAAATGTTGAGCTATTAATTTTGGAGCATATTGCTCCCAGTGGAAGAGAAGAGGCTTACTGCTCTTACTCCTAATCAGGGGCGGAGCAGGGGGCGTGGCTTCTGGGGCTCCAGCCCAAGATTTCTCTCCGAAACCCTGAGTCTTTGCTATTCATTATGGAAATCTAATCAAATTGAGAAAAATGTTATTCTGCTGTCCTAATATTCAAAGTATTGACGACCACATTTATTCTGTGAACTTTACTCTGGCATAATAAAACAAAAATACTGTTGGTTTTCAAGATTAGTAATGCTGTTTACACCAGATTCCTACACTACATATGTTATTAAAAATAGTAGCATCAGACAATAATTGCCTCTTTTCAGGTGGCAGGAGTGAAAATGAGTCATCCTCAACATTTGTTCTGTTATAGTTTCAGAATAATGAAGACAGATGGAGAATAATTATGTACAAAATAGGATGTGGGCTCTACAGAGGGATTTTTTTTCATTCCTTGGCAACTATCATGTTTTCCCCAAAGGCTGCACAGATTTTTAGGTATTTTTTTATTATCTCACATGGTGTGAAAAATAGTGCATATAGCTGTCATAAATAGGGGGGAAAAATAAAACTCCCTGGTCCCCCCTAGGTTTGGGCTGAGCCCGAATGCTTCCAATGTCTGGCTCCATCCCTGCTCCTAATTCAATTATGAGTAACTTCACTCAAGTTAAGAAAATCACCTGTGAAACTGCATTACAAAAGACATCAGCTGGAACCCCCACCACTTTAGCTTTTGGAGTACTTTGTCCCTAAGTCTCTGACACAACAGCGGTCCAAAGTTTTGACCAGATAACTAAAACTGAGGAGAGATCTGTTGTTTATATTAGTCCATATTTTTGAGCCACAGGGAGCTAACTGCAAGGAAAATCCATTTCTGTCACTTCCTGACAAGTCAGCGGATGACAGTGAATATATTTGTCAGGGGGAGATGTAAAGTCGTTGCGAGCCACAGGAGCTCGACATCTCTGTAATGCAGGTAGAGACGCAGTATCTGTATGCGCCACAACATTCTACGAGGTGGATGAACTATAGGACACCTGTTTGGGTCTCTTCTTATTTTACTATACTCTAAAAGACACCTGTCAGTGACATCATCAGGGAGTACAAACATAATTAAGTAATCAAGCAGACACATTACATATGTAAATGACATTAATTGCAGACATGGGTTTGAAATATTCATTCAAATTAGTCACATCATTTAGGCAGGGATCTCTTCCCAGCGAGTGTAATCATTGAACTAATTAGGTCAGTCAATGCAAGTTGAAACAATTTGAAAAGCAATTTCAGTTTCCAATTAATTCTTGACTAAGAGAATGAAAGTGATATAGGATGCAAATACATGAACAGTAAAAAAATAAATAAATAAAGACATGAGCAGACTGACAGAAACACACTGAAAGACTGAGAGAAATTTCACTCACACTTGAACCTGTGATTTTCACAATGTGTAGGTCAGAATGTGTGTTTTTCTGCCAAGTTGACAGTGTGTCTGGATTTTGGAAGCATCTCAGTGACATTACTCAGTGCTCCAGATGAAAGCCAAACATTCTCTCACATTTCTGATACAAAACAAACCACTTAGGAGAATTCATAACCACCTGGAGGGTGAATAACTTGTTCAGAAACACACAAAACTAATAGACCTCATGCACTCACAGGGGCAGAGTTTGATATTATGATAGCAGTTTTTGCCAGCGACAATAATGACTAATGTACAAAAAACAAAATAGAATTTAATTTATAGGAAAGCTGCATTTCTAACTTTTTAAGACCTTGAAAATGTTGATTCAAGTAACATTAATCACCAATAGGATTTCAAAATAAAAGTATGATAAGGATTCCTTATTATCACATTATATGCAGACGGTATGCATAGGGATTTAAAACATTTAATTTTTTAATCCTATATGCTGATATTTTCTAACTTATTCTGGACACTTTTTTCCCAACCTAACTGCAGAGAAAATCAAGTTTCTCCTGTAGTGGAATTATGATATGACTACATCTGGCCCACCAGCAGGTGCAGACATAAAATACAATGTTTATCAAATTGTACACATTCGCTGGGCAGAATAAGAGAACTACTCAAACTCATATTTTTCTATTATTATGTAACACTTTCTGACAAAATTATAAAATTCATCCTACTTTAACAGGTTTGATGCAGCTCTCCCTGAGACAATCCTGACAACACTCACAACCAGGGCAAATCTGACCTATTTCGACTAAATGAAGTTACATAATTAAAGCATCCTCTTATCAACCAGTCATATCGGCAGAAATGTTCATCTTGGGCCGATGCCATTGTTTTGTTTTCAAAACCTTTATCTGCTTGTAACTATGGTGTCCCAATATTATTATGTATTCTCAAGTATTTACAAAGAATGTAAGCAAAGATGAAAAATTGATTTATATGTGAGTCAGCAACATTAAAAAGACGTCATATTTGTCCGCTACGATTGAGACAAACATCACACCACTTCCTCTCACAGTTACACTGCAGTCACATTGAAACATTCAGATGTCAGGTTCTCTGTTTTCTATCAAGCTTCATTATAAATCTGTTTAGAAATAGTAGAAATAAAGGTGCTTCTTATAAGGTGCTTTTCATGAAGCAGATTTGCCAAAATGTAAATAAATAGGCTGTAGGTGAAGAACAACAACTTCAACAACTTTTCTCCAGTTTTCACCAACAGTGTTATTTCGGCAGTTCACCCCTCTTGTGTGCGGTGCATCTACTCAATTACTATCATATCTGATGTTTCCTGTCACACCTGCACCAAGTTATAAAGACAGACAGTGACAGTGCTGTGCGCAGGGCATGTGCTTTTCAATGTTATTTTTACCTCATGATCCAATACTGAAACGCAGCAAGTTGCATGACCTGAAAGCACTGGGCAGAAACTGATGAGCTGAAGTTAGGGACCGTCTCAAAAGTACAAAATGTAGGCTATTTAGAATTTGATGCAACAATGGTTCCAGTCCGACTCAGTACAGGAATGTTGCATGTCAGTGCATCGACCCCAAAACCACGGGCCCACTTCCTCATTTTTTAATTATAGACACTTCAGACAGTTTTTCTTTACTAGATCCCACAGGCCAACATTGATCTGGACCTCCTCCCAATATTAGACAAAAACCTCCAGTTTAAGAGAAAAATCAAATTCTGACCGCCTGTTATATTTCCATCATTTATTTCCATCTGGACCATAAAGACTTAGATCACACAGAAAGCATTTTGCAGGTTCCTTAACGCAAAGTGCACTGCCTTTTTTTTTTTTTAAATTGAATGCTGCTTGTAAAAAAAAAAAGTGTTTGCTTTTCATTATTGCCAGGCAACCACCCCATCACCTCCTTAACCCTAACCATCCCATGTAATCAATCTATGTTTTTTTTTTTTTTTCACAGTAATTAGTATCTAGTTCCCAAAATGTTCAGGCAGAGGGTACTTGTTCTAGCTTTGGTTGAGGGTGAGAGGCTGTCAGCAAATAGTTTGTTGGTCACAGGGAAACAGAGAGCTGTGTGGGTACATGAGACCCTAAAAAAGAGGGTGGATCACGGGGAGTACCACCAGTTGGTCCAGGAGCTTCCCCACCATGATAGCTGTTTCCAGGCACATTAAAGGATGACTCTGGGGCAGTTTGACAACCTGCTGTCTGTCTTTGGGCCATATAGCTCTGGGTGTCCAGCAGTCACTACCACCAGTTTGCTCTCCATTGATTACCAACTGTGAACTTATTGTTGTGAACACCACAGAAGGCCCTGCCTCTCAAATCATCTGATTGGACCATGGGAAAATGTGGGGATGACATGCGGCACTTTTCTGCTCTGGAGGAGTTCAGAGTGCTCTAGCAAAGACACCAGGCACCTAGAACGCAGAAATGTGTGTGTGTAGCAACACAAACAAAGTGAGCAAAGAGCTTCATTCTCATTAATAACGGTTTCAAAAAGCCACCTCAGGCTGTTAAAATGCTTTCTGTGTGATCTGATGAATACAAATCTGTTTATTACTGATTATTTAGGTACATCATGTTTAAAATATTGTGTTATTTTGTATATTTTGTTTGCAGATAAATAGCATATGCATGTAAGGAGTAAAAAATGGCAGTGTAAAGCAATTAAACAAAGAAAATGGCGTAACTTCTAACAACTTCCCATGCAGCCTGCACACACTCATGGTATACATCAGAATACCAAATAAGCCCTCCAACCAACACAACCTATGTGGTTGTATTGGTTGTTCTTTATTCCTATCCTCTAACTTTACCCTCAGGAGTGTTTCCTAAATTAGCTCTGCTATTGGTTAGGTTTGGGAAAAGAATCATGGTTTAGCATCATCACGTTGCATTAAAAACGTAACATGTTTATGTGACAGTGTGACGCTATATATGTGACATGACACTATAACATGATGTTATGTACAAACGTACCTTAAAATGCCTCAACTTGATTTTTGCTTTCACACAGGACACAAACAGCACTCTCCTCTGTGAAAGTCCTGTGTTTGTTTGGCCCATCCACCAAAACCTCCTCCCTACATGGAATTTGTTGCTCGTAGTACGTCAACCGACTTCCTCCCTTGACTATGGCCACTAGAGGTCCTTGCCTACACAAATGTAAATAAGGGTCTTAGCTGCTTGTACAAATGACCTTTTTGGGGAAGGACAGTCTCCTGATTACAGATATCTTTTGTGACAGATTGTTGAATTCTAGGCAGATGTTGTCTTGTCATCTTTCTTTTTACACATCACCCAAAGCAGATTGACAATAGCACACCAGTGCCCTGATGAGACATGAAAAGACATGCCCTTAGTGCTTTCCTGCCCTTGCTTCCTTCACCTTTTCCCACATATTACCTCCATTCTCACTTTCCACCCTCCCACAGGGCTGCCCATCTCGCCATCCTCAGAGATCCCACCAGAAGCCTCCAGAAAGACAGATGCTTTGTCCATTCATTCAGTAATTACATTTCACTGCCAGGTCTTTGCAGGCTGATTATTTAGCTGTCTGTCTCTTTCTCTTTATCTATTGGCAAGCCACTTCTTCCGTGTTAGCTGTGATTCGGGCACATTCACAGATAAGACTCCCATCCAGTAACATCATCCTGACTGCGTGAGACAATGAAAAGAGTTGAAAGGGATTGACCTGCCAGATTCAGGTTTATTTTAGCTCCCATTCATGGAGGAAAAAAAACAGAACAACAATAATCGCTTTATCACAACTGACAAAACCTGAAGTGCTTAACAGCATTGGACATAATGAATTTATTAAAGAGATACAATATGGGAAGAATCTAAATAGCAACATATGTTGTTGAGCCGAAGCAATTCATCAATTTATGTAGCCCATACAATCACAACACAGAATGTTTACTGTGAAAACATAAAGTTACTTCTCAGTAGAATGGGAACAAATGCCTTTGGGCTTCAGTTCATGCCTTTCTTTTTCTTTTCCTCGCCTTTTTGTGTCTAAATCGCCAGCTGTTATTGCAGATGCAGTAATTTACCTCTGTCTAATTCTGTGCAAGCACACAAGAAACTCTCTTCTGTCTCTTCTGTCGCATCTAAGCAGACTTTCCCCTCTTTTCTGTGGAGACCTTGGTCTCGCCTCCCTTTGATTTTGACACACAGATTTGCTAACATCAGCCCTCATGTGCAATCGTGAGAATGCAGTGGCACAGAGGAGAGTGGTGAGGTGCTACAGGAGGTGTTGAAGTGGCTTGAGATTCTATTAAGGCAAGGTGAAGCGGAAAAGTTGTCGGTGACACTGCTGTGATTCACGAGAACACATGGTCTCATTAGCAGGAGTCTCTTTTGACTCTTTTGAGCGTATTATAATGTTAAACGTCCAACTTCACAAGCAATAAATAACAAACAGCTGCACTATATCAGACAGCTAGTGCATTAACTTGTCTTACTGCTGTGGTAATGATGAGAAGCACTGTGGGCTCCAGGTTAGGCCCGGAAACACCAAATACGTGAAGAAAAAAGGAAATAAGAAAGGGAAAAAATGTAGATATATCATATATGTATATATATGTCAGGCTTCGTGTGTTGCCATAGTTTTATTGCTCTCCTCATGTCCCTTCTGCTGCGATTGGTGGCAGCTAATATGTTCTGGCTCGCACGTGTCCCTGGTCCAGCCACTTGGAGTAAAGTGCACGAGTGGGAGGAGGTGGAGAAGGTCACTTTAATAATATTTGTACTGACTACAGCCTGTTGGAGCAATAGAAAAAAAAGCTTCAAACCCAACGACACTGACTGAGTTGTTTTAATCAATTTCAATTCAGAGGCACTATGGGAAGTCTGCACGCTGGCAGCTGATGGAAGGCTGTTGCTTGTGCTTTTGGATAAGGAGCAGAAAGTGTGACCATGAGGTCTGCATTGGTGCGGGCTGCAGTACAATAGAGGGAAAAAGTGGAAGGACAGCACTCTTGTTCACTCAAAGCAAAAGTATATTTTCTTGGTCTGACAGACATATGTGATAAATGTCTGCCTGTTGAGGCTGTTGAGACGCTTCTTATGTCCAACTCAGATCAAGTTTTATTTAAACAGCATGTTTTAAACAACCACAGCTGACTTAAGTGCTGTGCAATTTAAAGTGAACGATACACTAACACTTAAATATTTAAATAGGCACAACAATTAATGGTAGCAGAAATTACAAAGCAATATTATATGCACACAAATCTCTAACAGGATAAAACTAAAAAGCTCAAGTGCATACATAAAAAATTACAAAAATACTAAAATATTAAAACCAACTAAGAGCAACTAAAGGCGATTGAAAACATGTACCTTGTAAGATTTGTCTTTGAAGCGTCAGTGGAGGGGGAACATTTGATTGAAGCAGAAGGCTGTTCCTAATGGCCCTAATACTTCAAGTAACTGAATAGGAGTTTTAAATTGAGCCTGTTATCAGTACTGCTGTGGAGCTTGGTCCACTGCTAGAGCTTTACAGTAGAAGCATTATGTGACATTTTTGGAAATATGTTATTCCAGCACCTTCTCATCCCAACTCATCAAGTATGGGCATTTTGTCTGTGGACTTTTGCGTCTATATATGACACAGCTATCCTCTTGGCGTCTGTGTCAATTTACGCTTGTTACATGTGCTGTGTTTTTCAAAATACACTTCAGTTTCACAGGAAATGTACAGTTTCTGCTCATTTTAGATCTACGGTCTTTTTCAAAAGTAACTTATGTTGGTAAAACACCTCGATTTGACGTTTATTTCCCTCTGCAACAAAAAAACCCCCATCATATTTTGGCTCAACATTAATACAGGAAGTGAACAGCAGGCACCTGGTTGAAAGTCTGGGGTTTGTTTGCCCCATCCACCTTCACTCCTGCCCATCCTACAGGAACTCTCCAGCTCCTTATATTGTGGGTGCCTCTGTGCATTTGTATCTTATGCAGACGTCTACTGACGCATGTATTTGATGACTGCGTCAACAAGTGCCACAGCCTGCTGGTATACCGCCTTTGTGCATCGGTATCTAAAGCCGAGGTCACTGTGAAAGCAGCTGTAGTTAATGAGTTCAGAGGGAGAACGGGCTGGTTATTCTGTCTGAGAGCAGGGCTGCACAATATATCGTCATCACAGTGCCTACTTGTATGACAAACACATTGCAGAAGACTGCAGTATTGCAAAATTGGAATTTTTTGTCTTAGTTGAAAAAGAGCATTAAGTAGAAAGATGTTGGTAGTTAACTTTATTTTTCAACATTTTACAATTAGGAAGACCACGGTTGGTTATCACATAGGTTTGTTGTCACCTTCAGTAGATCTTGCTACCTAAAGGGCGCTGTTAAAAATGTTGGTGCTGGAATATTTAGAATTGGGGTCAGAGGTCATCTGCAGTTCATATCTGGAGTAGGACTCTTGACATTGAAGTGAGAGGGCTTTTAGCGTTTTTCATGCCAAAATGTAAATTACCCACTCTTCTGGTTCTCTTTTAGGCTTTCACACAGTGGGTGTAAAATAAAACAATCACTCTAATTGAAAAGTATGAAGGGAGAGCTATAGTGTAAAGGTTGTTTTTTTAGCTAGGCGGCAACATGTGGTTGTTAACTTAGTTGTTAGCGAAAGTTTTTGCATCTCAATGAAAAAAGTAAAAGAAACTAAACTTTTTAAATTCATTTTTTTTTAGAAAGCTTCCATTTTTTATTTCTCCCCATTAAAATACCACAGACAACTAACCCTATTGTGTGTGACAATCAACCGCCCGATGGGGATTGATGTCACAAGTGCACAAGACACATTTGAGAGTCCATGTCTGTTGAACAGAAAAGGCTAAAGGAGAGTAAGGTCACTCCATTCTTACCTGACATTTAAGGCCTCTGTCACACTTTGAAAGGGAGTCTGTTAAGGATACAATTTTTGAGGATTCAGATGAAAGTTAAAAGAATGACAGCTGACCCTGTGTTCTCCCTACTTTCTTGTATTTTATCAGTTAACTAAAAGCAGCAGAATGGAAAAACTGAGTACAATTTATTAATATTTGTTTATCGTATTCAACGTCAATGGATATCATATATTTTCCTCATATTGTGCAGCCCTTGCTGAGAGTCACATGACAAGATCAATGCCATGCTCGTGTTTGAACATTAAATATGATGCTACTGGTATCAGAAGGTTAGCTTACCACAAAGACTGGAACCAGGGGGAAGCAGTTAAACTGTCTCTGTCTTCCTTTTTGTTACTTTCGGACAAAGGCTAGCTATTTTCAATTGCTTCCTATCTTTGTGCTAAGCTAAGCCTGTCTCTGTTTCTGATAATAGTGTATTTCCAAAAGTGTCAAACTGCTCCTTTAACTCTGCAGAGGATGATGATAAGAGAGTTTAAAGCACAGCTTACTGTATATTAGTTCCAAAAATAAATAATAATTTCCTGACATGTTTGGAAAACAAGTTTCTTGCTGTGGGAAGCAGTGAACTGAAACAACAGTAATGCAAATGAGACAGTAGGGGGGAAAGGTTGGGAAAGGAATTCTTCTCTGATTTTCTTTTGTGACCAATTCCATTATGATGCGGTCATAAAAATGAGCTGAAAAGCCTTCAAATGTAGGGGGTTTTAAGGCTGCAGAGCACTGTGAAGGAATAATTCAGATCAACTGGAGGGTCATTACTGTTTCTGAGTGGTGTGTGGAAACTAAATAGACAGTCATTTTACCCAGGGCAGTGTTATATAGCCAAGAGCAGGTCCAAAAATATGCCAGAAGGGTTGCTGGGATTGGTGTTGACTTCCAGATATCAGCCCCAAACACTGAAATAAAATAAATCTGTTTTATTTGGACTTCATCCCATGGTATGTTTTCTTTTCCTTTTCCCTAAATATATTATTCACTGTTATTTATTAGTGTAATTAGTCTACCACCACATAACCTTAAAATAAAAAGTTAAAGGGGAATTGTATATTAATATTCTGGGTTGTGTTAAATATAATTTGGTTGTTGTGTTTTATGTCCTGTAGACACAGTTTTTCTGCAGAGAAGCCAGCCTTGGCCAATTAAACTCAGGGATTCTGATGAGATTTAGGTCCATCCCAACGCAGCCTGTTCACAATATGTTTCTCCTGTTAATAATGTACTCATCCTGCTCTGGCCTCTTTTAAGTTATGTGCCCACTGTGCAAGGTTTGCACAATGGGCATATGTAGGCGGTGCCGGTCACCACACTACAAAAATGAGATGGTCACTGTAGCCATGATTCTAAAAACAGTAAGATGCACATTTATTTCTGAGGAAGGTGCTGGTTGTGTTGACGGGGTCAACACAACCAGCACCTTCCTCAGAAATAAATAGATAAGGTCTCTTTTTTATAGCTCTGAGTTATGCTTTATATACATTTGAATGTAAATTTGAAATTTGAAAGAGCATTGTTAAAGTTAAGGCTTTCCTACACCTGTTATGTTGTTGGCCTGTAAGCTTTCAAATTTAAGCACATTTTGCTGTGTCTTCAATCGGATACTTTCATTAGTAGTTACATGTAGTACACTTTGTACACTATGTACTTGCTTGCGAAGTGCACAAATTTGACGTAATAGTCTTGTCTCATAATGAAGATTTGTAGATTTGTGACGACTTTTCTTCTTCTGCTCAGTAAATTTCAACCAGGTGGATGTTTATCGCCATGTTTGACAAATGATTGTCACTCACCAAAATATATGCTTATAATATCTGCTTGTGTGCTTACATGACTACCTCTGTATTTATTTATCTATTATGCCAAAAATGAACGTGCTTTCATGTCCAGTTTCTATATCTATGAACATTAGTGGCTGATACTGGCTGGCTGTATTACCAGCTGATCTACCAAGTTAATGATAGCTGCTGCATTTTGCAAATACTTCCAACTTGTCAAACATCTGACCCCAAATGTAACCTGTACAGGAAGTCACAGAAACACTCACATCCTGTTAGATCTGATGTCGATTTGTTCAAATGTATCAGACTCATCTGGCCTGGCTCATCTTGAACAAGCCTGTTGTAATCCAGGATGTGTCATCAACAGAGGGCGTTGCAGAGCAGAAGTAAACAGTAATAGGAAAATCGTGGATTACACTGATTGCCTGCAAACTTTTGTTTTGTTATACTCATTTTTACTCAAAAATCAAGCATGAACCAACTATTAATAAGTCCACTGCACACTGACGACTTCCCACTTTACTTCTCTATTGTTGCCTTCACCATCCTCTCGTTCCAACCTTTAGAGTATGACAGGCTCACTGATGTCATCATGGTTCACACTTCAGCTCAAGGAAAACCTGCTATATCATGGCTCCAACTGATGCAATGTCTGGAGGTGATCAGGTTGGAGGAGGGTGCGAAGATTCTGCCTAAAATGATGGCTGAGAGATCACGGCAAAGTTTGATTGGATAACTAGAGGAGTGAACACCCAGAGTCAGCTGATTAGAGGGAGTAGTGAGAGTGGGATGGAGAGAAATGTGAAAGGGTGAGCAGAGCGAGGGTCTTCCTGATTGAACTTACGCTGAGCTTCCTTATAACTCAAATCAGCAAGTACAGAAGTATCCATTTTGAGACACATCAACTGAGTCCAGAAATGCTTAAATCACTTTACAGAACACAAACTATATCTAAAAAATACATAGCAACCACTGACCTCAGTGTCCTCAATACAGCCCTGCACACACCCACTTGTGCTTACATTTGGTTCCCCCACATGAAATGGATTATTTGATTAGACTGTGAGTCAGCTTGCTGCACAAATGTGCATATATTAGGATAAACTGTGGGACATTGTGTAGCTTGTACACCACACAGGGTAGAGTGCTAATTCTGCTTTATTGTTTTATGATAGCCAGTCCCCAAACTGACCCAGACCCAACTGCAGCAGCATACAACTAGACACTGTGTGTCAGGATTAATATTATTATATAAATGTCCTATAAAGGGAGGATAATGGTGAATATAGTCCTAAATTCATTGCTTAAAGCAAAGCCATGGAAGTGAGGTGACACTTTCTTTCTATTACCTTTTAAAAGTATATCATTTTGTAAGCAGGATGTACTCGCCAATAAGGTTTTAAATATATCTTTACTGCAGGTGAGGACATTAAAGGTTCCAGTTACGATATGTTATTCGGAATTATGTCTCCATATCATCCACTGGCCCATTGTAGGAAAAAAAAACCTGTGAGTACATACCTTTGTTCATCTTTAACCTGAGCTGCAGACCATGTTTGTGCTACAAAAAAAGCTTCACTCTGCTATATGACTTTCACTCACTGTTAACACATATACAGGCCCACTGTATAAGTAGAGATGCATATTTTACAGTTGTGATCAGAGATGGCAATTCTGCAGCCACATTTGTAACTAAATTCCCCCAACAAACCATCTCTGTGGTAAAAATGCAAAACATTTTCAAGCAGTGCTGAATCATGCTGTCTCAAATGGGAAATCAGCACATTAAAAGCAACAGAAATACTCCATGTAAACTCTCAAGATGCTTTTCCGTGGCCTTGTTGCGCTTTCAAGTCTCTTCTCCCGCTTTGGATCTCTGCCAGTGTCATAGTAATGTGTCAGGATGTGTCATCTCATCCAGGCAACACTTTTCAGAGGAATCTGTTAAGGGCTCCCTGTTTGTGCAGGACAGGCGGAGAATGTTTATTTTTAGACAGCCCCTGCGCTGATTGTATTTTGAGTGATTTAATAAGTGTCGAGGAATGTGGAGAAACTTTGCCGGGTTTGAGACATCAGTTCGGAAAGGTCAGCAGAAATTAGCAGAGTAGGAGTGAAACTTAACCTTTCCCTGGGTTGACTGACAGAAAGACAGAAGTGGCTTGATTGCAGCCATTGTGTACTCGTGTGTTTGATGATAATTACACATCCTGTTGTTTGCCCAGCTCCATAAATATTTCATGAGCTCCTATCATGGATTTAGAAAGACTAGAAAATTTTAACTGTCCTATAGCAGAAAATGACTGTAATATATCAGCTTGGGGGGGTTGCTGCTGCTGTGTTTTACTATACTAATGACTTCTTCTGGGGCTCACATTTGTGGCTTTCTGCCCTGACTCTTGCATATCTTGGAAACCTCTGTAGCTGCTGAATGTTCTCAGTTGCACATGAAGCCTGTTAAAAGTTACATTTTACTTCAGCACTCTTGAAAAGAACTTCTCCGAAAGATTGCTAATACAAATCAAATCTCCAGATATGAATGTCAGTTGTTGAAGGAATAGTTTGACATTTTAGGAAATATGCATATTCGCTTTCTTGGCAAGAGTCAGATTACAGGATCTTAACCAATTCTTGTGTCTGTGTGTTAACTATTGAGCAAAAGCTGGGAGGTGATAACCTTATCTTTGCATAAGCAGAGGAAAACAGCATTGCTCAGTCCAATCCAAGTAAAAAAATACACCTACCAGCACCTCTGAAGATCACTAAGCCATTCATTGCCATTCTCTACCTGTCCACCAGATGTCCTCACACTTTTCCACCTGCTCCTGTCACTTGACTCCCTCAGCCACCTCCACATCTGACCTTCCCCACCCACACACTCACCTGCTTCTCATTTCCCCTAATCAGCCCAGTAGCACATATACTGGTTCATCTCCGCAGGTACTCTTTCAAAGTTCCTATGCGTCTCATGCTTTTGCTGTGCTACTCTCTGTTGTCTGAAATCTGCTCCCTAAAACTTGTATGTTACCTGCCTGTTTTTGAACCGTAATCTGGTAAAAAAAAAAAAAAAAATCCCAGAACTTTGTCTCCCTGCTTTGTCTGCATTTGGGTCCTCCCCCTGTTTTTAAAGGGACCACTCGCTGTGATAATAAGACTCTAGGAAGTTACAGGAAATAATTATAGCATGTAACTTTCTATAAAATTACAACAAGTTTTTAAACAAATGAGTTAGAACATTTTAATTATACCTTTTCCCACCAAGATTAATGCTTATATGTGGGCTTTTTAAATGCTGAAGAAACTCACTAAAAATAGGTGCTAGTCCTGTCCCATTGCCAGAAGATAAATAAGCCTTTCTGTTATTTTCTAGTGTGTCACAGTCGATGTAAAACAGGGTTAGTAAACAGCAGAAAGCAGCATGGAGGTATGTGAAAACTAGTTACCTATTCACTTATTTTATTAGGATCTTTACTTTTTCTGTAGTGTAAATGACCTAGCATAAACTCTTAATGTGTGAATATATGGTGTACGTGACCTGACATAGACTTATTATCCTGATGTGGCTTCAGCTAAATGATTTTGGCCAAATTTGGTTATGTGAGGAGAATTGTCTGAATTGCAGGAAATAACTATAACTATAATAATAAAGTACCTGGAGTGCTTGTTTGTCACACACTATAATTTGTCATGATGTACCAAGTCTTTGGCTTTCTCTAGAGTAAACCCTCAAACATGCAACTCCATGTCTGAGCCTCTCTTATATTAAGTCTTGTTTATGCTACAACATATTTTAGCGTTGTCAGCAGAGAAGGCCCTGGAAATGACATGCTGCATTTCTTCACTGCAGGAGGAGCACACAGCGACCACAGACTGTCTTTCAAACTTAATTTGAACTAATTTGGAACAACGTTTGAGTGCTGCTTGGATGGAGAAAGATAAAACTTGTGGCTTAGATCGGACCTGGAGCCGATAAATACCCATGACTACTACAGAGTCAATTATCCTTGGAATGAATGCTGATTGTAACCTCTCCCACTTAAGACAAAAGTCAGATATTAGTGAGTTTTTTCTCCAGTGGGGAAGAGGTTTTAGTGGTGCTGGTAGGGCTATCTTTGAGGTTAGGACAGATCCTGGATAGCTTTTTGCTAAGCTGAGCTAATCAGCTCCTAACTCTAGCTCTATGGTCAATGCACAGACACGAGAGTGGTCTGAATCCTCTCAGGTAGCTCTAAGTAGGAAAGCGAATCAGCAAATGTCACGGTATTCTTTTAAAGCTACACAATTGGTTAGTTTTTATTTAAGAACATTTTTGAAACACCACAAAGAAAACTCAACTTTCTCACATGTTAAAATCTCCATCAGCCTTGCAGGATGTCTACATTTTGGAACTGACATTGAATAACAATACAATAAAGAAACAGAAAATGAGACAGTTGAGAACACTCTGATCTCAGCCTTCTAAAACAAGCCAGGGCCACAATGCCTCACATGATTAGATGCATAAAAGTTTTTCTATCAAGTTATGGAAAATAAAAACTATACTAAGATGCATATTACAACCACTGAAACCCATAAAAAATGAAGACAACATCATGCTTCCCTCAGGTGGCAACACAACATGTATTTCTATTTACATAGCATTAACATGTGCTCCCATAACATGTGTTGTGTTGCTGTAACATCCCCACATATAAACACAGGACAATTGCAGTACTTACTGAAACACTGAACTGCAGTCTGGTATCTGCAGCATCAGTTTCTGCCTGCTCTCTATTGTTCAAAGAGAATTCTTTACACCAGCAACAAGAGGTTTGTGTCTACTATATACGCTGCATAGTAAACACGACCCAGCGGCACAAACCAGAGCACTTCAGCACTCATATTGATTACCAGCAGAGGGATAAAGAATGGAGCATCTGGAGACACAGTTGGGTTTTGATGAACATACCCCCTTTGGACACTCGCTGGTAAATTCAGCTCAACATTAAGATTCACTCCTCCTCTCAAGCACTGTACAGCACAATAGTGTCATCTTTTAAAAACATCCCTAGGAAGTGCTTTGTTTTATTCATCCATATTGAATTAAAACCATTAGTAATGTTTTTTAGAATCGATAAATAAAATCAGTTTTACCAATATTATTTCTTGGAAAAAAAAAAAAACCTGGATAAGAGCCAATTTAATGGAGGCACACAGGTTATAGAGTAGTGAAGAGTCTTTGGGGCATAGCTTTAATCACAAGTATTAGCTTGTAGCCAGTATTTTTCAATTAGTACTAAATGACAAAAATACCAATTGTCAGTTATTCTTAAACTGCATATCTGTAATAACATCCAGTAATATTCCATGACTAGAACCTGGACAGTCTCAGACCTGCTGCTACAAGCCATGTTGTGGTTTTCAACCCAATCGGCAGTAAAATGTTGACATTGTATATTTCTGCAAACCATGGATATGTTACTTTTGTGTGTTATTAAGTGGCAGATACATTGAAACGTTACACTGTGGTTACCTTGTGAGTAGGTTTAGGCACAAAAAACACATTATTTATTATGGTTGGGGAAAAAATCATGTTTGGGCTTAAAAAAACTGGTTTTTGGAGGCAAAGTCACGGCTGGAGAAGCCGTCAATGTCTCCGTATAAAACAACCACTGTTCATGGCCCTCTCCCTTCAGGAAAAACAGCAAGGTTTCAATAAAAAATGTTGGTTGGTGATTTAAAAGCTACTGGAAACACAGCAATGACTCACTGAAAAATGGGGACTGCCTGTTGTTCTGACAGCCAAAAAGTCAGAAGCCCCAATAGTCCAAGAGTTTTCCACTGGACCAAAAGTCAATTTCTCCAAGTGCACATTGCTCCGAAGTTCTGTTTCTGTTCTCTTCTTCACTTGGTAGAGCGGGTGCCTCATGTACCAAGGCTATTTCCTTGCTGCAGCGGCTGTGGGTTCAATTCAAGCCTGCAGCCCTTTTCTGCATGTCATTCCCTCTCTTTCCCTGTCCTTTACAATGAAGGCAAAAGGCCAGAAAAAACACACTCCCTGGTGTTAGGCAACCCAATAGCCAGGAAAAATGCTCAGATTGTACGTTTCTGTAAACGCTGTGGTAAATGTTTCGGCTTAAAATACCAGCATTTGGTGGAATAAAAGCAGCTGAAAAGCAGTGATGGGAAACACCATCCTGGTGTTTGGGCTTAAATGCCACTGAGGATCATCACAAAGCGTTGCCAAAGACAACCAATATTGGTAGCTCAAACACCACCAAAAAGGGCTATAAAGGATAGGTAAAAACACAGTGATCAGTAGCTCAAATGCTACTGGGAAATGTTGTGAAGGGTGAGTAAAAGCACTTGGGATCAGTGGCTCAAACACCACTGGGAAACTAAAACTAACTGCAGGGAGTGTGTATTTTCTGAGAAATGGGACTCCAGAGCAATGGGTGTTTGTTTTTGGGTTAACGAGCTGTCGGAGCAATGGGCCTTTAGTCCTATGGGACATTTATTGGACTAATGGGGCTTCTGAAATTTGGGCCATTGGAGCTATGGCATGGGACTCAAAAAACTACTGGTTTTGTTGTTTGTTGGTCTGGGACACTGGTTTGCAGTGGTCTGCAGCTTGGTTGGCATCTTGCCTAGGTGTCAAGCCATCTACCATTCCTTCCATCTCCTGATGACAAAGTCAGCTCATATATGTATTATGTTACTTTAGAAAAGTTGACATGATAAGTATGAAACATATAATATCATGTATTTGTGGTTTGCAAAAAGGTACATTGAAACATTTTCTCCTGGCAACTGGGCTGTTTTTTTTACTTGAATACTTAAACATTATTTTCACACACATGTAGATTGACTTTATTAATTAGTATCAGCTTTAGTCTGATATTGTGTTAATTATACTTCCATGATTTGGCTTTAATGTGTTTATTCCTGGATTTAATGTACACATACATAATTTTAACATGGAACATAGAGTAACCTGTTTCTTCATCTGCCTGTGGTGATTATCATGTTCTCAGACAAGACTATCGTGTCTACATAGAGTTTTTGCAACGTTTGAAGATAAACACATTTTGGTTTGGATCTGCTGGAAAGAAGAAGAATAATCTTGACACTGAGGTGTTTAGAAAGCCCACACACAGAGATACCTCAGGGACTTTCACCATCCTGTTTGGGTGCAATCCAAACCTTCCATTATGAGATACCATTAACGGCATAAGCGAAAACCAAGAACAGAAGCACAGACAACAAGAGCTGGAAGCAGTTAACGACCTGGGTCACAAACAGGGTCGACAGAAAAAAAAATAGACCCAAAATACATCTGAATATCACACAAAAGCAAAATTGCATTTTCCGTTATTCCTATCCCTAATTGGCTGGACTTTTCACGAAAAGTATAAGGTAAGTAAGGAAAGTGAGGTGGTTTTCAGACAGAGACAATAAAGGCTGCATAACTTAACACCAGCAAAGCAACATTGTCCATACTGTGAGTATCTGTACAGCCATTTCACTGCAGAGAGAAGCGAATGTATCAGATCCAGACTCAGTGGAGCCATTTAAAGGATAACAAACACACTTTCAAGGATTACAGTGGAAGCATTTTCAGAAAAAAAACAAACTGCTAAAGAGACCATATACTGTACTGTATGTCAGGCTGGAGGCTGAATGGGTGCTGCAACAATAGTCTGCTTCTTACAACTCTGTTACAACTCTAACAACTGCCATAAAATCAATACCTTGGCATTTTTCCCACTCGCCCACTTTCCTAGTCGGAGGAATTTGGGACACGACCTGGAAACGTGACATCGCATGCAGAAGGTGACAAATGTAAGCAGGTGTCCTCCGCCACGTCCTCATCCAGCTGCAGTCATGGGTTATTAATACAGAGGTTTTCCCACCTGACGTCAGAAGGAGCCAAGAAAATGTCTGCTCTACAAATGCGGTTCTGTTTGTTGTGTTGTTTTACTACCTGGATGACTGAGATGACTCTGCACGAGCTTATTGGACTATAAGCCTCTCCTGCGGTGATGAATTATAAGCTACTTTACTGGAATCACTGGGAAAAAAAACTGTAAATTATTCTTTTAAAAAGGTAACCTAAAACCCGTGTATCTGTGAGCCTTGAAGATGTCTGTGAGGAGATATCCGCTTGTTTGAGTATGAACACAATACATGTCCTTCACCAGCACCTTTGGTTCAGTTTGCATGTAAAGGAAACTCTCATGTCTTCGTATAAAACTGAAACATTTTTCAGAAGATTATGTTACAGCAATGGACACAAAAAGAAGACTTAAAGAAACTGTGATATACAAGTTTTCACTATCAAGTGGAGAAATATTGAAAAACTGTGTGTGTATATTTAGCCATGCTAGCATCTAAGGAATGGCAATGTCAGCTTAGTTTGTGATCCCCTGACTTTCCCTCTGGCGCCATAGTTTTAATTTGTGCAATTTGTCCATATATGGTTTACGAAACATTACGTGCAACACTAATTACATTCCTATCAGCCTCAGCTGTACTTGTTCGTTTAGTTTTAATTAGGAAATGTTAGCAGCACCTGCAAAAAGATCGCAAGCATTGTGATTGTGAGTACATTAGCATGTTATTGTTAGCATGTAGCTCAAAGCACCGTTGCGCCCTCAAAGAGCTCATGACATCATTCAGAGCCAGAGTCTGAGCAGTAGCGATATCTGCAGTACCAAGTTTCCCACCAGTAACTGGCTCACACAGTTGTCAGTCATGTTGTAAAATTGCTCTTTTATAGCATTAAATAACTAATTAAAACCAAACTTATCAGAAAAACGAACACTCAATAGAATAGAACAGAATAGAAAGAACATTTCATCCCTGAAGGAAAATTCAGCTGTCCAGCAGCTCATGAAAGATAATAAATAAACAATAATAATAAAACAAGTTAACAATAAGTGCACAAATAGAAATGAAATTAAATAAAATTGTCCATTCCACAGTCCAGTTCAGTTGTGGCTAATGTGATTTGTGTAAGTGTGTGTGTGTAACTGGATTCAGGAGGTGTTAAACAGTTGAACAGTACCTTACCTTAAATGACAGAAACCATCTTTAGGAAAAATGTATTTGATGTTACTTTGAGTTTTTAGTTTGGCCCGTGTAATCGAGCATGAGAAATCGAGATGTTTGGGCTTCACTTTTGGGGAGCTGTCATGTTGTCCATCTTTATATACAGTCTATGACCTGGAAGGGATCATGCATTCAGTCGTGTGTGTGTGTGTGTGTGTGTTTGTGTATCTGTCTATTTGTCCACAGCTTATCTCACATACTACTGGACCTATCAGCCTAATATTATTGGTGCGCATTTATGCCTGTATGCTCGAATATTCTGTACTAGTATTGCTGACTCTTAACCTCTCATTCAGGGCCACAAGTGATCACCCACACAGCATGTAAAAATGCATTTCCAGCAATCAGCTAGGTTAAAAAACAGCCTCACAGGCCACATTCTGGCCTCTGTAATGCTGTAAAATCATGCACAAAGCATCATTAACATGACCATTTGATGGAATTGTGCAGCCATAAAAAACATTAAGTCCTGGGGTCAAATACCTCACTCAGTGTAAATATCATATATCTCCAATAAAGAGCTGGAACATGCAGATAGCCCACAGAATATATATGATACTGTCAGACAGTGTGGAATTAGATTATTTAAGGGGAAACAATTAAACCATTTCATCAGTCTTACAGTGACATACAGAATGATCACATCATCGTGAACATTAAAGCTATTTATTTTGACTGTATTAAGTATCATCACTGGTAAATGGTGTTTCAGCATTGTCCTATTTGGGCACTATGTCAGGTTTTCTTCAGTTTGAGAAAAATCAGACAGGCATAGAAATTTCTAAACCAAAGTGGGCAAACTAAAGTATTAATGGAAAAAGAAAACACTTTTCTGTTACGTTATTCATGTTGTTCTGAGAGTGACATTCAATTTCAGTTTTCATCATATTCTCTTTCATCTCCCGTCTATTACATCCAAATACACTTTCATCAATAAGCTCCCGGGTGAGTCATTAGAAGGAGGAGAAAGTCATTACATGTCTTTTGCATACTGAATAATGGAGCTGGTGCTGGTCGTATTTGTCATTAAAATGTTCATAACCAAGATGCACCATTACCAAATGGATTCAGCAGGATACTTCAGATTCACTTTACTCATTGCTGTGTTACATTCTCCTGTTTCCTAAATGAAACTGAGACATTCAAATTGATTGAAATGATGTTATTAGCAGCGAGGTTTGCAGACTGCTATGTAAAAATTGCCAAATGTGCTCATACCTAATTGTTTTTTTTGGATAACTGTTCATATCTCCTGGGATGTAATGAGTACCTGAAGTGATAGCGATGTCAAAAAGACACATATTAACAACAACACACACTTGTTTTTGTAGCTTTTCTCACTCGTTTTGGACAATCTTAGTATGTGGATTCAAGTTTTAACTGCATTTTCCCAAGAACCAATCATGTTCTCTCCATTTCTCTTGTTGTCCTGACAAAAAGTTGCCGCTATCTCTGGTAAGCAGGAATGAAATTTCCTCATAGTCGCTGTTGACAAAGTCAGATTTGTTGTATTCATGTGGCATACATCAGAATTTGACAAAGTGCAGTCCGCACTTCTCCCCTCTTTTTTTTCTTAGCACTCATTAGACAGCATCATATTTTTGTCACAGGAGAGGAAAAATCTCTCAGCCTCAGTTTGTGTGTGCTGTCAGTGCCTTTTGAAATAACCACCGTGCTGCTGTCGTGAGTGATAGACTTGAGAATGTATGTCATGTAGCCAAGGACTTCTGATGACTAACTTGGAAGACAGACAACAACCAAAACACTTCCAAAGCCAGTGAGCAAGGGGAAATATGCTGCAGTTCTTTACTATTATTTAGTGCTTATATTATTTTTCTTTTTCTGCTCAGCCAGGTTGTTTGATAGAATATAATTCTGATTTTATGGAATTAACATTAACCTAAACATCAGCCCATGTTTATGGCTGATTTTTAATACATTTAAATATTCCTTGTAAACTGAGAAATTCCTCAGCTTTGGGTATTTTGTCTCAGTCTTGAGATGATAAATTTATCTACATACAAACAAAGGGTGCCCCACCAGTGCTGTATAAAAACAACTGTCAACTCCAATTACAGTACAGAGAGCGTATGAAAAATGCTCTGTGTACAACCATGTTTTACAACTGCAGCCTGTAATACCTCCTGAGTAATGCATATTTCCTGCAACGTCATGGCTTTAAAATCATGTTTACGAGGAATACTCATACAGTTAGGAAAAGTTATGAAGCAGCAAGCTGATTAAATACTATTATGTGTTTCTTGGGCTGTTAAAAAGGGCCCTGATTTTCCAGTAACACAAGTTTATATGGTCAAAAAAATAATGATATATATAGTGTCACTGTCCAGAAAAACATGCATCTCCAAATTTGGTGATTTGCGATTTTTAAACTAGGGGATTACATGTTCCTCTGAGGGTTAAGACAATAGAATAGCTCTGTAGCGCCTGTCTTTTTAAGCCCCCCTCCTGAAAAAGCCTAGCCTGCTCTAATTAGTCACCATTTCTTCAATCCTCATCGCAGCCAGGGCTGCACGACTCTAGCAGAAAATAGCGGCACTTTCTATCATGAAAAATTACCAATCAAAGTTTCAAAGCCAAAATCTTTACATGTTCCAGCAGGAATATGATCTGAAATCAGCAAGAAATTAACATGTTTCACTGATGTTAACATGTAGCTACATGTGTGTCACTAGTGTACTTGTAGCCCGGGAGGGACTATTAGGAACTATAAAAATCTACTCTGAAAATCTCCAATAAAAGCTTCCAAGTAGGCTGTTCTTATGCACTGTTCATACTTTTCCCAAAGAAAAGTAATGCACCAAAATTTGTCCATATCCAATGTAATGATATTATTCATGCATAACTTAGGTATTTTTGAAGGCTTCGATCACGTGACCAATGTGCTGATGGGAATAAAGAGGGAAGTGGCTCTGAGCAGCCAAGTTAGGAGGCAGGTTAGGGTGGTGGATGCGTCACAAAACACAAGACTTTTTCCAAGAAGATGTTTCTTTTTCCTAAACTTAGCCACAGTAACTTTATTTGCCTAAACCTAAACTTCATAACTTCACATATATTACATAGCTTTACATTAAGTACATAATGTAATTCGTGGAGCGCTAACACGTACGACATTAAACGCACCATTGTATGAGGATACATCGTCCAAAAAATGTTCCAGCAAGTAAACGATCCAAAATCGGGGGGAAATTAACATTACATGTTTCCCTGGCGTTAGCACGTAGCTACATGTAGCAGTGTATGAAATGTAAAAACTTGCAGTTGTGTGCCTGGGCAGATCTGATGTCATCTTGTGGCCAAATGCTCAGAACAGTCTGAAGCCTCACAGGGATTGATTCTATATACATTTACTTCATTATCTGAAACTTAAGCCATGTTTAACATGAACATCCAACACTGTAAGATTATATATGTATGCTAGAATATAAGGGAAAGCTAAATAGGTCACCTTTAAGCCCAAATAATCCAATAAGCAATTCACACAACAACAAAAAAAGGGTGTTTTTTCCTAGAGCTCATGCAAAGCTGACATTGTACAGATACATGTTTTTCACAGCAGAGCAACAATAAGTTTCTAAAGCAGCATTTTTTGCCAGTAAACACGTTCTTTTAATAACAGTACTTTTCACTGGAGACCACATTGTGTGTGTTAGCGAGGGCACTGCGCTGTATGTTGATTACACGCTATACGAGGCGGACCAAAATCGCTGCAGTCAGACGGAGCTGCTGGTGGAGCTATAATGTGGAGGCTGAAGGAGGGGTGCAGTGCAGTAGGTATCAGCAGTGATTTAGTGTGAGAAGAAGGAGAGGTGATGGAGAGAAAAACATCAGGCATGTCTATGCAGTGCGTCCGAGCTCCTCAGAGAGATGTGAGGCAGTAAACACTAAGCCGCCTGCAGCTCTGTCATACATATTATTGGGTTTGCTATGAAGGGAACCCAGGCTTAATCCTCCTCAACTCTGCAAGGCAGAGCCGAGAATCAGCACGCAGTGATTATCACATGACAGTGTTTATAGTTTTTATTAAAGTAAATCCACAACTTTGCGGCCAGGCAAATAACAGCATGTGATAAGGGGGAATTTAAGGTGATTCATTTTGCGGTGATTACAGGATTGTGTCAAAAAAAAAGAGAATCCACAAGGGAGGCTTATTATTGTGTAATACTTGCTATTACTTCACCAGCACCGACAAATTAACAGGATTCACTCTTCCATGAAAAAGCTGTTTATCTATGTATTTTCAAACTCCCTGGGGTTGGTGTGGCGAAGCAAAAAAAAAAAAAAAAACGCCCCGTCTGTCATCTATTTCCTCACGATTCTTTGATCATTTTGTGACCTCTCTGCACTCCTCCTCCGCCCTCCTCCACCGCGGCGGTTTATTCACATGACGATTCATCCGGCACTCTATCAGCATTAATAATGCAATCTGACAGATATTGTATAAGGCTGAGGATGAGGTGTCACTCACAGCAACAAACAAGTGAGGAAATGGATGATGTGATAAGGCTTGAGAGGGAGACAGAGTGAGCAGGATCAAAGGTTTCGCAGTTCACTTCACCTTAAGTTATTTTAGTATTTGACAGATATAGAGCCCCTAATCCTTGTGGATAAGATTTCACGTGTCTCCGTTTTTCACCAGATTCTTATTATTTACAGATATTTTGGGGAATTTATTCAGAATGTTGGACATGGAGATGGATTTTATTTTGGGAATGAGAAATAGTTGTCACGCCGACGGATGACAGTCGTCTGAAAAATAGCCTCGATGGTTTTTTCTATTTTAAAGGTGGCCCGTCACCCTTAAAGCTACATTCCCCTCATAAGGACTTGTGCCATTTGACTGTTTGAGTTCATACAAAGCTTGTATGTCCTTGTGTGTTCTGGCTTTAAGGCTTACGTGTCATCCAGTATGGTGCTAAAAGGACATGAAGGGTTTTAGTCAGGGGCGTAGCCCCAAAGTCTGGCCCCTATGCATGAGCAGTCTCTGTAGGCATCCAGCCCTTCCTCTCTTGATTCATGTCTCTCATGCACCTTTTGATTTTATTTATTCATCCATGTATTTATGTATTTATTTTACAATGTCAGTTTCTTCCCTTTCTGTCTTCCTTTTTTGGAATCCTTGATTTCCCTTTCTTGGGGAAAGACACAGTGCTTCCGCAGCACTCTAACTACATTTGGTGCAGGGGTGGACTAAACCATTTTGCTTTTGTAAGGGGTCTAAGGGGACCTCAGGAAGCTTCTACTATATTTTTATTCAAAGCTCAGTCTCTCAACTGATATATTCATTCATTCATTTTTTATAGACGCTTATCCTGTTAGGGATCGCAGGGGGCTGGAGCCTGTCCCAGCTGACGTTGGGTGAGAGGCGGGGTACACCCTGGACAGGTCACCAGACTATCACAGGGCTGACACATAGAGACAGACACCATTCACACTGACATTCACACCTACGGACAATTTAGAGTCACCAATTAACCTGCACTGTGGGAAGAAACCGGAGCACCTGGAGAAAACCTATGCTGATGTTAGGAATTTAACTGCATTTCTCAGTAACGTGGTGGTAACATCGCTACTTTCTGTTTCAAATAGCTTTTCAATAGCTAAGTAAATTAATTGACTGAGTAGCATGGAAGCAACCACAAAAGTTAGAGGCTCTTTTTCCCAGGAAAAGCTCTGAAGTGCAGCAGACTTTTTTTCTGCGGAGGTCAGGATAAAAGTAAGGATAATAAAACTGAGGATAGGTAATGTGACCTATGCTTGCGCCACACCGAGGCATACAGACAAGGGAAGCACTTCCATATGACTTCACATACTAATCCTTCATTTGTTCTGCTTACTGCTTTGCTATTGGCTTTTCTTGGCAAGACCCGCCTTACTCTGCCTCTGACTGGCTACATTTTTCTCCTCGATGCATTGCTCATGTGTCTTGCTCATAGACTATATATATTTATTGGATTTGCAGTGGACACGAGAGAAACAGACACAACAAGGGCTGAGAAAAGAGACAGAGAACAGTATTAAGAAGGAGGAGAGGAGAGACAGTGACATACTGATGCCACGTGTTATTTGCAGGACATGGTCATGTTCTAATGACTCCCTCAAAAAAGAAAGTTTTAGTTTAGGTCTGTTACTTTTATTATTCATATTACTGTATTTTATTTATTATGGTTTTATTGAGAGTGGCACAATGGTGTGGTGGTTAGCACTGTCGCCTCACAGCAAGAGGGTTACTGCTTCGATCCCGGGTGCAGGAGCCCTTCTGTGCGGAGTTTGCATGTTCTCCCCGTGTCAGCGTGGCTTTTCACCGGGTACTCCAGCTTCCTCCCACAGTCCAAAGACATGCAGGTTAATTGGTGACTCTAAATTGTCCGTAGGTGTGAATGTGAGTGTGAATGGTTGTCTGTCTCTATGTGTCAGCCCTGTGATAGTCTGGCAACCTGTCCAGGGTGTACCCTGCCTCTCACCCAGTGTCAGCTGGGATAGGCTCCAGCCCCCCCCCGCGGCCACCAAGAGGATAAGTGGATAGAAAATGGGTGGATGGATGGTTTTATTGACAGAAAAACATATTTCAGAATTCTGTTTCTGAATCACTGACAGAGCCAGATAGCCTAATCAAAGAGGCCAATACAGAGAAATGCATCAAGTAGGAAGAGGTGAGAGAAAAAGAGAGGGCAATAGACCTATTGATGATGTCATGCTATTGGAGGACATGTTCAAATGTCACAAAATCTTCAACAAAAAAAGAAAGAAAAATAAGTAGAAAGTTTAAATTTAAGTCAGTTATTTTATAAGAAACAGTTCAACTGAACATATTTGAGAAAAAATTAGTAAAAACAAATAAATAGATAGAAGCAGCTTTGTGAGTAGCAAACTACGTTTGCCATTTTCTCATAGCTTAGCTTGCTACATTTCTCTGGGGGCAGCTTCAATGTAGTGAAACTTCATTTTGATGTAGAGTAACTGGCAGCATAGCTCACTACATTTTCCAAGTAGCTTGTCCAACACTGGTTATGGCACTAACTACTTAAAAATAAAAGATTGCAAACAAAACCAAACTTTTCATTCCTGTCTTTTTGAGGGCCCCCCTCCCATTGGGGCCCCAGGGGTTAGTCCCACTTTTCCTCCCACTATGACGCCCCCGGTTTTAGTAATTTCACATGCTGGAATTATTTTTTATATCTTGTTATTATCTCTAAAAAAGACTTGATTCTTTGCTCAGATATAAATAAATGAGAAGATATGATGTGTAAAAGCTTTTTTAGTAACCTCTGAGCTTTATTTTTGTGACAGCAATCATTCCCAGAGAGTAGGTGTCATTTTTTTTTCCCAAATGATTGATGTCTTATTTTGAAAAGAAACCCTTCAAATTCATATGATAATGCTGCTTTTTGAACCCCCGCCTCTGAGCTGGTATTTTTCTAATGTCTATTTTTATATTGTGTTTGTTTTGCCTCATGCAAGTGAAGTTTCTCGAGCTTGTGTAGTGTTATGCATAAAGCCATATGGCGCGCGCTTTATTACTCTAAGAGGAGAAGAAGCGTCGAGGGCAGCAGACAGACTCCATAAGCCTCTTCTGCCGTACAAAAGACAGCGTGTGCTGTCAAACTGTCAAAACTTCTACTTCAAGGATTGTGATCGGTCCGCCGTGTGAGGTGCTCTGTCGTTTTTTTGTGTGCCGTGTTTGTGCACAAGTGCGTGTGTTCTGTGTGAGTGCCCGCGCCTCGACATCTGCGTACGCACATGTCCTTGTGTTTGTGTATTTCACGATCGTCGAGCGTGTTTGCATGTTTGTGTGTGTATATCCAATCTGCTTCTTTTCGACAAACATTAGGCTCTGATTCATTTTACTGAAGTCTGCGGCTCTTATTCTGCACGTCAGTAGACCTGATAAATGGAAATATGCCAGGGCAAGATTAAGAAAAAAATACTGCTACACTTCATGAAGCACGATGACGGCTTCATTGCCCAGGGAGGCCCTTAAGGGTTCCCTTGGGCTCCAACTACCAGGCGCTTTAAAAATCTGCAACTGTGCCTTGCAATTACTGCTTGGAGTAAGTGAGCTGTGGTTTGTCTAGTTTAGAATAGGCAGAATTAGCAGCAATTACCACCTGCTGCAATTGTGTTTGCACATTTGTGAGAAACACAAAAAAGTATCAACCCCTTCATCAAGCTTATCTTATTGTCTCTGCAGTTCCTCTTAATTCTCAATTACTTAGACAGGAAGTGAAAAGAGTGCGGCTCTCAGCAAATATTGAGATTGTTTTAATTGTACTTTACTGTTAAACTACGAACACTGTGCAATTAAAGGGAAATGAAATGAGGGGGGCATGATGAAATGTCTATATGCAGACAGAGAGGGTGGGAACCATTTTTAATGGAGACACCACATGCAGCCAACCAATTAAATAAAGCTGTCGAACGTTCACTTTCCCGTCTCGAAGACATGTTATTTATTTCTCCCTGTCTCTATGTTCTTCTGTGTGACACCTCTAATACTTGCCCCGGATTTAAATTCATGCATTGGCGAGAATACGAGACGTGTCATATCCTCAGTAGTAACAAGTGTTGTGGCTCTTCTGGGACTCGTGGGTTATTGAGATTCAGCCCTTAAATTCAGGGCCTGCTCAGTCTCCTTTGATTTTTGGGAACTATGCCCTTCACTACAAGGGGCTGCTTTGATATGCACATTTTAAATGGAGAGAAATCAATTGAATTGAACACCTAGTGAGCTCTGCTTTTGTCTTGCATTCCTTCATGCTCGCAAGAAAGTATTTGATTTTACACAAACGTGTATACTTCACAGAGCCAGTAAAATTGAAGAGGGGATGAAGTATCGGTTGTTCTTGAGTTATGGAATGCTAACAACAAATATACAAACATGCGCACAATGTGCTGTGTTTGACCTTCTGAACCTTTCATCAACATGTCGTCTATATATTTCTGCATAGTGGCTCATATTTGTTATTTCTGTCTGGCTGTGTTTGGAGGGATGAATGGAGGGAGGCTGATAACTGGAATGAAAGTTGTATAAACCTTTAAGGTCACAGGATGTCAATGTCTCAGTGTTTTGAGTGCACATTGCTCTAGTGTTGAGACATTTCACCAGAGCTCTCTGCACAGTACTCTGCAGATTGTATAACACAGAAATATATGCTGTGTAACCCTTAAGATTTTCTTTAAATAAACCCTTTTTTGAAAACTATTTATGAACAATATTTCAGCAATCCCTATTAAATGTATTTTTATTTAGCAATTAACCTCCACAGTAGTTTTCATTGTGACAAGAGGGACCTGCCATTTCCACTTAGGATGTAAAATGTGTATCCATTCAAAGACATTCACAGGAAACTACAAATAGGAGCAGGTATACACATTCAAATCAACAAGGTGCTAAGCCAAAGCATTTACATTAAAATAATGGCTTGCACACTGCAAGATTATCCAAGATGGCACAAACAATTAATTTTAGTCTGTGAAGACCAGTCGTGCTCGAAATGTCACCACCGGAGTTAATTAATAAGTGGACATAAATAAAGTTAGTTAAATTACAAAATAAATGTAATCTGTTATAGTCACTGGAAAAAAAGGTGATTAAATTACAGTTACTAGTCAAAAAGTTGGCGATAACAAAGGGATTACATCCAAATACATTCTTTTTAGTGTGTTTATATGTAGGATATTGCTCTTTTTGCCTGTGTAGTAAGGTCTTCATTCAGCATGTTTCTGGAGAATGAGAGTCAGTAAAGCCCCTCAGACATTTATGTTTTTGGGACTTTTTAATGTTATTGGCCAGTTTAAAACATTTATTAGTAAAGTAATACAAAAAAGTACATTACTTTAATGATGTCATTAAAATAGTGACATTACCTATTACACTGAAAGAGGGTAACTACTGTAGTAATCTGTCGCCTATTACATTTTAAATGTAACCTTCCCAACTATGGACACTGGAGCACTGCTGTGTGCGAGCAATGCATTTTAATATTCACAGGAAACTGTACATGCACGTAAACTATATGTGATGCACAACATAAAAATGAGCATGATTCACAAAATGCAGAAGACAACCAATTTGTGATTCAAGACAATCTGTCATGTTCACCTCCTTGTATTTTGAAGTTTTCGGTGTAAACAAAATTCACCATATGAGTCATGCACGGACAATCTGTTGTTCTCTACAGTACAAAAGCCCTTGTTTGGTATAAGAATTTGAATTTGGAGTTAAAATATGTGACGAATCAACTGAAATACACACAACCAACATTAAAAAATAAAAAGTAAAACAAATATTCTGTTGCAAAGTTGACTGAGAGGTTTGACAACACACTTTTAATTTTTTTTTTTTTTTTTTTTTTTTGTGAAATTGACCCTAACTGAAATGTTAAAGGAGCTGTCTGCGACAAAGCATTAACATTGTAGCAAACCACTATTTGCTATATAAAGATATAGTGGAGTGTCAAACACAAACTGGAGACGGACTCACAGAGCAGACTCACAAACTAGATTACACTTCAGGGTCTTTAATCAGGTTCAGGTTGGTACAGTAGTAGTCAGTAGTCAGTCACACAAGCAAAAGTATCCAATTGGATAGGCAAAAAGGGCGGTCAAAAGGCAAAAACATTCAACAACACACTCACAAGGAACACTAGGGAAATGCTGGAATGCTTACTCAAAGGTAAAGACCATCTGGCAACAAACGAGGGAAAGACAGGGACTTAAATAAACGAAGACAAGGGAGACAATGAGACACACACAAACTTAGCAGGACGTGAGATCTGAAACAAGACGAGACAGTGGTTACCCAAATAAAACAGGAAACATAGGGATGATAAATAAAAATGAATTTAGCTAGCTTTACAGGTCATAACAGTGGAGTAATGGTGTCCTGAGCAGAGAGTGAAGTTACAATACTTCTCTGAGCTTCTCTTTTCTTTGTAGCCGACACAGCAGTGTGTGCATGTTAGTGCATGTGTGTGTATCCCACTGGCCAGCCATTTGCCACCATTCTGCACCGCAGTCATACGCTGGTTACTGATGATAACAAGACCCGTGTCATTATGGAAGCATAGCGCTAACCCTCCTGTTCCCCCCTAAGTTAACACCGTTAGCTCTGTCAGCACTGTTGCTGTTTTTAGCACTGTTTGCGCCAGCTAAACCATGTCCATGTTGAAAGCCATGTGCAGGCAATCTCTGAATTACAGATACACTCTGAATGTCATATAAAGCTCCTTTAAAATTAAAAAATTAAAAGTTAAATTAATATTGTGTTGCAAATTTGACTGGGAGGTTTGACAACATGCTTCTTTCCTCTTCATATATCTTACACTTTTTGCATCCACCAGTACCTCGCAACCTAGTATCCACTCACCATTAACACAGACAGATTTTATTCGTTGTCCCACTCTATTTCTGCAGGGGTAAAAGAGCCAATAAAAGTCCCAATAACAACTAAAGTAATTTGGTGGTAAGTTATATCAGCCTGTTTTGGTCAGAGGATGCATGTCAATTATCGGGGCACAGGTGGAGGAACAGGTGGAGAAAGGAAAACTGTAGAGAGTTATGATGTCAGTAACAAGTATTCCTCCCAAGGCGTGTCATATTTCTTCCGATAATTTCTCGAGATTGCTGCAACGCACGAGGCAGCAAAGAGGTAAGATAGATCCACCGTAAGATCCGCAGTGACTGGGATAAACCCCGCCAATAATTCCCCAATTTACCTTAATGTGTCGTTGCAACCTCTAATGACGTATTCATTTGACTGATTGGTTCTGTGGCAGTTGTAATTACCACGTCTTCAGCCAGGGGCTTTGTATTTCACACAGGCGAGGGACAGACTTTGTCTCAATTAGTTTCCTGTTTTATCTCCTCTCCCTTTCTCTACACCTCACACCTCAGTGGCGCTGACAAGGATGTTTGTACCTGCTATACACAGCGGCACTATCAGTTCAATCCTTGGCGTGACTTTGAAGATTAGTCACCGAACCATGAAGAAGCTTTTGAAGTGTTGGGGATTCTTTGAAGTTTGCAATGCAAGGGTTTTTTTTTTTTTTTTGTCAATGTGTTACACAAAGTTTCTGCTACCTTTGAACATTTAGCCTGGCAATGAGAGGAGGGAGCAGTCACAGGCATAAACATAACATGATGGAGATTTGTATCATCAAAGTCCATCTGAGGGGTGTTTCAAACCGATGTCTCCGGCATCCTTCGGGTCGCTCCACGCTGAACTGTCGATGCTGTTCTCTGTGATTAATATCTTCTTCTTTGGGAGTTCACAGGAAAGAAAACTATGGATACTTCCCAATTTTTTATTTGCACATATTGTAGTTTTTAAGTTGCCCAACAAGTGCTTTGAAAAACTCCAATTGTGTAACTCACCCCTGGCTCCACTCTGAAATGTTTATTCCCGTCATGTGAGGAGCGATGAATGACTAGAATAAACTTCTCATCCATTCTGCACTTGGCAGGCAAAATGATTATGAATAAAAATGAAATTGACATTGGAAACAGCAAAGCAGGAAAAACCTGCTCATTGAAGCCTGATGGCCACATAAAGAGAGAGCCGTGGCCAAATTTTCTTGGCCAACTCTGCGCGTGTAGGCTGACTTTCCCTGGCTTCTTACCTCAATATGAAATTAATGAATTTCCGGTGACTTGATTGATTGTGTTGCTAGAGGTGTGAGCGCGTGGTCAGGGCAGCTGCTCTTCACAGCAGACGTGGCGCTGCACCACCAGCAGAAATATGTACACAAACAGGAGGAGGGTGATGGGCGAGTATCGTCTTGTGAAAGAGTTTCGGCAGCAGGCGGTGCTACAGGCAAGGGCAGCTGCCACTGAACGAGGCCTCTGCTGACACATAGGTCATGGCAAGGCTACAGATGGCCGACCGGCCCCCTCTGTGCTGCACCACCAGAGAAGAGGCAGTGCCAAATGTGTCGTCCCTATAACCTCGTGGAAATTGACTCAAAAAAAAAGAACGCACTTCATTCACAGTCCACAATACGGGTAAATTGCATAAAGTTTGAAAAATGTGCTTATTTTGATGACACTATACAGATAATATTCCCGCTCTTCTGCATAATAATTCCATAAACGAAACCTGTGAATTTTAAGGTCATTTAAATTCCACTGAGCTGTTGCCAAGCCTTTGAAGCCAAAAAATTGCCTGTCATCCTCTTACAATACAGGCTATTGAGCACAGCGCAGCTCGCAGGGGCGCCCATAAATAAGAAATATCCTTCTGCAAACTGTTAATTGTGTGAGCTGAGAACAAGATTAAATGCTATGTCCCCTACTCTGGCAAAACACACTGCTGTTTGGCCACATGACTGTTTCAGACACTGATGCCTGGGCTACGGTTTGTGCTTTCAGCACAGTCAAACACTTTTTAAAGTGTAGATTAATGCTCTTAATGAAGAGCTGGGACTTTGTTTTACCTCTCCTGCAGAGTCGATGTTAACAAATGCTAATTTGCCCCCATTAAAAATTTGTCCCAGCTGCAGCTGCAACTCGGAGCGCTAATGATGACACATCCAGATTTAATGAGGAGAGCAGAACGGTCAACGGCCAAATACATTAGACCCACCGAATCAAAGCATATCTCTACAATATTTTAGCATATTTACACACTTTGGTTTCAGTAATGTCATTTTACAGATTTTATAAATTTAGCCACATGGATTATAATCTAGTTTACTGATCACGTTTGGTGATAATGTAATGCAGCAGATAGGATATTCATTTACATAAGCATAGTAAGCATGAGGCAACAAGTGGTAATCATAACAGCAGTGTCCCACCTGTCCAACTGGGACTCCTAACATTAACATTTCATGAAATGCTTGTGGGGTGTATTTGCAGCAGGCATGAGTAACTGTTCTGACCACAGAAAGATGGTACAATCTGTTGTGTTTGCCATCATTTAGTCAACATTTTAGCTTAACAACGAATCACACAACTTGTGCATAGAGTAGGGTCTCCCTCAACTGTATAAAACAAGTGGATATAATCACCATGACCATATTTGGATGAGAGTGTGGCGCTATGGCGGAGCAAGGGGTGGATCTCACTCATAAGCCCTTTTTACACTGCCTCTTCAAGGTTAGAATATCCCCACACACCTTGCCATTTTCTATCTAAGGTATGATCAATGAGTGAGGAAACAGAGTTGCCTCTCTTTTAAGCCGCCATGGCAGATAGTAACAGCGCCGAAGTGGTGTATGTATAAACTGGACAGCTGGTAGGAAGGCTGTGATGTTTTGATGACATGTATTACGTGCAAACCAATGTGGGGGATTTAAAAAGTAGCTGATAGCAGTTAGCAGCTAACTCCATGAAGCACAGCAGTGACCGAAAATGTCTGCAAACTGAGAAAAAAATTGGATTTGAGAGGCTATGGCAATAGCCACGTATAAAAGAGAAGGTAAATGGTTGTTATTGCCATGTTCATGCCATTGTTATTGTTTATAAAGCGCTGCTGACACGTATGTCACATGTCACACAAGAGGCCGATGCTGTTTAACGTCAAGTAGGGCTGGGTGAATGACTATGTATGATACATTGATATATTTTCAAGCAAGATTTAGATTTAGACAATACGGTTTCAAATGATATATGGTCAAGTTGTGTTACATAATGCCATTTTTCTAAAAAAAACATACTAGTATGCACCCCTCCTTTTCACACTCTCCACACAGCTCTGCCCCGCTCATTTACTCACAAGTTCTCCAGCAACACCTACAATAGAGAGACACAGAACTTCTCCTTTGTTTAATCTGTCTGTGAATTAGTCTACAGTGCGACATCTTTCTATATGTTGCATGAGCCATGCTAAATCAGTGTGTGAGATGAATGGAATTACTGCAGCAGCACATGTGCAGTACAGTGCTGCGCTGCATGTGTGGGAGACAGAGCTGCTGGATTGTGTCAGGAAAGCGTTTGTTTACTAGTTTATGTGTGAGGTGGATCACAGCGCATCGCCGTTCTGCTTGGTAGTTGAAGTCTATTGTGTGACATTGACACAGCAGCTGGATGCAGCCAACAGATTTGTTGTTTTTAAAAATGGCAGTGACAACATAGACATTTCATATAAAGACAAAGTGTCTCTCGGTCCTTTCCTCCCCTCATTCTGTGATGATGCTATGTACATAGATAAGATTAATAGCCTAAATAAATTAAGATTTAAGTCCAGCACTAGATTCATTTGTAAGATCTAAAACAACCTTTTAATTCCTCCCACAAAGATTTTTAATTGTTTCAAGTGCTTGTGACATCTTCAATGTGGCTTTTATTTGCAACTAAAAACATGTAGCCCATTTTGTAGAATTTTGTATCACCAGTCAGCCTGCAAATATCGAAATATGAATTTTTGTCCATATCGCCCAGCCCTAACATTAACCCATCACACTCTATGATGCCATCATGCTATTCATAATCACACACTGGAGCAAACGATGCCACTGCCATTCCTTTCTGTGTAAAAATGCAAAGAAGAAATAAAGAAGGGACGAAGTAGTGGCCTTATAGCGCTATCTCTGTTTAAAAAGGACAACAGATTGTGATGACACCTCACAGACAGCCTGTATTACAATGCAGCCACACCCTTATTTATGTGTAACTTTAAGCCTTAATAACATGGATGAGTTAAATAAAAATTCCATAAAATCAACTTTTCTTAAAAGCCCCTATTCCACTGAACACTGACAAACATCCGGCTTTTGTCCCGAGTAGGAAAGGCTGCAATCAACATTTACTTCAGGACAAATGACTCTGCAGTGGTCACGGGTATTTATCGACTCCAGCTCTCATCTGCTGTGATGGAAATATGACACGCGGGTGGACACTCTAATTTTAGCCCCTTTTTGCAGAGATGCAGTGACAGGCTGCCACAAAATACCATCCATCTCCTTCCAAGCAGTCAAACATCATCCAAAATGTACTCTGCACTGAGTGTGACAGGGAGGCTGAGTAACTAGCAAATATTAAAAGTTGTAACATTTTCACTGGCTTTCATGCACTTTCTACTGTTTACTAACCTGTTTTATGGCCTGTCCATGAAACCAAATCTCAACACACCAGAAAGAGAGAAAAACAGTAAGGCATACTCCTTTATTGGTAATAAGAAACAGCCTATTGTCTATTTTTTATGTGTTTTCCTGTGTATACCACTAGTTTTAGTTGAAAAAGAGTAATAGACTTTTATACAATCTGACTTATTTTTGCAATCAGTGGAGTTGCCCCTCTGCAGATGGAAGGCACTTCCACATTAGCGTAATTTTTCAGACCCAGAGGTTACATTCACTTCTCTTATCATGCAAAGTATGCAAATATCTTACAGCAGTTAGTTATTGTAGTCATCCTTTTACTGACTCTATTGCAGTGTTCTCACTATCAGTGACAAAGCAACGGCTTGGCAAGCTATATAATTGACAAGTCTCCGCTGAAGTGTTGTTCAAGCACTCGTTGATATAGTTACATCGTTATGGGTTTGTGTGTCTGCTACTTTTAACAAAGCACCTTGACAGAATATCATCTAATGTTTGTGCTATCATTTTCATTTATGTCGGTCCCATTTTAATGCCAGGTTCACACTACATACTTAAACTTATACACTTATAGCCCAACCCAGTGTCATATGGTGTGTGTCGAGCGTGATAATAGATTTTTTTATCTCATGTAGTGTTTCATAGTAGAGGACAACCAACACTCAATCTGGGACGCCTCACAGTGTTCCAACAGAAAGTCTAGCATGTTTGATTTTCTTTTTGTCTTCCACGACTTCTCCCGTCACAGCTGTCATTTTGACCGGTGGAAACACAGAGCGATCTGCTGTCATGGACAACTGTACGGCAACAACAACCATGCCTTTTTGATATTTTATCTAGGGATGTTACCATACAGAGTAAAATGGGAAACATGATGGTGTTGTACAGTACAGCAGAGGCACTTTAGCAACCTGGTGAGTCATTAGTATTAAGCTAGCACAGAATGTTATTTCTTAATAATGAAGGATATAAAGTAATGAAATTCACAAATAGTGGCGGGGCTTTTACTTTCTACAGCTACAGAGGGTACCAGCTTCATTTGAAACAGACTACATTAGAGACAGGCCTTTATTTCTTATTCTCTCTGTATTTTTCTATTTTTACTTTTTACCGCTCACATGTACCCTTTTAAATTTAATGCATTGTGAAGCATTTGCAGGAAGCTGTTGTCGAGGATTCAGTGACTTGCATAGTTTGCATGCGGTACTTTAAATGTAGCTCCTGTCATCTGGTGGCACTTTTTTACATTACTACAACAACATTTTGGCTGGGACATGAACAGCCACAGTGACTTAAATAACAGTAATAATAATAAAAATAGGACAAGAATAACACAGTGTCATCACGCACATTGTGAAAGATGACCGAGGATGATTGGTTGTGGACCATTGTATGGTTTGTCACGTCTGTCGGCCAAGTCACAGCACGATTTTATGACTCGACAATCATGTAATCTGACATAGTGACTGTCGGAACAGACAAAAATGTCGTGTAGTATGTTACGACCCAGCATAACATTACATTTCAGAGCCCAAGTGCATACCTGTGTGCACCAAAATACAGAGAAAGTTAGCAAAACATCAGCTAACTTAGCTAAATAACAGTAACTAGTTGAAGCCAGCTCAACTTTGATTTGTAGCGCCTCACGTCTGTCCCGCAACAACAAGTGTCTGACTTTATGTCAGCATCTACCATTGAAAATGACTTGTTGACGTTGTTGCTTGCAGCCCCGCCCACAGAAATGGCTGGGCCTCTGAAAAAGTCCAGTGAATGGGCCCCTCTCAAATCTGCTTCACTCATATCAATGCATGCTTGTGCTCTCTCTCTTCTAGTTAAAATTCCTCAAGTCATGTGGCTCGCTGCCCACAGTTTGTTTTTGTATTTGTTTTTTTTTGGCAACAGTTGCACGCAAAAAAAAGACTCAGACAATTTTCAGGAGGGGGGGGGGGGGTGTCATTATGAAACAGGTTACAATTTTATTTTTAACGTATTAATAAGTCATGGTGAATAGTTTGGTTCAAAAATAAAATGTGGTTATCATTGCCTATATTTAGGATGAACATGATTATTGCTGGATGGCCCCATTCACTCACAGTGTGAACACAGCATAGTAGTTAGAATGGTACTGCCACTTCACTCTGTTTACAATATAAAATACATCAAACAGCAGATAAACAAAATATTGTGTCAGTGTGCAGCCACTCGAGACAGAATTAACTGTTGTAGAGCTAAAACCTTATAGTTTCATTTTTTTTGGAATGGAGTGTTAAAGTGAAAGCAATGAGCATGAAAGCTGATGAAAATGGAGTCTGACAGCAAATGCAGTTTGCATGGAAACGTGTAAGTGCAGAGCTGGGAAGTTTAAGGTTTATTTACAGTTTATTCCCGGGAGAGAGTACTTCAGTTCACTTTGCGCTGGTACTTTTCCATCTCCATTTTGTGATGCTTCATTTACACTCCACCACGTCTCAGAGATAATCATTTGCATTCAGAACATCTGGTAAGTGCATAAAACATGATTCATTTCTATAGTAACAGTACATGGTACAGTCAGACGCAGTGCCACTTGACCTTGAGCATGTTCAGTGTCTTGTTTTTTCCCTCTTGTGCTGAAATGGATTGCAACACTCTTCCACCACTGCCTCAGTGTTTTTATGTTGACTTTATCCTAAAAACCTGATGTGCACATAAACACACTGATTGTGTTGGTAACTCAAAAACAGATGTTATTTGTCTGACTGCTCATTTTACCAAGATGGGGACATTTCACCACACTGTGGAGAGAAAGCTTTTTAAATATCCCGTGGAGCTATGTTCTATAGTGGAGGGGAAGCTTTCAAAACAATCATGCAGAGTGGGTTTTATGTCATAAAACACCCCGGTGCTATCCTTACCAATCAAATTGGATTAAGAGCAGACAGAGATTGATCTATTCTGCGCTCGACAGCTCACTGTGTTTGACCAGATTAGTTTCAACTCTGTGCAGCTGTACGCCGCCATGAGAAGAAATGAAATCTTGTCATTGCAGTTGAAGTGTTCCCCTGTCCATCACAAACAGCCGACTCCCCCTGGACAATAACAAATTCCACTCGTATATCATCCCGTGTCTGCGTGCCCTGGCTCACAGGAGCTTCTCCCACCTCATTTTTACCCATTTCCCCCTCTGCAGGTGAAACAGGGCCAACTGAGAAATGGCTCCATTTGCATCTTAGCTAATTGTATCACTGCCCCGGGCTTTCTGATAGTTAATGTATTTTCTGAGAAAAGTGTTCGGAAGGAAGAAAAAAAGGTTGGTGCTGCAAAGCATATAGCTGCTATTTGTAGTGAAATGAGGTTTGCTGCAGGTAAAAGGAGGCCGAGAAAGGCTGTGGTATTGAAGTTAGATAAAATGTATGAGGTGCATATAGTTTTAATCCCAAAACCATGAACAGTACAGTAAACAACCCAAATTAAAAAAGCATCCCTAAGTATATAAAACAGAGTATTAAGAAAGAATACCTTTTATGTTTTTGAACCTGCATGTTATTAAAATTGTCACAAGCAGGAAGAAGGGAAACCCTCAGTGCTTATTTCCTTAGCGGAGCACAGACCTGGGCAGTATATAAACATAATGTGATCTGAGACCTAGATGTCATCTTAGATTTTGGATATACTATCCTAACTGTCTCTGGTTTTAAAGGCCACAGTACAGTAAAGTGATGTAATATTCTTGCCTATTCACTACTGGTGATTATTTACCAAAATTCTCATTGTGTAAATATTTTGTGAAAGCCAATAGCCAACCTTACAATATCACTGAAGTATTAATATCAAAGTATTTGGTAAAAAAAACTGTGGAATCTGATTTTCTCCATGTTGTCCAGCCCTAGCAGCGCAACTGAAGTTGTTTAAATCTGGTGCTTGGGCAATGACTGAAAAAGCCGTCCTTTAATGTTGGCATGATGCGCCGCCAGTCGCAGTTACAGTTTAATGGCACTCAGCAGCATCAGGCACAAACACGACGGGACACGAACCAAAGTTAAGGCCAGAAAAGTCCAAATAGAGCAGGCAGAAGGGTGGTGGATGGGTCCAACAAACACTGACTTTCACTCAGGAGAGTGTTGTTCACATCCTGTAAGATTATAAAGCCAAACCCTGTTCTTTTTCCTAAACTTAACCGTGCGTGTTAGTCGCTGAAGGCAAAAAACATCAACCCACAGTGTTTTACCGATATAGTGCGATTAGTTTGAAAGAGACTGTATGGAACCGTTAAATTTCCTGTGAAAACGGAAGTGTGTTTGGAAAGAAGACACTTATCACGGTGGCTCAGAAGATCAAAAACAGCACACCCAGGGTACTTTTCACATGGTTACTGGACATGGAAAGTCTATGGCCGACGTTGATATGTGACGAGGTCGGAGTGAGAATGTGTTGCAGCGGAGCGCTCAATAAGCACTGTCTAGCACCAATAATTAAAAAAGTGAGTGACAAAGACTTGTGATATTTGACAACATGAAGACTTCAAACCACAATATAACTAATTTTAATTATTACTAATCAAAGATTTGTCCATAATACATACTGAGGCCTACTGGTTAAGCAGTGTCATATTAACAAGTATTTTTGTGCTAGTTTACACTGATGCTACCAAACTCATTACCTTAAATATGACCTGTGAAGCAGTATTAATTGACAAGTTTAAAAAAATAACATGACATATTATCATGTCATAAAGTTGATATTGCGATTGTGTTAACAAATAACTACCTTTTAACAAAAGTAAGCATCTATTTGTCTTTGAGTTCCAGACCACCTGGCTAATGTAAGTCAAATGTTCACTCCCCTTTTTGCTCTAATTTGGTCTTCTCATGAGAAAAAACATATGTTTCTCTGTCATCACTTATACTAAATGCTGCAATACGTTAGTAAGCTAGTTGCTAATTTTGTCAGTATGCCACTTGGTGCTGGGAAGGTAGCATACAGTGTATTTATCCGAGCTTTTATGCTGAAAGAACTGCCTGCTGCAGCTGGAAATAAGTGACTTCATGCTACTACTGTCACATTACATGGACACAAATCATTTTGCAGAGGTACACAAACTTAAAGGTAACAATCCAAAAATACATACATAAAGTTAAGCAATAAAGGAAATCAATACAAGGGTAGATATCTGAGAAAAGCTGTCCATCCACATCCAAATGTTCAGAGTATCCACATCCAAATGTTCAGAGTATATTCTTCTAAAACAAGTATGGAGGACAATTGAGGTATCAAAGACTTTCTACATGCTAATACTCAATTTTAGCTAAGGTTCTATAGTCAGGGGTCCTTGATGTTTGTTCACACAACCCAGTTGCCAGAATACAATGGTTGTATTGTACATTTCTGCAGACCGCAGATATGTATGTTTCATATGTGGCAGATACTGTAAACCATTATGTTCCTTTCCATTTCAATTTTCAATTTTATGTTGTGACAATGCTGTGGCTAGCATGTGGTTTGGTTTAGGCACAAAAACTTCTTGGTTATGGTTAGAAAAACACACTCTCATCCCAATCTGTCAAATACTGCTGCATTGTCAGTGGGCCTGAACACTGAAATATGACATGCAAGGTACCCTCCCCTGTCGGCTTTGGATGTTCACAGACAGTGTCTCTATTGATGCTTGTTGCATGCATTGTGTTTTCCAAAATGCTTTTTCTGTTTTCACAGGAAATCTACAGTCTTTTTAAAAAATAAACTTACAATTTGTTTTTACATTTATTTCCTTAAGTTTAGAGGTTTAGAAAAATTGTATGGTTTGCCTTAAAATATGTACCATTCTTGTATCTTAAAGTAATGCTACATTATATACTTCATGTGACATATGTCTGTCGTATACACATACTAGTACACTACGTTGTTATTAAAATAACTCCACTGAGTTTTGGTTTTACACTGGAAACAAACAGCGGGCCGCCATGTGAATGCTTGGTGTTTGTGTGACCCATCCATCTACCTTCCCACCTGCCTAGGCACTCTCTTGCTCTTTATACTATGATGTCATTAAAAGCTGATGCCCGTTGTGTATCATACTGGTGGGAGGAGTGTCCTAGGGCGTCAGATCCTGACGCCAACATCCACTGACAAAGTGGTAGTATTTGACATGTTCAGTTGCTAGTGATGTCAGATATTGCCACCGCCTGGAGTGTATACTGCAAAAGGTGCCTCTGTGCGTTGGTATCTGACACCCAAATCACTGACAGAGCAGCAGTATTTAATGAGCTGGGTGTAAAACTGAGCTGGAAAGCATCACGGTTTGGGCTAAAAGACTCTGTATTGTTGCCACAAGCACCATTAGAAACGTCATGAGCAGTGTTCTGCTGCTTGGCAGCTCTCTCGCCCAGGTCTCACGGCATCCTCCATCCCCTCCACCTCCTGATGAGAAACTCGGCTGTAATCTGAACTACATATTTTAGAAACGCTGATAGGACTCATGTGAAGTGCACAAATGTACGGTGTAAAATACCAACATTTTCTAAGGCTGCCTCACACCAGTATAGGTTTAAAAAGAAAAACACTTCACTCAGGAGAAGTGTTGCTGTTCTTCTTAACACAAGGGCTGTTCAGAAAAAAAAATCCCTCAGTTATGACTTGTGATAGTCATAAATAGTGATGTTGCGTAAATGCCCCATTCACTGTAATTCATTTATGCTTTTACAGCGCTTCAAGCACCCTTGGCGGGGAAAATTAGAGTTGTTTTGCTTCCTTTTATAGACCTTCTCTGCTGTAGCTGTCTACTTACTGAGCTGAGCTCCAGCCCGGCACTGTGTACCTTGACTCATAAAGCCAAAGGGCAGCAACTGATTGAAAATGTGGAGGAAAATTAGGTTTATCTCTCTATCTTGGAGACTAAACACATTTTTCAGGGGACAGGTAGAATCGTGGATATGACATTTAATTGCTTTAAGGCCACAATCCTGTTCATGTTAAATTAAATTTCCCTTCAAATCAGACAAAATGTTTTGACTGCAGTTTGTCTTTTTTGGGGCTGAATAGCTTCGCCCTCTGACCACGCTTTCACAAAAATGCATACATTTATGCCTGGTTGCACCACAGAAATGCTCTGCAGCCTACGATACAAATAGCGGCATTGATTTACAAATAGAGGGAATTTATTTCTCGGTTGTTGCCGTTGCTTTCAGTGGCAGAGAGACACATTTTAAGACAAGATATAAATGGAAGGAATCCATGAAGCAATTATTTCCCTACTGCAGTACATGGCAGCAACACCATTGGAAAAAGGTGTATCAGGCTACCTTTCTCTGTTCTGTCTCACTGAGCAGCTTCTCCAGCCTTTCCTCAGCCCGTCAAGCTGCCTTGGCAACAATCAGAGCAGAGTGGCTGAGGCATGGCGAAGAGAAATGTACAGTGGTGGAGTGGTAGGAAATTACAAAGGAATCAATTCAATGAGTTCCCTCCCTCCATGAAAAGATGTCTATAAATCGGGTAGGTGGCCAGACCCAAACAACAACCTTTTAAGAACCTGTCTACCAAAGCACAGTGCATTACAGAGCCAGGTACAACTCAGTAATACGGCTACTTCTCTACTAAACCCTGCCTTCTCTTATTCAGTCTTCCACTTTCCCAACACAGCAGCTCTGTCACACGTGACCTTGGTGCTTTTCCTGCTGATCTTATCCATATTTCTTTATCATCGGCATGAGATCGGTATATTTTCATTAGAGCCAAGGCATGCCAGGATTCTGTGTAATGCCACAAGAGCAAATTGTTTCCTTCCAAAAGGAGACATCCACCTTTTGAAAAATGTGACACCTATTTTGACACGACTACGCTGGCATGAAAGCGAAAAATGATGACTTATCTGTCTTGTGCTCTTTACTGACAAAAAGGCAGTACTGTCGAAGCTGTAATCATTTTTAAAGAGCCGGCTTTTGAACACCAGGTCATCATTTTTCCTCTAAAAGCCATTTGTAGACTGCATTTCTTGGATGAAGCTCTTCTTTGTTTTTTGATTTTTTTTACAACAAACTTCAAGGAACAATTATATTGCCAATTACACTCCCGGTGCCTATCACTTCCTGTGTTGTTTCCCCAGGTTTCTCCTCGTGACGCTATCACATCATAGGATGAGACGCTTAATGGAGGCTGTAAATAAACTAAACGGCAAGGTCAGCAGGAAAACCACTGATGGAATAAATTAGTGTACAGCTCCAAAGAAAACAACAGGGAAGACAACATGAAATATAACAGTAAGGAGCGGTAAAAGGGCTGTGTGACCGTTACCAGCTCTGATTTATCTGACGAGAGAGGCAATCTAACGCTTCTCCACTGATTTGTCATGTTCCCAGTGACCTGTCCACGGACATCAATATGAGGATGGGTGTCAGATTGTGGGTTTAAACTACCGTTAGGCAGCCATTGGGGGGCTCATTTAAGTTTGCACATGTATGTGTGTGTGCTGGCACCACATTAATTTCTCAGTGTCTGCTGCTGATAAATGTCAAGGCCACTTGAGGGATGGCAAGCAGCAGTTTATTCCCACACACGCCCACACGCAGAAAAAAACACGCGCCAATGCAGCACTGTAAACACTGGATGTCGAATAGTCAAGCCAATAGCATTACTGTACGTGATGTAATGCTAAAAACAAGTGCTGCCAAGTGAAATAATATGTTTATCCATGAATGAGCAGCTGAATTGTCTAGCATGATCTCCGTCTCAGGTGTAATGGATGCCTGACAGAGATTCTCTCTGTGGAAATCACATGGCTGCTCTCGTATTTCCTGGATGACTGGACGGTTTCCTCATCACCTGCTGTAGGTGCAGAGCGATCGACCTCACTGTGGAATTTAACTATCACTCCGTTTGTGAATTACATCATCTCAAAACATAATCTCATGCCCTGCTATAATTAGCTGAATAAACCCATTATAGTGTAGCACTTCACAATAAAAATACATCATGTAATTGTAAAGATACCGAGGCCACACAGTGTCAAGTCGGAGAGGCTGAGCTGTGAGGATCTGCAGCCTCTTGTGATGGAAAATTAAGTTGGATAAAGGAGGAAAAAATGACAAAATGTGAGTGTGTGTGTGTGTTTGAGAGAGTGTGTGTGTGAGTCCACAGGATATTCCAACAACATCAGTGTTACCTTGGTTACTAATCCTATTTACTGAGGATTGGATCCATTATTCAGGTTCTTCGTCTCAAAGCTGAATAGTTGTTATCACAGTGTGTCAGGGACAGAGACTCAGAGGAGGCAAATATTGAATATTCAGTGTTTTCTTCACAATATTTCACAGCATTTAATGCACGAGGTGTAATCCATTTTGGAATATAAACTGTAATGAAAACCTGGATTTCTACAGCTATAAAAATGATGTGTGTGCATAAATGTGTGTGCATAAAAAAGAAAATCAATGGGAAAAGCAAATAGAAAAATGTGGGATAAATCTACACATGTGTATTTATCTCTGTTAAATGTAATTAAATATAGAATTTAAACAGTTCAATAGTGCATCCTTTCCTTGGGAGTATAATTTCCCTGATCCTGCAGCCAATCATCTTTCATAAAAACCAACATTCAGGTGATGAAAAGGTCACTTAGAAATAATTGCAGGGGAGGCCTACAAAAGCTGAGGGTAATGTGCGCTGATAACTTGACAGGCCAAAAAAAAGTCTGAATAAAACTGTAACATGAATTACAGCCTCCGCATTCTGTGATCAGTGAAACGGCACACAAAGCATTAAGGATGCAACAATATGGGTATTGAGATAGCAAAGCTTTCCCACTGACAGCTACTGTATTTGGTCTCTCACAAAGCAGAGGGAAACTGCTGCGACATTCACATATTGTTGCTCCTTCTAATTCTCCCACTCAGCCAGCCGGCGGTAGCATTTCAACCATGCAACAAAATGTGGCTTAGGTAAGCAGTTGACTGGCCAGTGACCTTGTATATAAATGAGATGAGGTAAACCTTCATCAACAAAAGCCTTCATCAACAAAAAGTGTCTATTTGAAATAAATTGATTTTGACTCCAGCAGCAAATTCAAGTTCAAGCCTTGTTTTCTATGGAGCCCTAAAGTGTTCAGTATTAAATAAAGAGGACATTGTGGAATAAATAATCATATGAATAGCCTATAAATTAGCAGCAATATGAAAAGTAATTAAAGAAATTATTGAAATGTTACTCATCAATGTGGTCCAGTTTTATTCAATTAAATAATTTGTATGTTCTTTTCAAGTCTGTTTTTATTTAATACTGGCATTTTTACTTGTGATATTTTTATCTTACATAATGGGGATGTTTGAAATTACATACTAATATACTATTTATACTACACTAATTATGATGTAAAACTCAGTATGTAGAGCGTTCCAGTCACATAGTATATGGATTTTGTGTACACGAGAAATGTCCAGATGTACACTAGATTAGCAAATATTTCTGAGTGTGAGCTCAGCCACCTGAAAATGCATTGTTCCTTCAGACTGTCAAATGGTAGACTGCAATACAGAGGCTGAGAATAATTAAGCATTGGACAAGTGACACTGAGGCACAGTTACAGTAAGAGTATATTATATATATATATATTGCACTGTAAAAAAAATATTTAATACTTAGAAATTAAATAATTTTAATGTGACCTAAAATAATACTGGAAACTTTTTAATTGAGTGGAAAAGGTAATGGTGACTTGCAGTTGTGATAAACAATTTCATTTAACAGTAGCTTGGACCAGTAACGTTGCAATCAATAGTCATGTGACATACTGATTGGGTTTGTAGTATGACAAACATTATGCAGTAGGCTTATGTTACCCTGTTAACACATGGTTTTAAAGTATGTTTCAGTGATCTGAACACAAGTGAACAACTGAGACACACCTGTGTCTGACACATATCTCTAAGGTATCCAACCAGCCACTTCCACTGAAAGGGAAGGGCCTTGCACCCAGTCTGTTGCCAGACAAAGGCCAGATTTGTATCACATGGGCTAGCTAAGAAAACTAATGTTTCAGGAACTAATACACTTGTATGGGCTATTCCACCTGTTGAAATTAGCAGTACAAAGTCATTTGTGACTTTTAAAACATTGGTACGCTGTCACTAAAACCACCAACATATCCTGCGCATGGATGAATTAAGAGATCTGGATACAGCTTTGAAGACAGAACAACATTCATTCCCATGAATGTTGCTCAGTGGCACATGAAGCCAAAAAAAGCCCGTCTTCTGCAATATGAAATTATTTGGATGACCAGGTGACTTACACCAGCTGAGCTGGCTATTTCCAGTTTAGTGCTCCGCTACCTTGACTGGGTTTGTGAGGCATGGTGTGATGCTCGAAAATGTATCCACTGATGCACAGATGTCTTTTTTCCCAATGTAAGTGTAATCTATTGGGAAAGGGGCTTTTTGAGCCAAGTGACATAACGTGACGAGCATGGGAGTTTTAATTATACTGTTTGGCCACCACAAAAATTGGCTTTAAAGCCTTGCACACTCCCTGGGGGCCTGGGCCGGCATTGATGGCATACTTATCCTGTTACATCCTTGGCGAGGATGCATCAGGATGCATTAGCTTTTACACAATGAAAGATAAGTGGTCAGATGCGTCCCAGACCATCTCAGCTAGTGGTTTAAATGTTAGGATTACATTGCGTCTTGATGGTCATTTAGACATCTAATTAGCGCTGTCCACTTGTGATCCGATCACCCAAGACGCATTTTAAAACCATGTGTAAACTGAGTCTTAGTATGTGATTTCAAACACAACTAATGTCACTTTTAATGACAGTGGAGTTGCCATCCCCTCAGCCAATCACATCCCTAGCCTCTTGACAGGCTTAACAACTGCTGGCTATCCAAATAGCTAGTTCCTGTTAGCTAATCTAGAGACACCACAGAGAATGACTGGATGCTACCTACATGCTAATGGCAGCAGTTAAGTGGTGAATGCAAAGTTTTCTCTGCAGTGTTTAGATTTCAAATATGTTTATAAAAGGAAAACAAATCTAAAGAGTAAAAGCAGACAGTCTCTCTCTGTGGTTTCTCTAGCCAACAGGAGTTAGCTAGTACACGAGTAGGAGGCTGGTGGGCCTGCTGGGAGGCTAGAAGTATGTAATATGAAAATAAGAGATAAAATTAACACTTTTTTCTGAAATAATTGGATGGTTTAGAGGTTAATTTATATATTTTACTGTAGGATTATATATTTCATAATGTCTTATTTGTGGATTCAACATCGTAGACTTTGGGGTTCCATAGTTTTTAGCAGAATAGCTGGTGTTAGCCTGCCCCAAACCTCTAAAGCTATGTCCTCCCCTCCCCTCTATCTGTGTCCCAGGAGGGCAACTGGAGGAGAATGACTGGTAAAATCCAAACCAGCAACGTGACCAACAAGAATGACCCGCGCTCCCTAAACTCCAGAGTCTTTATCGGCAACCTCAACACAGCCATTGTCAAGAAGACAGACATAGAGGTCATCTTCGCCAAGTACGGCAAGATAGTGGGTTGCTCTGTGCACAAAGGTTACGCCTTTGTACAGTATTTGAATGAGAGGAACGCCCGGGCAGCTGTGGCAGGAGAAAATGCCCGTATCATCGCTGGACAGCCTCTTGGTGAGTCTTCTTTGCTTTCTCTTTTTCATGAGAGATTTCTGTACTTGCTTGCATTGCATATGCCATGAGGTTCTCATGAAGGGCCAGTGTGATACAGTCTATACGTCACTTCACAGAAACTTTCCCCTTGAAATACAGAATGTTTTGTTAAAGCCTGTTCCTTGCTAGAGGAATGGATTGTCTCTCTTGGGAACACAAAATGCCTCGGGCATCTCTCAGACTTTTAGTATAGAGCTTCCCAAGGCTCCTAAATGCTGAATTGTCTGTGTTTGTTGTCACGCTGTTTTGGAGAAAATCCCTGCTGAATCCGTTAACTGATCCACTAGTGAATGTAAGGACAGTTTGATTTTAACATTTACCAGGCAGCAACTTGCAAAAAGTATGTCAAAGTTCTTGAAATCTACAATACTTAGAGCAGAATATGTTGAGTGGCATAGGATGGAGCTACAATAGGCTGTACAAGCATCGATTTTCTACTGTGCATGTATTTTGCGATGGGTTGCTTTTGTGGATGATTGAATCACAATTAGTTTTGTCTGCGAGGGGCATTGTCTCGGGCCTTATCTTGTTAAAATATCTTTGTGGAGCCTGGGGATGGATTGCGAAGATACAGCCGAGCTCATTCTAGACACTACTGCTTTAAAACAAGATTTTAAAATAATCATGACTGGATAATACTGCATGCAGGCAAGAGACCTTTTGATTAAAGTCTCTGCAACGTGTTTGGTGTTTCAACTAGGGAACCTGGGGTCCAGAGTGTAAAGAGGGCAAATATCAATGACTGTCAGTATGTTACCCTGTTAAAAAATATCAGCATGAGATGATCAAAGGGAGCAGTGCATAATGGAAGTTAAGTGCAGAACTGGAATGGATTGTTATGTTAATGAAGGGTACCTACACAGTTGATATTTAGGCTCTGACATCACTCCCTAAAGTGATACACCAGGCTCACCCAGCAGCGACTGGGGAGCGATGATAAAGATTTCCCCCTAAAGAGACCCTGGGGTTGAGCTGGAGGTGTGGTGGAGTCCAATAGTTTTGTTTCTTCAACCAGTAAACAGTACTAATATCAATGGGGGTTGGTATATTACGGAATTTTAAAAACATCCTCGCAGTAGTGATTGGAGAGTGATGATAATAACCTTCCCCTTCTGGTGGAGAATTAAGTTGATGTAGAGGTGCACACACTAGCTTGTTGTGTGGATACCCAACCCAAGCTCAACAGTACCTGACCTGTTGGGCCAGATTCAGACAAATATTTCTAAATGATGTTCACATTCAGGTCAGGTTGGGCCAAAAAGCAGCAAAAAAAAAAAGGCAGCAATACATCATGTCTTCTTATAGTTTTAGTTTTCTGATAAATGTTAAACTCTACACGGTATAAACAGTGGTTACATGATCTTCAAAACCAGCCACAACTCAGCTCTGAGCAGAGTGACCATCCGCTGTTGACCAATCAACGGACTGCAGCTCCACCTTTTAGCACCAGATCTATGTGCTAGGTACCCCAACAGAGGGGTGACCAAAAACTGGGACGATACGGAACAGGTTCCATTGGTACCATCCACAACTTTTCACAGTGGAAACGGAAAACAAGCGTACTGAAATGAACTGTACCGTACTGTGCTGCTTGGTGGAAACAGCGCTTTAGACTCGGGTTGGGTTTGGACAGAAACATGTGGCTCAAGCTGCTCTCTACTACCTTGCAGGCTTTGCTTCATTATAACATACCACTGAATTAATGGTGCCTGTCACCTCAGGGACACTAGAGTCTAGGTTCAGCCTTGGTTTGAGTCGAAACTGTCTTTTTGGACATTCATGTTCCTCAACTCTTGTTCTCCTGCTTGGAGATGATCTTTCTGACTGCTCGTACACTCTGCCACTCCATTATAAAGTATCCTCAGGGTGGGTTTTCGAGGTTAGGGTTGCTAGTGAAAGAGAGTTTTATATAAGATAATGAAAACAAGTGAGGTAAACAATCTCAGTTCAAGGGCATTATCCTGTGAAAACAGTATTCCCCAGACTGTTAACTCCTGTGTTAATGAACATTAGCTGTAACTAATATGCAGAATAAAAATGGAATATTTAAAGAAAGAAAATACAGAGCACATTTAAAGGTTGTTGTGTCTCCTCTGCATCAATAGAGCAGGTTATCGGTCTGGCTTTTCGTTTCAGACTGCATTTATCAACCTGAACATCAAGCCAATAATCTGACTCGACTGTCCCTGCCTCTTCCAAAATCCATCTGGCTGCTGAGAGACCTAAGTGGTTTCTTCATTTGCTTTCCTGTTGTTAAGATGATAGCTTTTTATGTCGGCCCATCTGTTCAGATAGGTGTTGCCTTCCCACACTTAACATATAAAATGTTTGTTCTTTAAACTGATTTTCTTATTTGAGATTGCTGAAAATGTAGAAACAATGCTTAATGAAACATTTTGTGCATCTCAGTCTATTGTTCCATGATGGTAGAGACAAAAATCAGCATCACGTAATGATGAGCGCCTGATTAATGGTGGCTAATGTGTTTTGCTCGTTAAGTCTTTCATTAGTTTTATATTTGGCATTATGGATGATGTAATTAGCAAAAAAGCAGAAAGTTATTAAAACCTAGTCACAAGCAGGACCGTCGCCAGCCAAAACCATCACTGAGCACTCTACCATATCCATAATAATAGTGTTAGTGATTTATTTGTTACTTATCTGCAAATCATTTGACGCTCTTCATGTGCGATTGCTTGTTTTTAGTTGAGAAAACTGACATGATAGAAAGTATTTCCATTAATTCAGAGTTCAATTTGAAAAGCCAACCCCTCAGTAAGGCAACCCTGCCCTCATTGTTATCACTCAATCTACATGTCATGAGGCGGGAGTATGACTGGTAGATACATTCTTAATTGACAATTAAGGCCACCCTCAGTCTCATCCTCCCAAGCTGATGCTTTTTATATTAACATGGCGGAGAAATGAATCAGCCGCATAATGATTTGGAGTTGAGGAATGACCTCGGCGAAGGATCCGTCTTCCTGTTGGAAAACGTTTCATTAAAGCATTATTACCTGCAAGTTGATTGCACCTCAATTTCAGAGATTACACCAGTAGGCGAGCTAATATTGCCGTTACAGGAGGGGCTATATTCAGATGCGTTGGTATTTCTACCACCATTGGCTTCTCGGATCATCCATAGCCCACATGAAAAGAAGCAGGACATGTTGTCGTGGAGGCAGAGGTTTGAAAAGCTTGGTTTTCTGCTGGCCGTGGTCACTGGAAAAAGAGGTCAGTGGATTAATCACATCATCCTGCGACTGCACAGATCCACCTCAGCTGCTCAGACGCACTGGTGATGACTAATCTGTGCACTCACTGATACATAAGTGTCAAAGGTCATAGCCTGCCGCCACCACAGAAGATAAGACTGTCATTCCGTGTTTGTGTGTGCGCGCGTGTGTGTGTGTATGGATGAAAAACAGCTGATGAATGAATGCAAAAATTCCATAATAGCACAGCTGGCAGCACCTTCCTCCCCCCGTCGCTGAAGGAAAAAGTGGATGCTCCATTACCCTATCAAATATGAATAGGAGTTCACAAGATCACATCTAGGATTGTGAGCACAGCAATCATTACTAAATAGCAGTGCATGCAATGCTATTCTGAATGGCGTAAGTGCAGTGTCTCTATGCAATTTAGAGTTACAAGCATGAAGACATTTCTCTAAAAGCACTCTGCATGAACACAGATGTTGAATATGGAGTCTTGCAGAGCAGATGTGAGGAATGTTTCCTCTGTTGTCTCTTTCACAATGGTACTGAAAACACAGACAGAGTCCCATTTACTATGCAGATTTGTATACTTTTATAGTTTTGTGCTGTTTTGGCTGTTAAAAACTTTACTGGAAATGATATTACACATGCAAATATTAAAAGTTTACCATGCCGTATTTTCCTGAAAAACAATGTATAGACTCATACAAAAGTAATCAGCACTTATAACCCACTAGAAGTGTGTGTGTGACAGTGTAGTTATCTGCTGAGACTCTGCCCTCTTGCTCAGTGTTCTTGTTTTCTTCTTATTTTGCTATGCTCGGGACGTTCCTGGGCCCAGCGTGCTGTCATCAGGACTTGATCAAAAGGAAGAAACCAGGTGCTGGACCATAAGTAGCACACATCCAAGAGGCTACAGAAATCGCACTAAAAAAACGCAAATGTAGCGAGGCGTAACACCAAGCAGTTGAAGTGTGTTGGGCAGCTATGGCTCAGAGGTAAAACAGGTGGTCCTCTAGTCCTCTACGCTTGTCGAAGTATCCTTGGGCAAGATACTGAACATCAAATTGCTCTCAATGGCTGTTTCATCGTTGTGTGATGTGTATGAATGGTTAACTGAGTAGCAGTTGGCACCTTTTATGTTAGCCTCGGCCAACAGTGTGTGAATGTGTGTGTGAATGGGTAAATGTGACATGTAGTGTAAAAGGCATTTTGAGTGCTCAGAAGACTACAAAAACGCTATACAAGTGCAGGTCCATTTACCAAAACGAGAGTGAATCACTTTCACTGGCAATACTGTTTACAAACATTTACCAACCATTCAAGGATATTTTACTTTTAGTGAAAGGATTGGAGATATAAATTGAAAAACTTTGAAAATAAATACAAAAAGCAAAATGTGAATCCAAAGATTTAACTCTTAAAAATGGTTTCATAATGACTTAATAGCTCTTTTATTTTCAGTGTGAATGTTTTGTGGTGTTGTGGGATCAAAAATCAAGCAAAAAAATTGAAAAGCAGATTTAGTACGCATATGACACATTTGAGTATACTTAATCTGGCTGCTTTTATGTCACTATCCATCATGCAGAAACACTTAAAATCAGGCTGTTTCCCACTTAATACTGTAGAAATATTCAAATATGTATATGCATACTGTTTTAGCAGTTAATATAAAACAACTTTACTTGACATTATAATAGAAATGTAGACATGCCTAGTATAGTATGTCTCATTCATATGCATATTTAGTTTTGAATGTTTTCCAACTGTAATTCCCCTTTCTTATGTGTGCTGAATTGTGGGAAATGCAGTGTTGAGTAGTAGTGAATTTTGCAGTAGCTTGTTGGTAATTAACAACATTCATATTTGCATGGTGATTCAAGTAGTTACATTACAATTCTCCCAGTCTGTCCCATTGTGTAGTTAACCACTACAACTACAAACAATTTCAGGCTATAAAAGCAAAGGATGATTTTTTATTTTTATTTTAATAATGCTTCTGTGCTGTAATCGAACCCCTTTGACCACATAAAGTCAAAAGTATTTTATTGCTATTCATTAACAAATGTTCAGAGGAGTTGTTGCATGCTATTTTGGAAGTTACCACATTAGTTTAGTAATCCCGCTTGATGCAATACCTCCACCTGGACTGTAGTTTCTAGAGGGTGTCTGACTGATGGAAACTGTATACAAAACAAAGCCGATATTTCTGCATGTGACCATGTCCATCCATCCATCAGCAACAATACTCCCAAAGTGTGCCAAGAAAACATCCCCCAGCCTGAACCGTTGATACAAGGCAGGATGGATCCATGCTTTCATGTTGTTTATGCCAAATTCTGACCCTACCATCTGAATGTTGCAGCAGAAATCAAGACTCATCAGACCAGGCAACGTTTTCCAATCTTCTATTGTCCAGTTTTGGTGAGCCTGTGTGAACTGCAGCCTCAGTTTCCTGTTGTTAGCTGACAGGAGTGGCACCTGGTGTGGTCTTCTGCTGCTGTAGCCCATCTGCTTCAAGGTTCGACATGTTGTTGGCTCAGAGATGGTCTTCTGCATACCTTGGTTGTAACGAGTGGTTATTTGAGTTACTGTTGAACCAGTCTGGCCATTCTCCTCTGACCTCTGGCATCAACAAGACAAATGCTGCTCACTGGATACTTTCTCTGTCTCGTACCATCCTCTGTAAACCCTAGAGATGGTTGTGCGTGAAAATCCCAGTAGATCAGCAGTATCTGAAATACTCAGACAAGCCCATCTGGCACCATGCCTACATGCCTAAATGCATTGAGTTGCTGCCACGTGTACCTAATAAAGTGGCCAGTGAATAAATAAGTTGCTGTGAACATGTTTCTTTACAGTAGTTCAACTTCCTCCAGTGTGAAGAAAATGGTAGTTTGCAAGCTATGCTTTCAAAGTAGCTTCCCCAACACTGGGGATATGTGTGTCAATCAAACCCAAAGATCCCAGCAAAAATCAAGGAAATCTAGCATGCATACTAACTGTCTTTTAATTTTGTTATGGTCTTGTTTCTCTCCATGGCCATGGTGCTGAAACATTCAACCCAAGGCTGTGTTACAGTTAATGCAATAATATATGTATAATATGTGTAGTCTTGGGAATTAGTATACAGGAAGTAAATGCACTTTACTAAGATGATACCGCACTTGCAGACATCAATCAAACAAGCACTATCAGCAATCTGTATTGTCAGCAGATTCAACACTTTAACACTCCAATATGTCACCATTATCAAGAATTAGTGTTAAAGGCATTGCAAGCCTGCATAAGTGTTTTCAGTTACTCTGGCTGATTAGACCTCTACTTAAGGGGGTGGAGCTCACAATAAAATCCCTTACAGTCACACAAGTCTCAGCCATCTGAGGTCAGCTACTCTGTATCTCTACCTCTCACTCGTTGTTGTTGTTGTTGTGTGTTTCCTTCCCTCTGGCTAAAAGCTGACTGGGGGAATTCCTCGTGACACAGTGACATGATGATTGCTGGCATGCGTGAACCTCAAATGCATCTGAGCAGTTTTCCTTCTTCACCCGCTGAGATCTGTCTGCTGTATCTCTATGGCCTCGCTCTTCAGTGGACTCAGTGGGCTGCCATGGAGACAAACAGTGACAGATTTTTTTGCCTTCAGCTGTCCTAACATGCACTAAACCTGGCCATGTTACTGCTGAGTCTCCAAATCCACATGCAAACAACACACTGGCAGTATATATAATGCTATCTGAACATCCAGTGCTGTGTGTCGCAGCGAGCTGAAAGCAGACTCAGGTGAAAGTTTTCTGAGATTCTATGAAGAGTTATGATTGTAAGGCTCCTTTGATGTATTCACATCAAATACTTCACGATGCATATCACTCTTGCCCTTTATGTGGTAAGATGAAGATCTCTCTTTTCTTGTTTTTCTCATCTACAGAGGTGGTTGTTTCAACTATGTCCTGATGTGGCACCGTGTGCTTGTGTGTGTCTGCCTGTAGGCAGCAGGAGCGTGTGATTGGCAGGTGGTGATTGAAGCCCTGATGGAAAAGGACAATGAAAGAATAACATTTTTCTAAGAGAGGCCATGTATGAAGATACAGGCAGCTGTGAGCAGGGGAGAGACGAGAGAGAGGTTAATAGCAGAGAGAGGGTGAACTAACAACATCTCCGGAGAGTTGGTCTGGTAGCAAGCACACCTGATAATCTTCCCTCTCTCTGTCGACTCCTGCTTGGAGTAGCCTGAGCCTCCCACAGGAGATCTGCATCCCCTTCCACCTGGAAGTTTCATGGTGAAGGTCCATCCCATTACAATATTAATGACCACAGTGAAGGATAATGTGTGATGGATCACCAATCATACTGGCTCCAAATGGCATTGGCAAGAGTTAGGCACATAAATAATAAAGTGATTTAGATGCAAAATCCATCCTAAGCGGATTACAAAGGCAGTGGCACTGCAATCAATCGTCATTTTGGGCCAACATGATGCATAGCAAGAAGCACAGGATGCGGAAACTGAAGTATACTGGGAAGAGGGAGAAGACAGAGTGTGCAGAGAGTTGTGCTTTAAGTGTGTAAAATCTTGGCAGTGTAAATATACACCTACTGAAGGCATATGTTGTATTTGTGGATACTGGCGTTTCCTGATTTTTTTTTTATATATTTGTTGATACCTGTCCAAATACAGTTGCTGAAATCTGGGTTTTTTAAAAATCTGGAGCACTCCCACAGTGGACTTTAATAGCATACAAGTTTTACCTTGTCTAGAGGACCCTTTACACTGTAATTTTGGGCATGACACCCTTTATGCTGGTTGTCTGCCATGTGTGGATTATGTCTTTGATTGTTTTATTGTGTACGTTCAATTTTCTACCCACACTAAAAACCAATTTCCCATTTGGGATAACTAAGTTAATCAATCACACCAACCTATCAGAATACGACAAGATATTACGCAGAATATACTAGTGATCAAGGGTAATGCTGATGCCAAAAAGACCCAAATTCAGTATTCTGTCACCCTACTCTTGCTGACTACGACTCTCTACGAATCTCTCTCTTTTAAAGATTTCAAATTTTTCCATTTACATTGTATTGCTGTGACTCACCAGGCAATCCTCACATCATCTGACATGTCTCAACACTGATGTCAAACCTATCTCTCTCACACAGTGTGACACCCAGTGATTTTTGTTATCACCTTATATGTGCCTTAAAATAATAGTTAAACATTTTGGGAAGTCTATTTATTTGCTTATTGTTGTCAAGAGTTAGATGAGAAGATCGATATCACTGCTATATCTGCCCATAAGGTATGTAGCTACAGCCAGCACGTTGCTTTCGTAGCTTAGCACAAAGAAGAAAATTAGTGATTGGTGAAAATGAACAAACAAATCCTTTTGAATGACTCTTTTAGTGTCTGGTATGTACGAGGTCAGCCTGTGTTGTGGAATAAAAAGACTTGGACATTTGAGGGTTTACTTATGAGAAAGCTAAAGATCTGGTACGTCATAACAATTAATAGTGCCTAACAAACGAGCAGTATCAGCTGACACACCTACAAGCTTTCCTATGCACACATTTAAAGGTGTTTCCTGTCACTTAAGCTACTGTTTCCTTTTATTCAGATAACCAGTTCTAGGAGCAATTGCTCTTCCTCATCTACCCAAATTTGGTCAAAGTTGTGTCAGGTCATCTACACTTTACCTGTCGAACATTTGAGCGCTCATGAATCCCCAACTTTTACCACTCCATGTTATCGTACTGTAGGGTACTGCCTACACTGCCTGCTACAGTCAGTGAACATGCAGGTAGCCAAGGCCAATGTTGCATTCACATTATTCTGACATCACATAAATGCAGCACAAGGCTGCAGATGTAACCTGGATGTCTGCTACTTGGCCGTCAAAGAGCAACAGATCGTTGGTCAGTGACGTTTCTGTAACATCATATTGAGGTTACATAGCCATAGAAGTTTTGTGGAGCGGGCAGCACTAGCTATCAAACATGCATGTGCTATAACACAGTGTCATAGAGACACTGACCCCTTATTTTGCAAAAATTATCAAAACTCAGAAGGTTCAAATTACGGGCATTGCGATATACCTATATTGACGATAACCATGATATTTAAAATTAAAAAGTTGATATCATGTAAATAATCCACCACCTCTTAAATCATTTCTGCTTTTGTTTTGTCTCCGTCGCCAATTGCAAATGTAATTTATTTGCCCAAAAAGACAAAATGCAAAATAAATGAAGTTAAATATGCATTTGACTGATACTGAAACCTTTCAGCAACGATAACTGTGTAGTGAAAATCTGATATTGCACCACCCCTAGTCTGTAAGGTTCAGTATATTTACATGTATCAACTTGAAGGAACCAACAGTGCACCCGTTGCTACTGAAAGCAGGAAAACAATTATCATTCTACCCGGCAAGAATAAATTATCCAAAACAGCCCCTCTTAAAATCACTAATGAGCACATTATATCTTGTGTGTTTAATATGTGCAACACACAAAGCGTAATCACAGGTTGTGGTTTTATGGTGGGTGGTATCGATCCTCACTTCTAACTCTAAGCAAGAAAGTGATTAACCACAATTCCCCTAATGTCAAACTACTGCAATGATTCAGAATTTGGTGTTGCCCCCCCAAGAATTAAAAGTGCAAAAGCATTTGGCTCCGCTCACCGTCTTGTATTCGGAGTCAAAGGCATTCTGGCAAAAGAAGGAAATATGTAACTCAAACAGACAAAGATGAGGCTGTTTAATAAATTGCAACACTTCCTCACAAAATACACACAACTCCTTTAAATGCTCTGAATATCAGAGGCTTAACATTATAAGTGAATACCCGAGGGGGATTTTTTCTTTAATGTCTATCCAAACCAATCCTCCTGCATTTTCTCCACCTGGCTGCTGTAATTCTCTCTATCATTCACCATTAGTATTCACAGGCTCGCTTTCACTTTGAAATTTGCATAGATAATTCCAACTATGTCTACAATAACTGCACAGCTCAGTAACTTTATTTTGAGAGCCAGGTTCGGAGGCATGAACAGTCATGAGTGAGAGGCCTTTTGGGTGTTGCAGTATGCAACTAGATGGGCCAATTCTTCCTGATCCATTGGACTGAGCCTTGCCAAAGCTAACCCCATAAGGCCCCCTCTGTGTCTTTCATGTCCCTGTGTTTGCTTCTGAGCCTGTGAGAGTATTCAGTGTGTCTGAGCATGTGTGTGTGCTCGTATGTGGGGTCTGTGTGTGCTTGCAGATGGGAAATGTTCAGGTTTGTGCTTCACTCGGAAAAGAAACCAGAGCGAAGACACTTCAAACGAGCTGTAATATCAATTTCTTCCTCTTTGCTCTCTTATTCCCTCTCTTCCCTCCTTTCCATATCTCTCCTTGTCCTTGTGGGTGATTAGAATGCACCCTGGTTGTCCGTCTCCTCCCTCATTAATCACGCTCTGAGAGACCAGGCCGGACGTTGAATGCACAGTTGGCCTGACCCAGCACTCGACAAAAGCATCCATAACAGCAGGTACAGAGCAGCGCGCAGGCTCGCAGTCATACAATAACATCAACCGTATAGCCAAGCCGGGGATTTATCTGAGCTGTAATGTATTCAGAATATAAGAACGTGTTTCTTTTGTGGAAACAATACTGAAGAAATTTTTAAGATTGTCATTGTGCACTTAATAGGCTTTAATAAAGCCACCCAGGAAACCAGGAAAGCACATTTCCCCGGCTGCCAGGATCTCTTATTGTCTCTCCGTCTGTCTCTTTCTCGCTTCCTCTGTCCCTCTCTCCCTTTCAAGCATACTGACAAATGCTTTAGTGGGGCATGAGCCACAGTGTGGACAAAGTGAGATGGATTACTGTGTGGATTTTGGCAGGGGAAACTGAAGCTAATTCTCTGATTAGAAACCTGGGTTCAGAAGGCAGAGAAACACTGAGCTGTGAATCAGAGTCGGAGCACAGGGCTCAGTGGGCTCCAGAAACCTGTGCATGTGTGAGTGCATGTGTGTTTTCGGGGGGGGTTTATGTGTGTGAGTGTGTGTGGGCGGCTGCATATGCTCATGTAGAATTCAGAAAACAAGCTTTTGTTTTGTCTGCAGGTGTAATTGTGGGGTAATAAAGTGTCTGGTTTTATTATTAATATGAGCAACATTAGTTAATTAAACAGTCAACGGGCCAGCTGATATTATACATTATATAAAGTCACAGTCATGGTGCAGGCTGGTGTGTGTGTTGTGTGACAGGTTGTGGATTCTCATACTAAAGCCATTGTGTCAAAGTGCCCTTGAGCAAAACAAAGAAACCTGCTTCCTCAGCACAAACCAAACGCCCATAATGAAAAATGTAATATCCACTCCATAGCCACCGGATATCCAGTGGATATCTAACGGATTGCACGATCCACAAATGCAAACAAACAACAAAAAGATTTCAAATTGATTCCAAATTGATTGGCAGGTGTTAATACAAGGGCTAACACTACACTTTTATTGTTTGTGACTTTACGTCGGTCATGTGTATGCAGCAGAAAACTTTCCTTTTTACATTTAATCAGTAGGGCTGGCAAGTTGCAGTTTAGTTTCCACTAGTGGAAATGACTTTTCAACATGTCAAGAAGTCATTTTAATTAGTTAACATGTTAATTTAAGATATCTGGAAAACAATTTCAACATGTTACAAATACGTTTCCAAATGAAGAAACTGGATTTCATCCTGTCAAACTGGTTTAAAGATATCTTTAATTAAATTACTGATATCAGTAATTCCTTTCTCACTAGTAAGAATAACAATTACAGATATCTGCAGTTGTGTTTCCACATGTTGAAAAAGGATTGTGACTGGTGGAAATTTAATGTCCCATTTCAGATATCTACAATGTTAAAATGTCTTGCCATACGGACTTGTTTTTTCAGCTGTGATTAAGGGAGAAACACACAAAAGTTGATCAGTTGAAAACTGATTTATTTTCTATTTATAACTTAGTCCTTGTTGTCTTTAAATTCATGTAGCTAATGGGACACGGTGGCACGGTGGTACAGAGGGGTTTTTTTTTTCAATCCAGGGTGGGGGAGTTTGCATGGCCCTGTGTCAGCCTGGGTTTTCTCCGGGTGCTCCGGTTTCCTCCCACAGTCCAAAGACATGCAGGTTAATTGGTGACTCTAAATTGGTCCGTAGGTGTGAAAGTGAGCGTGAATGGTTGTCTGTCTGTATATGTCAGCCCTGTCATAGTCCAGGGTGTACCCTGCCTCTCACCCAGTGTCAGCTGGGACAGGCCCCAGCCCCTGAGACCCCTAACAGGATAAACGGTTAAAGAAATGGATGAATAAATGAGACAGAGACATATGGATGAGGCTTTTAAGAGTAATTCATGACTGTTGTTTGCAAAGCATCGCTGTATGCCGATTACACAGTGACTCATGTAACTACGTTGGTTTTAATTTGTCTTTTTCAATTAAAACGGTGTTACTTTAGAATCTCTTTCACAGCACATCAGCAGCAAACAAAAACAGAAAATCTTATGTAATCTGGTGCAGATGAAAGGCTGCTAATAAAAAACACAGTCAAAGTCTCCTTGATGCAAACAAGACTGTTGCTGTTTTTAAAGCAGAGCCCCAGTCGTGTAACCTGACGCGCCAGCTGGTTTGTTACACAGAGGCATCTGAGAATGTGTTATTGGAAAGTGTTTAGAAAAGGGCAGGAACTTTCAAAAAATTCTTGGCAGGTGATTGGATGAACCATCTGTCTATCACGGGCCAGTCGGGAGGAGAGTGAGACATCATTTCCATTGAGAAATGTAGAGATGGGCTGACTGATTTTTAATGTGTAAATGTATCAAACCTTTAGGTTGTGATACTTTTTGCAAAATATGGTTTCAGTTTCTCCGCACATGCATGTTTAACAGCCAGTGTAGTGCTGCTTTCCAACACATTAGAGATCATGTAAAAGTTTACATTAATAAAGATGCATTGATTCGGCATTAAATTTGTATGTAGGCTAAGTAAGCTTAGTACAATTAAGAAATGTAACCAACCAATGAAGTAGCGGCTATCTCGGTTATCCCTGCAGCCTTGTGTTGCATTCATGTGCTGTCAGAATAAACTGAAAAATGAGTTCCAGATCATATTTCATGACTCACCTGATATAGTTTCTTTGCTCTTTGTTATCAAGTTGCTTTTTAAACCGTTGGTTGTCAACCTTTCTCATGTCAAGAACCCCCAAACTGATACACATGAGGCCACCAACCTCCATTTGATAAGATTTCCCTTCAGGGACCTCCATCTGAATACATTATGGTTGTTAGATATGATGAAGACGAGAATTCTGATGTGTTCAACTCCAGTTAAAGAGAGATAACCGCTAAGATGGTAAAACCTAATCATCAACCATTGTCACTCCTAGACTCACTTCTGTAGTTAATTTTTCCACTGGAACTCCCTCAAGGACCCCTGGGGGCCTCAGACCCCGAGTTAGAACGCTCTGAGCAGTACAGTACAGCACATGTTCTTTGTCACATCCATCCATCCACAACTCAAGACCCTGATCACACAGAAAGTGTTCTAGCAGCTGGAAGCTTATTTTTGTAACTGCTTTTAATGAGAATGAAGCTTTTTGCTTGATATTTTTGAGTTGCTATGCACCTGCATTTCTGCATTCTAGGCATCTGGCATTTTTGCCGGAGCGCTCTGAACTCTTTGAGTTGAAAAAACTTCAACTCATTGATCAATCGGATTATTTAAGAGGTGGGCCTTCTGTGGTGGTCACCACAACAAGTTTACATTTGGTAAACAATGGAGGAGAAACTGGTGGTAGCGGTTGCTGGATACCCAGAGCTACATGGCCCGACGTTAGACAGCAGATTGTCAAACTGCCCTCGAGTCATCCTAAAATATGCCTGGAAATGACCATCACAGCGGGGAAGCCACTGGACCAACTGGTGGTACTCCCCATGATTCACCCTTTTTTAGGGTCTCATGTACCCACACAGATCTCCACTTCACTGTGCACAACAAACAATTTACTGAAAGCCTCTCACCCTCAACCAGAGCTACAGCAAGTACCCTCTGCCTGTCTGTTTTAGTAACTAGTTACTAATTACTGTGAGATAAATAAAATAAACCGTTGACTGATTACACTGGAAGGGTAGGGTGAGGAGATGATGGGGTGATTGTCTGGCAACAATAAAAAGGTGCAGCAAGGGTTTTTTTACTAGTGGCATTCAATTTTTAAAAAAAAAAAGGCAGTGCGTTGCACCTCGTGTTTTGCAACCTGCGAAACACTTCCTGTGTGACTGGGGCCTAAAGCTCATGAACGCAAAAATGTCTTGACTTGACATCATTTCAGACGCTTTTCATTCGCTCAGTACAGCAAGCAGCATGGGCAGTACCCTAGAATAACAGCAAGCGATGAAATTGGGGATTCATAAGGATTCGGGCATTTGACAGGTGGACCCCAGGCTGACGTACTGGACCCTAAAAAGAGTGTTCGAAAGGATTTGTTCGTTTATTTTTGCCCATCTCTACGGAAAAGCCTTCAGTGCCGTTCCTGTCTTTTCTGTCAATGAAAAAATACTCTTGACAATGTGCCTGACAATATGGATTCTTGCTTGCTCTTGTAATGTTGCGAGAATTCAGCCGCTGTGCAAGGTAGTCATGCAACACACTGAAAAAAAAAGATTGAAAATCCGACTGCAAACAAGCCATTTTTGAAAACAGTTAGAGAAACCTCTAATGTTTTCAGTGCTTTATGGTAATTTCTGCATTTTATCACCTTCAGCAGAGGTGCCCAGTTTGTGGCAAAGAGTGGTTATTACTTCAATACTTTTCTACATATCGGGTTTTAATAAGGTCACAAAAAAGGAAAAAATATTTTTACACTTACACTGTTGGCTCTGTGAGAAAGTATATCCAATACACAAAACACACAGAAGTTAACATTCATTTTAGAGAAGCACTGCGAGGCAACAAATGTTTTTAATAAAGTAGAGTGATTAATTTCTGTCAGAAGTAACTGTCCCTGCCTTTGGTCATGACAGGATCTCAAATAAAACATTGATGCCGACATGAGTCAGTAAGTAGAGGACGCATCCGTCTTCATCCCTGTCTTCATATCTTCCATCTGACCGACCAGCAACCTTACAGTCTGAGGCTACATTTCTTCCCTTTGTCTGACAGTGAATCCCTGAAGCTCCTGTCCCTTCTTGTAGCTTTTAGCAGTTAGTAAATAAACTGATGGGATCCCAGTCTGAGGTGAAACAGTGGGAACGGTGAGAAATAGGATTAGCTTGAAGCCTAACAAGCATCCTGGCTGAGATGTGTTCATTAATATTACATCCATCTACAGAGAAGGAGAGAGCGAGGCAAAGACAGCGAGGGGAAGTGGCTCTGGACCAGTGAAGAAGAACGGAGCTGGATAATTGTTCCCCATGCATAATCACAGATGCCTGTTTACTACTGGAGCTGAGGTTCACAGTTAGGGCATGCTGATGCAGGAAGGATGGGTTTGAAATTCAAGATCTGGACTTCCTTATAATCTAAAACTATACTTGAGATATGCATGTTTATGATTAGAGACACATTAGAAATCAGCACAAAGAAGCTTTGGTGTTAGTAATGAGCCTTTTGTGTAGGATTAGTGTTCTTGCAGATGCTCTACTTGTGCATGCTGCGAGATAATACTTCAGTAAGAGAGCTGTGTGTTTGTGCCAGGTGTGCAGTCTTGCTATGACAGAGACCACTGCAGTGCGACCTTTACGCGGCGCATCAGCTAAACAGACAGACCTTTATAACAGACCTGACACAGACCCCCAGAATGGAAAATCTGCCCTTTAGCACTCCATAATAATTGATCCAGTCAGTCATGTCTGTCTCTTAATTCGCGCCGTAATCGTCGATATGCACTTCAGGCGGAATGACAAAAGAGAAATCCAGGCAATAAAAGGTGACGTATTGTGTGAGTAATGGTTTGTGACTTGTGATTACACATGCAGTGATAATTACCGCGACCCCGGAGGGTTTCTGCGGACCCCTGCTCACACAGCTCTGCAGCGTAACCCCTCTGACTCCCCCCGCTTAGTGCGCGAATTAAGAATCACTGTGACAGACTCACCGGGGAGTTCTCCCCCCTGAATGAAGATGGACAGTATAAACAAAATAACATTAAAAACAGCCCATAACCTCGCCCCGAGCAATTTCTTGCTCTCTCAAGTGTTTACTTTTCCTCTCACATTTCCTTATTTGACTCCCACATTTATTCTCCCTCCATCTTCTTGCTCTCTCACGCTACTTTGCTTCTACCCTTCCTCATTCCCTCATCCTCTTACTCACAAGGCCTCCTCGCCAATTACGCCACAAATCTGAGGGCTTGTGAATCATTGCGCCCAGTTGTTAGCGCGGAATACTGACTCACAGCTGGAGGACGGGACCCAGCCTTGGGCTCCACTGGCCGGTAAAGGTCACGCTGAGCATTATGGCGGTTAACTACCTCAAGTTTATTGCAGTCAACACTTTGCATTAGCTGCAGCCAGGAGTAACCTCTCTGACACCATGGAGACACAGTTTACAGTCAGGCCATAACCATCCCAAGGTACTCGGAGCACTGTTTAGACCACTGGTGCATGACAAAACTGGCCACTTGGCCTTCTCAGACCTCAAGCCTGTGCTATTTTAGGGAGTGGGGGAGCAGCTAGAAGAATTATTGCCCCACTGGGAGGGAGCAGATTCGTTCCTGACAAAAGATGAACGTGCAAACATATGTCTAGTTGAATATACAGTGATTAAACAAAACATCTGGTACTTGTTCTGGTATTTTGCATCTTTTTTTTAAGCACAATCTCTCTTATCTGGAAGCTTGAAACTCTTTTCTCAAACTCAGCTTCTTCCCTTTTTATCTGCCTCCTCCTTTGTGACTGGTATAGATTTAATTAGGGGAATCAGCAAGGCATAATGACTCCTACCTGAACTGACCTCATTATAAAAAAGTGTCCTGAATATTTTGCATATTCGGTGAAGATTTGATTAAAATACTGAACTGTCTGCTCAGTTGGTGAAATCCACTCTGGATAAGGGCTGGTTTATATTTCCTCTACATACCAAAACAGAAACATTCATTTCAAACATTGTAACAGTCACTACCAACAGACCACCATGCATCCTTTATGTTGGCATAGATACAGCCACTAGAGGGCAGAGTCAAAAGTTTCTGACAATAACAAACATTACGATGGTGTGAGAGGTCGTAATGTGCCTTTAATGGCGGCAGTGTTGTAGGTCTGTGAGGCCATAATTGTTACTGATTTGTTCTGTTACCCCATTTTTAAATTGTCTTTGTCATGTTCTTCGATCATATCTTGCTAGAACTTCACTATGCTTAGTTTTATTGGTGTTATCCACAGTGCTAGACCTAGCACATTCAATGCCTGCACAAGCTTCCTTTGACCCAAAAACTTAGATTATTCTTTATGTTTATTGTATTTATTACAAACAAGAAAACACCGATGAGAAATCAACATAACTAGACAACTTGGCAAACAATTGATGATAATAAATAATAAACCTTAAGAGAATACAGCATGCCAACACATTCTCACTCCCAACTTATAAAATACTGATGCTTGGTCGGTGGCCCAACATGCCAAAGTACGACGTATCAGGTACCCCTCAAGTGTCAGTCCATGTCCAGTTTCACTTCTGCATTACGTCTTTCAAAATAAACTCTGTTTTCACAGGAAATGTACAACTTCCTCCCCAAATGCCTACAGTCTCTTTTCAAAATAAACTTAGAAAATTGGTCAAAAAAACTTTGTTTTAAGGTTTAGAAAAAAACATAATGGTTTGATTTAAAATAACTACATTTGTTACAAATGTAATGGAACGTCATGTGACATATGTCACTAGGATAGTTTGCTACACATACTAGCACACCACATTGTTTTAAAATAACTCAACTGACTTTTGGTTTTACAAAGGACACAAACAGCTGTCTCCTGGTTGAAAGTCCAGAGTTTGATTGATGTTGCTTGGAGCATCAAAAAATGCTGTCATCCTTTGAGTCTCATACCGGCGCCGAGGGCTGCCTCAGTGTGTCTGGCACCTAGGGCCACTTACCATGTGTCAGTATTTGACAGCTGGGAGTGAGACCGGCTCACAAGTTTGCCAATTTCATCTTCTACTTTTTCTTTTATTATTTTGTGCTGCGCCCTTGATGGCTTTTGCCTTTTATTTTCTCTTACTGTGATGCTCTCCATATACTGTACACTCCACCACACCCATCGATGCTCTAGCATGTTCTGATTGTAATGATCCCTGTGATCCAACTAGAACTGGTACCCTTACTACAAACCAACAGTTAGAAATAGATTTTTGGATCATTTTTCACATGTTTTTTTGTTGTTTAAGATATTTTGGGAGGCTTTTCACCTTTAATAGGACAGCTATAGCATTAAAGTGGAAGAGAGAAGGGGAATGACATACAGCAAGGGGCCATGTGTTTGAACTGAACCCGCGGCCACTGCGTCTAGGACACAGCCTTTGTTCATGGGGCGACTGCTCTAGAGCTAGTGGGTGCCCTTGATTTTTTTTTTTTTTTTCATTTGAAAATACACGTGGCCCCAGGGCCACCTGTGTCACCCATAGGAGGATATGTCACTATGCATCTGTGGGCTTTCAGAAAATGCGCACAAATACAAACGACATGAATGTACAGTATGATAAGAAGCCTCCGTCAGTGTTCATGCATGATCATAAATGAGCCTTAAGAGTTAAATTGCTGGAGCCAAAGAAGATAGCTTCAATAAAAAGGTGCACACTGTACTGAGCTGTCAGAATGGCCAAACGTCTACTGCAGCTGTTGAGGGAGAGGAAGCACAACACACAGCTGTCTGCTCCGTGTCACCAAGGAATAATTGACAAACGCAAGCTTTATACACACAGGGAGGGGTTGTCTTCAATAGATAGCAGCTGGCTTGAAGTGCAGGCCTGACCTTGACAATTCCTCGTGGCTTGTTCACACATCCTTATTAGCCTGTAGCCTTGGTGGAGAAGTAAGAAGTGGAAACCAAGTTGCCAAGGTAGTCATTACACAAAAGGAGAAACATGTGTTGGTAAATACGAGGCGGTTTCATACAGACTCTTCATGCAAGATTTAAACGTTTCTGCAACAGTCCTAGATAATGTAAAATCAGTGCCAAGGTCTGAGGCATCTTAGTTTTCAGGTTACACTATGTGAACATGCCTAAGTGGGACTTTGAAGCTTCTGGGACTCAGAGTGCTTGAGCTGTAAAGTGTGTCATCTTTTTTTCCATAGCCTACCTGTGTGACAGAATTATTAATGAGCTGTGTCTGTATTTATGCACCTCATCTAACAGGGGAAGATGGGCTGCCTTCATTACTTTGAGTTGTGGGAGCCGTCCTGTCAAATGGAATTTGAGGCTCGGCCAAGACGAGCGCTTGTTATAACAAAGGGGGAAATTCATCAAGTGTTCATTTGGTTTGAGATGATGGGTCACGACAGTGTCAGTCTCGACTCCTCATACATGGACTAAATGAAGATCATGGAGTCAGAAGTGTGTGTGGAAACAGAAGTCTTCTCCACTGTATGGTCACTGAGCACCACACTGTGGTACACTGCAGTTATTACCACTTCACACTGTCATAACCAATACACTCTGCAATAAGTTGTGATCATGCCTCAGAGATTTATGTGCACTGGAACAGTTTCTTCCTAAAATACCTTTTTCTGAGTGAATTGCTTTCTAATTGGCTTCTGTTTCTGAAATTGCCTCTTTGCTGTTGAGAGGAAATGATCATGTCTCAGTGTGCTCATGTGTGACCTCCTAAAAACTGTGGACAAGTCTGGATGTTGGTGCAACTGGATTTGACACACATCATATTGAAGGCTGGAAGCAGAGACATGTAATACAAACATCATGTCATACATTATATCAATGGAAAAGACTTCATCTCTATGGACATATACCTGTGTATCGTCATCAAACTGATTTACTCTTATGTCCTGTCATTTGCAATAGTAAATCGAATTTAGTGCACATAAAGTGTGTTCTTCAAATCTAAAAAAACATGAACAGAGATGTTATGGAGGTGTTTTATGAATGTGTCTATGTTAAAGCTATACTAGGGATGTTTAAGGCACTGGTTACTGTTTTTAAACACGCTCACTAGAGAAAGTTAAAGCCAAGCACAAATTTTCTCTCATTTGCCATTTCGCCTCTCTTAATTTGCATTTTTTCTGTGCTGTGTCTCTTCAATACCTGTCGCTTATGATAAGGCACCTGGTCACTACCTTTTAATAAAGCCCTGACCTCTCCTGAATGCCATGAGGTTACACGCCTTTAAACACCCCAAATGAAGAAAAGGAGAGGAAAATAAGAAAATACAGTCAGAGGGCGGAGTCTCTGCAGAAAAATACACTGCTACACACTTCTAGTGAGTGATAAGTGTATGTGTCTATATGTTGTTTTCCAGGGAAAATCCTTCATAGTATACCTTTAATGACAAGCAATAATATTTCTACTTTTATTAAATGTACTGTAGTATTTATCATCAATCAGTACAGTAAAATATATTATAGATTTCTTACAGTATTACTTGTATACAAAGTGCTACTATCATAAGTTACTTCATGTGTGTGTGTGTGTTTGCTGTTATACAAGACTATACAAGAAAATGTCTGTGAAGACCAATCTCGGATAACATGAGAGAGAAATGACACCCATGTAGCTGCTACTTGTTTTGGTTTAAGGCTAAAATTAAGCATTAGTGAAATTGAGTCCATGTAAGAGCAAACACATACTCATTTACGTTTCTAACTATTACAGCCTTTTTGGTCTGGTAAGACAAGTCGCTTGTGGTGGCTAACTTTTGATGATTTCAGATATAAATTGCTGTGTAACTGATATAACTGAGTCAGTTTCCTGACTTCATAATTTAGCGAACCCCATGGCGGGCAACTGTGAAGTGTAATGATGTTTTCAGAAGTCTTTAATTATGTTCAGCTATCATCTGTTTTATTTGAACACCATTGTAAGCCTTACTTCTGAAACACTTTTTTCCTCTAAAAACACCCTTCTCCCAAAACACCATTTCTTCAGAAGACACTGTGAAAGCTACAAAGCACACAAATAAATGAAATTAGCTCTTACCTAAGTGCACATAACCATAATCCATAAATACCACACCAAATACATATAAACAATATCAACAATTTAAACACACAAGAAAGTCAGTATCACACTGAGGTTACTGATATTTATTTAAGCCTGCAGCTATTTTTAGCACGACTGCTGCTGCAGCAATGCATTTGTATTCAAACACTTGTTCAACTGCTGAATCAATTAAAACACATATCACCAAACAGAAATCCTAAAACATTAAATGGCACTGTACCTTGTTTCAGTTTCAGTTGGGTGCTTAACTATACAAGAAACAAGAGCTTGATATCGCAGAGCAAAGCTGCATGTCTTCCCTCCTTTGCTCTCAAACTTTTCTGCTTCTATATCCTGTTTCCAGCAGGAGAAGGCGTCTAAATAAAAGGCCCATGGGATCAAATAAAAAGGGGACCAACAAAATAAAGGCTGACAGGAAGTAATTTAAACCTTAGCTTCAATATTATTTACAGACCTTAATTTACTTTTTGAAGTCATTTACAACATTGTCACTTGTGGTCCTCATATATACTGATGTTTCTTACAACTGGAAATACACATTTTCTATTCTGAATTCATACTTTCAAAGCTCATCACAGTCAGCAACACTTTGTGAGTATGAAATCGGAAAATGTTTTGACTTAAGTACATGCTTTAAAATTAAAACTACACTTCTACAGAGCAATTTCTACTTTGCAAATGTTTGTATAATCTTTTTCATAAATAATGGAACCACAGCTTAATTTGATCTCAACTGGAGACCAGCAGTTTTATTACACTTTATGAAAGGGGGACATCTTTAGGATGCTTTCTTACAACAGTGACTCCTTCAGGACACAGAAGGAGATGCTTGTACATATCAGCTGTAGTAAGGAATAGACATGCAAAGAATGTTTCCTCAGACATAGTATACAATTGGTGTGACACTGATGTGGCAAAATGTGTTCATGTGTTGTTTGATTATGGCATTGGAATTTTTGTCTCTATTATTTTTCATGTGTAGTTGCTGTATGCTGCATATGACTTGTGTGTGTCTGATGGTTCCCTCTGTGCTCTCCATGATATAGAAATATGAGTGAGTTGTAGTTCTGACTGTTGTTTGTGTTTGTTTGCTCAAGTAATATGGGTGTGTAAATGAACTGTATTTCCAGCTGTGTTTGGTGTTATGCAGACCTTTCTGTTTTACACACACAAACACACATAGTTGTTGCCTATTCATAAATATGTATTAAGATCAGTGAAATGTAAAGATTTGGTGGGAACAAGTTGGCAAAATTTTGTGGTGTTTGCCTTCATTTCCTTGTTTGGATTCAAGATTCGGAGTTTGGAAAGTGTTTCCAATTTAAAAACTGCTTGTTAGATTTTGTAAAACAGGTCTGTGATGTTAGTAGGAAGTACAGAAATGTTGGTATTTTAGATCCGTGATGAGAGCAGATACTTTAACAACGCTGCCAATGTTCAGTCCCCTGAGCAGTCACAGATGTAGACCATGTACGACAATGTGTCTCAAGTGTTCGTCTCATAGAGGTTTTCACTTAAAACCAAAGCTGCTATTTGTTATCCTCTTACAAGTGTCACTCTCCAACTCATGGCGAAGAAATCACAGCCTTGTTCATCTCTGATGCAGTAGGTAGAATCAAAAATGAAGTAAAATCCATCTGCTTTGTTGCCTCTTTGCTTCTACAGTATGGGCAATGGCTCAATCATTTGTTGCTCCATTACATGCAGGAGACATTATTGCCTGTGTATCAGGTTTCTTCAAACCGCCGCCTCCCTGTGTGGCTTGTATTATCTCTGCCGACGGGGTGAACGGCCGTGGCACTGATAGCGTCTGAGCTGAATTAGATTTGGCAGCCTTTAATGCCTGCATGAATAGCAATTGTGACTAGTTCAACATTTGAATACTTCTTAATGTGATTCTTTGCACTCTGCTGACCCTGGCAGATGGAGACAGGGAGCAGAAAGACAGACACGACGAGAGAGTGAGTGAGAGGAAGAGGGAGGGAGGGAGAAGAAGGGACAGGGAATAATCAGGAGGAAAGGATAATGCAGATTTGGGCCTAAAAAACACTCAGTGAGGGTTTACTTGAGGAGATGTAAGCTGGATAAATGCAGTTTGTGTGTGGTGTAAGAAAAGATGAATGATTCAATAAGAATGGTCAGAGGTATTTCTGTTTTTCTGCCAAGCTTTTAATAATAATAAATAAATAATCGCTCATATTAGTGAAAAAATAAAACAAAAAAGAGAGTTTACATGTGTGTTTGTTTACTTGTTTGTGATTTTTGGATTTAAGCAACCCAATCAACAGAAATAATGTTGACATTAAACCTTTCTACAAACCACAGATACATTACATTTGCATGTTGTTATGTAGCTGATATGCTGAGACTTTACATTTCAACAACACTTTGCTTAGGTTTAGGCACAAAGTCACTTATTATGGTTAGAAAAAGGATCATGCTGTGGACTTAAAAACACGGTTTTAGGAGTACAATCCCCAATGGAAATGCAGCAATATCTTGGTAAAAAAAAACAAAACCTGCTGCTTGATGTGATGCTACTCCCAGGTGGAAAAGCAGCAACAAGTTGCTACAAAACAAGGATGAATGATGAAACACAGCAATGACTCACTAAAGCACAATCGTCTCACCTACATGATGCGCCATCCACCATCACCTCCACTTCCTGATATCAAAGTCAGCTCAAAATCGATGTCACATAAGAAACATTGATATGATATGTCCAAAATGTACAACTGTAACTTATTCCTGGTTTGCAGAAATATACAATGCCAAAATTTTCGTTTGGCAACTGGGTGGATTTTAAAGGCACAGTCCAGTTTCCCCCATGTTTTCTCTCTTCTCTCCATTACTCCAGTTTTCTCAAAGTCCAGACACATCTCTTATCCAGAGACTCCAACGTACCGAAAGTGTGGTAGTGTTTTTTTCTTTTTATGTGTTTGTTTTTTTGTCTGTATTTTATGTTCTGAAACAGACTGGCAGCCAGGTGGTTCTCTGCCTGAGGCGTGCTGAGATAAACTTCAGCCCCCATATGATCTTGAGTAGAATAGAAAATGAACATATGAATCAATTCTGTGATTTCACACAATAAAATCATAATGTACAAATGCAGGAAAAGATCTTTTTGAACCAAAAAATTAACAAACATGAGGTGACAGATGTCGGTGAAGATTCTCAGTCATCCAGGTCATGGTGATCTTAAGTGCTATATCATAGGCAAGTGGACTTGCTTGTGTTTCTTGAAGACGTTTCGCCTCTCATCCAAGATACGTCATCAGTTCTAAATGGCTGGTGCAGAGGTGCACTTTAAACTCAGTGTGGGTGTGAACCCTTACAGAGTCGGTGAGGTCACGAGGGTTGTTGACCCACCTGGCCGTCATGCGTGTCATTAGGGTTAGATAGGACCAGGTTTGAATGGGTGTTAAGTCATCTGGGGAGGTATCGCAAGACTGCGTTGTAGGTGGGTGATAAGAGGTGTCGTAGAGGAGCTCACGTTACCTCAACAACTCTGTAAGGGTTCACACCCACACTGAGTTTAAAGCCTGTGACTGTGACCAGTCATTTAAAACCGAAGAAGCTTCTTGGATGAGAGACGAAACGTCTTCAAGAAACGCAAGCAAGTCCACTTGCCTACAATATAGCACTTATGATGAAGTGACAGATTTCTTGCGCTGGCCTTTGACACTGATTCCTTAAAGACACAGTGTGTGAAGGTTCATTTAAATGTTCAGTAGAGCTTAGTCAGCCAAAAATGCACAACAGCTGCTTTCATACACCACCAACACATCTGTTTCTCTGATTTTTAACTTATAAAGTAATTCCACACATCAAGCTGGCAATATAGAAGAAACATGGATCATATTTTTAGTGTAGATGCTAGTCAAATTCTCTCAGTTACAAGCGGCCATTGCTGTCATGCTGTTTGTTCTCCACTAGAGTGTGCAATTTTCCTTTCCAGGTTTGGGTTGCAGTCAACACTTGAACCACAGGGATGCTGTTGTTGAAAACTTGTTATGGGGTTTTCTTGCAGCTTTTTGCTGTCAAAGGAGGTCCTCAGTAACTGGTAGCAATGTTTGTGTGTAGCATAGGATGCCTGTTTTCTTCTTATTAGTGTTATTCTTAAGAGCTCTCCCAGGGGATTGTTGTTCTTTAAAACATTCGCTTTGACCACACTGCCCCTTTGAGTGGTTAAAGGGAAATCCGCATGCATAAACTTGAAATAATAAAGTGAGAAAGTCATGAAATTTAGACAAAAACACTGCTAATAAGGCAATAATGTGGCACTTGTGTATAATAAGGTGCATGGGAGATTATTTGGGTGGTTTTCATTGTGAGTGCAAAGAATTTAAATGAGCAAAATGTGCTGTTTCATCACAGCCTCAGAGCCTGAGAGAGCCTGTTTGAGTTTATCTATGTTTTTTGTATATTTTGACACCTTGACACCGGTCTGTCGAATTGGACCGACTCCAAACAAATGAGTCGTTCAGGCTTTGTGAGCTTAGTACTAGCAAAGAGAGGCGATTTGCTGTCACAGACTGCTAAGCAGTTGCAGCAGTTGACACACTAGATACATTTGCAATTACTCAGTGCCAAAAGCGGTGCCTGTCTAATGAGCTAAGAGAGGCTGTAAGTCATAGGCCAATGAGATGTGATGGCTTGAGCAGATTTATATCCATCATGTAGAAAATCTTCCCCGTGGGCATCCGCAGCATCCCTCCATCTCGGCTCTAAATGAGGGTCATTTGTTAACGGGGAGTGTGTTTCAAATGCCAGCAGAGATTGTCTGAGAATGCCGAGCACTTTAGATCAGGTTGATGCATGTTCTTCTTCTACGAAGCTCTCCGTATCTTAAAAAGGGTAATGATGTGCTCAGTGCTTTAAAGACTTCACGAGGTTCCTCGAATCAGGGTATATTCCTCTTGAGGAAATCGCCACATCCAGGTTACCTCGAGTTGGTAATTTCTCTTCAATCTTCCTTTCCTACTAAGGAAAATTTAGCACTTGGATTATTAATTCAAATCGGATTAACTGGATTTAACTAGCCCCGTGGTGCAGCAGCAAGGGAAATAACAGCGCCTCCTTAAGAGCGGCATTAAAATATTATGAGCAGTGATGGATAGTAACTGTGGGAACATGACAGCACTGTGGTCCTTTGGGAAGATAATTGGAACCAAAGTGAGAGTTTAAACCAAGCAGCAACCTCCGAGGCTGAAACAGAAAACCAATGTGCATTTGCCAAAAACTGCAGTTCCTCAGATGGCCACTTGAGGCTGCCTCCAAGAGCAAGTCACTCCACTCGCCCCATCAGGGGCCACTGAAATCAAGTTGGGAACATTGACATTTACATCTTTTTTTGTTAATAAGGCAAACTCTTTCTGATGACCTCTATCCAATATTAACTCTTTTTTTAAACTCTGTTTTTGGTCTCAACTTTGTCTGTCTGCTGTGCAGGTTGTGTACAGTGGGATTTTCAGTTGACTGCTGGAGTGACCTCTAGCTCACTTGGTCGAGTGCGTGCCTGAGGTTTGTTCCAACCCTTGGCTCATAGCTGCATGTCATTTTCTCTCACCTCCACCTTTCCTGGCGACTTCAAAATGCCTCAAAAATTGGTTCCAAAAACCAGAACATTGAGCTGAAAGATGCTAAAAAAGGAGACTGTTCTCCACCAAAATACATTCACATAGGTTGTACCTGCAAGCAGCTTATTACAACTTATATTTCTGTTATTGTTAGGAGGCAATCTTTCGTGGCTGTAGTAAATATGATGAAGCAAATAAGGAAGTCACGTGACGTAGTATAAAGAGCTAGAGAGTTTGTGTAGGGAGGTGGATCGGTCAGATGGGTCAAAAAACACAGGACTTTACCCCAGGAGGCCGCTGATTGAGTTCCATGTGAAACCAATAGTCATTGTTGAGTAAGGAACAAAAATACTTGTTTTAACCGAAACCATGATCTTTTGTTGCTTAACCTAACAAAGTCATTTTGGTGCATCTGCAACTGTTTCAGATTGTTAACCATGTGTTTAAACTGCAAAAGTTAATGTTCATATGTGACCTGTTCTATGACATCAGTATGAGCACTGTTTTAGGGAATGCTCATTTAGGTCATATTAGAGAGGAAGAACAAATGACTTATGGGGTTGTATGGGTTGGAGGACTTCTTGTTATGAAGCGCTGTGTAACTGAGGTGAACTGCAAAAATGGGTCATGATGTTCTGAGGGCTCATGACTATGAGTTCACATCTCACAGAGTCATTTGATCCTTTGTTGATTGCTTATAACTGCTTTATTGGCCTCATGGAGACCATAGACGGTTAGTTTACGTCAATGTATCTGAAAGTATCTCAGCCTTACTGAGGTGCTGATCAAAGCATTAAACATTATTATTAATGCTGCAGTGACATTTAATCATCTGCAGTTTTGTGAAACACACTATAAAACTTGAAGGAATATAATATTTCTCTGCCATCAATACAGCACTTAAATTCCATGTCTTGCTGGAAACATCACGCCTATTCAGAGAAAAGAAACCTTTTCCTCTCACTCCAAGGCTGCTAAACTCTGCATTCAATTTTTTTTAATCTACAAATTTCTGAAAATGAAAATATAAAAAAAAATCTAATGAAGAGATGTAGTGTGTCTGATGTTCATTAAAAAAGGCCTTGAGTCCGCAAGTACTATACATAGCCGGCCTTGTGTGGAGTATTTTTTTTAATTTTTCATTTTTTGACAGAAAGAAGTCACAGAATGAAGCACAGTAAGAGTATTAATCATGAGGGATTCAAATGTCCTCGTTTTATTGTGAACCATACTTACTATGTGCTTCCTGTTGTATTCTTTAGGCTGGTTGTTGTATTAATCCAATATGGACACCAGATGTCCCTGCTATACTTTCAAATAAAATATTTTTCTTGTTGCTGGGTACTGATGATTGTTACATGTTAATAACTTAATATTTGTTTTCCTCATTCAAAGAATTGTGCTTTAAATGTTTTAAAAAAAACAGTTACAAATCGATTTTTACAACAAATGGCTTTGATCTACAACCCATAAACCAGTAATCACATTTGCTGAATGTGATTTATTTGATTTTCACAAAATTCACTTTGAGGGATTTCATCTTTTTCAAGTTTTCCAGTAAATATATAAAGAAGACTGTTCGTCATTCTGAAGCATGTGAGAGCAGCAGCAGTTTCAGAGGAGGGCAATATTGATTAAATTCCTGCTACTTCCATGCAGTTGGCTCTCAAAGTTGTTTGTTTCCACTGCACAATTCATCTCTGGGCTTCAAAAAAAAAAAAAGTGTTGTTATTCAACCCACACAACAATAATGTAATATAGTGGAATGGATCGCACAAAATCAACATCCAGGCAGCTTCCTTATCCTTGTCTCCGTAGCAACACAAACCCCTTTGCAAGTAAGATGAGATGCACCTTTTCTCGAGTGTACCCAGAGGTTGTGGAGGGAGTGGAATATTATTTTTATGCCAATGTCGCTGTATGCACATACGGAGGAAGATAATAATCAGACAGTGGCTTGCTGCTGGATGCCACCTCCTTCTTGTCTTAATACAGAAAAGATCTTCCACTGCTTTATAAAATGAACCAGGCAGAAAATCTTCAAGGTCACAGACGGTACTTGATATCAGACTTTGGTCCTCTTTCAAAGGTTGGATTGGCAGAACGTCTAAAGTCTGTGTACTTCGAGTGAATCAGAATTAAATCATTCCCAGCAGAAAGTCAGATTACATTTGAAGCACTTTTGAAGAATAGCAAGTACCAGAAATACACTTGGATGACATGGTGCCAACTCATTTAGCATTTTTTAGCTGAACGGCAATGTCAGCCAGACTGAAGTATCTCAACAACTACTGGATGGATTGCAATGAAAATTCATACAGACATATTTCACCCCTCATGTTGAATTTGAATAACCTTGGCGATCCTCCTGACTTTATCTGTTGACACCATCAGGTCAAATCCTTCAACAAGTATCTGCAAAAGTAATGACATCACCAACAGCCTCAGCTTGAATTTAGTACTAATACTAACACACTAAACTAAGATGGTGAATATGGTTAACATAATACTTTCCTGACAGTATCTTAGTATTTAGCTCAAAGCTAAGTGTGCTTCGTACAGCCTTGCAGAGCTGCTAGCATGTCTGTAAACTCTTTATATTTACATTCAGCGGCGTAGGTTGCCTCTCAACATTGGAGGGCGCACATCAAATGGTGGGTTTAGGGGTCTTCTGTCAGAAAATTTGGGGCCTCAAACACTTAATTTCCTGCATTCTGTTTTATTGTTTTTATTGGAGGGACAAATGCACATGTTTCAAATTAACGCCCAAGTCTATAGTATTGTTTGGACATATGTATCTTAAGTGACATGAAATAAATATAAAATCTATACAATAATGCATATCTCATTAAATCATGTTAATATTCAATGTCTGACATTAAGAAATTGTACTCTTAGGTAAAACATACCTGGTTTGCAACTCTGCATGTATCATATGTCCTCTAAAAAATATATATACATTATTATTACACAGCATCTCACAAAAGTGAGTACACCCCTCACATTTCAGCAACCATTTTATTATGCCTATCTTCTCCACGGACAATACTATCAAAATGCAACTTGGATATACTTTAGAGTAGTCAGTGTACAGCTTGTATAGCAGTATAGATTTTCTATCCACTGAAAATTACTCAACACACGGACACTATTGTGTAAATGATAATACACAATAGGCAACACAATGGTTTGAGTTCAAGGTCTTTTATTTGGTTTTTTTTGGCGACTAAGCGACCAATAAAATCTTGCCGACTAATGACTTTTCTCGTAGACTAACATTTGGTCAACTATGGGGGCAGCCCTACTAATATTTTTTTCAATAAGGAGAGACAGAAAAATGAAGTAAAGATTATATTTAAAACATAATGTGAGTGTACACTTTGACACCAGAGGGAGATACTTTGTGACCAAGGGACATCTGAAATCCCCCCATTGCATCTAGACACTGGTGGTGGTGGCTGATGACTCTGAGGCTGCTAACTGCTGGGGCAGATGAGGCTGATGACTCTGTAAAGACTGGGTGGTGATGGGGAGGTGGAGGGTGTGCAGGACTGCAGCAAGAAAGAACTACGGCAGAGGATAAAACATACTTAAAATGAGGAGCAGTAAGATGATAGGCTGACAGAGAAAGTGTGTCACTGTGCTATTGGTTGATTGTGAATCGGCTGATGACTCAATTGACCTACCCAGACAATGACACCTAGAGATAGTGAGTGAGCAAGTGTGCAAGGAGTGAATGGCAGGGTGAGAAAGAAAATTTACAGCCAGAGCATGAAAAGTATTTTTGCTAGAGCTTCATAACTAGATGAGCCGTGTTTTTTTTTAAATAAAGAATAATTCATCATTTTTCAACTGATAGTCATGACTATATGTAAAACAAATATATATTTATATCTGATAAGTAACCTAGACCAACAATAGAACTTGTATGTACAATTCATGTGTAAAGAAAAGTATAAAAATTAAAACCTTTTGAAGGTTGTGTTTTAAGAGCATTTTGAATTGGTTCATTTAGTTGGAGATGGAATATTTTTGACTGATATAATGAGCTAGGCTCGAAAATGTTGATTTATGATGATAAAATTAGGTCAAAACAGCAAATAAATGAATCTTGAGGGGAAGAACTCTTGACATATTCCGTGAATCCAAACAGATTTTTCTAAAGTCATATATAATAAGGGTGGATGTGTGATGAAAATCAATAATGTGAGCGTACTCTGCTGTTTTTTCATGAAGCAGTGTCTATATTTCTCCTCATTTTCTGATTTTTGCCTTCTATCTTTGTTAATATGTGATTGGCACTCTGCTGCTGAGTGTGTGGATGAGATGCTGTGTAGCCTGCCCCCCTCTCCCGTCTCTCAGCAATGGTATGATCCTCTCTCAAGCAGCGCCTCCAATCCTCCGTCTGAAGGGCCAATTAATTTATTTCTGGTCAGAAAGTATCGCAGCTCGCCGAAAGTCCCGACGCTCTGTGTGTCTGTAGCACCTGAGAGAGGATCTGAACGAGCGCAAAGCTGGACCCCTACATAATGACCATGTACAAGGGGAAGCGTCGCAACCACCGCTGTAAGTTTACACGGCGTCATTTAGAGCTACGTGATGCGCGCGAGGACATTTTCTTTATGCTGATGTCGCTCGATACAAGTTGCAAATATTGAGCTGTGCTTCATGTATTTCAAGATGCACCTGGCGCCATTTAAACTGTGTGCATGCCAGTTAAAATTGTTAATAATATGAATGAAACGCAGCCAAAGTTAAAGGTAAAAGCAACGCTGCTGTATCTTATCCAATATTATATGTGTTTTCTGTTAACTTACCTGACTAACAGGAAGTCAAGTGACCTGCTGCACGCTGCCTGATTAGTGTTTGTATTAGTTTGGAGAGCCATCCCTGCACCTGCTCTGTTGTCTGCTGTAATATATTCATCCTGCTCAAGTTAGCATACATTATCATGAGATGTGTCGACTCATCAAGGTTATGAGGTCGCTATTAATAATGAAAACAGTCATTTTAGGTTCACTGCAGTTCAGACAGACTCCATCATCTTATACTGAGGAAATGTACATTATAATAAGCAGGATTTGTGCTCAAAGTGCTGTTTGCTGTGAAACTTATCCACACACACACACACACACACACTGTTATAAATACACAGTTTGTCTCTATATGACTCAACTCATTTTGGAAGCAGGTGATGGTTGAGCTGATGTACAGTATGAAGTCTAAACTCATGGAGCATGATGGTTCTGAAGGCACCAGCTAATGTATTAGTAGACAACAGATTAATTAGCAGATTATGAACTTTAAGTCTGTGCAAAAATGTTCATTATTATCTAGTTAAAGCTTGTTAATTGTATGCATTTGCAGCCTTTGTTTGTCTTCTGTAAATGAGATGTGAAACTGACTGTCTTCAGGTTAAGGATTGTGAGTCATACGCAAGCAATTCAGAGATGTCACCTTGGTCTTAGAGCAATTGTTACCATAAAAAATCTTGATTTTTCATTATTTTGTAACATATTATTGACTGATTTGTGATTTGATTAATCATATGATTGAGAAAATAATTAGCACGTTCATTTATAATGAAAATAACTGTTAGATTTAGCCCTAAAAATGTATGACAGAGATGGTACATGCAGCCTTTGGGAGCTAATCTAAGCCTGCTGTGCATGCTCCGATATTGAAAGCATATAGATATTGTAGTTCACTAATGAGCAGTTAGTTAAATTGTAGTTGGCACAATATTCTTCATGTGCACACAGGTATGTCTGACTGTAGACTGTGGTGCAGGTTTTGGAGAGATGGATAGATTTTCCTCTCTGTTACAGGCTAAATGCAAAACCACATTTTGCACTGCATAGGCTACAATTGGGCCGCGTTGCATAACTTTCTGGATGTACAGCTTGTTATATAGACAAGGTGGGAGGAAACCCAAATTTGGACGCCAAGTACAGAAGAGTCAGTGTTGAGAGACAGAGCGGGGCGAAGAAATCCAGGAGCTCCTAAGACAGTACCATAAAAATTAATGTACGTATTGGCTCAAAATTGTGAGGATGTTCTTGACTTTTATCTGTCAGCATCAGTCCAGACACTGCCAGTGGCTATAGGCTGCAGGTCCAAACCCCGACTGTGGATTTAAGAAATAGATAAAGTTGCTGATGCTTTAAATGTGCACAGGATGCAATGTTTTTGCGTGGTGCTGTGGAGACTGATGTGGGTGAATGATAGACAGCTATTGGCATTATATCATTAGGAAAACGCTACACCAACAGCACCCAGGTGATAAAAATACCCTTAATTCAACAGCTAGCTTCCTTTAAGCACCTTGGGTTCACTCCTACAGTGGGTCTGTTTGCCAGAGCTTAGTGTGGGACTCCAGCAGCATATAATGCAGTTTCAGCAATGTCAGATCGATGGATGTGTGAGTGACATCTAACTGTGAAGAGGTTTCTGTAGGTGTAACTTTTGGGATGAGTCAGTTTGAGAGTATTGCACTTTATTATTTCTTTATCGAGCCCAGCAGCTTTTATTTTGAAATGTGCTCTGTAGCAGTGCTGCATAGATAAAAAGAAAATGAAAAGCCTTTTATAAACAATAATGGCTCCTCAATTAGAAAGTAATAGCATAATAAAGATACCTGTTATGCTGTAATGAATGTGCTGTGTAAAACACGTCCCTGATTACCCTTTGGGAGTTCATCTTTTGTGCTTTTTGCTTTGTTCTTTATCAAAAGGTGAACCCTGAGCCTGTGAGCATGTTTACAGTGTTGCCTATTGTGATTAATTTAATTAGGAAACCTCTCAGGTTCTCTTTCTTGTGAGCCTGAGCATGAGCTCCAGTATTTGAGTTGAAGTCCATAAATATTTAAGATTTTGCAGCTCAGGAATCTTCGGAGATCAAATGGGGTTCCAGCCCTCTGCACCATTGGGATTTGCTCTCTGTGCATGTGTGTGTTATATTTGTCTGTGTACAGTGTGCTGTTGTGTGATTTCATCTTCAAGCATAGGAAGACTTTGAAGCCTGAAACATGCAAATTAAAATTGGTCATACAATGAAACTTCCGCTCAGACATACGCTCTTTAGACTTTTCTCTGCGGCTTTATTTTACATCTGGGCCTTCTTGTTTCAGTTGCGATTTCTGTCCTGATGGAAGGCTGCAGCGCATGACAAATGAATGTGTCTTTCTGTGCTGCAGATGTTCGTTTGTGGCTGTATTTGTGTGCCGCTGATGGTGGAAGAAGAGGGGGGCTGTGAGGGGTGCACAAGAGGCAGGCTGTTACATCTTCTGTCAGATGTCCTCCATGTATCTCAAGCCATGTGTCAAGGGCAGGCACAGTTGTATGTGAGTGTGTGAGTGTTTCTGTGCCTTCCAGACTAGACTTCTTTTCAGCTTAGCTCCATTCTGCCCAAATTTTCAGTTTGCATGTCCATGGGAAGGAATACAAATCATGCACAACACAATCCTTGGTGGAGCTGTTGGAGTCGGCTGCTCTGCTTCTCTTGAATAAATCACAAGCAATTACAGAATATAATCCGTTCCAGATGCTTTAGTTGCAACCGAAGATGTAGTAGCTACAGTTTTAAAAATCCATCAGCTGTGTCTCTACACTTTTCTGTTGACCTGGACAAGCATCCACATCACACTGCTGCTCTGTCCTGGAAATGTGATTTTATCTGTCAGAAAGGACCTAATGAGACTCCTGGATCGATGGTCGATGATGAAATAATGTGACAGAGTTGTCACAAGATGTCGCTCCCCCCAGAGTTGTCGTCTCTCTCCCACCAGCAGCTCCACTTGCGTTTAGTGGAGCAAAGGCTGTTTGGGCTGTTGCCAGGAGAAGCGCCAATCAGTGTGAAATAAAGACAAGCATTCAGTGACACACACACTGACATCTGCACACGTACGAGCGCGGATGCACGGAGAGAAAACACCAACAATGACACCTTATTATCCATATTCCTGCGTGCAATAGGCCTTTTGGGGCAGAAAACTCTTGCAAAGTGGCAGATTTTCCTTTTTTTTTTTCTTATCGTGAAGAAGCAGAATATTTAGAGCAACAGGCTTTGTTGAATGGCGTGTATTAAAATTGGATATAATGTGCACAGTCGACAGATACGACTGCAGCAGTGTAGCAGTTTGAGGATGGTGAAATTAAGGTCTGTCAAGTGTCACGGCAAGCACACTGAAATAATTAGAGAACTTGTAACATCTCACTCTGTCTTCTCTCCCCATCACGCCGCTCGTCTCTCACATGCACACCTATGCAGGGATGTGGAACATGGCATCTGAAAGAGGAGCACAGAGTTGCATCACATTTTCATGCATATAGGCCAGCAGTATGCCTGTCAAATTTCTCCCAATCAGTGATTCTCTTTATTTCCTGGTTTAAATGAAATATAAATGTCTTAAGCAGCATGATGTCAGAACAACTCAAAGATTTCTGTTGTAGGTTCGAAGCTAAAGAGGCAAAAAGGAGCCTATTTTTAGCAGCGAGAAAAGTCGAGGGCGATAACCTGATTAACAGCGTGATTGTTTCTCAGAGGAAACACTTGTTCTAAATGCTCATGTGACTGCGACTGACTGCTAGGTGTTTGTTTTCATGCCTCGCTCCCCACCGCTAAGCTTCCCCGCCGTGCCATGTTCACCCGCCCAGATGCCTGCGTTCTGAAGTGCATCATTGTTGACTGGCGCGAGACAGCTCGCTGGGTTTTACAGGTCACACAGAGGGATGTGATCTCAAACCGATGCCATGCCTTTATCTGTTGTGCCGGTGCCTGAAGGGGCCGGGGATTATGAGCTGATCCCCTCAGACTTTGGTCCATGCAGCCTCAGAGAGGCAGCGAGGCAGGGCGGCAGACTGAAAGTCACACTCGAGTGTTTACACAGGGAGAGATGCTCCAGTTTTGTAATGGGATGTTCACTGAGATGTTGTAGTCACATTTAATAAAATGGCTGTTTAGTGAACTCTGGTCCGTATTATAGAGTGGAAGGATGGGAGGCAGATGTGATTTTTTGAGGTGCGGGATGCCGTTGTCAAGCCAGGAAAGGAGGATGAGCATGGAAAAGGTTTATACCATTTCACTGGAAATCAAACAGACCTCATTTTTCTAAGCAAAATGCCAAAAAATGTGCTGGTTCCAGCCTCTAAAATGGTAACACTTGCTGGTTTTCTTAGTTTCAATGATAGAAGACCAAATATTTTTGGGATTTTGGACTGTTGGTTGGACAAAACAAGCAATTTGAAGATGCCAGCTTCATTGTTGGGGGAAAAAAACTTTTTTTTCTGACTTAATAGACTTAAAAAATAATTTGTAAATATTGGGCAAATTATCGTTAAAATAACTGTTGATTGAAGCCCTACACAGATTTGCCATTAAAGGGTAGCTTCAGTATTTTTCAAACTGGATCATGTTTTCCCATGTTTTGTATCAAAATGGGAATGGGTACAACAACTTTTCAAACTGGTCCAGCGCTGTGGCCGACAGCGGCCAAATTGGCTGTAATGTAACCATTTTTTGCCACTGACGGACTCAAATTGTTTTCACAAGTGTCGGACAACTTATGAAAAGGATCCCTACAGAGATAGACCTTTTTGTTGAAGAGTTAGATCCTTTTTGTTTGACCAGAAACAGCAATATAATTGCTATCACCAAACCCACCAGACTCCTTTTAAATAAACAGTAATTTTAGCTCATATAGAGCCGGCATATTTTGACATCTGTCTGCATGTATTAAAGGTTTATTTGAACCAAACCAGGGTTGGTGATTCTTGGAACAGTGGAAAGACTAACCAAGATGGTTTTTGTGAATTTGATTCTGTTTCTGTCAACCTTAATTGAAGTGTGTTTTATAATAATAAAAACACAGTTTAGTCAATGGAGTTTGGTCTGGCGATAACGATTTCGATTTCTAGTTTTAAAAAATGGTCTTCCTCCTCATGAAAGGCATCCCCACAGAGATAGATCTTTTCATTAATGTTGTCGGACACTTAGAAAAGCAATCTGAGCCTGTCAGTGTCAAAAACCAACACTTTTTGTTTCCATAAATTGACACTGCAGTGCTCCAAGTGGTTACATTGCTGCCTGTTTCCCGACTGCCAGCTGCAACCCTCTCACTCAATACTGGCCCAGTTTCAAAAATTGCTGTTCCCATTAGTCGCCTTGACACAAAGACATGGGAAAATAGGGTCCAGGTTGAAAAACACAGAGGCTACCATTAAATCCATAAGTAAAAAATAATCTCAATTTGTCATTATCTATTAGTCATTCAGACAGTTTCTTATTTAGTCAGTGACTATGCAAAAACTAGTAAAAAATTAATGCTAGTTCTGGGTTAAGAGCTCATATTTGAGGCTCTTTTCTCTTTATAATTCTGTTTTATATTATTGTAAATTGAACCTCATCTCGGGGTTTTAGACTGGTGGTTGGATAAAACAAGCTTCTTTGAAGAGCTTTGGGAACTTGTGATTGGCATTTGTGACACTTTACTGCTCTTTCTTGCAGTCTTTTGTGGATTAAACATTTTCATTTATTGTCTGGGAGTGAAGTGAATGAAGTGTGAGGTCTGATTCAGCATGACGCAGGCAGGCTTTTGGAAGTCTTTAAGGATTCACTGTGAATGGCAGATTTGATTAGAATTCACTGTGAGATTTGGGGGAAATCTGTCAATTAAGTTGTCAGTTTATACCCGCAATATGGATGTCATCAGAAATATAGCCTATCAGAGAAGCAAAGATGAAAGACTTATCTTGAATTTTATTATGCCCGCCCCGGCCAGGGCCTCGCCTGCAGGTCATGATGCAAAGTGCTGGGTAAGATGCAGCAATTCCTCCATCTCAGACCTCCTGCCTTCCTCACAGACCGGTCCAGCTCCATGACCAAGCTGAATCTTGAGCTGATGAAATTTCCCACGTACCTACCTGTCCCTCCTGCACATCCATTACCTGCTTGATTCAGCTCCTTCACTCCCTTTATGTCTCTTTGCTTACGTCTCTCCTGCTGGGAAGCAATTTGCATGATTAGTTACTTTGTTCAATTAATTAAGACATTGGGGAAATTGTCACCAGAGTTTCTTGTTCCATGAGGAGATGATCGGCAGCTCCTTCTGTGTCCCGCGCTTTAATTCTTTCTCTTTCTCCGTCTCTGCCTTTTAAATTTTATCTCATCAAATAGACAGTTGGCGTTTGCAAGGAGAGAAGAATGAAATGAAAGACCACAAGAAAATACTAAAACATTTGCTGGGGCTGAGTTCTCAAATAGGAGGATTTTCTCTGTTTTATATTATTGTGAACAGAATCTCAACTAAAAACGCTCTTTGGAAGGCTTCCCCTTTGGAAACTCATGATTAGCATTTGTCACACTTGTCATTTTGCAGTCTCGTATGGATTAAACATTTAAATGAATGAATCAATAAGGAGAATAATACTTGTGATTTGGAGTTTAGAGCTGTTATGGGGTGCTTGCACAGTAAAGCCAACCGTATATTCTCTGCAGTTAGCAAAGCAATAAACTGTGAAATATGTGTACATTATTGCAACTTTCAGATTCTGCACATAATAAAACCTTAGGAAATGGAAAAATGACATAGGAGCTAAACATAAATGCACCGTTGTTTTGAAGCTTGTGTCACCTTGAAAGTTGTTTTATATAGTGAATGGCTTGGAATCATAATGTGTACTTATTCTGGGTGATCTGGGTTAAATCCTTTCAGGGCTCAACAATAAGGATTGCCCGGGGCAAGTTAAGTCACGTAGGGCCAGTAAATCGAGCAACTCACTAGCCCAATTAAAATAATTCAACACTGTTTTTCTGGAGCTGGTGATGGAAATAGCTAAGGAGTGAATCATCTCACTTCCTTTTCATCTGTGTTGGGAGCTGCACATGGTCAGTACCGATCAGACACTGGTGATAAAATGGTGCATTTAAAGACAAAATTTATGAGCTAAAGGGCAAGTGAACATTTCAGTTCTCCTGGAAACAGGGGTTTAGTGGGGTGGCTCCAGAGGATGTTAGTGAAACATCACCAATGTATAGATCGTGTTATGGCCGATGTCACAATGATGTCATTTTATTAGCTGGAGCGCAAACAGGACTTGCCACCACAGGGCTGTAGGCTACATAGGAGTGCTAAAATATCAAATGTCGGTTGTTGTGTTACTGGGTTCCAGCATAGAAGGAGTCATGGCTCAAAATGTAAGATTTATCACATACCAGTCGCCACTGCCCGTCAACAAAAACAAAGACAACCATGGTTAAATGCGGTAAGACAAAAGGACTGGACGGTGACGATTATCTAAAATGCTCTCATGTGCAGCGCACACTTCATATCAGGTTAGGGAAAAAGTATTTCCTGTTGTAGGGATAATACTGTTATGTGTATGTCATGTCCACCTAATCAGAAATTGGGGAGGTATTAAAAGGAATATTGGATTTCTCTGTAATGCAAACTTTTTAGCACATTAGCTAGCATTAGCTTTGAAAGAAAAACAAACTGGAGGAAACCGTTTAAGTTTTGTCCTCCTTTGTAAGATTGGCATAGTAATCAACCGCAACACTTCCTGTGACATCATCAATCCACTGAGTGAGAGCACACAGGTCGGCCAGTCTGGTCCCATTGGTCAGTGTTTACTTTTTTAAGTAACACTCGCAGTCCCGGAGAGTGACTGACCTGACTTGGTGTGTTCGTAAATTCCATCTGACGCTGTGCGCTAAAATGAGAGCGCTGTTGGTCGAAAAAACAGAGTGTTATATTTCTACATGCATTAACGAACTGTTAAGTTAATAGCACATTCACTCCACTCTGCGTGCTGCTTACTCTGTTTCCCCAGACGCAGAGTGCCCTCTACCAATCCAAGAGTGCAGTGCTCTGGATAACCAAACAGTACATTCTGGCAGTGCTCCAGATTTACACATGGTCCAGTTTGTGCCTGAATGCACCACCCGTGTCATTTTCCTACTTTGTGGAAAACAAGCCAACAGAACTTGCTAGCTAATGTCTGTGGAGAATGGTCTTGCCTTCAGTCAAGCCCCGCCCACCAATAAAACATCACACTGTTTACTAACAGTAAAAGAGTCTATTGTGCAATTTGAGAGCAAGGCAGATAACTTCGGGCAAGTATATTTGTGACCCACTTGCCTGACTGGAAAATGAAAAAAAGCCATTAATGTTGGACCCTGCCTATCATCACAATATATGTAACATGGGGCTGCAACTGACCCAATGTTGTCATTATGAATTCATCTGTTGACTATTCTCTTGATCAGCCACTTAATAACTTTGGCTATAAAATGACAGAAGACAGTGACAAATTCCCAGTTGTATTTCCCCAGAACCCAATATCTTCAGATTACTTATTTTATTGTGACAACAGCCCAAAACTAAATATATCTATTATACTGTCACTTATGACAAAGAAGAGCCTGAAAATTCTCATTTTTGAGAAGCTGCAACCAGCAAAAGTTTGGTATGCGTGCTCAAAAACCTGCAGAATAATTTTCTGTTGATGTTACCAAATTTGATAATTCGACAGATTGTTTCAGCTCTAATTCTAATTCTAGTAGGTTTTATATCACAAAACTCATATATATATTGTGATATAATTTGTATTTGATAAAATAACCATGAAAAATGTCTGCCAAATCCAGCAGATTTAACACCTGACAGATGAAAGTACTTCATCACGTTGATACCAAAAACAGATTAAAGTCCAGTTGTAATAATAATTATTATGATTATTGCCAGAAAGAAGTTTGTTATTGTTTTGATCTCGAACACTGACCTAAAACCTTTACAACAAGAAATATTACAGTGAAACATTGCTCACGGTATCTTTGTCATCATGACGGACTCTTGATTTTAAGATAGGTTTCGGTAATCCAAACATAAGTGGACAGCTGAGATACATCACCATTCACACCTGTGTCAATCATGCGTCTCTGCCTCATGACCTCTGTTCAGATTTCGTTACTGTCTGTGTCACTTCTGCTTGACGGTCAAAGGGCCCTGTGTTATTGTGTCCACACTCCTGCCAGTCATGTTAGCGGCTGTGTCATTTCAGCTTGAGATACCTCTGTCAGCAGAATCCAACATATGTCCTTCCATAGGGCAAAACAATGGATGGTCACCCAACACTTGGTCCAACTTGTAAAATGGGCATTATCAAGCATTGGCGCACTTTGACAAACACAACCACAACATCTGGTATTGATGTATTGTTCTCTTACATCCTTGTTGGGGACAAATCAGGATGCATAATGTTGTACAATGCATCCTAGACCAACTTGGCAATTGGCTTGAGTGATTGATTACAATGCATCTTGAGTCCCTTTCTCACTTGACAAAAAACACACCAACATCTGGCTTCTGTCTTCGGTAGGAAAAGTTACAATCAGCACTCATGCAGAGAGAAATGACTTTGCTGTAGTCACAGGTGTTTATCAGTTCCAGCTCCACTCCAACTGCTAAATTTTGCCCATTTTGCAGCACCACCGTAACATGTTCACAGGCCTCCATGCTGCTTTCTGCTGTTTGCTAACCCTGTTTCCTGGAACAGTTTGTGACAATGAACATGACACACTAGAACAAAACAGCAAGGCATTTGGCAATTGTCCTTAACTTGTTGCCAAAGAATTTTGTGTAAACTGAAATTCTGAATTAAAATATAAAAATGTGGAGAGCCACCTTACTTCACCTTGAACTTTGCTTCTTGGTTCTCCTGAATAGCCCCGTTTGATGTTTGATCTTCAAAGGTACCAAGAAGAACACCTTTGATATGCAGAGAGCCCCTCTGTCTCCTCGCCGCTCTTTTTTCCATGTAATTAGACAACAGCTGTCCACACGACGTCGGCCTGCTGCGTCTCTCCTGTTGTTGAGAGATGTCAGTAAACAAGCTGTTACCTGTCAGTGTTAAGAAGAGGAAATGGTTATTCCAGTCTGAAGGGACCACAATGTCTCCTGGCCTTGGTTTAAGGGACAGGGAAAGTAGGAACAAGGCTCATGTCTGAGAGTGAAGTGAATGACACGTGAGGTCTGGTTTAACATGGCAGATTTGGTTGTAATGGACTGATGTTTGGGGGAAAATCTGATAATTAAGCTGTCAGTTTATACCTGCAGTATGGCCTTTATCATAAATATATCAGAGAACAAAAGGATGAAAGATGTATGAAGAGTTCTATGATGCCCACACCAGCCAGGGCCTCACCTGCAGGTTATGATGGAGGTAAGATGTGGAAATGCCTTCATCTTGGACCTCCTGCCTTCCTCACAGAGCGGTCCAGCCTCATGATTCAAGCGAGGAGTTTGCATTAAAGACGATCAAGCTGAAGCTGATGAAATTTCCCACATCCCTACATGTCCCCCCTGCACGTCCATCACCTGCTTGATTCAGCTCCTTCACTTCCTTCATGTCTCTTTGCTTACATCTCTCCTGCTGAGGAGCAATTTGCATGATTAGATACTCTGTTCCATTAATTAAGACATTGGGGAGATTGTCGCCAGAGTTTCTTGTTTCATATGGGGATGATCGGCAGCTCCCTCTGTGTCCCGCTCTCTAATTCTTTCTCTTTCTCCGTCTCTGCCTTTTAATGTTTATCTCATCAAATAGACAGTTGGCGTTTGCGTGTTCTCTCGTTTCATCCCCCTCTCCTTGCAAAGGAAAAAAGTGACAGTGGTAGAGCCATCAGCTGTGGTCTGTGGGGAATTTTCCTCTGTTTTTAGAAAAGAAAAGAACACATTTCTCATTCCTTGAAGGTCCTCGCTGATACGTCTGAAAGGGAGTTTATTGCAGTCAATCACCAGGTCGCTGTGCTGCACGTCGGAGATATGACTCAGAGGGCGACACTGAAGCTTTTTAGGTAATCGGGAGGAAAAAAGACTTTTTGTTACCTTGATGGCAACACAGCGTTTTTGGTTAGCAACATTGCCCTGTAAATTAAATATCATGGGTTTCATCCTTTTGATGTAGCTGCATGATGAAGGTTTAAGTGACATTTCTGTTTCAAAATTTTCTTTTAATGAAATTAAATCGTTCATGGATGGATAGATGGATGAATGAAATGCTTGTGAATAGAAACATAGGGCCTTCTGGATCATCTAATGATACTATAGGTTTTTGTAATGGCCATCAGTTTTACATATAGTAACTATTTCAGCTTTGTTTCTGAGGAAACATGCTTATTCCATAAGTTTGTTATCATGGACAGCTCTTAAAACTACAATACCCATGAGCCCTAGCCACTGTTGCCTTGGTCACTGCTGTGGAGAAGAAGCCAGTCAGAGAAAATAGTGAATTCAGAACACTTCAATACAGCAACTGGGACCAAAAAATGCTGTCTTTGTGAATTGATGAATTGCTTTAGATTTTTGTGTAGACATTAATGCTCTCTAGAGAATGAATCCTATTGATTTTGCCGATCTCCAGACTTCATTTCATGCCACCAAAAGGTCGAGTTTTTATTTATACTGTAAAATAAATTGAGCATCTACTGGATGGATCGGCACATGTTGTGCAGACATTTATGGATCCCAGATGATGTATACTGCCATTCAGAAGTTTGGAATGACCTGTTATTTTGATGTTTTCCTCAATAATGGCCATTTTAACAAAGATAAAAACAGTATTCAGATGCCAAGTATGTTATTTACATTTGAAAAAGTTTTTGCCCCCGAAAAACAATGAAATGATTACAACTTTTATTTAGTCCACAGTGTTGCATGGCAGGACAGAATACTTTTGTCACCATTTTCCCCCCAAATACGCTTTGCATTTGAATTTGTTTTCCAGTTCAGCAAAGCGTGAGTGACCCTCAATTATTGTTGAACCACAATGGTGTAATTGGGCTGTAAATAAGCACAGGGACCTGTTTCTATTTAAATCCTCACACACTTTTATGCTGAGAATCCTGTTCCTTTTATCAATGACAGACGATTTCTTCTATTCTTTAATTGTTTCTCAGTTTGGCTGTTCTTTCAGTTGTCACTGTGGTTACACAATTAAACAGCGTTTTGTTGTCCATGTACAAAACATAGATTGTTTTGCAAACCCTTCATATGATAAAACATGTTGGCTAGAGCTCAGAATTATGCCAGTCAAATCAGACTTGGCTTTTCAGTATGAATATTTGATAACTCAGGGTTTTAACACAGTAAACAAGCTAACTGAGCTGCATTTTTTGCCGACACAAGATATCAAACAAAATCCAGACAGTGTATCACATTAAGCTGATGTAAATTTAACACCTCTAGTAGACGGCAGACGACAACGTTATTTCTGAGCTTCTCCTCCAGGCAGCTGCCTCTGTGTCCTCAGCAGCCCGTCTGGAAGAGCAGCATGAAAGTGAGGCGCGCTCACTCTGCAGCAAAATCTGTAAAACAAAATGCCCCCAGAAGTAGCCCTCACTGCACTCTGACTGGCAAAAAAGAGTGCTTGACTTAAATCTATCTCAATTGACTTAGGGGTCTCTGACTGACGAGTCAAAACTCAGACTTTCAAGGGAGCAGCCCTAATGTTGGCTATTTGTGAAGAGGTTTTACTGAAACCTAAAAGCATGAACAACCATTTTAAACCATAGAGTGTTCTTCTCAGCAATCTGACGGCACCCAAACAGACTTTCATGCCAGGCACTTCCAAACTTTTGAACAGCAGTGTACTCTAATGACTTGGTAATCCCCTGATTTTTCATTTAGCACCAACAGCAGGTTAAATTTTAATTTGTTTAACACTTTGATTTATGAGCAAAATACATGCAAATCTAATGACAGAAAATGAGCAAGACATCTGGAATCCTAGATGCCAAAAAACATCTTACAGCTCACTGTGCAGCTCTGGTTCCTATTGATGCAGTGTTATCTCAAAATGTTCTTGTGAGTAAAAGACTTATTATCGAGGCATCCTTTCAAACATATCATATCTTGTCAAAAAAAAAAAAATCCACCAGCTCTACTACAACAGCCAGTAAATGGCTTGTTTGTCCTTAAGGAAATGCCTGCTTATTTTCAGTCTCTGAATGAGGGACTAGACATATTTAAGGTGATAATGGGCTCACATCAATTGTTGTTTTGTCAATTATAGCTTCTGTGCTGCACCGCAGCAGGTGTCCAAACAGGTCATTTGCAGCAGCAGAAATCAGCTGTTGTTTTGGTTGCTGGGTTTTCTGTAATGGCTGAGAGAAAATGGTCATAAAAGCAAGGGAGTCTGGGATGCAAATTACTGCTTTTGGTGTGTTTTCAGCCACACAGTTGGTGTCATTTGGTGTAGCTTGGGTCTAAGGAGCATGCTCCCAAATTCTGCTTGATGTAAATGACATTGAGGCTGTATCTACTAATGAGTAATGCAGTTTGAATGTTGTTTTTTCATGATTATAGCTGACTTTATTGATGGACATGTCTTGTCTTGTCACCACTTATTAAAGGAAAAGCTGTGCAAAATGAACTATTGAAAGCTGAGTGATTGGATTGTCATTATTCCAGTAGCACAGAGTTATAGCTAATAGCTTATAGCTGAGAACAGCGTCTTGCAGGAGACATAGATTTTTCAGGAATCTGCCCTTCTGTCCATCCTCCAACACTCTGCCCTGCACTAATACAAAGAGGTTCTTTGGCTGACGTGACACAATCTATCCGTCTCTCCTTCTCTCTGACCTTGCGGTGACCCCTCCTATCCATGCTTGTTAGCTTACCTCTGAAGCCTCGGGGCTATTAGCTGGTCTTCCCTCCTCCTGTGAGAGGAAGAGAAAAGGTAGACTGTAGAATCGGAGAGCGGGAGAGACGGATAAGATTACAGTCTGATTTGTTGTGACTTCAGCAGGAGCAGCAGGTTTTGTGGCTGCTCCAGTAGTTCATTCATATTCCTTCCAGGAATATGAGGTGTCTTCCTGTTCCCTCCATCCTCACAAGACTCACCCTCTCCTTATGTTTTCGGGCCCTGTTGATTTTCACAGGAGTACTTTCTCATCCCAGTGATTCCCCCTGCAATATGTTGGCATATGGCTGAGTTTATAGCCTTGATTTATTCAAAGCCTCGACTTCTATTGCTCGGCTGTTATTCATCCCTTGCTAATGAAAGGAGGGGGGAAATGAGACTTGCAAAGCTTTGGTTGTAGGCACAGGTGTCGAATAGAAAAGGCCCCACAGGTGATGCTCGGCGCTGAAATGTCTCATAATGAGCTTCCTCGGTGAGCACAGAAACACAGGGAAAAAATATGGGATGTGAGAGAGAGAGTGACGGATGGCGTGGTGGGGTTAGATACGGTCTTGTGCGAGCGAAGGGAAGGTGTGGAAAGTGAGGGGAATGAAGAGAGAGAAAGAGATGTTGAGGGATGGGTTGAGGCCGAGGGCAGAACAGGAAGCATGAGCAAGAGTAGACTGAGGGAGACAGAGATGTAAGGCAACAAATGAGACCAATAAAACACATAGGCAGGTTGCTTCGGGGAGTCACGGATCCTTGTTTTCTTGACAGAGGAACACAGGTCTGTCCTCAGTGATTACTTACGCTCTGTGCCTCTGTCTTTCCACTGCAATTTACCTCCAGAACCTCCTCCCCTCCTCCTTATTCCTCAGCCAATAACAGTGTTACCTTTAAATATTTATTCTGGCTTGTGTTTGTTTCAGTATCTATGGACAGACAGACACCCTCCCTCTGTGAGAGACAGAAAAGTCAAGCTAGGAGTCGAGCTCAAACATATCTATAAATAATTTCACGGCTGCAAAATTCAAATTGCATCATATGTATTTTCTCACAGCTGCAAGGTCGAGCCCTTTTGTTTTAGCCGCTGCCCAGACAGAGCAGTGCAACGAACCTGAAAACCCCCTTCGTTCAGCACCACGGACAGCTCCGCCCCTGTCCCTGCAGATTGAGCAAGCAGACAAACCGATAGTACAAACCAATGGGAAGAAGAAGAGGGAAACTTAGTCTTTAGTGCTGCACAGAGACGCAAAGTGTTCTGCTAAAAGCTGCATCAGAGATAATCCTTAACGGCATGTCTTGCAATTAGTTCCTCTCAGGCCCTCTTCTCACAAACTGAAGTGAGGACAGCATGAAAACATGTCAGTGTGCTACACACACCAACCCTGCTCATAGAATCCCATCTGAAGTAGCGTTCAACAGTTTTTTGAAGGAGGATGATGAAAAAGTGTTTTCGCACCAAAGCTGGTTGCCACTATTATGTGCAGCAACTCAGTGCCTTTGACATTGAGTTGCTGCAAACAGTAAAACTGTTTTTACAAGCCAAAAGTTTAAAGTACTCAGTATTTCTGTAGACTTTAGCTTAGGGAAAAACATGTTTGATCATCAAGTTCTGCTTTTAAATTAGTGCTGAGACAATGAATGCCAACAGATTGGGTAGAAGTCATCTCAACATAGCTTAAACTTCTTATATCAAGGGTTAAAAACAACTTCACAGGACAGCCAAAACAAAAATAGACCATACTTTTCTGACCTTTTAAACTTTATAAACATGTGGATGACAAAATACTTAATGAGCAATATTTTGACATTCACTGAAATTTCTTTTTGACAGAGTAAGTGCAGTTACGCCCTTTTTGGCCCCAAATATTTCAGTGTGTTCAGTGTTAAGTCTTTTGGTTTTTGATGAATGACTCTGGATTGGTTTAGAATTCACAAGTACCCTTTTGGCAGTAGAAAGGCCTCATTAAGAGCTTTTATTTGATATATTGTTACATTCTGTCTGAATAATTTCTGCTCACAATGTCAACGACTCCCCTCTGGGTCTCACCTCTTGTTATTACACAGTTTTTTGTCAAGCAAAAATGCCAAACGTTTGCTGGTTTCAACTAGAGATGCACAATACGTATCACATCAATAAATTATCAGCCAATAATAGGACATTTTTCTAATCATGCATTATTCCAAAACTTAAATTACAGGCAATAAATAGCTGTGATAAAAGCAAGCCAGACTGCTTTCATTGATTTCACTGACAAGGGCAGCATCTACACATCCGACACAGATGGTGGCGGTACACGTAACTTTAAACTTTTGCTTTGCAAGATGCCAATAAACACAGAGAAGAAGAACAATAACACCTGCAGCACACTGTCGCGGTGTGGACGTCTTTCTCAGTTCCAGAGTAAGACAACAGGATTGCGCTCAGGGTCTGGTCTCAGACCACGTGACACTCCACCAGATCAACACGCTTCTTGCAGCTGTTAAACAGGTTAGACACAGCGCTGAAGGACTGTCTCCAGAGTGTTAGCACAAGATAATTAACAGCAGCAGCTCACAGCCAACAAAGTACAAAACAACACTTAACCAAACAACAAAACTCTAGTACCAACGCTTACATGTCACATCAAGTAGATGCAGTGCAGCAAAGTGATCATTTCCTGTTACATTCAGTGTTCGACTCAGGTACACTGAGGCTGCTTAGAATCCAAAAGAGTTCCTCAACCTGTTCAGTGTTGTCCTTGAGACTGTAAATCTTCTGTGGGATGGCAAAAGCTGATATTTTGTCAAATAAATGTGAGGAGTTGGACGCCAGAGTCAGAGGGAGTCAGGAAGAACATTCTTTTAGTACACAGTTTGGAAACTTAAGAGCACTACTTCCCAAAGTCCAAGATGGTAAGGTAAGGTAAAGTAAGGTAAAGTAGGGTAAGTTAGGGTAAGGTAAGGTAGGGTAGTAGGGTAAGGTAAGGTAAGGTACAACGTATTGTCCCACAGGAAAATTTGTTATGGAAGGGACGTATTGCTGTGTAGTGTTTGGTTTTTGGTTGGAGGTGACACCTTCAGATGTCTTCTTTTGACCAACAGTCCAAGAACCCTAAGATTTTCTATTTATTTCAATTCTGATAAAAAGAGAGGCAAAGAAAAAATACACAAAATGAAGAAGCTGGTAACAAATGTTTGGCGTTTTTTTTTTTTTTTTTTAAGTGAGGATTTATCTATCTACACTCCCTGTCGATTGAATAGTTCATTAATCATCTATGCCTTTTAGCGCTAAACTGAACTTTTACTGTGCTGAAAGTGTGGTATTGATCGCTCAACACTCGAACCAGACTCATCCTGACAGTCTCAATCAAAGTGAGCTGAACCTCTTCTCTGGCAGATGCAGTGCTTGCTTGGTTTAAGACAGAAAAGAAAGGATTTGGCTCAACAGAAAACATATAGTAACACCGCCTGTACTCATAAAAAAAAGATCTGGGGTCAGGGGTTTTTAGATTGCTCGTGGATTTAGATGCCAGTTATATTAAGCAGGATTGATGCAGGCTAATTAAAGGGCTGGTCCTCCTCTTTGAGTAAACCCTCAGGTTAATGAGCAAAATCATAATGATCTCCTAAATCAGCATCATGGTCAATCCAGACATGCACACACACGCCCGTACACACATTTAGACACTCATTTGGTCATGCAGCTCTGTGTAAAAAGTCTGTGTTTTAGCATGTCTAAGTAGGCAGTGTACAAACAGAGCAGGGTTTAATCCTATTTCTCGTGAGAGCAGCCATTGGGAGAAGGAGGCAAGAGTTTGCCTGAAGCTTATTTTCACCCCAGTGCAGTTCCACTCTCGGGGATTGGGGCGCTTCCACTTGTTTGGTATTTGGAGGGGAAGGGGTTGGGGGGGGTGGCATGGTGAGGCGAGGCAAGGCAGACGCATACATTATTTAAGCAAATGTGTGTTGCTGAAAGGGACAAAATGACTGCGAGAACATGACTTCATGCAAGAAACAACAATTTGTCAGAAAGTGCATTTTAAGTGATCTATATACCCATGAGGCACTTGGCCGAGGCCAGGATTTGGTTTCGTCTCAAGGGCACCTTGTTGGTTGGTATATTGTCCTCGATGTATGAAATGGCCCCTCTGAGTACCTGGCTGCGTGCAGGAAAGCTTGTGTGATATCAAGACGATATAAAAAAGCAGATGATGGGAGTATTTTCTGCCTTTGGTCAGAAAGTATTTCTAAGCTTTTCTGACTTTGAGCGATCCATATTCTTTAAAATCCCCTGTGCCGTTTATTCATCTGTTGTGAAAATGATGTTTGTATAGCTCATACCTGACCTCAGATAAGGATGTGAGTGCTACTACAGCTCAGTTTTTCTCCTGCAACATTCTCTACTTAACTCCGTGGATATAGACTCATGTCCGCATCCATAAAGTTTCTGGACTGTTTTCCTCGCACTTTTGAGTGTTTTACTTTGGACTGGGTGCTTGTTTTGACCCACTGGCTCCTCTCCCGGAAGCCACTCAGACTGTTCACAAAAACACAAGGACCTTGCAACACCCTTGGCAAGGCACAGATAGCGATTGGAAAAAATTCCGCATCACTGACTGGCTTGGTCACAAAACTGTACACCTGATGGTAACATTTTTTTCTTTAACTCAAAAAACCAACAGCCAGCTATAAATCAATGTTCCCGGAACATCCAGCTTTTGTTGCAGTTTTTCTTTGTATGCTTATTCTTTTCTATTGTTTTTATGTGTTCAAGGATTCTCTCCTGCCTCGCAACAAGAATTTCATTTTGTAATCTTTCCAGTGCACAGCAGCAAGGTCTCCAGTCTTGCCTCAGAACATTGGCTGTGGCAGTGCACCTTGACTTTAGTGGATGTGTCCCACAGTACTGCAGCTTTGTGTGCTGCTTATTTAAATGTCTCATGAAAAGTTCAGTTTTACAATGGAAATGGCACGGAGCTTCCAGAGAAGCTTGAGTTGATATTTTACTCTCTTTCATTATGAAGCACTACTTTTACAGTACGCTCCCTCGTGTTCAGGCGCTGCTTTGAGCTATAATGCAGCACCATCACCACCATCAGGAGCCTGTCGCTCTGTTTGAAGAGAGGGAGCTGTTTTGCTTTCATTGACACAGTTCTCGTCTTTAAATTAGGTTGCGCTGCAGCGAGGGGAAACATCGGTGCCGATAGGCATTGAATGAAATCCTATAATACCCCTCATACTGTAGGGTACTGTTTAGCAGAGAATATTCATGAATTCATATGAATAGTAAGACTTTACCTTAACCACCGTACTTAGCATTAATAATCAGTATATACATATTAAATAAAGAAACAATACAATGTTGATGTAAGCAGATTTTAGGACATTTTTTAATGAGTTATTTAAGTCAACACTCCTCCTATGAATGACCTGAAACTGTTATACGTTACCATAAAACACCAGGGCTATAATATATTTATGAGTATGTGATTTCAGACATTAACAAAGCCTTACAGCGTGTCATAAAACATTTACTACCTGCTTGTAAATGTGACTAGAACTCATGAAGAGATGTTTAGGTTCACTCCTGACTCTTATTCTACAATTTTTAACTCAATATCCACTTACTGCATTGGAATTGTGGCTTTCACTCGCACCTCATGGCCTTCATCAGCACATGGAGCTTGCCTGGCCATCATCAATCAATTAAATTTCAATCAGTTTTTTTTTTTTATAAAGCCCAATATCACAAAGTCACAATTTGCCTCAGAGGGCTTTACAGCATACAACATCCCTCTGTCCTTTGGACCCTCACAGCGGAGAAGGAAAAACTCCCCAACTAACCCTGTTTACGGGGAAAAATGGAGAGTCTATGGAATGTATTAATACTTAAATAAATGATAAAAATGACTTCATTTATAAATTCAAAAATAGAACTTATGTGATTTACAAATTTACAGCTGGAGTGTGGAGCTTTTGTAGAGAATTTCATAAACACTGGTTATAAGGTGTGCCTGCACGTGAGCCCGCCGCATCTCCTCCGCCCTCAGGAGCGCTCTCTACAAGTTTTTTTTATTTATTTATTTTTTTTAACTTTAATCCTTCCTCTGAAGTTTCTTTTTTCCTTGAGTATCTACTCCAGAACCTTTACTTGCATGCTTCTCAGGATTTTCCACCATAGCTTTAGCCATTCTAGTCATACTAGCTGCTCCTCCATCGCTATGGTGTCTCTCACCTTCCTTTTTTTAAAATCTTTATTTCAAACTGTCAGCATACAAAGTATCAGAAGAAAACATTAGAATCACACATGCACAGGTGAAGCATTAAAAAAATGTCACTTCTGGTGTGCCTGGACAGGAAGTTGCCACACATACCTGTTACCAAAACTTGAAGATCAGTTCATATCTGTGTAATATTAGATTGCATGGGATTAAATAAAAAGCTGTATTTGAATCTTATTATCCGAATACCTAATGTTAATGTATCTGACAGGAATTACCAACCCCATTTTTCCAGAAAAAAAACTATGATTTTTTTTTCTTTGTTGTGTTTTTTTCCGGCTCACAAATTCAGATTCAAGCTGAAGTATCCAATATTCAGAAACACATAGTTGGTTCAGTTAATCATGTTCAAATCTGAAAATATAAAACAAGTTAATCAAAAAAAGTCATTCAGACTGGATTAAAGTCAAATGGTTTCATCATTTCTTTGTCAATACAGATGCTTCGATATGTAGTTATAGTCTTTCACAAATACATTACTAAACACTGTGTTATGTCTGTTTACTGCTTATAAATGCTAACTGAAGTTTTACCAGTCTTTATTAAGGTACAGGTCACTGTAATGTAGGAATGACTGACACGTGATTTGTCTCTGTGTTTGTGTTTTTGCAGACATAAACATGGCGGGTGAGCCCAAGCCGTACAGGCCCAAAGCCGGCTCCAAACGGCCGCTCTCAGCTGTTTATAGGTAAGATTTGCTCTCCCTACAACATTCTCCTTCACATGTAAAGATGCAGTCATAAGTGATAATTATCTTTCACATCCTGCTGCTTCCACTGATGTAAATGAGGAGTAATATTTTGAATAGGAGGATTCCTATTATGCTCATTTTTCCTTTTCTTTCGAACCTTGAATTTCTAATTGACTTTTTAATGCTCTCCACATTTCTCAGCCATGACTGGAGTTTGTTCGGCACAGGCCCGTAAAGCTCAAAGGAGATGCTGTTGTATAAGCTTCATTAAGCATGACCCTGATTTTCTGGCCCATACACATCTCCTGGTCACAAACAGATCAAAGCAGTGCTTGCTTACTGCAGTCTAGTGTGACAGAGGGAGCTGACATGTTTTCTCATTCACTGGGACACTTTTCTGTGTACTCTGATAGTGTGTCCATTGGCAGAGTTTATATTCCCACTAATTTACGCCTTTTTGAAGTGTTGGTTTGTTGCATTGCACGTGTTATTTTACTAATTTATTAGTTTGTGCATTGTGTTATTATAAATCCTCATTTGCATTTTATAGCTGCAGCTGAAAACAGCCAGGATGTAATATGGTAATTATGGAACAGGAACAGGAGAGGCGAAAACCAACACTACACCACTCTAAATTGAAATAGTAATACATTAATCCTAATTAAAATTCCTGTGAGAATAGCAACATTTCAAAACAGCTCCTTCTTTGCTCCTCTTCTCTTTATTTTATTGCTCTCCCTGAATTATAAATTAGTTGCCTTCCTGAGCGTGTACTTAACATTGATTTTCCTCTCCAGGGTCTAAAAAAAAAAAAGTATTTTTCTTTCAATTTCTGACTGTATTTTCCCCCTAAAACTTTTTGTTTTCTTTGTTGATCTGTGGTCTTTGCATGCCAGCCTGGCTCAGACTTGCTGTTTAACCTGCGGTGAGCTTTAGGCTTTAACTAGAGCGTGTCCGTTCGAGTCAAAACAGCTTGAGTTTGATCTGTGTACTTTTGACAGATCCAAAATGGCTGGTTTTTATGCAACCCATCTCTTTCTTTATCTGTGTCTCTCTGCGTACTCCTCTCCCCCCCTCTGTCTCTCTGTTTGTCTCTCTCATAGCGGTTATGAATTTGACTACGAGTACTACAGGGATGATTTCTACAGCAGGTATGTATCATTCACGTTATGCCATCTAATATGGGATTTAACAAGGAACTCCTTAGTTACCAGTGCACAGGGTGCCTCAAGTTTTCTGTTCTCACACAGATTCACCTCTTGAAATTCTTCATAGTTTTATAATTAACAGGTTTTTAATTTGAGGAAGGTAGACAAAAGTAGGTTTCACATATCTAACCACTAACTAGCTCCTGATAGAAGACTTTATCAGCAGTAGCTAGCTAGCTAATAAAGCTAACATAAGCTGGTGCCATGCCATTGTTACAAGGGCTCCATTACTCCTAAATTCCAAAAATGTCACATTAAATCGACAGCCCATTTGTCCATTAGCCTGTTATCCCAGAAACAAAATGCCAGTTGTCCTGAGAATACACACTCTCTCTGCAGTTTGAAAGATTCATGGCGTGCGATCAGTCAGCTTTGCCTCCTAATGTTGCACACCCTCTTTTCTTTGGCTGTCTGGAAGCATCTGTATATATACTGTTGTCGAAGCTGACATCCAATAACTTACCTACTACACCACTTAGTTGCTCCAAACATCAGACCTCCAATCTGACAACCAGTCAACATCATGAAGAAACTTTAAACCCTCACTACAATCGTAATATCACAGCTGGAACGCTTCATAATACCAACCAGGGAAGACATATTGTTACGTACCTTTTACAATACAAGACAATGGGAAAAAATCTTTTTGGGCCCCATGGCATCACATGACAGACCTGGAAGTTGTAATTACAGTTCGGCCACTGTGTCGAATTAGTTTTGAAGTAGGGCTGTCGCGGTAACTGCAAAAATTAATTACCGCGATACTAAGAAGCCCGCCGCGGTGCATGGTGGGCCACCATCACCACCGCACGTGACGGATCTGCTGTCTGGCGAGACCTATGTCACGGTCTCATCCATTAAACCCGTCCTGAAACTCCTCACTGAGGATGTTTTAAAGATGATAATAAGATGATTAAGATGTGCAGTGTTCTCGAGGAGAAGTACAGACCAGCTGCCCTACAAAAAACGTTGGCAAAGGCCTGCTTGCTGGACCGTAGATATCAGGGCAACAATTTTGATGATGACACGGAGGCGATAAAGTGCGCGCTGATTGAGGAAAATATTAGACATGGAGGACGGAGGGAGTGGTGCCAGTGCGTCAGCTGCTGCACAACAGGAGTCCTCGGCGCAAACAGCAGTGCCACCAGCAGCTAAAAAGAAAACCCTTGAGATCTGCTGAAACCACGGACAACCACCTCTGCAACCATACCCAAGAGAGTTTGAGCCGACACCGAACTCGCACACTACCTCCAGGAGGACCCCATCGGCTTGCGCGACAACCAGGGTAGATTTCCTCTCCTCTCTAAAGTCGCCAGCAAGTGCATGTGCATTTGCACAAATTTGCTAAATAGATAGATAAAAAATGAAAGGGAGGTGGTGCAATAATACCGCATACTGCGCTATTGAGCCACCCTGACTCACTGCAGGGGGGAATTCCTTAACCATGACAGCCCTACTTTGAAGCATGGTGTTGTTCCTGGGGGCTTACGCTGCACCCTGTAATTTTTTTTCCTTCTGTGGCGGAGGTATGATCTGCCCTACTCTGCGTCTGCTGTGTTAATTCTGACAGCTATATTGGATTTAGTCTTAGTCTTAGGACGAAAATGCTTTTTGGCTTTAGACACATTTTAGTCTTTTTTTATCCTTCATAGTTTTAGACTAGTGTTAGTCAACCAAAATTCATGACATTCAGTCATTACATTTAGTTATTGTGTTTTCTTTTTTGACACTACAAATAACTAATCTAAGACAACTGATACAATCTCACTGTTAAGAAGCAGAAAAATAACTTCATTAAAGGCTGAATTCTTTTTCTCCGGTGACCATTGGCCGCTTGCTCTGCTGCCATTCAGCAGCCAACAGGCGGAGCTGCTAACAGCCACCACTGCAACTAGCTCACTCAACAAATCCATTCAGCAGCTCCAGCATCCATAGTCAGACACACACGGCCGATTATTTACTGCTGAATTATAGCTCACAACTCGCACCAATGGCTGACACTGCTCTGGTGTGAGTGTTTTTGCTGGCTAATGAAGCATCCTGGCGCAGACTATTTACAGGAGTCTACCAGCCTGCTGCTCATGTGGCATTTGAAGATAATTATAAGCACGGTTGTTCTCTGCTTTCAATGTCCGATAGTCCACCACGAACATTTTCGTCTCATCTCGTCTTATCATGTCTTGTCTCGTCTCGTCTTGTCAACAAAAATGAAGCATAGATTTCGTTGAGATCTATTTTCAGCTTGTCGTCATCTCATTTTTGTCATGGAAAAAGGTCGTCGATGAGAATTTTTTTGTCATGGTATTTGTTGACGAAATTTCCACTGTGGCTCTGATTGTCTGATTCACCCAGACCAGTCTCACTTCTTACCTGGTTACAGATGTAATTTCAGTGTTTGGCCACTCCAAAAATTGGCTTTGAAGCCCAGCACACTTCCTAAAGGCCAGAAAAGTTACACAAAGAACGTGTTAGTTGTGAACAGGGCTTTTTTTATGTACCTTGTTACCCCACAAACTAATGTAGATAGTGAACGATGTGCTCCTTTGCCATGGAAGTAACGGTTTCTACCACTGACTATCAGGTAACTACTGTAGTGACCTTGTTAGCCAGACATGCTGAGGCAGATAAACACTGCTTTATTCACAATAAGTACACTTTTTCTCCTCTGTTTAGGCATGGAAAGGTTGAATAAAAGACACTACCCTCTAAGCTTTTTAAAAGTTGCATCACTCTTTTTACATAACGCAGAGAAATCCAAAGCTTGACAGACCAAAGCCATGATTGGACAGTCACTCTTCAGGGGAGTGGTTTAGTTAACGATCAATAGGTCTCTCCTCTGGATTTGTCACACTCCCTCATTAAAAGTCGTCCCTTGTCAAATGTAATTCAGTAACCTTCCCGCAGAGGCACCTTTAAATAGTCAACTTGTCAAAACGGCTGAACAGATCAAGCATGCAACTTGAAACATGCTGATGAAGGAACCCTCGTTTCCTCTCTCATTTATCCGCCAGTGATCTGACTGCTTATCTGCGGAGACATTTTCTAAATGTCAAACTTGTTGAGAGCCATGACAGACGTCTACTGTCACCGAGAACAGTCAAAGCTGACACCTTCATTTGACATTTAGCACCCTCTTCTTTTCATCCTCTTGACTTTCAAGAGATATGAAGGGATTATCTGCATGCACGCGATGGCCTGGGTAGTGGTACAGAAAGAAGGATAGTGGCAGATTTCAACTGTAATGTCTGCCTTTTGTTTTATGTGTGTCGTTTGAGAGAAAGGACCCAAGAGAAATCCAGAGAAAATCTATCTTGAAATACAATACTGGGAACAGATACAGTAATAGGCTTTAGAAAGAGGTGATGGTGAAATAAACAGAAAAGCCTTTTAGCTCCAGTAGAGGGACACTTTCTGAATGCCTTAGGGCCTCTTAGAAAAGACAGTGACTTATAGAAAAAGGGTAAGAAGTGAAGTGTAATATTATAGTTTTTCTCTTTTCTTCAGGCTTTTTGACTACCACGGCAGAGTGGCACCCCCACCAAGAGCCGTGATCCCCCTCAAACGCTCCAGGGTGATCGCTCCCTCCTCCCGCCGCGGGAAGACCTCTTTCCCCATCAAAACATCCTCTTCTTCCTCCTCTTCATCCTCCAGACCTCCCACATCCTCCTCCGGGCTCAAACGTACGTACAATAAGGTGCTTTTTACTTATCTTGTGTTTACACTCAGCCACTCAGATTTTACTTTATTTAATTTTTATTTTACAAAAGAACACTGCCTAATTACGCTAATGGCATTCTGTCCCTTTAAAAAAAAAAAAAAAAAAAGAAAATGAAGGCTTAATGCAAATGTGAAAACCATGGCTCTGAGAGGAAGAGCAGGTGGCATGATTCAGCTGTGCTACTTACACCACGCCACTATAAAAAGCCATTTAATTCACTCCAGCAGCTCAGAACAAGCCACACTGCAATGTAGAGCAAAACACTAAATCGCAAACACAAATATAATCCGAGCTTTGCGAGCGGCACCCATTCAGCAAACAGTGTTATTCCTGTCACCCAGGATCCATCTGGATCTCATTCGCTCCTCTGATTAACTGGTGATGCATTATAAGGTCCTAAATGTAATTAATGTGAGATTGGGGCCATCTCTGTGGAGCTGTGGTCAGCTGTGTTTTCCTAAACGTTAGTCTCTATCCGTAGCCTGTGTAATTGGCTACAGTGTTTATTCCATTGTTGCCTGTCTAGGCCGGTGTTATCAGCGCGAGCAGCTTGGTGAGGTCTGTGAGGAGGACCCAGTTGCAGTTGGTTAAAAAAAAAAAAAGCCCATCTCCCATCCTCTTTTTGGACAGAGTCAATGAATTCTCTCCTCTGTCTATGCAGTGCTGCTGTATGTTTGGGAGACTAATTCGCCCCTGCCAGTGCTGTGAAAAATCACTGTTTGTATTGACTTTGGCCTAGATAGATTGGACAGCAAAATAAGGTTGTCCCAACAGCAGGGCGGGCCAGTGCGGGCAGCTTTTAAACCACTCGGGCTGCACAAGTAATAATTCACATGAGGGGGGAAAAAAGAGAAACAGCTGTCAGATGCATGGATCATAGGGATGAATACATTTTATGTTTTCTACATTAAACCCTCTTTGACACACAGTAACTATGTTTAAATGCACAGTAATATTCCATATTATTCTGGATATGACTGAATTCTGAATTTGATACAGGTCTGCCAGCTGTGGTAGTCACTGTTAGCAGAATACACGGTGTCTGGGCGTACACTGGTTACATTACTTGCCCATTGTCCCCACTATCCAACCAGTTTTGCTTGTTTTAATACTTAGTTGGACAATGGACGCTACACTTTTAAACTGCTCTGTGCAGCAGCAGCTAAGTTGCAGCACAAAGTAGTAGATGTCAGATTTCACTTATAAAGTGATGAGAGTAAGGAGAGTTGACCGTCAAGATGATGACAGAGGATTTGGTGTCAAAGTGAAAAACAATGTTCCTATTTGGGAATATTTTGGATTTAATCCCAATGCCAACAGGAAACTGCAGCTCACTGTGGGCCACAGTGAGCCGCAGCCACTGGCTGCTCCATTTTGTTTCATTGCTTCCTGCAGTATTTGAAACTGATCGCTGTAAAAAAAAATGCTGAAAATGACTGTTGTCTTGTTTTGTAGATAGATTTTTGATGAACCAGAGTGGTAGTGCTAATCTCACTAACAAACACATTGCATTTCCTGTGTCTACTTCATAATTCGCTAGTTAAATGCTTTTAAGGTTTTAATGCTTTTTAGGAAATGATCTGTTTGCATTAGCAGTAACTTAATACAGTGCTCTACAGATATTGAGCGGGTTAGGATGAGGGTAATGTATGTAATTTAATATGTGAGTGTTATCAGTAGAGACAGAAGAATTAAGTAAAGATATTAGCTAATACAGAATATGAGTGTACACATTAACAAATAATTTGTGCTGATTAGACTTTAACAGAAGACTTTGGCACTTGGACACCAGAGGGACATATTTTGTGATTGAGGGACATCTTAGCAGCAGCAAGATAAATCCCCCCATGGAGTGCAGACACTGATGGTGGCTGATGACTCTGAGGCTGCTGACTGCTGGGGTGGATGAGGCTGATGAATCCATAAAGATTAGGTGGTGATGGGGAGGTGGAGGGCACGCACGACAGCAGCAAGAAAGAACTACGACAGAGAAAGAACCATATTTAAAATGAGGTGCTGTACGATGATTATCTGACAGAGACGGTGTGTCACTGTGCAGTTGGTTGATTATGAATCAGCCGATGACTCAATTGACCTACCCCATACAATGACACCTAGGGTTTAGGAGCATTCTTTGGACACGTATACAGCACTTTAAAATACATGTCTCATTTGGTGTTTTTAAAAGCAGATTGCAACAAAAAGCCTCTTGCCTCTTTATAGTCAGCTCTGTGCGTTATACACAAACCAATTTGCCAGCAGTGTACAAGGCTGGAGTGGAGATGCATGGCCTAAAAGAGAAGCCCACATTTTTGAAGGAGAAACACACCTACTTTCAAACACTATAGAAGACTTGGATATGAGGTATTATCGCAATGCGACCTTTTCAAGAAGGTGATTGAAGGAATGAAAGAAGAAGGAAGGCTGTGTTCGCAAGGTCGAACGAGTTTGCCACCAATACAAAACTTTTGAAAAATTCTGTTTTGACAAAGAAGTAAAATGGCTAAAGCAGTTCTAGCAGGTCCACTTATGTAGGAACTAAATAAGTATATCCACCAAATTTTGACGTGATAGACAACATGTGTAAAGTTGTGCACTTTTTTGCAATGTCTGTTTTATCTCAGGATACATTAGTGTGGGACATTATTGTGTCAAAATATGGTGTTTTTTAAGACCTTAATGTTGACTTTAGTGTGTATGGTTTTCAGTGTGTTTACTCTGATATTTCCCTCCATTATGACTTTAAAATTGGACTCGCAGAATCCTCTTAAAAGGTAACTTCATTGTTCAACCTTTTCCCATGTTTTTGTGTAGGAGCAACTAATGGAAACAGCAATTTTTAAAATTAGTCCAGTGCTGAGTGAGACGAAACAGGCTGCAATTTAACCACTTTGGGCATGTGCAAACAGCAATGTACGTCAACTAAAAGTGCTTGCTCTTGCCACTGACAGGCTCAGATTGTCATTCTTTGTGTCTGACAACATTCTGAAAAGGAAACTACAGAAAGAGACCTTTTTATTAAACAGTAATATCGATTTTGCAATTGCCAAACCCACCAGCCTCCATTTAAATTAACAATAATTTTGCTACTGTTAATCACACTTCATTCACTGTTGACAGAAACAAAATACAACACAATAAAGCTGTCTTTGTTTGTCTTTTTACTATTCCAACAATCACCAACTCTGGTTTGATTGAAATAAACCCTTAATTCAACCAGTTAGACGTGAGCAGATACTAGCTTTATACAAGCTAAAATTACATTTTTTTTAAATGGAGTTTGGTGGGTTTGGTGATGGCAATGTCAAGGCTGTTTATGGCTTACAAAAAGGATGTTACCCTTTAACAGAAAGGTCTGTCTCTACAGGGATCCTTTCAAAAATGTTGTCAGACACTTAAGATAATAATCCGAGCCTGACAGTGGCAAAAACAAGCAGTTTTTAGAGGTCACATTGCAGCCTGTTTTGTCTCACTCAGTGCTAGACCAATATCAAAAATGGTTCTCTCTATTCTTGGCTTAGACACATAAACCATTGCAAAATAGGGTCCAGGTTGAAAAATATTTCAACGTTCATCTGTCCAAGCTGTTAACTTTTCAGCAACTCATAAGAGTCTGAATTACATCAGCATCACAGCCCCAAACTCTTTGTCTGGTTTAATCTTCACAGACCAGTGATTCAGAGATCCTCACTATCCCCAAGATAAAAAAAAAATGTGCGGTTCATCATAAGGTCCTAAAATTAGATCCATTACTCATTCCCTAAATCTTATCTTATGATGCTTATTAAATAACAATAGCATTTTTTCCCTTCTTTCCCTTTTACTCGAGCTATTTAAAGATGCTGTGTTGATGTTGGATTAGGATGTGTACGTTGTCTCCCTGCAGCTTATGTGACTGATAGCACAAAAGGAAAAAGGCCTGGAGGCGGCGATAAATTAAAAACTGTTCCACACTCTCTTATCATCAGGGTAAGCTGCCCACAGCGAGCTCAGATAATGTTGGAATAAGGAAGTGAGTGTACATGTGTGTGCAGTCATGGATGTCATTTTATACGCGTGGAAGCAGGTGATACTGAGAAGGAGATAGAGACACTCCAGTGTGTCCCGCCACCGAGATATCATTGTATATCCACTGTTTTCTCCCTTTTGCCCCTCCAGAAATGTCGATTTTCTGCTTCTCTGTAGCTTTAAGGTTGATGAGCGATTTATAAAACAACACGAGACTCTTTTTTGTGATTTCCACACACATATTATCTATGTATTGTCTTCAGTGTGGCATTATACACAGCTTTTCTCTCTGTCTAATGCACACATTAATCATCCTGTTTTAAGACGCATTGGTAATACCATGCAGTATTCATTGTATCTTACCTGGGCAGTGTTGTTGTTCAGCTCGCATTTTAGTGAAAGATTAAAATGTCCTTTTAGGGAGGCTAGTTTACCACGAGCTAATATGTCAGAAATTTTTATCATGCGCTGACATCTTCTCTAACCATACATGTTTATGTTTTATGCATTGGTGTAGCTCATACATATATAATAATGCGCAGACATAGGAGGGATCTGCATTGTGATGTGGTGTGGGTGTAAATATACATCAAAGAAGCTAACTTTAAGAGCCGCATGCAGACATGATACCAGACACGTAATGTTGTGATTCCATGCGAGTCTCCTGCCTCTGATTTTCCGGCTGCGGCTTTACAGGAACTCGTGGGTTTGTTTACCGAGCGCTCATCCATCCTCTCTCCAGCCCTGACAGAATCTGATAGGTGTCAAAGAGAATTTTATGTTTTCTTCTCAACTTCTGGTGTCTGTTTTTTCCCCCTTCCACTGAAAAGATGACACATTTCAGCAGCCGAGGGTTAAGGAATAAGATTATCTTATTACTTTTATGGTCTAAATTCCTTAATCTGCTCAGTTCAAGCTGCTAAAGAGTACACCCTCGTCTCAGTAACCGTGAGACAGGCCAGATTGAATTAATGGCGACGTCCTTCAGATGCATTTATTTTTTATTTTCAGCAGATGTTATTTGCATATGACACATGAAGGTTAAGACTCAAACTTTGGCATGATACGGTCACGCTTCATTTACCCAAAGCTCAGATATGTATTGTAGAGTGAACACTGACTGTAAGACCCAAAGCAAAGCAGGAAGGGGAGAGCAATTATTCATGAGGCAGTAAACAGAAGCTGTGGGAGGGCAAATTGTGCCCCCTGTTTCTCACACAGCACTGTTAGTGAGGCAATAATCAGGCATAGTTGCAGTGAGTTTATGAAATTAAAAAATGCAATTAAAACTCAATGATTTGAATTAGTGATCCAGTTTAGTGTCCTTGACACAAGTACAAGCATCGACATTAGATTTTAGTATTTCTTTAGCTTCCCTGGATTAACAGACATAAGTATTGATTTGCATTAAAATACAATATATGCTAGTTATTTATGTTTCAACTGCAAAGTAACCTTGAGAAGGGCAAAAAATGTACGTGGATATTTTAAACAGCGAATGAGCTGTTTGTCCCCCGCAGCTCTGCACAATGAATCCGAGAGTTTTAGTTCCTTTGACTCTACTCCATGTGTTACATTTGAATTTCAGTTGCCCTGAGGCAATTATCTTATGTGTTCCTTCATATTTTATTTAATTTAATTGTATGTAAATTATTACAGAGACCATATACCTGGGTAGTTGTTTGGAGTTAGTTGTGTTAAGCTAATCTGCAACTGTCAAGTGACCTTTCTCTAAGCCCCGCCCCTTTGTGATGGTCCGTCAAGCTGTCAGAGTAAGCATGGAGCCCACACTGTACAGTGTTTCCCACAGGATTTTAGGAGACTGTGGTGGGAGAGTCTCTGACCCTCGGCGGTTTTAATGTGTGTGTACGTTTTTAAGCGCAATGTATCGCCCTTACAGTAAGTGCATTTTGGGACCATGGACATGAACATACGTTGATAAATAAGAACTTACAAAGGCATATCAGAAATATTTTAAATTTAATTCAGAAACAAAACCAAAAACTCACTCACTCACTCACAATCTTTTGAACAATTTACTGAACAACATTTCAACAACAGGTTATTTACACTATTTACACATTACATTACACAACTATTTACAAACTCTGGCCATTTACAAAATACCTATTTACACACTCTGCACCCAGGTGCGGAACATTTTATTTGGGAAGCAAAGTGGAAACCCTTTATATTGTTTTAACATCTTAAAAAAAGATTTTTTGGAATAAAGGGTCAGATTACAATTCTTCTTCTTTCTGCTCCCTTATTTGGATTTGGGAGTGTTATGTTTTCATTCTATTTTTTTTTTCTACAGTGACTGCAGAAAATAGCCTAAATAAATAAAGATTCCTAAATTTGCTGTGGCCCAATTCATCACAAAATGTAGCCTAAATCAATGCAAGATCATTTTCTGACTGATATTTCCCGATATTGCTGTGTATCTCGCTTTGAGAGAAATTCAGCTTCTTCCATGCTCTCTCCGTCTGTTGTGTTCACCGTCTTACACTGACGTCACTCTACAAAATCCCAGAGCGCACATGGCTACTTAATATGCACGTACTGATTTGCATTGACCATATAGGCTATAGGCTATGGTTATGTTCGGGCGTGTTCAAGGCGGGAAACGAGGTGTGTTCACATCCACACTTTTCTCGGCGCGGTGTGATTTATCACGGGGAATAGCGTGCAGCCGTACGTACGCAGAGTTTGATAGATCTGAAAAGAGTGTACTTTTTCGGACTTTTACACGCTGTAATAAATGAGGCCCCAGGAGAGGAGAATATGAAATAATAAGCCGCGTCAGCTCGTTGGTATGGTAACAGGTGATTGTACTGTGTGCCTGCACGGACTCTGAATGCGCGGTGATAATGAAGCAGCGTGGCCGCTCTCGTCACTGAAACTCTGGAACCGAGACGTGCGCGGTGCAGCCGTTCCTCTTCCCGAGAAGGGGGGCAGACAGCGCAGTGAGATACTGTGTCCACGGCCGCAGTTACCATGGGCGCTATTGCCCAAAAAAAGAAGTTGCACTTACCTCAGAGTCAGACGTCCCGCTCCAGTGTCCCTGGAATCTGGTTCGCGCCAAACGTATCTAGTAAAGAGCGACGTCTATGAGCGTGACCAGTGCGCGCGCACTCTTGTTCTCGCTTGTTTACGGGCGGTAGGAAAGTACAGCTGTGTAATGGTCTGACAGAGCGACAGATCGTATTTTTTTCTCCATATGAGACTGTGGCGGGCCCAAATGAGAGTGTGGCGGGCCGCCACAGTCTCATTGATTAATGGGAAACACTGCTGTAACTAACTGCACTCCCTGAAGAAATATTATCATATTTTTGGAAAAATGAAACAGTGATTCCAGATAGAAGCAGACAGAGGGGTCTACAGTCTGTGTTTGAAGGATATATCCAGGATGTCAAACTGACTCAGCAGCAACAACAGGTTAAAAAGACAAAGATAGTTAGAAGCTCACAGTGTAGTAGTGTAAAAGCAGATCACAGTGTAAAAGTGAACCACTGCATCACTGGTGATCACGACAGATGACAGTAAATATAAAGAGAAACTATGCTGATATTGAACCAGCTGTGTGGCATCACAGTGTGTGCAGATGTACAGTGTCTGAAACGATTGCATTAGAGTCAGTGGAGCACAGCTTTGTTGTTGTTGGACCCTGGTCTGAGCCGGTCCGATGCTACGTTATGATTGGCCAGTCTACTTTCCTCAAAGTACTGCCATGATCTTATAGGGGAGCACCACTTAAATTAAGAATTCCAGTATGTTATTTCCATGACCTAGGACAGTATAATGAATATTTGTGAACATGAGCTACTCTCTCTTAAAGCCAGAAACCAGAGAAGTTAGTCTCAAACTTGTGATGTCATCAGGTATAAAATCTGAAGCTGCCCTGTAGACCATGAATGGGAGCCATATAATGTTTTTTTTGTTGGTGTGTATTGTTCTAATATCCAAATGAGCTTTATTCTATTTTAGAAAATATACTCATATACTCAGAACATTCCCCAGTGTCTGCTCTTTGCTCTCAGTGTCATCTGCTTTTGAGATTTTAGAGTCATTCATGTTTACTAATATTCTTGGACTGACTTAGACCATGGGAGTGACGTATATGAATCTTGAAAAGAAGTTAATTTTCCCTTCAAAGGCTGCAAAAAAGACAATATTTTTAAACTGAAATTAATATTCGTGCATATTTCCTCCATGTTTTCTGTGTTTTTTAATTGCATGCTTGCCTGTAGAATAATTGGACTTTTTTTGTATATTCAACTTACCTGCTTTGCACTGAATACAAAACTTAGATTTACTTAAGGAAGTGTACCAATTGAACACTGTCTGTTTTACCCTGAAATTAGTTACAAATGAGATGGTCTTTTCAGGCAATCTTTCTATCTACTGGCACCAGTTTTCTAAAAGAAAAAAAAATCTGTAAATTCAATAATAAAGTCAAAAATGCATTTGCAATTATGCTAAAAATTATTGCCAAATCTAATTAATTAAAGTAATGGATAGTTATTTTCCTTAAGTTTTCAGTTCTGGGTAATGCAACGACGGGCTACTGGTCAGTCCTTAAAAAGCGTCTTTGTCAGACATACAGAGCAAATGGTAAGTCAGCTGCCATCCTGTGAGAGCTTCAAAATAAAAGTCACCCTGTGTTTTGCTTCTTGAATAGCAGGCAATGATTGTTTTGTGTTTACTGTAGTAGGATAGTGAATAGTAAACGGTGAGGCCGATATCGGTAAGACAATTGTAACATACGTCTACGTATATCTTGTGTAGTTAACTTGTGTGTGAGAAGGCAATTTACATCCAGTGCAGGAATGGTGGACTTTGGCACTGACAATGAAAACTACTATATAGAGAAGTAATAACAATATAATTACATTTATTGGCTATTGCTAAAAGAATCAACCGAGTCGCCAGAGATATGTTGCCACTGAATGTTTCTGCAAACCAGGGATATGTTACATTTGCACATAATTATGTAGCAGATATCTTGAAACTTCAACCAACGTTGTGGTTAATGTGTTGTTTTGTCCAGGCACAAAAACACTTGGAGATGGTCAGGAAAAGATCATGTTTTGGGGGGCATAATCCCAGCAGGAAAAGCAGCCATGTCTAGGTAAAAAACAACCGCTTTTTGTGGCACTATCCCCACCAATGGGTTGCTAAAAAACACCCATGTTTGGATCCCAGCGTGCGGCTGGAAACAAAGCAATGACTCGCTAAAACAGAAACGGTTTAGTTGTTTTTTGGTCTCTAACAGATGTCTGCAGTGGCCTGCAGCTTGGCAGACGTCTGAGCTAGGTGTCACGCCATCCACCATGCTCTCCACCTCCCAATGACAAAGTCAGCTCCTATACCATGTCATATTATTAATGTTGTTATGATACATATGAAACTTGCAAATGTAACATCTGTGGGATTTGTTGAAACATACAATGCCAACATTTTCCTCTGGCAACTGGGCTGGAAAAGTGGAGACCATAAGTGCTATAAAATATATAAATAAAATGAAAACATTATGGATTATAACTTTAAGATACAAAACTTCAACCTGACATTTACAATATGCACTCAACCAAGCGGATACTATATTTAAGTGTAAACAATCTCCACGCTTTATAAAATCGCCTAGTGCCAACTGGAAGATAGCAGTTAGTTCAGATATTGGCATTATTAAGCAAAGCTCGAGCAGCAGTGAACAGCATGGTGGGCGTAAACTGCACTAATCTTCAAATTGAAAGCAGCAGGTCCACATTTTCAGCAGAGTAACTTTGCAGTTGGCCAAATTGAGATGTTCTCCCCTGAGCAAAGTGTGACTCAGAGTGATGACACGATATCCAAAACCAAAAACTAAGAGCATTAAGAGATGACAGCATGCGGTCTGTGATAAAACTGTATGAAGCAGCATCATTAAAATGAGCGCACGGATGAAATCAGGACGAACTTCAGTCACAGTAGCTTAAAATCTGTTCTTGTGTTTCTGTCCCTCAGCAGTGAAGACGGACCAGCTTCAGACCATCAAACGGGAGCTCACTCAGATTAAGATGAAGATTGACTCTTTGCTGGGACGCCTGGAGAAGATCGAGAAGCAGCAGAGAGCTGAGTCCGGTGAGTAGCTGACAAGCAAATCACAGCTAGCCGGGAGAGGAAAGGACACCCAACACAGAGGGAGGGAAATTAAGAGCACACGCTGGCCATAAGTCTTAGTGACATTGTGGAAGATAAGAGCAGTAGAGCTTTCCGTCATAACCGCAGACAGGTGTCATCACCACGCTGACTCAGTTTATATGTGACGTCTTTATAGATGCTCAGGACAGTCTCAGAGTGCAGCTAGCTGTGAAGGTCATTTAGACTTCATGCCATGTTGTGCATGTTACAAATTTCCACCAGGCATGTTTGCAGTGGTTTATTCAAATTCTGGAGCTTTTTCTCTTTTAATTCCATGACAGCTGAACACAGAATAAATCACACCAAGTCCTCCAGGCTGTTCGAAGTGAGAATGAAAACTTAATAATTAGATGATAAACAATGACAAATCCAGGGTTTTCTGGTGAGAGGGAGATGCTTATTTATATCGAACCTCTACAGCTACAGGCATGCAGAAATATTTCAAGTGAAAAGGGCCAAATTTTGCTAAAGGGGCCAGTTGACAAGGCCGTTTCACATAATAACATTTAAAAATGTAGCCATGTTTGGCTTTTAAATTACCCTAAAATCTTTATTGCTTGACATGTTTTGTCTCTCCGATCTGTATTTGAATATAACTCGGGGCTGCGTCCCTCAGTGAGATTTTGTGATCAGTTAGAAAAACCACAGGTAGCTGGTGCAGGGATACCACGGTTGGTGAAATTTTGTCTTCTTTTTTTGGTTCAGTTTTGAAGCTGCTGTACACAGGATAGAAAACAGCATTGTATCACAGATGTGCATAAGCTAAGGAGGAGGCAAAGAGGACACCAGAATTGAGGGTTACAGCACAGTATGCATTGTTCAACAGTGTGTTGTAATATGAAAAAGAATAAAATGAACAAGTAGAATATTACCATGACACCCAAATTTACCTGTTAAATTTTAAACAGACTTTATTACAGACCACAGTAATAAGTTTCAGCTCTTTACGTGTGTATTATCAGATTTACCCTTTATGTCCCTGATTTTCTTTATGCCCCCACCTTGGGGATACAATAGCAAGAGGCATCATGTTTTCGGGTTGTTTGTCCATCCGTGCTTACATCAGTATTTCCCATTTTTGTGAATGTGATATCTCAAGAACGCCTTGAGAGATTATTTTTCAAACTTAGCACAAACGTCCCCTTGGACTCAACAATTAAGTGATCTGATTTTGATAGTCATAGGCCAAAGGTCAAGGTCACTGTAACCTTGTTTGTCTCATTCTTGTGAGCGTGATGTCTCAAGAACACTGTGAGGAATTTTTTTCAATTGCAAGAAAGTTCACTTGGACTCAGCAATGAATTAATTAGATTTTAGCAGTCAAAGATCAAGGTCAATTGTGACTTAACATCCATATCATTCTCGTGAATGTGATATCTTACGAACGCTTGGAGAGAATTTCCTCACATTTTGCAACAGTGAACTTATTGAATTCGGTGGTCATAGGTCAAAAGTGACCTCACCACTCACAAGGTCACTGTGACCCTGTCTGTCTCATTCTAGTTAATGTGATATCTCAAGAAAACTTTGAAAGCTTTTTCAAATTTGGCACAAACATTCACTTGCAGTGATGTATGTGCTGATTCAATGTTGGTGGTCAAAGGTCAAGGTCACTGTGACCTTGCATCCTTCTCATTCTTGTCAACACGATATCTCAAGAACACCTAGAGGGAATTTCTTCAAATTTGGCACAAATGTCTACTTGAACTCAAGAGTGAAATAATGAAAATTTGGTGATCGCAGGTCAAACGTCAGTGTGACCTCACAAAACATGTTTTTAGCCATAGAATTCTCATGCAAATTATGACAAAACATTAACTCCAAAAGATTAAAGGTCATCTTCACTGTGACATCATGATATTTTGCATAAAATACTTTTCTGGCCATGACTCAACGTAATAACTCAGGAACAGAAGGGGAGACATTTGGTCAGATACTTACTTGGTGACACTAATCTTGGGAGTCCATCTTGAAACTGTGCTGATTGTAAAAGTCCTCTGTGCTGCCAGGGGGAAGATGTGTGTGTGAAGAATCAATGTTTTCACAGACATGGATGTAAACTGTAGAAGACACTTAACTGGTGCACAGAGGCATACAACCACGAGATGGTATTTCTAGTTTAATTAAAAACATAAATCATGAACCATGACAGTGGTGTAAGTTATTGTGGCTATTTATTTACTTTGTTTAGACAGCTGGTGTGGTTGCATAAAAAGTCAATGAAAAGTGGTCTGTAGCTGTGCAAATTAGCGCTAATTTACACAAAGATGCAGCAGTGCAAAAATGTTCCAATTTAAGCAAAAAATCAAATATCTTGGAGCTTTATGAATCTGTGTTATAAATGCACTCACAAATAAGTGAGAGAACAAGAGTTTCTGCTGAGTTCTCAGCACAAACACACTCATAATACAATCTCACAACAAGCATTTTCATCCACCTTTTTTATGCACATTTTCAATGTTCGCACAAAATACACCTGAACACCAAAGATAAAAAATAAAAAAAATCACAAAACACACAAAACAGAAATTAAGCTTGGGGGAGGTGGAAAAGTTTGTGTCTCGGGTTCAGCTGATGAATGATGGCGTACCTTCAATGCATAAGCCACTGCAAGCTCTCTTCATGGCCTCTGGGTGGCTTTTATCACCCTGTTACACACATAGCTGTTATTGGACCTCTTCCAAGAGGACAAAGCTGAAATATAAGTTGTCAAGAAACATTATATTGTCATTGTTGTTCTGTTATTATACATCCATTGTTTCCTGATTTGAGGTTTGACCAGCACTCCTTTAATTATGTCATATTGTTGTGCCCTCTTCTGCAGTGGTACCTGACTGGAGAATAAGTGCCACCTACTGCTCATCTCGATGAATCAACTCCCAGCATTCAGTGGGAGAAAAGCACATAAATCACATTTGCTGATTTTTTGAAAATAATGTTAAAATTTGCACTACATTTGGCTGGAAACCCAACTACAGACACGACTGGTGGGTCAGTTGCTAGCCAGCTTACAACTAACATCCAGTTGGTACGTTGACTGTTTGGAACTAATTAATACAAATTCATCCAAATGATACAAGATGAAAATTTGCTTCCCTTTCCATCTGAACTCTTTGATAGTTTCCTCTAACTTTTATCCCCCCAAATTGTGGCATACAGTGGAAATATTTGCCTCACTTGGCATAGCGCTCTAAACACCGTGCCTACACAGCGGAAGCAGCACTTTAGCAGCTCTGTCTGCAGTCCTCCGTCAGTGTCTACACAGCATCACACACTTACTTGGGTTAAGTGAAAAAGCTAAAAGTAGATGCTTCAGGTTGCAGCTGTATAGCTTGTGTGAAATACAAGAATTTGGCAGCTGGTGTAGACGGCATTGAACTGGTTAAAATGAGAGTGTGTCTGCCCTGTTAGAAGATGAATTAGAATGCATTTGGTGTTGACAGGGTGTGTGTCACTTGGTCATGTGTTGAGGTCAAACCACTTCTCTCCAGCTGAGCGCACGGTGCAGCGCAGCCTCTCGGGATAGCTAGTGGAGGTGACACTTCGATTTGTTTCTGTGGATTTTGAAAACAGAAAAAGGCAACCAAGTAAACTTTTCCACTGCTGTGTGAGCCAAAGAAAGCTGTGACTGTGATCACACAATACTCTGTGGCCTTCTTTCTCACTCAGAGGCTCAAAGAAAGTACGAGGACAACTGCGACTCCCTGCATGAGGAGTCTGTGTCAGAGACAGCGGAAAACTCTGGGGAGGAGGCCGGCGAGGGGGCACTGGACGTGGAAGCGGGTGAGATGACCGATGGAGGCGAGGACGACTACGACGAGGAGGGCAGCCACCATCTGGTAAGAGAAACGGCTGACAGGCCTGACAGGGAGGGAAGAGAGCAAGGCACTTTGGGAGATCTCAAGTGGGCAGACAGTCTTCGCCTTCTGAAAGTTAATTTTCCAGAATTATTCATGGCCACAGATCTGAGAGAGCGGGGCTTCACATGAGTGAATGGTGAGAGCGCCTGGACTGACAGTTTCTCCCTGTCGACCCCGGCTCAAACAGTGGAAGCGAGGCTCTTCACAGGCCCACACACATACAAGCACTTACAGGCTGTAATTAAAGCAGAGGGCTGGAGACACATAGAGGAGCGTTTAAGACCAGACCTGCATGGACCGGTGTGAGCCTGACTGTGAAGTGGTCAGCGTAGAACAGTATGAATAGGTTTCCTTTCACAAGGTCACTGAAGAAGTGTAGACAAGCCAAGTTGAGCTGATTTGTCGAGAAAATTCAATTATTATATACTATAAATAAATAATGATCCAATCCTTGAAATGTCAGAAAACAAAAAGTGCCCAAGGTGATGTCTACAAATCACTTGTTTTGTCCAACCAACTGTATAAAACTTGAAAAATGTTCCATTTAAAATGGTTTTAAATATTGAAATTTTGCACAACAAGCTGATACCAGGAAATGTTTGCCATTTCTGCTTGCATTACCAAATGTTCTGACAGTGAAAGGATTAATCGATTAGTCGTCAACTATTAAATTAATCACCAACTAATTTGATAGTTTGTTGATCAGTTTAAGTAATTAAAAAAAAGATTCCAGCTTCTTTAATGTAAATAGTTTATGGTTTCTTTACGCTTCAGTGACAGTCACCTGAATATCTTTGGGTTGTCATCTTGGGCTTTGGGAAACACTGATCAACATTTTTCACCATTTTATGACATTTTAAATTGATTGATTGATTGATTGAGAAAATAAGTGACAGATTAATTGACAATAAAAAATAATCATTAGTCGCAGCTCTATCAAATACTGTAATCTACTATTCATGATCTATATCTGTATGTTAATTAATTCTTGTCACGAAACAAAGTATATGGCTGAACAGTGTAGATAATGCTAGAGGCTTTTAATTTGAAACAGGAAGCAGCTGCATAGTCATACGTGGACTTTCAACTTTACTTTCGCTTACAACACCAACCTGGCTGTCCTGGTCCAGCCCAAAATTTCATAAAAACACATGTTTAAATGAAGAATAGGCTGCACAGCTAACGCCTACTATAGAGACCAAGTTCCACTGAAAATGTCCTATTGGCAATGATTACCGAAAAGGAAAATTGTGTCATTGTGTAACATGTGATATTCACTAAGAGTTAAATCTATGTCTTATTTTCATTTTCTCCTCATATTGGTGGCGGCACCTGTTCTGACATTGTAACACCAATTAGTCAATGATGTTTAAATAAATGTCAGGCTTGTGTCATACAAACACAGCTGTTCTCTATATAAACTAATGAGGTGTCCGTTCAAAACTGCCATTTTGACCGCAGCTAGCTAGATTGCTAATTCCACTATGCTTTTATGCTAACGTTACAGTTGTTATAGAAAACGAGCCGAACAAAGTTGTCACTTATCTGATAATAGCGAGGTGCTTTCCCACTCTGTGACAGGATTGTGTTGATGTAGAATTAAATTTTACTCATGTAGCGGCTTGGCTGGTTGGCGATCTACCTTGTAAATGTCACCATGCTATCATGTTACACTGGTTACAGAAAATGAGGAAAAGCCTACAGTAATACAGGACCATGAGCCTGCTAGCACCTATAGAGTGCTCCAGGAATAAGTCCTAAAACACACAAATCAGCATTTCCACTCTTCTGGTTCCCTCGTCTAAAAGTCAGTTGGTTTTTTGAATGGGTTTTGGTTCGATGCCTGGAATAAGGTCTTTATAGAGACTTTCAAGTTTTGTTCTATGACATAAAAGACGTCAGTAAATAGCCCACTCGTGATTTTGAAGCTTCTCTGTGTCTTAGAAAAGGTGGTTGCTAACAAGTGGCCAAATGAGACTACATATGACTGCATTTGGCTTTAAAAATCATAAAAGTGGTGTACATTTGTGAAGATTATCTTGCTGAACAAAACATCTAAGTACCATAATCCTTTGTTTGCCACAGAGTTTATTTTCTGCAGTTATCTGAAATCTAAAAATCCCATCATCTTTTTGACAAGGGATCAGAGGCAAAGCTAACGACAGCATTGGCCTACAGAAAAACGTCATCCCTGGAGAACTCACTACACTTTGTGGAGTCTCCCTAAAAAAATTTGGTTAGTCTCTAGTTTAATTCACGCGTATTTTACTACAACTGTCTTTTTCTTGACATCAAAGAGACAGAGTCACTCATAGATTATACAGGCTTTATCAATACTATATTTCATCCAAGACTGTGATAAACAATGTCTATTTTTCACAAAGCAAACATGTGCTGGATGATGTTGACTTGACCTAGAACTTCAAAAAGACAGGTGTTTGATAAAGGCTTTCTGACCAAAAATAGCATGATGCCTTTCATTGAGAAGGATTTGTTTTTTTCCCCATTTTGTGCTTTGAATATTAAAAACTGAATGCCATCCTAGAATTTTAACTAAAACATCTTATTTCTGTCTTCTTTATACTGTTGTGTCCAAATACCTGTCCTTTGAACTGTACGAAATAACAGTTATCTGCATGCTGGGGACTTTAAAACACCCACCGTGCTCCTTATTATACTGCAGTTAAAACATTAATTCTCGTATTTTTTCTGAAGTACATCATACTGCCATACAGGTTTATTTCACACTGCACGTTGTTCAAGTTCAAGCATTGAGATCAAAGTAATTATCCTGAGTTTGATCTGAGTTCAGCTTTGCAGCCATGGCCATGCTTTTGACCATGCTCTTTCTATTATACTATATTTATTAGCCATTAACCAGGTGAGCATGGGCATGCTATCCTTGATGAAAGCTCGGTGCCCCTGCTAATGGAAGACATTATTTTTCAGAGACACGGTGGAGGAGATTTATTTGTTTCCTGAAGGTCACATTGATCACAGGTTGTGATAATGTACCACAAAGACTGTTCTCGCAGGTCGGCATGGCTGCTCTTGTTGAGTGTATATCAGCGATGACCTTTACAAAAGATTAAATACAACCTGTGTGCTCAGTTTAAAACACTATGTCGTAGCTATAATTTTTTTCCTCTCTCTCTTTTTCAGATAGAGAACCATGTATCGGATATTGACAACTGAGATCAGGTAAGGTTAAATCCATTTCAGTAGCTGTGAGTTTGTTGTGAGACTGCTAAAGGTCTCTGCTGGAGGCTCTTGCAGGCAGTCTTCATTAAAGGCCTTACATCCGGTCCTCATTAAAAGCCATAACCACTGAACTGTGTCTTGAGCATCTCTAAACATTCGTTAATCATCTCCTAAGTCATAAGCTCCATGACATTTAGAAGACCAGCTCCACTGAAGGGCAGCTAATGCCGAATTCAACAGAGGGAGCAATAATGGCATTCCAATGGGCCAGAACTGCCCATAAACAACATTCATCTAATTGAATTGTGTGGAAGGGGGTATGAATGGCGAGGCCTAAGGTAAAGAGTTTCCTGCCTCTCGCCTCTCAGGGTGTGGGTAATGATGCAGCCACATCATCAGTTGGCTCGGTGCTGGCTGGCTCCTCGTAGCGGGGGTGCTTAGCTGTGTTTATGAGTCGCACACTGTGGATGTAAAGTTGAGTTAAGCTGTCTTCTTTTGCTGCTGGGTGAGCAGAGGACATCCAAACAGTGGTGATTCTTGGTTTTAATCTGCCTTCAGTCCCATAACGACATTTTAGTCTAGTTTTCACCAGTGAGATTTGAGTTTAATTCATGCATATTTTATGTTTATGGCTTTTAAGCTGTCACAGTCTTTAAAGGCTCAGTAGGTAACATGTGTAACTTGTGTTTTTCATATTTGCTGAAAATGTCTCTATATCCTGACAGCAGTACATGAGACAGATAATCTGTGAAAAAATCATGCGCCTTTGCCTCCTCCCAGTGCTCCAATTGTCATTTGCAAGAATCTACGCCTGAACAAACACAACCAATCAGAGCCAAGCTGCATTTCCGCCATATCTGGCGAGAAAGCTAGAAGACACGCTGCTCTACTCAACTGGCTGCTTGATGGACTCCCACTGGTGATGCATTTGATTGGACGAATACTTCTAGTTGGCCCGTCCCTAGTTCCCTGCGCATTGTTTTAAAGAGTATACAAAATGGCCGTCTGTTCTGTTTTGTTATTCTGTCTAAACAGTCCACCAAAATCTATTTCTGAAAACATATGAGCCAAGAAACAGGCAAAGTCACTGCTTGTGTCATTTTAGAACTATATCACCTATTTTGACGGCTTGGTCCAAGTTTTGTGAGCTGGACACATCACGCTGGATGGACTTTTTTACATAAAGTCAAACCTAGTCTACTTAATGCAAATACAGACTGGCAAATGCACCACAACCCCTGCTTTTAAACTCACCACTCTCACCATGCACTGTGCAACTGCTTCTCCTGCTTTCTATGGGAATTTAATAAAAAGCAATGAGACATCCTCCGTCGCCAGATTTCATGAAAATGCACCGTCACTGAGTGAAGCTCAATATATTAAGCGCTGGAGCTTCTGGAGGAGCTTTGTAAACACAGTGACCGTTGCTCCTTTGCATATGCCAGCGTACATGGCAAAGACAAGTAAACAGAAGAAGACAGAAGACGAAAAGCTTGCTTTTACTTTCGCAGACCATTGTCGGTCTTCTGTTTGGTTGTCTGGGCGTGTACGTGCTGCTGTCTGCAGCACAGCATGTGCACGAGCAGTGATAGACACTGCATTAGAGACTCCTCAGCTCTGATTGGTTGACATTAGATGCAATAGTAGAAGCTGCGGAAACCTGATATTTTAGCAGATTATCTGTCTCATGTACTACTGTCAGGATTTCTAAAGGTTATCTACTGAAGCTTTAATGTACACTTAAAATGGTTACACGTGTTATTGTAGTCTATTGCAAGGTTGGCAGAAAAGGAACTGTATTCCTTTTTATACTAGACTAAAATAGCTCACACTCAATGTATTTACAGTGTGTCAGTCAAACTTCCCATTCATTCCTAAACTCTGTGAGCTTGAATGTAACTGGTCACTCACTGTCTTTCTTGCTCACATGGCATTATTACAGCTACCTGCTCATTCACACTGCTGCCTCACTAATAAATTAGTCACTGTTAAGACTTAGCTTGTAAAAATAGTGAGACATTTTGGGAAACACACTTTTTTATTTCCTGCCCACAGGTAGATAAGATCAAGATCACCACCGATAAGTCTGTTGACTAAATATAAAGCTAGAGCCAGCAGGCGATTAGCTTAATTTGTTTTGTTTGTTTAATTTGTACAAAAGGTGTAAAAACTGGGGAAAAAAGCTGGGATTTTATGAAGGAGTATGAGCTGAAACTGCTTCTTCTCTTGCACAGAAAGCCGAGTGAGGTTATTCCCCAAAATGTCATACAATTCCAACACATTCTCACTGCTACCTTGTCACATATCAACGCTCGGTTATGGACTCTCCACATCGACATATGACATGCAAGGTACCCCGGATGTGTTGGTTGTTGATGTTCTGGGACATCCTATCAACTTCAGCCTGTTACATGCATGCATGCACACTTCCGTTTTCACAGGAAATAGTGAACAGTTTGCATATAGTCTCTTTCATTGGCACAACATTGGAATTTTTTTTCCTTAAGTGACAAATGAGCTTGGTTATGTTTAGCCCACATGGGTTTAAGGTTCAGGCAGCAAAAGCATGTGCTTAGGCTTAGAAAAAAATAACATGGTTTGGCTTCACATTTATACGTGAAGTAAACACCAGCCTTCTGGGTGAAAGTCAGTAGTTGTCCAGTCCATCCACCACCCCTCCCGCCAGCCCTACTCTACTCACCGTATTTCCTCCGATGCCACTGGGCACGTTACACAATAATGCTGACTAGCCACGTATCATGCTGAAGTGAAAGGATGTTTTTTTTTTTCGTCGGTGTCTGATGCCAGAGGTCACTGCCCAAGCGCCAGCATTCTGCGACCTCTGAATGAGACCAGGTTGGCTGCCTCTTAGATGCTAAAGTCCTGTAGCGAACTCGAAGACTAAGATGTTTGATAGCACTTATCAGTAACGTGCAAATACAACAGATAACTAACTGAACATCTTGTTAACATTACACACACAGCCCTTGATAATGTTATTTTAGCTTTATCTAATCTTTCTCCCAAGGTTGTACACTGGCTTTTATCTTTTCAAGCTATTTAGTTGCTGCTTCCTGTTTCATTTGTGGGATAGTGGGCGCATTTATTCCATAAATCTGTTCCTTTTTATCCTCAGAGAACTGTTGAGCTGCTCTAAAGTTTTTTACTTTATGTGGATACTAGAAAAAATGTTCACAGTTTACCCCACACCTTTTCCTCCATCTGCCTGTCCAGGGCGTCTTGTATCCTGAGTTTTTTCTTCCTCTTAAGAAACCACATGTTACACTTCAGTTTTCCATTTCCTCTCCACATGTCTGCCATTTTTTAAAATTCTATCAGTAGCCGATTCACAACACCTCCTCACAGCACATACATTTAAAAACCTGAAAATCCCACTCGAGGTCGTGGAGAATATATGAATGTTTTGCTTGCAGGCCTACCAAGGATAGAAAATCACAGTGAGAAGAACCTCAATAAGTCATGTCCAGAAGGATTAGGCAGGCAGCTCCAGCTACCAGCAAATATTTCTGCACTTCCCCAGATATTTCAGAGGCCATTCAAAACGGACAAGCTTTTAAAACTCAGCCTAATCCTCATCAGATTTACAGCATTATAAATAGCCACCATGTTTGAGGAGACACAGTTCCTATAATGTGTTTTCATCAGTTTTCCTCCTTTATCACTTCAGGATGAGGCGGCAGACACCCCCGAGTCGGTGGTATTAGAATTCATCATCACCTTCAAGAGACGGAAAAGGATCTCTGAGGGATCAAGACTCTCATTCTGGACTGTAAGTTGTGTTCAAGAGATGCTGAATCACATTTAGATGCCCAACTGTGCAGCACAAGCCGAACGTGATGTGCTCTCTAAAGAAAATGTATTCAAGACCCATTTTAATGCATTGGCCTGAGTTCACCTCATGGATATTCTGTGCAACGTATATTTCATTGCAAGAGGCTGACAGTATCATGTGCTAATCCTGTTCCTGAAAAAAAACAAACAAGGAGGAAAGGAAGAAAAGGCTTTCGTTCAGATTTATATATTGAATTACGTGGAACGAAGGGAACATGACATCGTTGATCAACCGTTGCTGCTTTTATGAAATGTGTTTGCAATGTAATTTCACAAACTGTTTTTCAAATGATTTTCTGTTGTTGCTCAAAAATGAAATGAATAAAGTTACAGTCAGAACAATGTGCGACCGCAGTATGATATTCACAAAATGAATGAAACATCGGTGCCGTCTGGTTCGGATTTGACTCATGCATAAGCCAATAGCTGCGAGCATAACTTTATCCAGCTTTATCCATTTATCACACAAATGCCCTGTGGGGCTGTTCCATCGTATATTCCAACTCCTGCCAAGTTTCAGAAGCAGAAAGGGCTTCCTGTGGTAGAGAGCCAACACTGGCACAGGCCTCCTGCCAGGGAGCAGTGCCCCAACGTCTCAATGCACTCCTCCCTGCTCAGCCTGTGCATCCCAACATGGACTGCTGCTGTTCAGGAGCCAACGCCCTTTCTCCTTCTCCTCTATCTCTCCCTCTGCATTCTGCATTGATTCTGTCTTATGTAGGCAAGAAAGCAAGGTGAGGATTTTTAAATTATATATTGAGATGCCTTGATATTATCTGTAGTATGTGATCTGTAATCAGATCGCAATGGCAACAATGGCCTTAAAACAACCTAAACTAGAAGCGCACTCGGAGAGCTCAGACCTCTGCCAAGGCCAAATGCCCTGTCTTACAGTGTTAACGAAAGTGAAAAATTATTTGTGTATCCGCCCACTCCAAGATTTAATGGATTCTTTTTTGGCCCATGCTTCATCCTTTCACTACGTTACATGGAAACCGGGCCAGTAGTTTTCCTGTAATCCTGCTGACAGAGAGACAAACAAACAAAACAAAACCTTCAGCAGAGGTCATAATAAGTTAGCGAGACAGCACAGAAGTGTATCCCACAAAAGGCAATATTAATAATGATGAAGCTGAACTGGCCAGCACTGGATGATCCCTCTCCTTATTTGCTGCAGTTTACCAGCATGATGATGTACATGATTTCTACCAATTCAGATCTGTCACACTGAGAGCGTTGACATGGACATAAATAACCCGTCTATGAGGCTTATCCCAGTTATGATCATATGGATACTTCAGGATACAGCGTTCACATGAGCACAGACTAATCAAATTATTCATATTGCCCATGTACATGCAGTCTGCTTGTGCAGAGGCATGTGATGTCTACAAAAACAAACCCACAATGGGAGATGGTAGCAACATGAAATATTAAACACTACACTCTACCTTTACTACCAGTTAAAACAACCTGCTAATTTGCATGGCAGTGGATGACGATGCGCAAAAACTGTGTTGATTCCTGTGTTAGAAGTGAGACACTGTCTCTTCTGTCATTTGTTATCTTTATACTATGTCATTTTGGCTGAAGCCGCACCTATGCAGTAGGGGTGGGAGATATGGCCCTAAAATAATATCACGATATTTCAGGTTATTTTTGCGATAACAATGTTCTTGACGATACGATAAACAATTTTATTTCTAATTTAAGAACATAGAATTGCAACAGAATAAGTTATGTAATTTTACCTGACAGCCTTCAAATATTCAATAAAGCCAACAAAAATGATCTCTCATTTCTTTAGTTTGTTCCACACTACTGAAGCTGCTCCTCTTTCTGGGACCACGGCAGAGTCTGTAATTATTTCGCTTTCAGCCATGCTTGTTGTTGTCATGGGTATGACGTCAGTGTGTCAACAAGCTGAAAAATCACAAGTATCACAATATAAATTTTTCATATCATATTAAAAATTATACGGCATTACAGTGAACGAGATGATATGGCACATCCCTACTATGCAGGTAGTCGGCGACACTCAATAACTGGGATAGGGTTAATATATGCAACAGTATTAGAGTTTCTTTTGTACTGTTCTGTACTCTAAGTAGCATATTTGTGTTCCTCATAAAGGGCATAAGGACTTACCTGGGTTTCTGCAAACAGAATATGGTGGCTCTAACAAATAATAGGGATACTCCAAATACCCGATCATAAACAAGGTATTTATGTCCATGTAAACACACTCATTGCTGCCATGTAGAGCTGTTAACATGCAAAACTTTCAAATGCACAGCTTGAGCTTCAGCTGAGCGATTTTAATTAACCTTATTATAAATAAATTGCTTCTAAGTGAATTATGACACCAATGACTGGAAGTCAGCATGTACTACTATTAATTAGTCACATCATGTTTGCCCCCTTTTCTTAATTTACTCCCAACAATGAGACATTTGCTGTCTCAAGCTTTTCCTCTGAAGGAGGTAGATGTTGGGAACTACAGCTAATGTGCACCAGGTGTGCCAGCTGATTGGTCAGGAGCATCAGTTAGGCTGATGATGAGTGTCAGCTGGCACATCTGGTTTATAAATGCTGTAGACAGGGTTGTAAGCATGAACTGCAGGAGCTAGAAAAGCTAGTGGGCTAAGGACATTCATCAAAGCTGTAAATTACACAGCTTCTTATCAAACACTTTGCTGTCATTAACCTCCATCACTGTCCTCACTGCAGCCAAGTAACATCTCTCTCCTCTCTGCTGCTTGTATGACGTCACTGTACTGTTGTTGAACTCGTCCTCTTTTGCTTCAGTTCACGCTCAGAAGCATGAACGCTGGTGTGACAACACCTTAACTCCTCCTGAGGGTCTTATTAAAGTATGAAAGCAGACAGGCCTCTTGTTATTGGAATAAACTTTATACTTACTGAATATCAGTAGAAGTCCTGAAATGATGTAAAAGTTGAATCATGTGATTCGGTGCTGTTATTAGTTTAATAAGTTGTTTCACCCAAATTATTATTTTTTTAAAAAGCTATTGGTGTCTGGTGGAGCAGAATGTTGTGGTTTTATTTGCACAGGTTTTGAGATATGCCCTTGAGACTTGTAGCCACCCCAGTGCAATCAAGGTAAAATACATTTCATTTGTGGTGCTTGAAGCATTAAAAATGCATTTGAAAAATTCAACAGCAATGTTTCTGTTCAGACACAATGTCCTTATTACTCCGGGAAATCCACACATGCTTCTGTAGACATTTTATTTTACCTCGGGTAGCAGCCCAGTCACCAGAATTAATGTTGGCATTGTACATTTCTGCAAACCACGTTAGAGTCTGTTAGTCATGTCAGCGTGGGTTTTCTCCAAGTTCTCCTACAGTCCACAGACATGCAGGTTAGGTTAACTGGTGACTCTAAATTGCCCATAGGTGTGAATGTTTGTCTGTCTCTATGTGTCAGCCCTGTTATAGTCTGGTGACCTGTCCAGGGTGTACCCTGCCTCTCACCCAACGTCAGCTGGGATAGGCTCCAGCCCCAGTATAAGCATTCACAGATAATGAATGACTGAATAACAATGACATTTGTATGTTTCATACCGTTCATATCAATGTCTCTGAAGTGATATAGTTTGGATTTTATGTACAGTATATTAGCTGAGGGTCTCATCAGAAGGAAAAGGGGGCTTGAGGGTGTGAGACCTTGGCGAGACAGCAGCAAACCACTGTTTGAGAACAAGACAGGTATTTTATTATGAGAGTCTGCAACATTTCAGCCATGGCTATGGTAACAAAACCTGGTCTTTTGAGCCCAAACATTATATTTTCCAGACTCCAATCGAGCATGGATGTATAAAGAGACCTGGATACATTGTCAGGGCGGGGCCCCGTTCATTCCTATGGAAGATGCTCAATAGCACATGAAGCCAAAAAACGTTCTACTTCTCAGATGTAAAATTTCCCAAATCTCCTACGTTGTTAGGGCCCATAGACCAGGCGCACTACAGACTTTCATGAGCTAAGCGGCCAATTTAGCCCTACGCTAAGTAAATGGGGATAAAATTATTTAATCTGGCAGCTCTTCTAGACATTTGAAATATCATCAAAACAATTGTATCAAATCCTGGTAAGCAAACAAGTCATTTTGGGGTTGTGACACTCAAAGAAATGTATCGCTGATTTACAGACGTGTCTTTCCCAATGTAGATCTATAAGTAAAACTCTTTGTCGACCCAATGGCATCATGTGACAGACCAGTTTGGTCACTATGAAAGTTGGCTTCATAGCCTGGTGCACTTCCTGGGGGCTTGTAATCAAGTGGTTTTGTGCCCTAACCAAACAACACATAATATGAAAATAGCAGCTTAAAGAAACTTAAAGTCTCAACATATCCGCTACATATATGTATCATATCTGTGGTTTGCAGAAACATACAATGCCAACAGTTATTCTTGTGATTGGGTCAAGGGTAGGGAAGGGTTCCTGTGAAAACTGTGAATTAATCACCTGAATAATGGTGTTTTGTATATATGTAATTGTTGAAACTGTATTCACCCCAGTTATATCTTATTAGCACAAAACCTGGGCAATTAAAACCAAGAGTAAGTAAGAAAATACTGTTTTGTAATTTGATTGACCTGACCCTTTAAAAAGAGAATCATCTGAACGTGAAGAAGAAGTCGCCTTGCACAGTTTCATGAACACAACAGTCGGACCTGGCAGTGCTGCCTGAAAAAATACATAAAATAAAATGTCTGTCCTGCAGCTCATTCAAAATAAGTGTCTGGTGAATGATGATACTGTGTAATATTTAGCACTATTTTTGTATCCAAAAACATGTCTAAGGGAAATGGCTCTGCTACATGTTTATCTTTTCTGCTGGTAGCCTGTTATTTAATGAGCAGTATGGTGATGTGTCAAATATTTTGCAAAATTACAAAAAAAAAATTCATTGCTTTTAACTGTTGTAATTTATCTGGGTCACTTTAAAACATTTCTGGCTCAATGCTCAGTTTTAGTTTGCCCTGTAAATAGTCCTCATGTTTATTTAAAATACCAATAGACTGAAAGAGACTACGTTTAACATGATGCTGAAATAATATACTGACAGTTTGTTGGAGTCGTTGCAGGTTTTAACCAGAATCGTGGGGCTTGTAGAGATAGTGTAACTGACAACTGTTGTATAGAAATGTACATTTTTTTGTAAAGATATTTTTATCAAAAGGCATGTTTACTGTAACTTTGTATTTTCAGTTCATGTATAAAAACAGTATATTCCAACTGTTGTAAGGCTAGAAAACTCATCGTCATTGTAGATAACTACTTGTGTTCTTATCAGTCAATAAAATGTTTGTGTCATATTTAACTAGTCAAATGTTTCAATGATCAACACTTTATTTTACAATAAATATGAACTGAAGGACAAAGAAACCTTTTGGCTTTATTGTAAAATGCTGTGCACAAACACGGACGTGATAATTACTCACGGACGTATGTAAATATTTGGTGCATCATTAAGGCGTGCCACTTAAAAATCCATTCACTCCATCCATTACCATGCGTCTTCCTTCTATGCAGACTGCTCATTTAATCATGATTTATGTAGTTGATTATGCAGCACATGTGCCACAGTCGCCATCAGACTGACACTTTAACAAGTTACGCTGCACAGTGTTTGAATACATGTCAAATTAATGTCAGTCAGCAGAAAAGTGGACACCATAACGGCAGCTTGTCATCTCGTGTTTCACTAATGGCACCAGTCTCGCTGGCTGCCAGCTGATATCAGTGTGTACCTTCCACTGTGAGTCTTTTCCTAATGTGATCTGTCCAGAGCAGCATGTCCACCTGTGGCAGGTCATTCTACACTTTATGACAGCAAATGATTGTAAGAATGCACCAATCCATTCAATCAATGTCACAAATACTCTATAACCTGTCCAGGGACTGCAGATGAAAGTAAGCTTATGACACTTTTACGTAACATTGATTTCAATGAACGGTAAAGTAGGTAGTAAAGACAGGAAAGTGGATTTTGATCCTGGTTATCCAGAGATATATTTTGCACTCCCCTTTAAAGAGCCTGCATTGTGCAGCGATGAGTTATTTGTAGGCCAGCTTGGAAGTTAGCATCTCCCTTGTTCCCTCGACAAAAAGCCAACGGGATTTTCCATTGGATTTTGGATTACAGCAAAAATAAGCTCTGTGGCAATAATCTTCACCAATGAGCACCACTTCTATGATTTTTGAAGCATGAATGCCATTGCGAGAGGTAAAAAGCTAACGTTAGGCTAAAGACAAACTATACCACAGTTGCTGATTGCATCTGCACCACTGCAATGAGGCTGTAAAGCCATGTTCTTCATGATGACGTCCTGTAGTCTTACTTTGCTACTTGTGAGCAACAGTCTTTTAAACACATGTAAAAGCTTCAGAATTCACAAGAGGGATATTAACTCACGTATTTTATGCCATAGAACAAAATGTGAAAACCCCTTAAATTTGTGTTCACCACCACTTTAGTCTAGGAATCTAACTGGAAACCCATTGACTTTGTGACAAGGGAACTGGAAGTGCAAGAATTCCAACTTTTTTCCATGTTACTGCACAATTCTATTGATTTAAAGTGGGTGGGGCTTAGTTGGAAAAAGGTGATGTCATGTATTTATTGCACCAATCTCTTGAATCAGACTCAGATGGTAGTTGATGGTTTGCTTGTTTAGGCAACCTGTTATGACCATTTTCAGGTTCATACTTGTGTTTTGGGTTTCTACTAGAAGATGTTTTCATGCTTTAAAGGTCAAAAACTTTATTTTCCCCACACTGAAACACCTGTATTCTCCATCCATTATGAAAAGCTACTCTTTAGCGTCTCTTTAAGCTACCCTTTGAAACCTGCTCTGATCGATCAGCATTGATGGGTCTTCCGTATCTGCACTCCCAGCATCTCTGCACCATCATTACAGCTGGTGATTAATTGTAATCTTTCTTCCATTAAAAATCACAGATAAAAGCTTTTAAACACATCTGGACATGTTCCAGCAGGAATATGACAGGAAATCAGGAAGAAATAAAGCAGCCAAGATTACATGTTTCCCTGATGTTAGCATGTAGCTACATGTAGCACTGTTGTTGCAGCTGACTGACTGTACATAGTGTGACTTTCTCAGGTGGAAAAATCACCAATAAAAGCTTCTAAACCAAAATCTTCACAACCGGACATGTTCTAGCAGGAATATGTCAGGAAATCAGGGAGAAATGAGCAACATCAGCAGACAACATGTTTCCCTGATGTTAGTATGTTGCCACATGTAGCGGTAGCATGTCTGGAGCAGATGAACCAACAAATCTTTCATGAGCTGACAGCATCTTGTTTTGAAAGTTAAAAAGAACATTGGAAACTGAATATTCAGAACAGTCTGATGACAGAGGCTTTTGCTCACAGGAATTACTTTTACATATATTTACCTCATTATTTGAAACTTTGGCCTCGCTTAATTTAAACATCGGACATTGTAACATTATATATATGAAAGAAAACAAGGGAAAGCATCACAGGTCCCCTCTATTCAAACACACCCACACAGTCCTGATGAAGTACATTAGTTGAGTTTTGAGCTTAAAAGAATAACAAATAATCATTTTTTGTTACTTTCTATGAGCTTATTAAGTCATGAAAGTTTAATGTTATAACAAATTGCACAAGACTTGAAACCAGTTTTCAGGGGCTTTAAGCTAAATAGACTACTTTAAAATCAGTCTAAAAATGTAATACATGTAAATTTATGTAAATGATAAAAACATATGAAACCACAAATTGATCGTTCCCTCACCCACAGCCCTTATGAAAATCCATTCTCAGATGTCTGACAGTTAAACCAACATGCACAAAAACTTGACTGAAGTGATGAAGATAAGGTGAGAGTTTTATTGATCCATGTGGAGAGAGATTGTTTTTTTGGTTGCCGCCTTTACAAGAAAGTCAGAGTTCAGGGTCACCTCCATCGAAGCTGGCGCTGGAGAATTACTGACATGTTTAAGAACACTCAAGCAGGACATATGGGACTTATGCACTTGTGTCCTCTGGTTGAGCAGCCGTCTTCAAACTCATTACACTTGCCCTCAGTCGGATTAACAGGCAGTCCAGTTCTTGTGCCACACTGGGGAACACACAACGTGATTTAAAGGCTGATTATGACCCTGGTTTGGCCTTGTTTTTAAAGACTGCGGAGAGTCTGCACTTGAGCAGCGGAGCAGCATGGACAATCAGCCAACATGTCCTCAGTGCTGTGAACGTTACAGCTGGGACATTTTTCTGTAGTTTGAGCTAGTAAATAGCAATGTCCACTGAAATCTGTTGTCAACATGACATGCAGCCCTTTCACAGATGGGTAGGCTTTTTTAGTCCACATGCGCTGTTCTGTTCTTATTGGTGAATTATTTCTTCATCACTCTCTGAGGTGCCACTCGTCTCATTTCAAGGGCGTCGGAGTAAAAATAACACGCAGCTAATAAAAAACTCTTGATTTATGCTGAATTTTTTAAAACATAAGGTGCTTTGCAGAAGATCTGAAAACATAAAATCAACAGCTGCTGCAATAAAGGCAAGAACTATTCAAAGACAGGAAGCTAAAAGCAACAAAGAAAAGCTTGTGATTAAAGCAAATCCCTTTTATAAATGGGCGTTTGTAGTGGCTTTAAAGATGTTTCAGCCAGTCTGAACTCTGCAGGGGTGTGTGTGGGTATGTGTGTGTGTTACCAGAGACTACAACATTAATGCCCTTGAAAGGTTTCAGGATGTCACTTCCACTCAGTTAGCGACTCTGTAAAGGTAGCTGGGCGGCAACAGATGGCTGATTTAAAGCCCCCACCATTTATCCACAGTAAAAGGTAATGCAGTAAGGTTAATGAGGGCCAACTACAATGCCACACACAATTAGCCCGCTGTATCAAGTCCGCAGCATCAGCGGCTGGCATGATTGCACACAGCTGTTCCCGTTTAACCTATATATGAGAAAATGTTTCACCTCTGCTTAATGCACCGGAGTTTATTCATATATACAGAAATGACTGAAGCGTCTGAAGTGAAGATATTCAGCCGTGATAGTGAGCCGTTGGATGAAAGTGACTACTAGATTTTAATTCCACTGGAGCCGTTAAGCTTCTGCAATATTGAATTTTTTACTTTCACAGCTGTAGAAATAAAAAATAGATTCAAATTACTGCTGCTGCTGCCAGCCTGCTGGTCATCTCTGGAAATGTGTGTCTATATTTTTGTAATTTAAACAAATGTATTACTCAGTCTGGCCCACAACCATCAACTCACATCTATTTATATATACTGACAGTTTGAATTCACTCATTTTTGCTTGTCTCTCTCAATTTGGGAGATAAATCATGTCATCAGTTAGCATTTACATATAGATTTGCATCTTTGTACCATCTCAACATAAAACCACATGGATTACTGTGATGGAAAATAAACATCATTTTGAGCCAAATTTACAGCATATTTTGAAGTAGCATTTAGGTGATGACTCCTTCCAGCCAGTCACCAGAGGAAAATGTTGACATTGTACATTTCTATGAATCACAGATATGTCATAGTCGTACATTTCTAAGGTGATGTAGAATATGAGCTGATTTTGTCATTAGGAGGTGGAGGGGATTGTGGATGGTGTAACACCCAGGAGAGAGGCTGCCAGGCTGTAGACCACTGTTTGTGACATGTTTTTAGCAACCGATTGCTGCATATCCAGTGGCATTTATGCCACTGAACATTGGTGTTTTTAGCAACCAATGGCTGTTTGTGCCATCAAACATGGGTGTTTTTTAGCAAACAGTGGCCACATTTCCGGTAATGTTTGTGCCGTCGAACATGTGTTTTTTAATGACCAGTGGTTGCATTTCTAGCAGCGTCTGTTCCACCAACCGTAGGGGGTTTTTTGGCAACCAGTGGCCACTTTTCCAGAAGCTTTTGTGCCACCAAACCTAAAAGGTTTTTTGGGAAACCAGTGGCCACGTTTCTAGGGTTTATGCCACCAAATGTTGGTGTTTTTTTAGTGACTGATGGCTGTGTTTCTAGCAGCGTTTTCACCACCAACCCTAAGGGAGTTTTTGGAAACCAGTGGTCACATTTTCAGCAGCATTTTGTGCCACTGAATATGGGTGTTTTTAGCAACCGGTTGCCATGATTCCTGTGGCGTTTGTGCCACGAGACTTGGGTGTTTTTTAGCAAATGGTGGCCACATTTCTAGATGCTTTTGTGCCACCAAACGTAAAGGTTTTTTGGCGACCAGGTGGCCACGTTTCCAGGGTTTGTGCCACCAAATGTTGGTGATTTTTTAGTGACTGATGGTTGTGTTTTTAGCAGCGTTTTCACCACCAACCACAAGGGTGTTTTTGGCAACCAGTGGCCTCATTTCCAGCAGCATTTTGTGCCACCAAACGTAAGTTTTTTTTGGGGACCAGTGAGCATGTTTCCATCAGCATTTGTGCCGACAAACACAATTGTTTTTTGGTGACCAGTGGCCATATGTCCAGTGATGTTTGTGCCACAGAACATGTGTGTTTTTTTGGCGACTGGTAGCAGTGTCTCCAACTGCTTTGTGCCACCAAATGTAGATATTTTAAGCTAAAACATAATCTTTTCCTAAACATAACCAAGTGGCCATTTTGGCCAAAACATATCCTCATGTTTACAACAGCATTGTTAAACAAAAAGTTTCAACGTGTCTACTACAGGATAATGTACAAATGTAATGTAGCCGTGGTTTGCAGAAATGTAAAACTCATTTTTTTAAAGTATTTGGGTTGCTCCATTTTAACCCTGTATTTTGATTTGTATCTCAATAAATGTATTTTTAGTTAAAATTGAAAAAATATATGTACAGTATAAAAACAACTAATACTGTATTCCATTTCAAAAGTTGGAGAGCATTGCTCTATTGCAAATATTCATTTCCCCCAGCTCGCTGCACAAATCTTAATTAACATTTATATTATATTAGCTCCCGGGTGCATGATGAGCATATTCTTTCACATCTGATTTGAAAAATATTTAAATGAACCTACATGTTTCGCCAATAATCTGAGTGTCAAGTTGCAAAATTAGAATGAGGAGTCCCGATTTTCATCTCTGCAGAGGCTTTAATGAAATCAGTAGAATTTATGACTGCAGTGAATGATGAGGTGTTACAAAGTCATTAAGTTGGGTTAGAGGCCAGGAGGCTAGCGTTAGCCTTTGACTCGTCATGGTGGATAATATGAGCCTTTCTGATATAGTGTGAAGTTGATTCATCAGTCAGATTAATATTTTTGGGTGATTAAAAAGTCAAATGCTCGTAATAATTCTGCTAACCTCACATGAACAGATATTTACAGGCAGTATGTCCAAGCAGCGCCCTGGTGAGGAATGAAAGCATTTGAATGCTACAGTACATCCTCTCAAATTGTTATATTGCCAGTGCAATTTTATGCCTATTGGATGATATTACATTGATTCAGGAGCAAGGAAGAACAATCACTCCTCCCGTCCCCAAGCTGCGAAAGTCATCAGGTTTTTTAGATGACATCCATCACGGGGTAATTTAAGATTGAAAACACGTCACGGTGATGTATAGGATGTATGGAAGGTGGAGCGGGGAGAGGGGAGCAGAATGATCGTAAAGGTTAATCCTGTTAAATCTAAGTCAGAAATAGACAGCCAGACTGTATGTGGGGTGTGGATTTGCAGCTTCAGCAGAAATTAAATGTCACAAAACCGAAAATCAAAAAGAGAAGACGAAAAGCTGAAAGTTTATTGATGCTTATGCAGAAATGGGAAGAGTGACTGTAGTAGGACTCTAAAACTAGGACGAGAAACTTTTTGAAAGTAGAATATAATTACAGCTGTAGAGCATAAACCCAACTGGAGCGTGGCTTGTCCTCAGAAATTAACGCTATGCAAATGGAAGATGCAATAGCACATAAACAGTAGGAGTAAAATAACAAACACGTGCTTGGTGAGGGGCCTTACATGCAATCTGTGATGGCACTGCATTTGGTTTTTCTGCCGTGACCTCAGAGTTAACAATATAGTAACCTCAAGTTTCGCCATGCTTATTGTTTATTGTTTATATCACGCAAAGTTCTATATGGTGTGAAATTTCTGGTGGATTCCTCCAGAACACGACTAATACACAGGCAAGTATGTGAACAGCTACTTTCATGACCCAGCCAGTAGTGTGGTTAAAAAGCAAGTATTTCTCCAGCCTAGTGCTGCATTCTTGTCAGAGTCCAAGGTTGGGATTACCAAGTTGAAATTTCTCATTTCGGACCTCCAAGCCTTCCAGAGGCATGTCGCCAAACGTCAACGAAAACCACGACAAATTGGTGTTTCTTGGGCAGGTGTACACACATTGAACGCTCAGCAGTGTAGCCTCCCTGCATGTATGAATGAAACATTGTTAAATTGAAACCAGCTGACATTGGTGACATGTTTTGGCAAGCATTTTTGGTTTCACTATATGATGTTTTTTTTTAATTAAATACAGGCAAAAACACTTTACGTTGCCTTTTAGTTCATGTTATACCATTTAGACTGCGTGCTTCAGTAGGTGATGCCATTGTGCGACGACAGACAACTGCTTCTTTATGAAGTCAGGGGTACATGACTTTGCCCCAACTTTACAAGTAGGAACTTTAAGGTGGCATTTCATAGTGAGTGCAACTAGAGGTCAAAAACTCCATAGGACACCTTCACAGGCTGTTCTCATGCACTGGTTATATGTTTTCCTATGAAAAGTAATGTATGAAATTCATACATATCCCACATAATGATGAACCAGTATTTGTTTATAACCCACTTATTTTGGAAGGCTGTGATCTAATGTGCTGACGGGAGTAAAGACACAAGCAATCACCATTTTGAGGCATGTACTCACCATGTTTCTCTCTGTAAACCTAACCAAGGTAACATCACTTGCCTAGATCTATCCTCCGTATCTTTACTTTAATTATGTAACTTTACGTTAGGGACATAACATAATTTGTGGGGATGCTAATTCATAGGATATGCAAGTTGTTGTGTGAGTTTTTGTGGAGGTTTTTTTTTATTTGCTAATGCATTTTGAGACAGTAGTTTTCTAAAGCAAGTGTCACATAAGTTTAAAGGTGCTCTGCGGAGTTTTCTTGTGGATAAACAAAAAGTAAATTACACTCAGTGTTACTCACTTAAAGGCCCTGGGTCTCATCATGAAAGCTTAGTGAATCTGTGAGTAGATTTGTGCATAAGAAACCTTGGTACTAAAAACCTACGCTGGATACATGAACCATTCAGTTATTAGCATACATCCCTGCCCATGAATAGCCAGTGACCACCATATAAGGATGTGATAATTACTATGGATAGGTGCATCCTGTGGAGCAAACAAAGAGAGAGAAAGAAAGAAACTTTTCCGATGCTGAGACTGAAGTTATTCTAGGTGAAGTGGGGTTGAGAAAAACATTTTATTTACTTCTGTTAGTAGTGGTGTGACAGGGACAGGTAAATCAAAGGCCTGGAAGGAGGGAATGCGTGCCATTAACTCTGTGTCATCTGTTGTAAGACCCATCCAGAAAGTTCAACGATAATGGTTCAATATAAAAGTTGACACAAAAATAACAGAAATACACCCAAAAACCCACAGCAGCTACTGTAGGCTCTTCCAAGTCACAGCTCTCTGCTGCAGACAAGCACATTGCTTGCATCATCAGAGAGACATCTGTCAGGGGAGACGGCGACATGCTTCCAATGGAGCAGTCAAAAAAAATCAGAGGGCATGGTGATGTACGTGTCATATTCAGTGTTAAATCGCTATATATTCTGACAGCCATCACTGATAGCTTAGTGTTTGGTCAGTAGCGTGGGTCTCACAGTCTCACCACTCAAACAGAAGATAAACTTGTGGAGTCCGCTCCATTTTTATGACACCTAATCTGAAGCTTAAATCTGCTAATTGCGAGCTAATTTAGCTAAATGTTTTATATTTCTAATCCTTTGTAATGTTTAACTTATATGTTTCAAAGGTATCTATGTATTGTGAACATAACAGAGCACTATACAAATTAAAATTGTGATTTCTAATAATGACAAGCAAATATTATGTGCAATCCTTAAAGTCTAACAAACATCTTGATCCCGTTTTAAAAAAATATCAAATCATACATTGTTCGCAAAAATATTTACTTACTTGCCTTCTTTTTTCCTGGTTTGTTGGTGCATTGCTACAATATTTCCACCAGCTGCAGATTATTGCAATAGCTTGAAACCTACATTATTATGTTGGTTATTGCACAGCAAACATTACTCCATGCAGTAGCATTACCAGTGGTCCAAACCTCTGTAGGGTACCTTTACGTTTACTTAAGCAGTTTTCTTCTGTTATAGAGACTTTTTCTCCATGTTACATAATTCTGTCTGAGACAGCTGCTCCAGCACTTGCAACAAAGACTATCTTGTCTCTCTGTAAGCTGCTCTTGAATTTGTTGCCTTGAAAACTTTCTTAGAAAAAGGTGATCGTCTGTATCAAAACTGACACAAACTAATAATTGGTGCTCAACCGTAATATGACACACTTGTATCTTGGTAGCATTTTTTCTTTTTGCTGTCTGTCTCAATGCAGTGTGACATTGAGATATTCTTAGTAGCACGATGAGGGCTGCAAAAAGGAAACACACTAAAATGACAGACATTACAGGGATACTTGCTCGTCAGAAATTCAAACTAAAACCTGAAGAATGAGCATCACATTGAATCAATATTTGAAATGAAAAAAACATTCAGCAAAGTGGTTTTACTGCAGGGCTACGAGAGTGATGAGAGTGGACTAAAATGGTTACGCTTCCCAACCCAATCACCAGAAGAAATGCTGCTATTGTATGTTTCTGCAAACCACTGATATGTTACATTAGTAGGTTATTATGTAGTGGATACCTTAACTTAAACTTAAAACGACAACACTGTGGTTAACTTGTGGTTAGGTGTAGGTAAAAAATGCTTTGTTATGGTGAGGAAAAGATCATCTTTTGTCTAACAATAATACTTTTATTGGCACTATACTGGCAGGAAATGTAATGATGACTGTAAATTGAAGAGCTGCTTTTTGTGGCACTATCCCCTGTGGAATAACAATGATGGGTCACTTAAACACATTCACATTTCCTATCTCTAAAGCCACTAAAACAACAATGACAGGACGGTAAAAAACACCAATGTTTGGTGCCTAAAAAAACACTTGAAAGGCAGCAATGGGTTATGAAAAAACAACCATGAATGGTGCCTTAAAAGCTGCTTGTGAAACAGCAATAAGTTGTCAAAAACACCCATGTTTGTTGCCAAAAAAAATCACTGAAAAAAAACATCAGTGGGTTTTTAAGACCCATGCTTGGTGCTTAAAAAGCTACTTGTCAAACAATGATGGAGCCCTAAAAAGCATCCATGTTTGATGCCGATGAAGCCCCTGGAAAAACAGCAGCAGGTGTCTAAAACACACTCATGCTTGGTGCCTAAAAGCCATTGAAAAAAACAGCAACCAATTGTTAAAAAAAAACTTGGTTTGGTGCCTAAAAATCAGCTTGTAAAACTGAAAACACCCAGATTTGATGCCTATAAAGCCGTTGATTAAAAAAAGCAACTGGTTGCTAAAAAACGCCTGTGTGTGGTGCCTAAAAAGCTATTGGAAAACAACAACATGTTGCTAAAAACACCCACATTTGTTGCCTAAAATGCTGTTGAAAAAACAGCAACACGTTGCTAAAAACCACCCACAATAGGTGCCTAAAAAGGCACCTGTAAAACTGTAATGGGTCACTTCAAAAACACTCATGTTTGGTACCTAAAAAGCTGTCGAAAAATCTGTGACAGGTTGCTGAAAACCATGCACATTTGGTGCCTAAAAAGTGTTTGTAAAACAGTGGCTGAGTTACTAAAACAGGATCGGTTTTGTTCGTTGGTCTTGAACAGTGGTTAGATGTGGTCTGCAGCTTGGCAGGCGTCTTGCCTAGGTGTCATACTATCTACCATCCCCTCCACTTCCCGCTGACAAAGGCTATATCCAAACGAAGACTTGTCTTTTTGAAACCGCCAAATAAAATGATTGGATAAACATGGCGCCGACTTCAAGAATGCAGGCGTCAAAAGCCACTCAAGCCACTGAAGCTGCATAAAAAGGCTGCAGTATATATGCCAACCAGGAGATGGCGCGCCACTAAAAATCGGCGCATACAGCTCTGAACCAGAGAAGAAGACATGGAGCTCTCTGCGGTGATTCCAAGAGCATGTAGCGTAAATAGTCGTCTATTGCTGTCTGCTGCTCGTTGTAGTGAAGGAGGAGGAGAAGATTTTGCTGTAGAAGCCCCAGTAGGCTCAGCAGGTTCTGTAGCAGGAACATATTGTTGTTGTTGTTGTGATGGGACAGCTTCCTGCCGGGGTTAAGTCAAAGGTTAGACAGGTGGGGCTATGACATCATTGCCGGCCAAAAGTCACGCATTGGTTGTACACACGAAGACGCAAAGGCGGCATCTTCAGATTTGTGCACTCTGTAACCCGCCTTCAAAAAGATGCGGTTTCGACCTCTGAAAACGCCGGTTTCATATGGATGAAAGGCTGAACCACTTAAAAACTTTGGCGAATTCACCCTGACAAGGCTTCGTGTGGATGGGCCCAAAGTCAGCTTATGTACTACATTATTTAAGAAACATTGATGTGATTTGTACGAAATGTACAAATGCCAACATTTTACTCTGGCAGCTTGGCTGAGTTGCAGGCTGTGACACTACAACAAGAAACCAAAAGACACTAAAAGGGGAACAGCAGAGTCGTGTCATAATTCTCTGGTGGTTCATCATTACCAGCGACACGTTTTACACTATATCTAGTCATTGTTAATATAAAAGCTGAATAGAAATATATGTTGCATTATCTATGTTTAGTCTTCAGTGCAATTATTAAAACACATGCACGTAAAGCTGATGTGAAATCAAAAACTAAAAGAGGAGCAACTCAAGTAAAATGGCAAACAGCCAGAACAAAGCCTGAAAAGAGGATGAAGCATGTCTCCCCGTGCAGTGGAGGATCTGACTGCTGGAAACAAGAAGGGAGTAATCCTCATTACCTATGCAGCTGTGTGGGCTGAGTTATCCCTTCAGTTCTGCACTAATTGCCTTAAATCAATAAAACTGTTTAAGCCAAAGGAAAAGTTCTCAGTCACATTCAGGGCATCATGACCTTGGGAGCTCCTTACTTTCATACGAGAGGAGACACATTTATCTATTTTGTGCTTTCTGGAGCAACACATTAGGACTCACTGACTTGAGAGAGAGACGGTGAGACAGGCGGGCAGACAGAAAGAGATAAAGGCAGAGGATACATTTTGAGTGATCTCTTTTGAAGCAGCATGGTTTTTCCTACATGCCTCAAGGTGTCACTTCATAATTGAATCTGTTCCTTTGTGCTGCTGTGAGGCCGAGGAGGCTCGAGGACGGCCTAAGGACGGCGGCGTGAACACCTCCAGGGCCCGCAGGCCACGGTTTCCCCTGCTGATAACACCGTACATGAGCAGTATCACCACCTGATAACTCTCCATGGAGACAGACTGTTAATGGAAAAAAAAAGTTATTATGTGTCTCAATGGGGAAATGATAACGTAGTACAGAGAATTGTCACATTATAATTATGAGCAGTGAATGAGTAGAAAAGGAACCCTTCAGGTTTCGTGACTGAATCCGCTCCTGCTCCGATTACGTTCTCGAGAGGTCACCGTCCATTCATGCACAGCCACAAATTATTGTCTTTTTTAGTCCCAACTGTCATAATTATCATTCACATTGTGACATGACTTTAGAATGAGGTTAGAAAGGTAATATGTTGAGAATAGAGGAATGACACTGAATTCGGCTTTTAATCATTATGTGTTTGTATATAGAAGTATTAAGGTATTTTACTAAGGTATTTTACTGAGCAATACCACAAGTCCTTCATTCAAATTCTTGCCCTAGTAAAAGTGCACAAGTATCAAAAGTTAAACTAATAATTACGCAGGAAAATGGCCCCTGTGAGTGATGTAATATCATATAATATTAGATTTTTATAATGAAATTTTACTGTAACTGCAGCTGGCAAGGTGTTTTAAGACGAGGCCATGGGATGATTTAAGGGATAGTTCAGATGTTGAGGTGATTATCTATAGTCAGTGTATCGCCTACAGTAGACAGAGGTATATTTTAAATATAAGGGACATTTCCCCCATTAAAGCTTTTTCTGGGGGGGAGTTTTTCCTTATCAACTGTGAGGGTCCAAGGACAGAGGGATGCCATATGCTGCAAAGCCCTCTGAGGCAAATTGTGATCTGTGATATTGGGCTTTTTAAATAAAATTGAATTGGAAATTGAACTGAGTACAACCTTATTGCAAAAGATCCAAACTATCCCATCAATGTGGTAGGAAAATGAACAAATAAAATGAACAAATTTGTATTCAGGTTTTAGACTTTTTTCTTTTTCAGTTAAATATTGCATCATGTTTGGTCTCAAATAAAAATGTAAATGTTATGTTATGTAATGTTATCTTGACAGTTAGGTTTAGGCAACAAACGACTTGATTAGGGTAAGGAAAAGATTGTGGTTGCCATTTGTTACGTGACTAACATCTGACTTGAAATTTCACATGAGACAGTGTTGGGGGAAACATTACAAAAGTAACTTGTTACAGTATTATTACGTTTAAAGAGTAACAAAGTGATATAATGTGTAATCAACGGGATATTGGGTAATATTACTATATTTATAATGTCACATAACCCGTTCCACACTGCTCCATTTTAACTGGTGCGCCACCAGAAAAAATATAAACAGAAGGTGGTTGTGTGTTTTCATGTCATTATATGCTACTAGAGGGGTGCCGCCGGCAATCAGCACATCTGGGTCATGCCGTAACCTGCTGTGCGTTATCATGTTGAGTGTGTTTCCATTAGTATACCTGCAACATCTACAACCTGTCCTGTTCTGCTTCTGCGTCTTTAGGCTGCCTGAAAGCAGCGGGGATAAGAAACTGGCCCTCAGTTTGAATTTTCCTCATTCTGGTGATCAGCACATCTGGGTGATGCTAGGTACATATTGAATGTGTTTTCATTCACATTCCCTACGACTGCAGAGCAACACCGGCACACAGTCCCGTTCTTGTGCATAGCTCTCTCTCCGTTGCTGTAGTAGCTGACTGACAGACCAGAAACCGGCAGGTGGGTCTTCCAGCTGCGGTGTATTCATTTGCACTCGTCATTGTGACTAAATGGCACTGCCATTTTGTTTGTTGTGCTAACCTCAATATTCGTCTATTGTGTTACATATCATAGGCCCACAAATGATTAAGTAAGTGGAGTAAAAAGAACAATATCTTCCACTGAAATGTAGTAGAGTGAAAGTATAAAGAATCAAATAGAAATACTCAAGTAGGTACAAGTATCTCAAAAGTTACTTCCCCCACTTGTTTTTTTTTCGTTCGAGTTTTTAAAAGAGAAATGAGGTCAAACATACATCATGCATTACGACTTGTATGGCTTTTTCTGAGCACTTTATATATCACACATACCAAATACTGCAGATCACAAAAAAGAAATCTTACATTCTGAACTGCATTGCCAAGGTTAACCGTATACAGCGGATGACTGATTCGATTCTTTACTGTACTAGTCGGGAGAGTTCATCATACTTTTCCTGACTTCTCCAGGCTAAGATGAGGAGAATAAAATGAATTTTCCTTGATCCATTCCAGCCTCATTCCAAGGCCAAATTGGCTATTGATCTCCGTCTCTTTGTCTATTAAGGGAGAGTCTTGCATGCCAAAATCGGTCACCTGCCGTGACGGCTGCCCATATCTCAATGCTGATTGATTCTGTGCAAGCTGTGGTCGGCCGGGCCAAACCAAGGTTGATGGGAGAGGGGATGAGGATGATTGTCTGAGGTCGCTGTCAGCCCCGCAGTCGATGCACATGATCAGTAGAGCAGGAATTCACACAGGCCGATCCTTTTGCCTCGTTTCTTTGGCTCGACGTTAGCCACACACCCTCTGTGTTTCTGCCATCAGCTGAAAAGGAAATGGATACAGAGGAAGGTTATTCCCTTCATCCGTTTGGAGGGACTTGATGCAATCAATACTGGCAGAGTGGAATGATGGAGCAGCAGTAAAAGCAGTGCAAAGACTTAGTCTGTGGTATTGTAAAGGAAGCAGAAGAAAGCAAAATCCCCCCACTGTGACCCAGTGAGAGAACAACAGTCGCTTTGATTTCTTTTTTCTCTGAAAGAGTTTTCAACTGTGCCTTGTGGCTTTCACTGGTTTGAATGAGAGTTGATTGATTTTCAGAAATCCCCCTGAACTTAAAGATGTTTTTTTTTCTTTTTTGCCTGTTCAAATCCAACTGTCAGACAAGTTTAGACGTGTGATTGCAAGAACAGCGATTTTCCAAAATAGTTTTTTTTACACATCATATAGATTTTTGGAAGTAGCCTGGCCCCTGGTCATTTGAGGTGAAGCTACAGACATAGCAGTACTCCTCCAGCGCTCACACTTAGGTTACAACAACAAAACCCTGATTAATGGTAATGAGAAGAAATCTAATCTCATCCAGATATGTGGTTTATTAATTTCCCAGATACAGAACCATGAAATGAAATTAGCTTGTGTGTTTATTTGATACACCAAGTGATATTGGATAATAACATCAAACTTCAATTTCATATCAGCATTAAAATGTGGTGTGTTTTTATCTGGCTGGTTAATGCAACATCACTTAATTAAAAACTCCTGCGAGGAAAGAGCCCAGTGGACTTAACTGTACCTCACTTCTTCTATTTAAAGCGCCTTTATAGCTTTTAATCGACTACATCTCACAGAGAAATATTGAACTGTTTACCCCACTACAGTACACTGTAAAATGCAGTACCAGTAAAAAACAACTAACACATTGTTTTTTAAAAATAATACTCATAATATATAATCTGCCACTAAAAAGCAGTTGTTTTTCTGCATAGTGAGTTTTAATTTTGACACTTTAACAGCATTTAAATGTATTTAGTTGATAATACTCGAATGCCTTTTCCTTATTTTTGTTTATATATGTCGAAGGGTTTAACTGCAAAACCACCTAAATGGATTTTTATGAGAGCTGTGTGTGAGGGAACAATCAATTCGTGGTTTGATATATTTTCAACATTTGCATAAATTGACATGCATTGCATTTTTATGATCCGACTCATTTTAAAACAGTTTACTTAGTTTATAGCCCCTGAAAATTGGTTTCAAATTTTATGCATTTGTCACGACTAAATGAGCAAATAAGAAGTAAAAAAAAAATCTTAGGCTATTATTTGTGATTCATTTATGCTCAAAAACTCAACTAATGTGTTTCATCAGGACTGTGTGTTATCATGTGTGTTTTAGAGTTGTTTAAAGGGTATCTTCTGTAAAACTTAAATTAAAAGCAGAGTGCGAATTAATTGCCAATTCCCCTTTAATAGCCAGACATGGCTACATAATTTGACCAATAAACACCAGTCTTATTAGACACTGGTCTAGTTAGTGGTGATGCTGCAAAGCAGTTCATTTTTATAGAAGTTCTTGAGATGTATAAAGTCTCTTATCTTACAGTCCAATGGGTTGTCAGCTACCCACCTGAGCAGACCTTAGGGTTAGGGTTAGCTGCTTAAAAGGTGTGCATAACAAATATAACTGTTTAAACCTTTGCTAATGTGGTAATGCTACACATCGTTAGTTTGGTTAGATTCTCCACAATTGAGTTGTTCAGTTCATTTAACAGACACCATGGCCACAAAGAATACTGTAATTCATTCAGATTTACCAGCCTGGTAAATCCAGGTAATCCAGGTAAATCCAGGTAAATGGGTCCATTTTAAACCTGCATTGACTGTTTATTATTTTCCCATTAGGGTTCAGCAGATAACAAGCTGTAAACACAACACTGATATATTATCACCTTGAGAATGTTGCATGGTGAACTGTTAGCAAACAGAAGCCTATTAACACATCAAGCAGACACATAGCAACCGCATTAGCATTCATTAGCATCCATTTTGAGTCGTTTCTGGTCACCTGGCAACTGTAAGTACAATATTCACTCATCTTTTAGCTCTGTTTTGGTCTGCCACCAACTTCTGAGGGAAATATCTGTGTAAATGCTGTACCGTGATCATCAGGTGGTTGCTAATTTTGTCTGTCACAGTGGAAATGACATTCATGAGAGCAATAAATGTGCCTCAAAATAAACAAACAAACAGAGGTGAGAAGAGCTAAGGGAAACTTTAGAGTACTGTTTGTGGCTTCATCATCCAAAGATGTTTCCATAGTAAGCATAGTAGTCATTCTATTCATAATTAATATAAAAAATGATAAGTGCAGCTTTAAATTGAAGCTATTGTGTTGCTTTTTTAGGATGTGGTCAGATCTCGTCCACATGTCGTGTTTTTCTGTTCAGCTATTATGACAAAACATGCGTATTTCTTTTAAATCAAAGTATTTCTCTTCATCTAAAAGATATGTTTTCCCTCTCTATCTATACATAAACTGTTCTGAAAACATCAGTTAAAACTAGCACAATTAAAGCGTCTGTAAAAAGCTGTCACTGGGATGTAGCCTTGCTCACAAAGCACTCAGCAGGCGAGGTGGAAGGAAGGTACTAATAGAGTATGAAAAAAAAACATTTTGCCACTTTGAGTTTAATCTTCAATTACCTACAGCATCTAATAAATTCTTCAGTCATTAAAGAACTCGAATCACCAAAAAATACCTTTAAAGAGAGATGTGCTGCCAGCTTAAATGTTTCTCTTGTTCACGGTTTTGCAGCACAGCTGAAGAAAAGGATTGTGTCATTCAGTGATGGCGTGCCTGTCGAAGCAAATGGGCTGTTTCTGAAATGTCAAACGAAACGATGCAACCTTTCTAAAGGTTAGGCATAACAAGGGAAGTCCTACTGTACAAATCCCACCACCTGACAATCAGCGTGGCCCCAACACAAGATTAAACTCCCTGCAAACTGACCAAAGGATAATAAAGACATCGGAATAGGACGCCGCTCATAAATTGAGTCAGATGAGTCTTAATCGTAACGACAATATTAATGTCTGCTCCAAAGTATCAATAAATCATGAGTTACGCTGAGGGTGGCTGCTGAATTTAAATTTTATCTCCGTGCATAATTTGATTTTCCCAAACAGCTGCTCGGGGTAATGTAGAGGACTTTATGGGAAGGTGATGGACTGAGCTACACAGAATCCAACGAGGGGAGGAGGGGAGGGATCCAAGAGATGGCCTACAGCTCGATGTCTGGACTACTGGTCTGATTTAATGACTTTTTAAATTAAAGGATGTGGCGTGATCGATTCGAGGCCGTCTACGTGTGAAGTGGCTGCAGTTTTAATGAGGTGGGATTAAACCGGTGTAGTTGGAATTACTAAATACTGCAGGTCAAATACTCACATTACCAAGTCCAATTTCAAAACAAACGCGGCAGCAATCGCTTTGCGGTGTCACAGGGGGATAATGAGGTTTGTTTTCAACCTCCAACACTGTGGTGCCATGTTTGTAAAACACCTTGTGGAGGAATCAATTGATAAGTTTGGCTCTAAAACGAGATATTTACTAGTTCTCTTACAAAGTGAGAGCAGACTAAAACTGGTTTGATGACTACTTTAAAGATGGACTAATCAATATTTTTCAGCCCAGTCACCAGAATTAAATGTTGCCATTGTATGTTTCTGCAAACCACAGATAAATTACGCTTGCATTTTTCATACGTATCATATCAATATTTCTAAAATAACATTGCTGAGATAACATGTATATGAGCTATATGTTTTTCACATCAGGAGTAGAGGGGGATGGGGGACGGGGTGACGCTCAGACAGGGTTGGGGGGTAACGGAATACAACATACAATCGCTTTCTTATATATACCTACATGTATGTATATGCAGCTATTTTAAGGTTTTTGCTAATGAAAGATTTGTAGGCTGTTAATACAAGTGACTGTAACTGTTTACATGACAACTTCTAAGTAGCACAGAGGCTGTAATATGTTGCATTTTGGATAAACTTTCATTAATCATTAATTATTTTTCCTGCAAATGTAATGAGTAAATATAAACACAGCCCGGTCGCTCTGTGTGGGATAAACACAATCTTGATTATGTTGTGATATTTTTTTATTTTGCAAAGATGCATGAAGAATTGATTTTCTGTCATCATTAAAGATAAAGTATTGCCTGACTTGATCCATCTGGACATAAACAAATCAATGTCAGGCAGTTGACTTCGGGTCATCACTTTCAAAGAGACCCACAGCCACGTTTTATGTTTTGTGTTATTATGATATTTTCATATACAGTCTTTTTTTTTCTGATGTCTTTTAATTTGGATTTACTGTTTAGAATTGGGGCAGCATGGGGGAGTCCTTCTGTGGGGAGTTTGGATGTTCTCTCCATACAACGTGGGTTTTCTCCGGGTGCTCCAGTTTCCTCCCACAGTCCAAAGACATGCAGGTTAATTGGTAACTCTAAATTGGCTGCAGGTGTGAATGTGAGTGTGAATGGTTGTCTGTCACTGTGTGTCAGCCCTGTGATAGTCTGGTGGGTGTAACATAGTTAACCCCCACCTCTTGCCAGATGTCAGCTGGGATAGGCTCCACCCCCCACCACGAACCCCAACAGAATAAGTGGTTACGAAAAATTAATGAGTGATGCTTAGAATTCTGTCTCTGTAGGTGGTGCTGTTTGCTTTGTAAATTTCACTATTGTAGCTAATGCTGCTCATCTCAAAGTACCAAAAAAGTACCCCAAAAACTACACAGTTTGTTTTTTTTTTTTAGCCCAGATAAACCACTGCCGCAGCCTCTAAAGGCACAAAATGCATTATTCCTGCTGATATTTTTTCCTATCAGACACCTTGTTCTCAGAAATATGACAAGACTGATCAAAATGTGTGATGTTAAATGGCATACTTATCAGAATTTGATAGTAAAACAGTTGTGTTTATGTGAGAAAAAGTAAATTATCTAAGACTTTTACTTTTTTAATACTTTTCTACTTTAATGAATCTATTTTGTATTTCACAGCTTTTTCATTGTTTTTCAAACAATTCATTGTGTTGGAAAATGGCTTGTAAATGTCCTGTTTATGAAGATATCACACCACAGTCAACTTTATTCCAAATCCAATCTTGAGTTTCCACATATCAATATGTTGTGCGGTGTGAAAAAAGATGCTACATTGCAAATCACATTGAATACAAATGCATCTGCGAGATCATTAATAGCGTTGCAAAGATGTGCCAAATTGAAAATGGAACACAGATGGGTTTTCGCACAGTTCATTACTTAGATTGCCTTCTGAGAACACAATTGTGGAAATACAGTGCGTGTGCGTTGATGAGTCATGCGCTGTATGGGGAACAACAACTGTCTGCTGTGGCTCTGAAGACCATAGATGGACCGCTGTGAAGCAGACAGACAGTGCTGCTGCCTGTAGTGTAACATCAGTGAGTGCGCCCTCTCTTTTTGTTGCATGTTCACTGAAGAATAATGAATCTTCTGTGCTGTGGAGTCTGTAGATTCAGTAGATCCTGTGATAGTTGTGGTTTTAATTGGAGCATTGATCGATACCTATAGGCTGCTGAAATACAGAGGGTGCATCAAATGCATTATTAATTCAATATCAGTTATTTTAGGTATAATACTGAATTGAAAAAGAAAATGCAGTTATTTTATTTCATAAGCAAAGGTTTGTGGTTGTATCATTCAGTAGTAATGTTCACTAAGTTGCACATTTAGTCAGCAATCATTTCAGTTAGATGTCAGTCAGATAGCTCTATTTGGAATGACACTCATTTAACACAAAACACAACATAAAGAAAAAGGTCTAAAACAGGGTGTAAAACACAAAGTCCATGGGCTAGAACTGTTCAGCCATGGGGTGCAATCCTGGATGACTTTGAAGTCATGCAGAGGAGATTCAATAAAATGAGCTGCTATTCCCTTTGCTTACTAGGGGGTTGCATTGTCCTAATAAGGGGAGCAGCCCCTATACTGGATTTGCTGTTATAGATCCCATGTGCTCATGTACAAGCAACGTGACAACATGTCAGAAAAATATTTAGTATGTCCCAATACATAGTACACCAAAAATACCAAGATGTTGTACTACATCTGGTCACATTTTGCAGTATCAGAGCCAGTATGGTTTTGAGGTTATTCTGACCCACACTCCTCTGCACAGTGGATGATACATCACATTGAATGAACTGCAAACAAGTCATCGACAGCTGTCAGAAGCTGCAATGATGGATAACAGACAAGTCAAATGACTTATGACCAATCAAACAGTAATAAGAGAAATATTAACTGTTTAAGTGAATAAAATAATTCTAAGTATAACCAATAACAGTTTCAGCTCTCGGAGAATAGAATATTCAGTACTACTATCAGACTCATCAGAGCGGAAAATACAAGAACTTGCAAGGACAACCAAGAACAGAGAAAAAGCCCAGATGAATTATTGGCAGGTTTGAGGAAGTGTGATGCAGCTGTGACAGCTCGCTACCTTATTGCTAACAAAAAAGTATCAGCATCAAAGCCAGACTCTGAGGGTGAGCTTGTAAAGATATGCACGCTGAAAACTGAGACATATTGTTAAAATTACACTTATTTCTCTCAAGACAACTCAAGCTATTTATAATCTGTTATGTAAATGGATTGTTCATTAATTGTGAATGTTTTAAGAATGTACTTTTACTTCTGTACACTGAATGCAAGCAAAAAAATTGGAGGTGTTAATTAGTGTTTTCATCCCAACTCGTCAAATACCACTGCTTTGTCAGCGGACCTAAACATTGAAATTTGACATGCGAGGTACCCTGCTGTGTTGGTTTTGGATGTTCATGGACAGTGAATCAGTTGATGCATACAGTCTTTTCAAAATAAACTTAACAACGTAGGTAAAACGCCTTGTTTTTATTTTATTTCCTTAAGTTTAGGCAACAAAAGCACATCATGAAGTTTAGAAAAAGCATCATGGCTCGGCTTTCAATAAGTACAGTTAACGCCATGTAACATACGTCACTTCTGCCACATGCCACAAATACTCGCACACTACTTTGTAATTAAAATAACTTAATTGACCTTCGGTTTCACACAGGACACAAACTGCGGGCTCACAGGTAAAAGTCCAGTGTTTGTTTAATCCATCCATCTCCCCTCCCACCGGCTCTATAGCGACTTTCTCACTGTTTGCACTTGCCAGCAGGGTTAAAAACTGCTTTCAGCCAGTGCGTTACCTCACAAGGATGTCCACTGACAAAACAGCAGTATTTAAAGAGTTTGGTTGTTGCCCACTTTGTATCATACCACCGTGAAAAGTGTGCTTGTGTGTCAGTATCTGACACCGAGCTCACTGATAACGTTGTGGTATGTGATGAGTTTGGAATGAGACTGAGCTGGTCATTTATAGATATATGAAATAGTTTTATTGGTCTGGCCCATGAGATAGAATTGTACTGCATGTGTGTGGTCCATGAAATAAAATGAGACACCCCTGGTCTAAAATATAAAACATTAACAGAGATATAAAGTGCCTTTAGAAAATGTTCAGACTTTACTTACCTATGCTGCAACATAAAAAAGATAAAAGGGTCTGAATACTTTCTGAATGCTCTATATATTTTACCTTGACTCAAACTATTCTGAATGACTGTCAGCTTTTATTTTGAGAATAAAAAGATATTGTAATTCATAAGAAAACCTGCTGTATGTTAAAAATTCTGGTTTGAATACATCGTTCACAGTCAAGAATGAATAAGAGAAAAGGTGGATCTGATATGCACAATGAAGGAAACACTTTAAAGTCTGTTTGATCATTTCAATAAAGTCACACAGTAGACTTCTTATTTTTGTATGTCATTTTGTTATGCAACTTTAAGAAAGCTTTCAAAGTTCTACTGTAGATAATATATCAAAATTCAGTTTTGGTCCAATGCAAGTCTATGGGGAGGCTGATGGTGTCAAGCTGTGGTTAATAAGATATTAAACAAGAAAATGCTTCCAGTCTCAGTTTTCACTCTTCATACACTTTATAATACATCACAATGTTCCCACAAGCCTCCCTATACCCAACGTGTAAAAATCCAACTCACAGGAGTTACAGCTTTTGAGCATTCACCCTTAATTGATGGAAAGGGCACTGAAACTAAGGTTAAATCCTTCTTTACTTTCCGAAAAGATTCTCCCTGAATTTACACATTGAGTACACATACTATATATCAAGTTCAGCTACTGTTGTGACTTACTGTAAAAATCTAAGGTATAAAAGCTACACTTTGCAGAGAATGACCTGTTGTTTTCAGTGTTGCCCTCTCTCTGCAGCTGACGCAGGTGTATGTCGTTCGGCTAATCAAACCTATACTCAGAAAACCGGAGCCTTGTGCAAAAGGTCGTGGCTTTAAACCTTAACTCTCTAGCTAACAATCAACAAAGATACTCCCACCACTTCACGTACATTTGGAGCTGATTGAATGCAGACTTTTGGTTTCTCTGATATGCACTAAAGTCCTGGCCTTCAGCTACAGCAAGCGCACTCTGTGTTCTTGCCTTTTCTATTTACAATACAGCGCTGATAGAAAAGGCACCACAGTAATGTAGCTTTAATAAGAGAAACACTCATCGGCTTTGAGCTACTTAATAACCTCTTTTGACCTTTACTAAATGAACGTATTAGTGGGATTACTTCAAATCAAATCACTACAGACATTGTAAAAGGGGTTGCTCATGTTTTGATCCCACATACATATATCATCACTTGACTCCTATTTTGCATCTCTCAGCTGATTGTTTTGATTTAACAGGACACAGTTTAAATGTTTGGGTTCACTCTCTCCACTCTGTGCTGTTTTCAGACGCAGCAGGAAATGTTTTTCATCGAAGAAGCAATCAAAGCCCACAATAAACCCAACTGCTCATCCCCAAAGAGCTGACAAAGTCAATCAAGTAACTGGTGAACATAGTGAAGCATTTAGCAGGTTAAGAGCTAGGTTGCTCTCAGGAGCTGGTGGAGACCAAAAATAGAGCTAAAGGCAACTGAATTTTAGACTTTCTGTCATCGCGTGGACACAAATACGACTCAAAATTCATGCTAATTTTGCTCTGTTTCTACTCAATTTGTAATAAGCAACTACCATGTTCACTATCTCAACTTGGAAGTAAACAAAAAAAATTTTTTTTTTTTAATCCCTTCAAGATAGTTTGTAATTGCACAAATGAGACAGATTAAAGAAGACAGAGGGATTAGTAATTTTAAATATAGCTGACATTAGGGTTTTCTCACGCACTGTTCGTACACATACCTATGAAAAGTAATGTACCACATTTCATATACAACCCATGTTATCACAAGCCAGTAATTTGTGTGTAACTCATGTAATAAGGAAGACTGTAATCACGTGACCAATGAGCTGATGGGAGTCAATAAGGACGTAGGCTGGAGTGGTGGGTTGGTCAAACAACGCAGGACCCATTCGCCCATGAGACTGGTGTTTGGAACCATGTGAAGCCAAGTCAGCTTTGAATTATTTTAAGGTATGTCATCACCATGTTTCTTTTCCTAAACCTAAACTATGTAAATGTAATGTTTATGTTAAGCATGTAAAGTAACATTAAGTAGATAACATAATTCATGAAGCGGTAATTCATTAGACATAATATAAACCATTGTATAAGTATATGTAACTGATACATCAGATACCGATGCTTGGTCAGTGGCCTTTGGCATCTGGTACACATCAAGGTACCCTTTAGGATTTGTATGGGATGCATGTAGCTGCATCATTATTTAATGCACAGACCGACTGATGAAGTATAAAGAGCAAGAAAGGCCTTGTATGAAGGTGGTCAGGGTGGGTAAAGCACAGGACTTTCACCCAGGAGACTGCTGTTTGTGTCCTGCATGAAACCAAAAGTCAATGTTAAGTTATTTTAACAATAAAACATGACATATGCCATGTCACATGTGTTAAGTTATGTATTGTCAGTAACAAACGTACTTATTGTAACCCATACCATACCCATACCATACTTTTGTTGACAAAATGAACCCTAAAAGTACACCTATGTTAAGAGCAGGGTATCAGTACTCAATACTTTTTCTATGAGATCGACTGAAACAACCCAGTGGAAAAGCATCTTCATGTGGAGAGTACACAGCCACTTTTTCCTCTACAATATACACAGTTTTTAACTGTGACATAAATTCCTGTTTTCTCAAGTATTACTCAACAAAACATTTTTAGCTCAATAGACTCTCACAAAAGTCACTAAAGTGCATGAAAACGTGTTACTACTGCAGATAACAGTGCCAAATATACCACAAAAGTGTACCACCACTCGGCCCGTCCACAGGTCAGTCTATGCTACGAAGTGGGAAATATCACTCACAGACACTTTACTATACTTCACAAAATCTACTTTTAATTTACTCAAAATGTCACACAAACTCTCTTGAAAACTCTTGTAATGTTAACGAGTAATTACAATCATGTGTGACTGTCCTTAACAATGACAACATACCTGAAAATGGGGGAATAAGAATCTAGATATTTTCTACAGAAGATATTTTCTCAGTGGGAACTTAAATCAAAAATATTGCAAGTTCCCCTGAGATGTGAGCTGAGACAGACCATCTTGCAGTGCACAGAAAAACACTTTTACATCTTAAATTAATGAATAAAGAATTAAGTAAATACCAGTAATGTGATTTAAACAACCTTATAGCGTGTTACTGGTATCACTTTAAGGGTACTGGGATTGGTACTGGTATCAGAATTTTTTAATCTATACCCAGCCCTACCCACATTGAAAGATTGTTTTGAAAAGAGACTATGTAATACCAGGTGGAGAGTGTACTACATTTACAAGTTTATTTTGAAAAGACACTATACATGTTACAAGGTTAGACTGATACCTGACCATCCAAACTGACGCTAGGATACCTAGAGCGTCATCATTTAACAGGCAGGGCTGCTTACCAAGCTGCTATATTTGACAAGGATTCAGAATTGCTTTTATATTTAGTACAGTCGGTCTACATGTGTATCTCCTGTCTTCAATAGTGTATCCTGTCTTTTTTTCCTCCTTTTTCATAATGAGTATCGATCACAGTCTTCCTCCTATCCTTATCTGCTCCATTTTGTCTTTGACGTCGGCCTGTTTGCACCTTCACTTTCCTCCATTTTAGTTGTCTCATTGCACAGCCGCGCAGCTGAAATCCATTTCTTCACAACACCTCTGGGCTCCTCACCTCCCCGGGGTGAGGTGAGCCCCGCTGTCATCATCTTCTCTCTGGTTGTCTGCGGGTTGAACATTTCCCTCTCTTATCTGCAGGGTCTGAAGAGGCCTAAACACCAGTCAGACAGACAGGATTTTAAATCTCGCTCATCGAGGCAAACATCATCCAACAGAGCCTTTCCACTTATTGTGCAAGTGTCTGTTTTCAACTGGCACTCCTATAAAACAGTGGGAGCAACACACATGCTTAACATCATTTCAGATATTAGTACCTTTAAAGAGGGGAAATTCTTGTTTTTAACATTTATTCTGCCGACATTCTGGTTTAAAAGCAGCCAAGCAATCACTTCTCAAGTATTGCCTGTCAATCAAATGCTGTGTGCAATATTGCCTCCGCAGATGGATAACTGCTCGACTCCTCTTCTATTTATTCCACACAAACAATTCTGCTGCTTCTGGTAACATAAAAAGAAACAGTTCCTATGCGCCAGAGGAATTTTCCCCAGGAAAGACCCACCCAACAGCAAGTATTAAAGCTTCCAGGGGCGGAAACAAACAGCAGACAGACACGAGTCTGACATTTATTAATATGGGAAATATAGCTGATTTTTATTTTCATTTAATTTTTGCTCAATAAGTTCTTATTTAGTTTTGATTCTTAGTGCTTGATGGTGATCACAGTAAAGGCTTATTGTATTTGTGGAAAGTGTGGAGGTTTGTTCAGTTAAAGAAACTACATAAATTACTGGGACTCATTAAAGGCAAACCACGGTTTATTACAATTAGGTTATATTTTCAGTCCTTTCCGTTATGATACTTACCAAAGTAATTGTTGACATCTCTGAGCACCGTGACATCACTAAAAACCACACCAAACAGACTAACAACATAAACTCTCTTCTAATTTTACAAGCTGTAAACAAGCCAACAGTTTTGCCAGATTAGCTACCACTTTAAAGGGACAGTTCACCCGAAAATCAAAATACATTCCTCTTACCTGTACTGCTGTTTATGAATTTGATTGTTTTGGTATGAGTTGCAGAGTGTTGGAGATATCAGCCTCAGAGACGTCTGCCTTCTGTATAATGTAACTAGATGGCTCTCAGCTTGTGGTGCTTCAAGTGCCCAAAAAATACCTTTAAAAAAACTCAACAACAATGTCCAGAAATGTTCTTTCCAGAAATCATGACCTGGTTACTCGAGATAACCCACAGACCTTGTTGTAAGCAGTTTCAGGTGGGAAATGTTTTCTTTCTACCAAACTACACTCACCAATCGTATCACTACGCGTGCACTATCACTAAGCATGCATCTACTGCTTACTCATTTAGCACCGCTTAGCTAGCTAATGTTACAGTCCAGCCATTGGAGCTCAGAAAATCTTGGCATCTCCAACACTAAAACAATTAAGACTGATTAACAGCACTACAAGTAAGAGGAAAAATATGGATTTTTGATTTTGGGCTGAACTGTCCCTTCAGACAACCTGGTCTCACACCGAAGTCATCAAAATTCGATGCTTAGGCAGTGACTTGTGGTGTCAGACACAGACGAAAAAAGCCGTTGTTTAACATCAACATGATACGCGGCAAATCATTATTACAGTCACTTGGCAGTGTCAGGTGGAAACGTGGTGGGACAAGAACAAAAGTTAAAGTGGCAAAAGTCCAAGTAAGGTGGGGGGAGGATTGGTGGATGGGTCCACCAAAAACATTTTTCACCGAGGAGAGTGATGTTTTTCGTCCCATAAGATTATAAAGCCAAACACTGTTCTTTTTTCCTAAACTAAACCATGTGCTTTTGTTGCCTAAACCGAACCACGTGTTTTACTTGTTGAAGGGGAAAAAAAAAGTCAATATGCAGTGTTGACAGTACATATTTTGAAAAAAGATAATGCATGTAACAGGTATAACTTGACACCTCATCCCAGAATGTCAACAACCAATGCACTCAGGGTACCTTTCATGTCATATCTGGACGTGGAAAGTCCATGACCAAACTTTGATATGTGACAAGGTTTGAGTAAGAATGTGTTGCTTTAGGTGAGTGCTCCCAAAATGTCAGCTATAATTCCTCACTATGGGGTGTCCTTGTAGCCTGTAGTGGTTCACACTGTTCTCATACACTGTTCATATGTGTCCTACCTACTAAAAATAATGCACCACAGTTTGTATATAACCCACATTATCAAGAGCCAGTAATTTGTGTATAACCCACATAATCATAAAGTCTGCCACATGACCACACGACCAATGTGCTGACAGGTGTAGAGAACAAAGTACTCTGTAAGGAGACAGGCTGGGGTGGTGGTAGTGAATCGGTCAAACCACACGGGACTTTTCCCCAGGACTGTCTGTCCAGAGCTGTGTGAAACCAAGTTAACTTTGAGCTATTGTGAGGTACAGCTTCCCAATGTTTCAAGAGAGTGGAGTGCTTCATTACTCAGGAAAATCAATATGGTAGGTGCGTTGATGTCATTATCCTGATGTTTGTTTACACTTTGTTATCTTGTGGACGTTGTTTTGGAGTTTTTGGTTTATGCTCCTTGTTTCATGTTATTCATTCATGTTTAATGTGTTTCCTGTTTTATTTTGTAGATTCTGTCCTTTTGTGTCATGTCTTGTTTTACTTCCTGTCTTTGTGTGTTTCTATCACACCTGTCTTCCTTCAGTGTCATTAGTCCTTCCCTGTTCCCAGAGTCTTCCTTTACACCTGTTCTCTATTAGTCTTGTTTCCTCCACCCTTGTGTTCACCACCACAACCTTATTGTCAACCAGCCCCCATTTCCCTCTTTTGTTCATGTCCCTACTTCAGCTGTGTCTTGTTCTTGTGTGTTTCCCTTTGTCCCTTGTCAGTTCATCTGTGTTCATCTCCGTGTTCATGGTGTTGTTTCCTGCCTGGTCTCCCGTGTTCTGTTGTAGATTTCTTCCCCTGTGTTTTTCAGTTTAGTTGTTGTTCTTCTTTCATTTGGACTTTCGGTTTCCCGCCTGTTGTGGATGCTTTTTTATCAGCTTCTTTCAAGCTCACTTTTTGTTTGAATTTTCGACCTGCCTCCTGCTCTGCATTTGGGTCGTTCCACAACTGATATATAAGAGTTAAGTCAAAGTTGAACCATGAAGTTGGGCTGTAAACTGTGTCGGATGTTTCCAGTAGACAGTTTGGGTTGTAATATTTTAGTGTTTGCCTTTTCTTTTCCAAATAACTTTAACCAAGCTTAGGGTTTGTTTTTATTCACTTTGACTGTTGCCCCCCTCTGAAGACCCAGCAGTAATGTTGGTGAGTACAGTGTTCATCATTATTGATCAAACCAGAGGCAGGCGTTACAAAAATAAAGCCCCAGTTGTTTTCCTTTTAACATAAATCAGCAAGGAGAAAATCTCTATGCATCTCATCTCATTTCATTACGTCATCTCATATTGCAACTACTGTAAAAGCAAAAGATTGTTGTGTCGAATATTAGATTGCACATTGTTTCAGGCTATTGGAACATTGCCAAAAATGCAGTACTAACTACAAGATATCCAAGCCGGTATCTCCGGCTGCTGAGAGAGCTGCATCACCTCCCCTCCAGGCTACAGTCCAGCCTCTGTGTTGTCTTCCTGTCCGACTCCTCACTTTCCCTGCAGCAACCTCCCCACCGCACCTGAAGAGCCTCAGCTCCTCCACCTTCTGGATCCCCGACAGTCCGCTGACCTGCTCACCCCGGTCGGGACAGCAGAGTCTTCTTCTTTTCCACCGAGACTTCCTCTCATTAACAAACACTTCACGCGTGTCCCTTTCTCTCTTGAATCGCACATCTCACTCCCACATTGTTGTCCTCTGCTAACACTGGAAATGTTCCTGCCTTGTTAAATGTATGAGTGACATTTCCCTTTGTCCATGTCCTTCGAACAACTTGTCTATCATCTCTGAATTACCGGTTGCTTGTAATTTTGGCATTGATTATCACTCAAACTGCAAATATAAAGAGGTGAGTTTTCAATTTCTACCCCTAGACTTAATATGCTTGAAATGGCCTGCAAAACAGAAGACTGTGCAGAACAATACAAACAAGCCTTTATGACTAAATATCAATGCAGGCTGCAGACCTGGAACAGAGTCATGTATTGTTACAACAAATTGGTGGCGAGAGATAAGGAGCGTAATTTATTTTTCTTTTTATACATTCTGGGAGGTTTTGCTGAGCATGCACACCCGTATTCAGCACCTTGGCATTCACACGCTTATTTACATTTGTACACTCCCTGTAGTGCCATAGTTATCCACCGCCTGCCATTGAAAGATCCAACAACTGGGACTGGCTGTGCTCGAGGGAGCGTCCGCAGCAGCTGTTTGGAGGAAACAGAACATCACAACAAAAGTTTGTTGGCTATAGGTTAGTCGAGGGAATCTTCAACATTTTGACTACGGGCCTATCATTGTTCAGCAGTGTAGCGGAGACAGAAACTCTCAAACCTGGAGTAAAAGTAAACAGCAGTCATGCAAGGTGACTGGCAGAGATGGTGAGATTTGAATAAAAAAATTCTGGTTTAAGTTTGCAGCATTAGTGTGCTAAAACACACCGCAACCAACTTTGAAATTCAAATGATAAATCAACTTTCCTTTGCATCATGACAGCTGTGTGAGAAAACAAACATTTCACCATATCTTATCAAGCCAGTCGAGCCATGCATTTAGTCTTAAGATCTCATTTTTCACATGAAAAACAATCTGCCAGCAAGACGAAACATTACCATGTTTATACTTTCAAGTGTCAACATCTGAAAAATCAAAAACTTGCTTTAAAGCTTCCTCAAAACTTTTAATTCTTCCTGTATAACATTAAAAATTCATGATGAAATAGCAACAATTAAAGTTTGAGAGGAAAGAAACGGCCTCAGTCACTATTTATATAACTGTTTAACTGTCACAACAGCTTCCACAGTTGTGTTTATTTTCACTTTCCCCATGCCCCTGCATCTACATAATTAGGCTGGTCTGAAAATCGATCACCACCAATCGTTGCAAAGTGCATGCTGGTTAGATTTGTGTCCGACTTGCTCTGATGTCATGCACTTGTTGGCAACAATAACCTCACAAGATCGAGGCAGCTTCAGTTTTTAGAGTTGCTTTCCATCAACTGCAAGACCCAGGGAATGATGGGAAATGCCCGACTGTGTAGTTTTGACCACAAACAACAGACTTTGAAGAAAATATATATTCCTGTGTGATTGCAATATTTAACGCTGGATTGTAGTCTCATGTTGTGCAAGAAATGTTTAATATGTTAACAAACACATGTTATGTAGCTGATAATTAAAATAATGGTTTACACGGTAGACGGAGCTGACAGGATGTTAAATGTATTAAATGTGTGATGTTCCAACTTGACTGCAGCATTTCGTCACTGCCCCCTGATCTCATCTACTTTCCAGGTGAGGCGCAGCTCATCTCAAACAAGCCTATTGCCATTCTCCACCTGTCCATCACATGCCCTTGGAGCTCACCGTGATCACCTGCCTCCCACACACTCCTGCTCACCTGTGTCTCATTTCACAATCACCCAGTCACTACATATACCAGCCACTGTTTCCCCAGCCAGTTGCCAGATTCTCAATGTTGCTGTGTGTCTTTGTTTTCCAGCTGCCTGTACCTGAACCCTGTAACCTGCCTGCAAGCTTCTCTTCTTCAGTAAATAACTTCCTCACGATCACCTGCCTCACATGAACACCCAGTTAATCTGCCTCATCAGGACTGTGTGGCTGTTGTTTGATCAGGTTTGAAACCAACAGTTGAGGCAAAAAAAGCAAACTCACAACTTTTAACAGGTTTTGGTTCGAATGAAGCTAAAAAATTCTGATTGGTACAGGAGAGTATCACATATTGTTTTTAAACTGAGCAACTCTGATTTCAAACCAGTGGAAAAAAGCAAGGACAAAAACACAAATACAGAAATGTCATTTGAAATATAACTATTAAAAACAGTTCTTATTTTGGCAGGAAATTGTGTGTTTATGCACGTCACTAATAGTGAGGAAATACCTGAGAGAAAAAAGACCTTTAAAAGAAATACAATTAGGAAGCAATTTTTTTTTAAATATCACCAACAAACACTGTTTTTAAAAAGCAGTGGTTACACCCACTGCAATAAAGAACGGGTGAATCATTGAATCAGACAATATGAAGGTAGTGTACAATGGAATACTATGTCTCTGCAGCAAAATGTCATCCAGGCATTCACACAAAAGAAATTAGTTGAAAATGTTCTGACACATTTATCAATACAATTTAGGGCACAGGTGAAGAAAATGCGAAAAAGTAAACCTGTACAAGATCTTTCTTCTATTCTTCAGTATCTTTACTATCTACTACTTAATAACCCTACCCTATGTTGCTCATTGTTTTCTGCCTATGACATGGAGGTGGAAATCAGTGTTGAACCCAAAAAGAATATGTGAATATCTGTGAATATCCAACGTCAAACTTTCTTCACCACGGTGTTTTCTTTTTCTCTGCAGTCGCTACCCGGTGAGTGTTGTTGTTGTTATCTTCTTCCTTCTTCTTCCTGTGTCCAGCTGGTGCACCTCGCTTACGTGTTTTCGTCCACGGAGTTGTTGCATGTGAATTGGAGACGCATTTGCATTTCCATTTGTGTTCGATGGGGTCACAATGCGTCCCTGACCACCTTCAGAAGTGGTTTGGCTGATCGGATAACAATACGTCCTCAATGCGTTTCGAGTGTATTTACACCTGTACTTTCATGTGGTCACGAGCAATCGGACTGCTATCCGATCGCAAAAAACGCATGCTAATGCAAGGTGTAAAGGGGGCCTATGAGTCACATTCACCCATTCACACACACATTCATACACTAGTGGCTGACGCTACCATACAAGACAGCTACTTAACAGAGACAGTGATCTAGCTTGAAGACATAGCCAAATGCAATTGTGATACTGAATATATTCATGTGTGTAGACCTTGAACCAATCATTAAGAAGAAGTCTGGACCCTGTGGGGACCATTGGGAACCACTGATCTAGACTACATCACACATTGTAAAATTCACACTAAACTGCTGTTTTTTGAAAGCTTGGCTGAGAATTGATTTGCAAAAGAGCAAAAGTTTTGTATACTTTAACTTTTGCTACAGACTTGCATTTTGCAGCCCAGTCGCCAAATGAAAATGTTGGCATGGAACGTTTTTGCAAACCATGAATAAGATACATTTGTACGTTTCATACTATCAACGATTCAGAAAGGATGTAATACATGAGCTAACTTTATCATCGTGGAGAAGAGGAGATGTTGGAAGGCGTGACACGTAGGCAAGAAGCAAGCTGCAGACCACTGTTCAAGACCAACAAGCAAAACTGGGTGTTTTTTGGCCACCCATGGCTGTGTTTCTGGTGGCTTTTTAGCCACAAAATATGGGTGTTATGTAGCAACCTGTCACTGTTTTTCCACCGGGTATAGTATTTACCAAGACATGGCTACATTTCCTGCCGGGTTATGTCACCAGAACCAGGTATTTTAAGTCAAAACATGATCTTTTCCTAACCGTAGCCAAGTAATTTTTTTGCCTAAACTTATTCACACACTAACAACAGTGTTATTAAAACATAAAGAAGGATAAAATTTCAACATACCCGTTACAAGGCCCAAATATAATATATCCACTGTCTGACGAAATGTATATGCCAACATTTTTTCTGGTGAATTGGTTGGCATTTTGTGTAGATAAAGAATCAGACCAACAGGGAGGAAGCATGAGGGCTTTTAATGAGTGGACAAAGTTTATAATGCTATAAACAGAGTATGTTTTCATTGTGGTATATTGTGCACCACTTTCTCTTTGTCTGTGCCAGTGTGAGTGAATGTGTTTGGGTGTTTGTGCTCATATACGTGTGAAAAACAAAGAGACAGTGACACAGAGGCAGGCAGAAATAAGTGTGCTGTGTTTTTAGACGGTGACATCTGACGAAGGAGGAGGGGATGAACAGATGTACTTTGTTCATGCGTCTGACAGGTGTACCAGAAAGCTCTCTCCCCTCTCCACTTCACTGACAAGCAAGCCTGCGCTCCCCTCCAGATCTCCTCTGAGCCGTACGCCTCTCTCCCCTTTCTCCTGTCCCTCAAGCCACAAACCAGCCCACAGCACCCGCAGGTGGGACCTCACCGGCGACTCCAGCGACGTGCCCAGGATCCCATTAAAAAAGCAACTCTGTGTGCTGTGTTCTCTCAAGTGTAAAGCCTATTTCATTCCCTACGAGCCAAACAGCTTGCAGTAGCTTGACGCTCGGTTGGTTTGTTGCAGATGGAAAATGGGCTGCAGAGGCTTGGTTTGTTTGTTTTGGCATTTGGTTGTGATCCAGATACAGTTTGTGGCGTGGAGTCGACGGGGCTCTTGACTCGGTGGAAAATTGTAAGCTCTTAGTGGTCAGTTCCAGTTTTTGCCCTGTACTAATTCCAAGTTTGAAATGTTTGTATGTTAAGAACAAACTGTGGATAGGACCTAAAAATACTTTCTGAAAAGGAAAACCTTTTGATAAATCATGATGATTTGGGAAAACTTTCCTGTAAAGGCCTTTACACACGTTTTTTTTAGTTTTGTGTGTTATTTGCATGATTTTTTTTTTTTTAAACTCTTGTTTTTGTCATTACTACCTTCACATGGAATGCAAATATTATCAGGTAAAAAAGTGGTGGAAGGTCAATTTTTTGGAGCTTTCACACCGTTAATAAAGTTATCAATTAATCACATTGTGCAGAACCCACGTCAACATCACAACAACAGCAGATCTGGTGCAAACATGAATATGAAAACAGAGTACAGCATTGTGGGGACACAGAGTAAAGGCACTAAAGACTTTTCCTGGCTGAATGGTCAACTTCCAGTTCAGCGCTGCACAACTTGAATAGGGATAAAAATTATTAATCATATGCACTGTTGGAAATTAGCACCAGCCAAATGCTGGTCAAATATGAAAGTAGCTGCTAGATTTGCTTCACTCACCAGCCAAAAATAAACAACAGTAAACTATTGAGTGGCTGAGAGATTTTGGAATCCACCAGCTATAGTGAAAAATAGACAAAAAAGTCAATTTCCATCCCCGATTATGTGGCACTTCTACACTTTCAAAATGTTATCAGACGGAGTTACTCAGATTTCACCGTGTGAAATGAGTCATGATGCTCAACAAAATGTATCCACTGATTTATAGATGTCTCTTTCACAAGTCTATAGGGAAAAAAATCTTTTTTGGGTCCCATGGGATCATGTGACAGAACCCGACGCTGTAATTTCACTTTTAGCCACTATGTAAACTTCACTTAAAAGCCTGCTCCTGGGGGCTTGTGTCCAAATGTTGCAAATTCACTTTTCTGCCAGTATGAATACTTTTGATGCAACATATTTAGCAGGCAGTTTTGCATCATTTGTTTGTCACACCAGCGTGTAAAGGCCCTTTGCCTGGTTCTCAGTATTTGCAGGTGTCTATGTATCTATTCATTCACTATCTGTAAGCGCCTCTTCTGTTGAGGGTTGCAGAGGGCTGGAGCCTATCCCAGCTGACACTGGGCGAGAGGCAGTGTACGCTGGACAGGTTGGCAGACTATCACAGGGCTGACATTCACACCTACGGGCAATTTAGAGTAACCAATTAACCTAACCCGCATGGGTTTGGATTGTGGGAGGAAGCAGGAAAATCTGGAAGCAACCCACGCTGACATGGGGAGAACATGTAAACTCCACACAGAAGGAGTCAAGCCAGCTGGCTGGCGAAGTAACAGTGCTAACCACTGTAACACTGCGCTGCCCTCTGTGTATCTAGACACAGCTAAATTTCATCCAAAATTAATTAATTGATCCACAAATGACTATTGCTTTACATGTTTTGATTAACTGTTCAATAATAAAATAGTACTAAATAGTGAAAATATTCACAAATTCTGAGAGCCCAAGGTGACGTCCTCAGATGTCTTGTTTGGTCCAACCAGCAATCCTTAAGGAAAGTTATTCAGCTGACACTGATACAGAAAAAAGAAAGCATAGAAAATTCTCACGCACTGCAACCTGCAATTATTTGACATTTTTGTTTGATAAATGACTTAAAAGGCTAATCTATTATCAAAATTGCTGCGACCGACAAACAGATTAATCAGCTTTCACTTCTAGTTTGTTTAAATTCTTAAAGCAAACTCAAGCATGTGTTCTTTTTTCTGACAAGCGACCTGTTGTGGTCATGCAGATGATGACTGTCATTACTCAGTAGAAAGGTGGAAGTAATAGGTGTAGATTTTGGTGGGGTTGCAGGGGACACATTCCCCTTTGTATTTAGAACAGATGTACCCCCCCACCACCCCCATTTACAAAATCAAAGACATTCACACCATAAATTGATGCAGAAAGGGCACATATTGGTGCATAAAAATACACCAGAATGCTTTGATGCTCAAAATTTTCTGAGGGAGGACCACCAAACACACCAGTTCATATCTCCAATGTTGAAACCAAACCTAGACCTTTGATAACATGAAAGCAGAGATCATACATCACAACATCTAAACCCTTACTTCAGCCTTAAAAAGTTTCAGTTGCCTGAATGTAACCAAACCTTAGAGGCAGCAGCAGACAGACTGTTCATATGAATTGCATTGACAAATGAATCATTGTGATATCTGGTTATATGAGGACGACTGAAGATGAGGTATGACATTGGCAAATCACCAAGAACACACTTACTGATATGTCTTCAAATGGCCGTCGTTAAAGCTAAAAGTCAATAAATGGTCTAGATGATTTGCAGTGAGACGACATGTAGGTTAAATTTGATTAAGCTCTATTGAACAGTAACGTTTTTTGAATGTTGTGGTAACACATAAAAAAATCCTTACTTCTACATGAACAGATACATGTTGAAATAGTCAAACCAATACAGCCTAGACATCTGAAAGCCTTTTCAACCAATTTAGCTGAGCAGTTTGAAGTTGGACATCTTGATGTCTTCTCACCTGCAAAACAAAGTCCAATTTAGTTTCACCAGATTTAAAGCAGTAAATCTCTAAATCTGATGGTAAGTTTCTGAGTTTTTTTCCTCGGGCTAAGATCTAGCAGACGCTGGAGTTGGATCTGTATAGTCTTTAAAATTCTGTTTCTTCCCTGACCTTGATGCAAAGACGATATATTTCTGAAGCGAGGAATGGAAGAATGCCAAATTTCCCGTGTTTCTGAGGATAAAGGAGACATAAAGGCATTACAAGAATTCAGACTGTTTTAATTGTGGCTGGCACTTATCTTAAGTGAGGAGTCCTCTTGATCAAGATGTTTCTCTTTTACCCCTGTGGTGTTGAGAACAACACATCTACAAACTTAAATGAAAATATAAAAGTCTTAATACAACTGAGAATAAAAGCTAAATATATAAAATTTTCTCCTACTCTTGTTCCAAGATGGTTAAAAGATTGGGATCAGAATCCAGATCTGGGGAAGATTCTCAGATAATTCCCATCCACACATTGTATCACACCTATGTCAGTAAATTCAGCAAACAACAAGTGAGTGTCTGTCCTTCTCCCCAGCTCAAAGTTTTCAGATTTAACATGAATAAAACTGCAGCGCTAGCTCAATGCTAGCCTCATCCTGTCAGTCAGTGATGTTATTGGTGTTTCTGTGGGCGTATGTTTGATCTGACCTTCGAAGGGACAGCCTCTTGATCAAACAGCAAATTACACTGGGGGCACAGCGGCGGCCAAAAATCCCTGACTTCAACACTGAAGACTGAAGCAAAATATAGGCTACAGATTCACATGAGATAAGTCTGCAGGCGTGAGAGCGTGAGGAGAATTTATGGGCAGTGCTCGACTGGACTCTGGTCTGAAGAGCAAACTTTAATCATAATTTGAATCTTGGCTGTCTCACATGTTGGCAAAATGCCTGTAAAGACATTAAGGGGAGATTCAAGCGGCTGCTGGAGGAAAAGGGCTCCATTTTTGAAGGGGAACAGTTTTTTTTTTTCAATGTCAATGACAGAATGTGTTTCAGTAAGGGGCTGCGCATTATTTATGAGGAGGGAGGTGGTGGTGCAAAATGTGGGAGGCATGTCAAATATTTTATTAAGCACCGGGGAGGGATTTGTGATTTTTATTTTAGCTCAGGGGAGGGACTTTAGATGGTCATAATTTGTAGACATATTTACTTTAAAGCGCCCCTCCAGTGAATCTTGCCATTTTTATGATAGTTCATATTTTCCTTAGTCATGCCCTGACTATGTTGATTAGCCACACTGTTCGCCAGTGTTTTTTGACAGTAACTTAATGTTTTTCTTCAAAGACAAAAAAGGTTGTTGCTAAAACAGGAAGATGACATATGACTATAGTAGAATCTGGAAGTCATACGTAATCCTCCAAGCTTGTGCAGGTGCACCAGGTATAAATATTATACACATCACCGTTAGCTCGCCAGTCAACTTATCTTGTATTTACCATAATTGTAGCATCATATCCTGGATTATATCTCTATGTAGTTGCTCTCCACCTTAGCTCAATGTGTTGTTTATTTCATGATAGCATTTGTAGCCTATGTACTACAGCACACCAAGGTCCACCGTCTGAAATGCAGTTTTGGGACGTGTTGAAAGTTTGCAACATCCACCAGCATCGGCCTTGAACAGACACTGAAGAGTGTACAAAATCCAGTCAAGAAGTCGAAAAGCCCTGTTAGAGTAACACAAAAAGGAATCACAGTACTGCCCAGAGCAGCGTCAGTGCTGAGCTGAGGCAAGAGCTGCCAATGCTGGCGGACGGTGCACCTCCAAAACATCCCATAACTCAGCAACAACCAAACGGGGCCTCATCACTTGAGAAACTGACAGCTGCAGCTGGAGGAGAGGGTAAAGATGAGGGCAAGTGAAAGAGAGAGGGAGTCGCTGTGTTGTTGTGCTAACTGTTGTCTCATTTGTGCTCTGATAAACAGCAAAATTCATTAAGCCATATTGCTGTTTTCCAAACTACTGTAGCTGCAGTCTCATTGTCATGGTAATGGATTAATGCAGTGGTTTCCAACTGGTCCAGCAATATGGTCCAGATGTCCCCTTAGGGTGTTTTCACACCTGCTGTGTTTGGTTCGATTCAATCAAACTCAAGTTCGTTTGCCCCCTAAGTGTGGTTCGTTTTATCAGGTGTGAACACAGCAATTACACTCGGGTGTAACCAAAACAACCGGACCAAGACCTTCTTGAAGAGGTGGTCTACAAACAAACTCTGGTGCAGTTCGTTTGTGGTGAGAACGTGTTCTGATCTTGATCTGAACCAACTGCAGTCCCATGACACATTGTTTGGGTTAAACATGAGCATGTCACAGTCCTGGAGGATTATTAATGTGCGCCTCCTCCTGTACTGCCTTAATATGCACATTCGGCACATCACCCAAACTGTGTGGTTTGACTCAAATGAACAATGACAAGAAATATAGTCCACGATGACCAGCGCTAAAATCAACCTGCGTAGTTGTCCCTCCATTGTGACATTAGAAAGTGTTGCATTTATCTTGCAAGTGTAGTCTTCTTCAATGTTTTGTTTACTTCCTGGATTTTTCCCACATGCAAATTCTGACCAATCAAGAGCAGCTTTCTCGCACAAGGCATTTGATCTGGTCCATTTGTAAATGCTGCCGTGAGAACACGAACCAACTCTAGGCAACTATGCAACTTTGTAACAAAATGAGTCTCTGATTCAGACCAAAGCAAGACAACTCTAGGTCTGTAAGCACTCTTTGTCATTTGTTTCAGGTCCACACAGTTTAATACATTCAGTCATACCTGCGTTTGGCCATGTCATCAAACTCTGTCAAGTTGCTGTCCATTAGTCACTCACTCTACAGCAGAGAACAGCACTTCAAAAAAAAGCTCTGTGCTGGAAATTCACTCTACCTAAAATAAGGTGTTTTTTACAAAGTTGACACATTCCCAGTCCATTCAGAATGGACCCACGACCCACTTCTGGACTGTGACCCACCAGTTGGGAACCACTGGATTAATGTCATGTCCAACTATTAAAAACACCTTCATTCTCTGCTTAAGAAAGAACATTACCTGATAAACAGGAAGTAAAGCTGGCTGGAGGGGCGCTTTAAATACCTTCTGAATGCCAAATTCTGCTGGCAGGTTTAATCAAAGAAACACCACAATTACACCATTTATATCTCAGCCAGAAACTGTAAAAACAGACATTATTCTCATGCACACTATAGGCTTCCACTTTAAAAAATCACTTCATTCTACATCTCATTGAAAATATTGCCATTGGTTGTTTGCACTAACCAGATTCCTGTAAGAACATTACTTCTGTACTGCCTGCATGCACGACAGTTGTGAAAAACCAAGGCTTTTTTCTACTCAAGGATTTCGTTTTCAACTTTTGCCTTTAAAACATCAAAGGGTAGATTTTAAAAATCTAATTACCATGCCTATTTACTCACATGGCCACTTTTGTGCTAACTTTTTCACTCCTATGATGTTTGTTACTTGTATTCCCCCTCAGTCAATCAGGAAAATATTTGTAGCCTTGGGAAGGATCAAGACATTATAGTTGTTTAATAGCCATGTCACATTTCATGACATGTGAATGACTTTTCAACCCTACAAACATCATAATTGCACATTTTTTCAAATTCAAGGTTGCTTTCCTTTGAAAAAAGTTCACCATGTTCTCTTTTGACAAGCGTTTAGAAAGGCATTAATCATTTAAAAGCATATTTCATTAGGATGTTAAAGCTGATAATGCATGTCCTTGCCAACTAACAGCATTTATGTTTATTCAAAAAAGTTGAGTAGAGAGAAGTTCAGAGAGGAGTCTATCACCACCAAGGCTTTCGAAAACACTGATGTCTGGGTTGAGACAACTGCTGCGATCTGAAATGGCTGTAAAAAAGCAAATCTGCATAGGCAAACATGAGCAGACAACACACACATGCACACACACAATTTCTGTGTCGGTCTCTCCTGCACAGACAAACACAGTGATTCTTATTTCTGTCACAGGGAGGAGTGCAGGTGCTGTAACCTTTCGCTGCTAGTCCTGTCAGAGTGAAAAACCCAGCTGTGCGGTGGGAATGACATACTGCAAATAGGCCTTCAGCTTCTTATTGGCATTCAGCGAGCCTCACTCACTCATACACACACACACACAGACACACACTCACATACACATACAGAGATCCACTTCCTCGCTTGTCACCATGCATATTGATAAGCCCATCCAGAGCACCATCTTATGGACATTTCCAACTCTGGTGGTTGTCTAAAATGTCACTTTTGATTACATCTAATTAAACAACTGGCTAATAAAGTTCAATCAAAAGAGTCTGGGTGTGTTTTTCCTCTCAAGACACAATTTTAGTTATGAATCTAATTTATGAAAATCAATTCCCTGTTCTAAAATATAGCATCATTAGCATTGTTTGTCTCCGTCTCTCACGCTGAGCCAAGTTCTTGTATAATTGATGGTGCTAAAGTTTGAAGTTGGATCAAAGGAATACGTTTTAAAGCAACAAGCAGAACTCTAGTTTTATTTTTCCTTTGCATGACTTACAGCCACAGAAATGACTAACAACACTCACTGGCTCACAAACACACAAACTCACCCTCAGCCCCTAGCACAGTTACCCCCCACCAGCTCATGTAGATTACATTCAAAATTCAATGTCTGCGTGTGCTGGCATGATATCCGTCTCCCCAGGGTGTGGAGCGGTGCAACCCCACTGCCTGTGCTATGGTGCAGCCATCTGGATCACGGTGGGGAGCACCTGACACCTTAACACTGCATCTGCTACACTCTCCTCGCCAATCGTTTCCAACTGAAAACCTTTTCCTCTCTATTAGAAATAAATGTTTCTGCCCTGAAGGTGCAGGGCTGATGCATTTCAGGCCGAATCTTTCATGTTTATTGAGATTTCCTGTGATTCTGCTGTCGTTTCTTGGAACTTCTGTTGACGCTAAAAGGGGTTTGCTACCTTTATCAGCAGCATCCTGCTTCATAGTTACACATTTATATTTAAAACTGCTCAACTCAATGTTTTTCATAATGACTAAAGATCAAAGACTTTTAAACCCTCGGCAGTTCCCTTTGCAGTTTCCCCTCAGCTTCACGTAGCATTTTAGCATCTTTCAGCTCACTGTTTTGTTTTTTTGTCACAACTTTAAAGGTTCTGTAAGCAACATTCAGAGCACTGATACAGCAGCAAACCTCTATTTGCTATATGAAGATGTACTGGAGTGATGGCAACCTGAGCAGAGAATGAAGTAATTCTACCCAGTGGTTTAGTAGTCGTTGATGAGGTAGGCAGGTTACAGAGGAGGAAAGTAGATATACTCTCCAACATATTCCAACAGGGTTTTTGGCTGATAGGTGGGTAACAACGACCAGAAAAAGAGGTGGCTTTACCCTGCTAACCTGCACATACCCTCCGCTATACCACTGACGCTACCTCATGTGTGTGTTGTCATCTGAGCTTCTCTGTGGTCTGTTGTGGTAGACGGTCCAGACACAAATTCATATTAGTGTATGTGTTTATCCCACTGGCTTTAAGAAATTCATATCATGTTATTCACAATGAGACAGACAAGGTCACAGTGACCTTGACCTTTGATCTATGACCACCAAAATTGAATCAGTTCATCCTCGAGTCCAAGGTTTGTGCCAAATTTGAAGAAACTCCCTTATGGTGTTCTTGAGATATAGCATTCGTGAGAATGAGAAGGATGCAAGGTCACAATGACCTTGACCTTTGAACCTTGACCACTAAAACCTAATCAGTTCATCCTTGAGTCCAATTGAACATCTGTGCCGATTTTGAAGAAAATCCCTCATGGGATGGACGCAAGGTCAAAGCAACCTTGACCTTTGGCCCTTGACCACTAAAACCTGAACAGTTCATCCTCGAGTCCAAGTAGACATTTGAGCCAAATTTCAAGAAAATCCCCTACAGTGGTCTTGATATTGCGTTCACAAGAATGAGATGAATGCAAGGTCACAGCCACCTTCACCATGAAACTCTAATCAGTTCATCATTGAGTCCAATGTGGGACATTTGTGCCAAGTTGTAAGAAATTCCCTCAAGGTATTCTTGAGATATCACATTCAAAACAATGACACAGACAAGGCCACAGTGACCTTGACCTTTGACCACCAAAAAATAATCAGTTCATCATTGAGTCCAATGTGGCACATTTGTGCCAAAGTTGAAGAAATTCTCTCACTGGTGTTCTTGAGAGCTTGCGTTCACCAGAATGAGATGGACGCAAGGTCACAGTAAACTTCACCCTCAACCATCATTAACTAAAAAGTTCATCTTTGAGTCCAAGTAGACGTTTGTGCCAAACTGACAACATTTCGTTGGGGACGTTCTTGAGATATAGTGTTCACAAGTTTAGGATGGACAGAGGGCAAGACTGTCACTGGTGCAGACACATAAAAAATTCATTTATCTTGATGTTGCCAAACTGGACACCATCTTGACTGTATTGGGGACGACTGTAACACAGCATTACAACTGAACCTGACCATACCACCCAGGACATAAGCTATTCTGCTGGAAAGAAACAACAAAGCTAACGTTAAATAAATATGTCAAATGTTGGACAACAGAATGGTCGTCAGTAGAGATTTAAATTCAGACAGTTTGAGGAAAACACTATGGATGGAAAAAATTACTATGACACCTCAAAAGTGAGTCTTGGCAGAAATACCTTTGACAAGTTTGAGACACCAGTTTGTCCTTTGGCAGACAGGCACATGCACATAATGATTTTCATTTTAAATGATTTTTTTCTCCCCTACTCCTAGTGACTAGGTGATAATATCAGGTGAACACAACCCCAAATTAATTATACAGTTGCTCCCTGACTGCCAAATTTGTAAATAGGCAACAAATTCATCATATCAACTTAAAGTGCCATCAGTGTTGTTTACAGCTCGTCTCTGCCGCCCACAAAGAGGTCACAACAATTAGTTTGTGCTGCACATTCACAGTGGAATAAAAGAAATCTTCACTCAAGTCATCTCACCTTGAAAACCTTCTTCTTAACTTGTTTATCTCCACATACATCAGGTCTGTTTACCAGCCTCACCCAAGCTTTCACCTTTCTCCAGATGTATTGACCAACTAACTCAGTCAGAGGTCGCCATGAAGACAAGCAATCAGCCAGGCACTGGTACACCCATGACCTCTAATGTCAAGTTGCTACAACAGGATGCAGCAGCAGCATACTGATAACGGCCCACTGCTCGCAGGTGGAGCCGAAAAATCTATACTTCATCTTCAGGTGCAGTCCTAATAGAAATGACAGTGTGAAGCCCTGAAATAGATAGCTTGTACATACAGGGGTGGACGGAATATCAGAAACGCCTGGCAATATGATTCAGTCCGGTGCGGAAAGACCACGGCCTCAGAATGAGTTCAAACAACACCTCCACAAAAACAACAGCATTAAACATATTATTTAATGAAACTACATATGTGAATTTCTCATTTAAACTCTGGTTTTGTGAACTTCTACGTGAAATCTTAATGATTTCCATGAGGACCAAATTCTTTGAAGCAAACACTTTCATCATTACAACCAGCACAAGTCACAGTGATCTCCTTTGTGACTTCATTTACACCAAATACAAGGTATGAAAAGCAGGAAAAAAAACGGTGACCTTGAACTGCTTTGCAAAACAAAACTCAGAGCGTATGGTAAAGTGTTTTTTGTAAATATTGTTTAAAAAGTCACCTTTAATATACAGATTTAAGATCATGAACAAAACACTGGTATTAACACTATTTAATATAGAAAGCAGAGCTAAAACAGATTACGTTGATTTACTGACTGCAAATCGATAGAGGATTTTCTTATAATTATTAATAATTTAAGCGATTTATCAAGCAAAAATGTCCAAAAATTCTCTGCTTCAGTGTGCTCAAATGTTAAGATTTGCTGATGTTCTTTATTATACATGATAGTTAACAGAGTATCTTTTTGTTTTGGACTGTTTGATGTTCACTGTAAAGATAGTTATTGACTTTTCTCTGATATAGTTTAAACAAAAACAACTAATCAAAAAAATAATAAGCAGATTTCTATACAAAAGACTTTTCATCATTACAAATAAAAAGCATCCTTTGTTTCTGAAACAATGAAACAATGTCAAATTGACAGAGCACGAGTTTGTCAACTGATTACATTTCTTTGCACTGAACACACAGAGTGCTTAAAGGAACAGTGTGTAAGACTTAGGGGGATTTAGTGGTATGGAGCAGTGAGGATTGCAGACTGCAACCAGCTCAAACTTCTTTTGGCTAGAATTCCTTCAGTTTTCATTGTTCAGGAGGTTTGTCACAAGAGCTGAATTATCCACAGAGGTCTGTTCCTCTCCATAACAAACATACCAGGTGATTTAAACCGGTAAAAATACTGAATAAAGCAGTTTCACTTAAAAAAAAACCTGTGAGAGCCAGTGTTTGGTTTGTCCATTCTGGGCTACTGTAGAAACATGGCAGCGCAACATGGCAGACTCCGCAGACGAGGACCCGCTCCCTCTGTTTTTGGTGATTATACACTAAGTTCTGCTAATATATCCCCCTAAACCCCAAACACTAGACCTTTAATTACACACAAGGTTTTACTATCACCCATAAACCCCTTTTAATTCTCAATGTATCTTCAGTCTTCATTTTGGCACAATGTGTCAAATGCATCAGAAGTAAACCAACTTTCTTATTTCACATGTCCAACATGGAGGATATACAACAGCTGGTCACTGTGTTTGTCATCAGACTTTATAGAAGTCCCACTTTCATGGCTCACTATAGCTGAGAGAAGAGTTGAGCAGCACTGTCAACGTTTACAGATTCCTTTGGTGGCTCTCTAACAACCTAAAAAAAAAAAAAAAAGATCAATTATATCACGAGGATTAAAATGTTGGATGATGAATATGAGTTGTTTAAACGTTACAACTTCCTACCTGTGTTTGTTTCTTTGGTTCAGGAGCAACAGACTTGGAAATGCTCTTAACGTCCCTCTGGACTTCTGTGAAGATTTGATTGAGGTTTTCCACCTTCTCATTTTTCACTGCATTGATCTGTGAAGCCACAAATTACCGTATGCTAGAGCAGCTGCAACAAACGCAACATACAAGAGAGAATACAAAACATATGCAAGAAAGCAAGAAGACAGAGATCTTACGTGTTTGAGCGTCGTCGTGACAGGTTTTGCTTTGTTCTTGTGCTTCATGTGCTTGTTCGCCACTTGAAAGACGTTCTTCTGCTTTTTCCCCTTTTGTTTATTCTTCCCCATGTTACCTGAGGAAAGAACAGCAATGACAGTCTCATGGGAGATTTCATTTCTATAACATAGTCTCTGTTTAATCACGTATTTTTTCTTTAACTGCATTATCTGCTCTAAAGTGATAGTTTCCACATTGATCACACAGGCTCACCACTGCTCTAAAAAGACTGATGCTGAGACTGTTCCAGGCTCTCCACATGCCTCCTACACTCAGCAGCCACCTGATTAGCAACACCTCTGTTTCCGCCAAAAGCTCACTCCTTGAGACGGTGAGTCATAAAACTTGAACAGGGTCAAGAGGTTCAGATGGTGTATTAATAAGGCTCATTACATGACTCTGAATGCGGCATAAATAGACGTCAAACACACCAATTTGTGTCGTTTTCCAATTTGCAGCTGACCTCCTTGCAGTTTCATGTACGACAGTGTCTAGACTTTTACCAAGAGTTGCACCATAAACAAAACAAACTCTCACCGAAGTAGTCTGACTGACAGTTACTTAGGTTAGTGGAGGGGGAAAAAAGAAAAATACAAATTGCTTTTGAGAAATGCACCTTTTGAATTAATCTAATGCATTAGAGCCAACAGTAGTGGTAATGACAATAAGCTTTACAGAACCTTTTAGGCCTATACATGTAAAATACAATGTAATGTGCTTCAAACTTTAAACAAAGGGAAACTGGCCTACCACATGAAAAAGGAAAACAAAATTGAGATATATTGTATTATTAACTTACCAAAGTCCTGCAAATGCAATGGTGGAATGTAACTAAATACATTTACCAAAATACTGTACTTAAGTACAATTTTGATTTACATGTACTTTGCTTAAGTACTTCTATTTAATGCTACTTTATATTTTCACTCCACTACACTTAAGAAGCAAATATTGTACTTTTTACATCACTACATTTATATGACACCATTTCATATTCATTTCTGTGCATATTTGAATTTTAAATGCAAAACAAAAATCAACTAAAGACTTATTAGTATGGATCAAGCTACCAGGTTTGATATCAAGTAATTAAAATTACCCAAACCTTACCAGTTGCAACATTACAGTGGTGAACACATGAATGCATTGATAATTATAATAAAATAATACAATAAATATTCTGAAAAGAGCCAGGCTGCAGTGTGAGTACTCTCATTTGTACTTTATGTTCATTCTAATGTGAATACTGTTTTATTTTTTATAGAAGTAAGAGTTTGAATGCAGGACTTTTACTCATCAGATCAGTACTGAACTTAGTAAATTAATTTATAGGGTTTTTCTTTTCACCAAATAAATGGAACAAGTTACAAGAGGTACTGAAATTAGACAGGTATGTGTCCTTAGATCATTTTAATTATATGCTAGATGATATGGTTGTTGTGCAATGTTCCTGCTTTGGTAAATTCAGACATGTACATTATTTATTGTTTGTATTTTCTACATTTTATTATCATAATGTATCCTTAATTCATGGCAGGTTGGATTATTTTTTAACTTTTTTTTGGGAATTTTACAGTTTTTATTGCTGCTTATCATTCTCCAGAGATCACAGCCAGTTATGTATATTTATGTTTTTTTTTTTTCATCATTTTATTGTGGTTGTTGTCATATATTATGTGTCCTTTTAGCCCTCATGAATGTGAATTCAGGGCATTACTGTAATACTACAGTCTATTTTAGTATTTCCCTATATAAACAACAGTTGATGATCTTAAATACAGTACCTATAAATATAGTAATACTATTTTATTAAGTACAAGATTTTAGCAGCTTCTTCTAACACTGTTGTGCAGACAATAAGACAACCTGACAGTATTTGACAGATATTATCATGTGCTGTGTATCACAGTCTTTTGTTTATCTTCACATTTAGTTTTTCAGTATAATATACTTAGGCCAAATTATGAGTTTTACTACTAACTAAATGTAAATAGATACCAAGCACGTAGCCTGCCTCTTTAATAGCATTTGAAGGACTCATAAACTGTTATTATATCTGTTTGGATAAACATTAAGTCAACTAAATTAACTCACAAATGTCCAGATGTTGTTGCCACCTTGCTGCCTTACTACACGCTACATAAGGCTATGCGCGCGAGCTATTTTCGTCACTTTCTGATGACGCTGATTAATTTTACTACATGGCATTATGTTTGACAAAAAGGGATCGAAAACAGTGTGTACAGAGCAAAAAAATACGATAAAATACTCAAAAACAGACCTTATTTTAGAAGCTTTTGGCGGATGTTGATATCCTCATGTGCTAGCAACTACTAAACGTGCCTTCTCTGTTACGTCAACGCGTAACGTAACAAGTACTAGCCAATCACAACGCGGTACCACTAGCCAATCACAGCATAGTGGGGCGGGCCGAAGCTATGTTGTAGTAGTAGAAGAAGAAGAAGAGGAAGAGGAAGAAGAAGAAGAAAGTTGAGTTGTTTTTAATGTTTTGCCGTCTCAACAGTTGTAGATAAAGATGTAAAAAGAGGAAAACATGGCGACCAGAGTTTTGAAGCGAGCCGGCGTTTCAGACGAAACATGTGAGCAACTCAAACGACATCACATAGAAAGTTGTAAAGACCTGCTGTCTCTGACTCCTGTTGAGGTGATGCATGCCGCTGGGCTGAGCTACCAGAAAGCCTCGGTGCTGCTGCAGTCCGTCAGCAAATTCGTTGCAC